>OX336396.1:274494239-275694239 GCA_946902985.2 Meconema thalassinum
TGTCAATACGGAAAATGAACTTCTTTCAGAGCACAATTTATATGTCCATACCATTTTAGCTTACTGATCTCGATTTTGTCTTGTAACTTTGGGAATTCTGTTTTCTCCCCAATTTCCTTGTTTCTGCTTTTGTCTCTGCGGGTCTTTCCAATTATACCTCTAAGGAACTTCATCTCTGCTGCCTGGATTCTACTTTCCTCCTGTTTAGTTGTTGTCCACATGCCTGCTGCATAAGTCAATATAGGTGTGTAATATGTTGATTACATTTCTCGGGAACTTCCTGAGACCCCTCACACTCTGGTAAAACCCATTTGCTTGTTGGATCCTCTTACCAACTTCCTCACTTATCCTTCCATCATCTGTTAGGACACTCCCTAAGTATTTGAAGCTTTTCACAACTTGTAATGGTTTTCCAACTATTGCAATATTCCCCCTACCATCTCGCAAATTTCTTGTCATCACCATCGTCTGACTCTTCTCCACACTGATTTTCATTCCATGCTCTTCTATCTCCTGGTTCTCACCAAGGCGATCCGGGTTCGATTCCCGGTCAATGCATGTGAGATTTTCGAAGTGAAATGCCATGTCCTGTGGTTCGGATTCCACGTAAAAAGGAGGTCCCGTAGCTCATGATCTCGAGATTAACGGTCACGTTAAACTACAAGCTTCCTTCCTATCTCCTGGTTACAAACATTTACTTGTTCTTGGACGTAGCAACCAAAGCTTCAAAATGAAAACAAACAAAAAAGACAAAAAATGTCAGGTTTCCAGTGTTTAAGTGCATTGAGTACACGTTGAGTGTGCAGGCCTATTACATCACCAAAACTAGACTAATGGACCAGGGGTAAGTCATTTGTGTATCTTTTTGCTTAATTTTGTCCATATTGGAAATATCTGTTCCCGTAGGAAACAGGATGTAAAATTGTCCGATTGAGCTATGTACTTTAACAAATTCACAAAGAATTTTGATACAATGGTCCGGTTAGCTCAAAACAGTTGCCAGCGTTTCGCCCCAGTGTACCAATGGGCTCTTCAGTTGGTTATGGTACACCTCACCAAGACGCGTGGCTAGTACATACTGTGAAGGCCGCTGCAAGGCACAAATGTTGCCACGAGCAGCGCCAATGTACTATGGAAGTCAATACTTCCTTTCAAAAATAATGTTAGCTTACCTAGCTAATCCATATTGGAAATATCTGTTCCCATAGGAAACAGGATGTAAAATTGTCCGATTGAGCTATGTACATTAACAACATTAACAGCGGCCTTCACAGTATGTAATAGCCACGCGTCTTGGTGAGGTGTACCATAACCAACTGAAGAGCCCATTGATACACTGGGGCGAAACGCTGGCAACTGTTTTGAGCTAGCCGGACCATTGTATCAAAATTCTTTGTGAAAATGTACTGTACATAGCTCAATCGGACAATTTTACATCCTGTTTCCTACGGGAACAGATATTTCCAATATGGATTAGCTAGGTAAGCTAACATTATTTTTGAAAGGAAGTATTGACTTCCATAGTACATTGGCGCTGCTCGTGGCAACATTTGTGCCTTGCAGCGGCCTTCACAGTATGTACTAGCCACGCGTCTTGGTGAGGTGTACCATAACCAACTGAAGAGCCCAGTGGTACACTGGGGCGAAACGCTGGCAACTGTTTTGAGCTAACCGGACCATTGTATCAAAATTCTTTGTGAATTTGTTAATATAATTTTGTCCATCCGGAAACTTATCTAATTCAGGAAAAAACTCGGACCCTTGCGATTCCATTTTGAGCTGTATTTTGCTGTATTTGTATCGGCAAGATGGGAAGTTTTTATGTGAATAAATTATAACAAACCGGTACTTGCAGTGTTTATACAAGATAGTGAGTTAAGTAAACAAATAAACATAGAAAAATAAATTTTTAAAACATTCGAATTAGCCTAAATAAAAACAAAAACTGAATAAAATAAAAACAAATAAATTTTATAAAAGATAATAAAATACAAAATAATTTAAAAAAATAAAAGTACCATAAATAAAAATAAGAAGGACAAAAATTATTTAATAAAACAAAAACTGAATTAAAAATAACTTTATTAAAGATACAAAATAGAAATAAATATAAGCATTAAAACAGGAATATAAATGAGGTGCCTAGAATCAAAACCCTCCAAATCCATTCCTTCATTTTTTTGGCAAAGTAGCAAAAACTGCCACAAACCAATACCCAAAAAGAAATACATTTTTCGCTAAAAAATTAATTAATTCTTTTTTGAAACAGTGACGAAGTACGAAGCTGATCCCCGAGATAGTTAAAATTTTATTTAGGATAATATAAAGCAATAATTCGGATTTGTCGGGGTTTGTTACTAAGATTTCGATTTGGCAGGTTTTGATACTGAAGAGCACTAATAAAATCGAAGTTGTGAAGAGATTGTAGAAACTGCTTAAGCTTTACTAAGAAATTAATATTTTGAATGAAAGTTAACTAAATTTAGGTTATAAAATAAAAAATAATAAAAAATTGGCAAGTAAGAATAAGCAGAAAAAGAATAAAACTAATATTATCCTTTCAAGATTCGATTGCCGCTGAGTGTGGCTGTGCCAGCATTTATGTTTATTGTAGCATGAGCTCCGCGGGACAAAGCGGAGGACACAGCGATGACAGAGTGCAGTCTGCACATTGTCAAGCTGGATTGCGTCAGATAAGCGTCACAGGAGCTCATGTCACCATGGGCAGTTAAACGATGACTGAGGGTACTAGAGATGAGTCATATCCCACTTGCGTAACAGTAGCTATCAACGAAGCGGGCTGACGTGTGACACAAGTACATAAAGAATAGTTCCCATCTCCACCGCCGGCAATCAATTCGTGAAAGGGTAATAATACTGTACAGTACTGAATAATAAGGTAAAACATCAAATTAAATTCATGTTTGATTCATAAGGTCTAGGTTCTTAGAGAAAAAACTATCGTCATTCTCACTATTAAAACACATTCTTTACTGGAAGCTCTAGCTACACAATGTCTGTTTCACAATCTTCATCATTCCCTTCGTGTTCGCCATTACTTTCTAGATTGCAGTAAAACTGCAGCTCTTCATTTTCCCTCCATCTTTCTCCATAATGCTTCGAAAGCAGTCTCGAATCATCTTTCACTTATTGTGCTTGAAAGACAATCCCTCTGTTTATGTCTTCTAGCTATACGTGAGTCATTAAAAAAATCAGGTTTCGTGACTTGTTTATGCTCGCAAATGTCAGTTCTTTGGAAAACTTCTCCCCGGACCAACATTTTATTGTTCTTCTTGTTCTTTGTTAAAATTATCCAAAACAAATTATTATTATCGGAAAGTATAACAACACGTCAGGCAGGCGTACGTTCTCTGACTAATGCTGGTAGGTAAAGAGTACACACTTCGCAAAGCATCATAGAAGATAAGATGGCGGAACTGGTTGCTCCTATTGGCTGATGTGGGTGTGGTGGGTTTTGTATCAAAAAATGGTGAAACTGTCTTTGGACTTGGCAGATATTGCAACTAAGTCTCAACTTTGACTTCGTCTTACAGTAGAATGTAGCGGGTTTTGTGACAAAATAATAGTTTTAACGAATTCAGTGCAGCAAAAGCTATAAGAAACAAATCTTATCTGAATTTTCATAAAATATGGATTTGGCGGGTTTTGATTCTAGGCACCTCAAATAATGTTAAAACAATAAACATATTAAATGCAAAATAAATTAAACAAAAATACAAAATTTCATAATGAATAAATAGAAATACAATTTACTTTAAAAATGCAGAAATACAAAATTAAATAAAGAATAAAAATAATATTACTGTTCCTATGCATGCTCCTCGCTGCTCAATTCCAGATTGCAACAATAACATAAAAAGCTGTGAGTAGAAAATACTGTGGATATAAATAAAATAAAGAAATGTGCTGTTTTATGAGAATGGAGCCCACCCACAGACCATACAAGTTACCTGATTCAGAAGGGAGAGAACAGGAAAGCTTAAGGTTGCTATCTTTCTGGAAGTACAAAATACAGGGTGTAACAAAATTGTACGGCACAAAATGCAGGACACATTCCTCACACGTAGATGGAGAAATTATGTTAAATGAACATGGGTCCGGAAACGCATTGTTTCCATGTTACACCTCATTGTCTCCAACTCATTAAGCATGGGAAACACACAAGAACAGAACGTTAGAATCATCGGGAACATGCACTCTTGGTTTCGTCTGGTTACGTTGTCATTATCATAGGTACACCAACAGTGTTTTTTTATTTTACATGGCCCCGTTGCCATGTAACTTATCAGATGTGCCTTTAGCTGTGCGACAAAACATGTATTTCATGCACAAGGGAGCACCTCCTCATTTTAGTGTTAATGCCCGTTGGCTTCTAAAACATATTTGGTGACAGATGGATAGGTAGAGGTGGGCCAATTGCCTGGCCTCCAAGCTCTCCAGACCTAAAATCACTGGACTTTTATTTGTGGCGGCATTTGAAACCTCTTGTGTATCGAACCCCTGTACAAGATGTTCAGAGTCTCTGTGCCCGTATTATGGAAGGCTGCGAAACCATACGCAGTAGGCCTACTCCAGGGATACATCAGCGCATCCGAGATTCACTACGGCGGCGGGTTGATGAATGTATCAATGCGCACGTAGGGCATATTGAACATTTCCTGTGAGCAAGAGTTGCATGTGGTATGCTGGTACGTTCTGTTCTTGTGTGATTCCCATGATAAATGAGTTGGAAACAATGAGGTATAAAATGGAAACAAAGCGTTTCAGGACCCATGTTCATATAACATAATTTCTCCGTCTACGTGTGAGGAATTTGTCCTGCAATTTGTGCCGTACAATTTTGTTACACCCTGTATAAGCAATTCTGTTCATCCAAAATTTACAGAAATTAGATGACAACATTACCTGTGGATGTCCATAGGGAAGTGGAGCCTGGCGTGAATGGTTCTCATGCCCATGCCAGTCAGCTTATTGGCTGTCACAATACTCTTGGTATGCCAGTCGGTCCAGTAGATGGCATCTTCAAATATTGTCAGTGCAAATGGATGAGGCAGCCCTTTGCTGAGCACCTGGATAAAACAAAACATCAATGTATTTCCTGGCAGAAGATTACAATCTCAAATTTATTTATTTATTTATTTGTTAATTCCCCATAAGGAGAGCGTTACAACACAATCAATTTTCATGTTTCATTCTGGCCCTTTCTTCTCTTTTCCCAAAAAACTCTCATATAAACACTATGCTTCCTAAGTAAAAATGTAGACTTTCACGACCGGCGTTGAAATAGGAATCTCCGTTTCGCGGGCTTATAGGTCGTGTTCCAAGGACACGACCTATAAGCCCGCGAAACGGAGATTACTATGCTTCCTCTTTCTCTCCTCCGTCCACTTCTTTCCCGGTGTCTCTCTTTTGGAGTTGTAACATGTTTTTTCTAGGGGGTTTTATGCCACTAACACAAGTTAGTTGGACTATATTATATTTGTTAAACGCGGCAATAATCCGGCCAAGTTAAATTATTTCAGTTTATTCAATTTCATATTATTATTATTAATATTTATAACGTCATTTTTTGGAGCTTTTAAATTTTGAAGATTACAGATAGGATTTCTACTAGTAGAAATCCGTATCTATATTGGATGATACCAATATAATGTTGCACGGCAAATCATTTCATACGTAAAGTCGGGATTTTATTCATTAGGGGTAAGAGAGAGTGGTGTGTGACTCATTGGGTATTTCAATACAAGAATAGATTGGAGTACAATAAAATTACGAAATCCGAGGGAACACTTCAAAGCAAGAAAACGTGTATGATCTACGTCTTGCCCGGATACGGAAATATAAATACGGGGAGGCAGCCTCATGGCGGGAATAGCCACGTGTGGTGACCAGCCAATCAAGGAAGAAGAAGCAACGTAGCTGGGGCATGGCGAGATACGTGACGCACGCGGATTGGTCGAAGCAGCGAGGCCGCGGTATTAAGCTAGACCCTGGTGGGAGAAGATTGAAGATATAGTGGACGCGCGGTGTGAGTGAGGACATTCATTAAGACATTACGCTTGGAGCAGTAAGGAGGTACCTTGTTCGTTAGTCCCAAGTGGGACAATTTTATTCACGCTGACTCCGCTGATCACATCAGATCATGAGTTCCACGCGTCTTGGAGTGTTTAGCCAGACGACGTGTTGTGGTTCATGGAATAGACTCCACCACAAGCTGTAACGATTACTTTTGATCAACGAGGAAGAATCTGACGCCGTCAACACCAATGCAGAGCGTCCGACGCTGCGAGACTTCAACCACGTGGAGACAATGTTTCCGTTGGGAAGCACAAGTAATCTACGACACACACTCTCTGTTTTTCAATAGGGCTATATAAATTCTGTAAGCAATAATTTGGAAATAAGTTAAATTCACGTTATTCTCCCGACCGGCGTATTAAGTAATTTTGTTTGTGGCAATGTTTAAAGTAGTGTGCTCCGTTAACAGTGTTAATTTTATTCATGTTGCCATCATATTTTCTAAGTGTATTAAATTCAATTATTACCAAGTAGATTCTTTAATTCCAGTAGGTAGCAATAGTTATAATACCTCATCCTTCTCCACAATCAAATGTTGTCTGGGTTGATGATTCAATCATCCCACGGCCTAGTCATTAAGAGTCTCTCATATGTTCTACTCACGCTAGGGGTCGATATTAAATATATACATTTAGCTTGGAACACAGTGTATCCAGCTTGGCGCCCAACATAGATCAAACTTAGCAGTAGTATTTTCTGGCGAATAGTCCACCCAGGTAAAACACATTACATTTGTTCGCTCAACGTGGAGCTTAACAAATACCATTACATTTGTCGCTACCAATATGGAGCATTAATACTCATTACAGAGTTTGCTCAAACACCTGTTGTCTAACTTTTTCTCTGTATGTGCTCCTGTCTGCCATGTCATCTGTAGAGATGTTTAGTTTCTTGAGGTCTTCCACGGTTTCCTTTACCCAATTGGTTTTTAGTGTACTATGTAACCTAACATTCGTAGGTTACAGAGACTGCTTTTTGTTTTCTTTCAATTTATTTATTTATTTATTTATTTATTTATTTTTGTTTTTATCGGGTTGCCAGCCATGGCCATTTGTTGGTAGGCCGCCATGGAGAGTCTTGTATGCTCTCTGGTCTAGGATTCTTTAGTGGTGGGTAGCCAGTGGGTGGCAGGTGGCTTTGACCTGTGTGAGGTCAAGATTCCTTGACATGGCATGGTTGCCATGGGGAATCAGCTATTGATAGGAAGTAGAGAGGCAAGATGGATGCTAATTATTTTATGTAATGGAATGTTGATTGGGATTGAAGCTAATTGTTTTGCCATGCTGTATGGGACCCAGTGGATGGACAATGTGAATGTTGTTGTGAATTGAAGCTAGTTGATCGAATTGCCGAATGGGAGCTGGTTGGTTTTGATTTAAAAAATGGGTTGATGGTTATGTTTTGATTTTGTGAAAATGATTTTGTTGATATGCTCTCTGGTCCGGATCTTAAGAGTTGATGATGAAGAAATAAAGAGGTTGTCTGTGAAAAGTGAATGGAGAAGAATGATAGATGTTGCTGATTGTACAAGAGAAACAGGTATTGGAAGCTTGCTTTGATAAATAAATAGTGTGTGAATATTGTGAAGTTGGTGTCCTGGTATTTGTGTGGATGTCATTTAAGCAAGCATATTGCCCCACAAACAGAGGTGGCTAGCTCACAGTACATACATATACATACATACATACATACATACATACATACATATATTACAGTTTCTTCTCTTTTCCCAAAAAACTCTCATATAAACACTATGCTTCCTCTTTCTCTCCTCCATCCACTTCTTTCCCGGTTGTCTCTCTTTGGGAGTTTGCTCAAACTTCTGTTGTCTAAGTTTTTCTCTGTATGTGCTCGTGTCTGTCATTTCTTCTGTAGAGATGTTTAGTTTCTTGAGGTCTTCCACGGTTTCCTTTACGCAATTGGTTTTTAGTGTGCTATTCATAACTATATTAAAAATTGTCTTGGTCAGTCTGTCTTTGGTCATCCTATGTATATGCCCATAAAATGTTGCCCTCCTTTTCCTTATGTTGTTTGTAATCGTCTCTGTGTGTTTGTACAGTTCTATTGTCGGTCTCTTCATCCATATTCCCTCTTTCTGAACTGGTCCGTAGATCTTTCTCAGAATTTTTCTCTCTTGTTTTTCTAATTCCTTGATTTTTGTTCGTCCCTTTCTTCTTTTTCTTTCCTAGCGTGTATCCCGCGATGGTGCAGAGTCCGCTTGTTTGGTTGTTGTTCGCCACTTCTTCCTGTCAAGGGCATCTTCAGGTTTAAATCCACACATCACCAAGTCTTCCTTGATTCTGTCCAGCCATCTTTTCTTTGGACGTCCACGGGGTCGATTTCCTCCTGGATCGTATTGGAGAGCTGTTCTTGCCACAGAGTTCTCATCACTTCTAGTGACATGCCCATACCACCGAAGCTTGCTTGCCACGGTGGGTGAGTGGTTATAGTGTCGGACTACCAACCCCAAGATTGCAGGTTCGCCCCTGGCCATGGTAAGTGATTTTTGAAAGGCGACAAAAATCACGACACTCATGTCATACGTTGTTGGCATGTTAAAGAACCCATTTGAATTCAGTAGGCCGTGTTCATTGGCAAAATTAATCTCGGGATTTTCCGCCATCACAAAGTTCCTCCATTCTCTACTTGAAAGCGCTGTAGTGTCAAGGAGTTTAGATATCTAACCTCTTTGACTTTCATAGCGTTCAAAGGAACGACGAAATTCGACAAGCAAGCTACCCTCTGGGTGTCAATTAACAAAGCTTGCACCAGGCACCCGAGGCCATACGATATTATTATTATTATTATTTATTACCACCGATGCCGTGCTTCTCTCATTTTATCGGTAATGGCCGCAACTCCCATCTGTTTCCGGATCTGTTCATTCCTGACATGATCAAGCCATGTAACACCCATAGACCAACGTAACATTTTCATCTCAATTCCATGTAGGGCTTGTTCATGCTTGGTTGAAGCTGGCCAACATTCTGTGCCGTAAAGTGCCACTGGTCGTATCATGGACTTGCAAACTTTCCCTTTCAAAGGGATAGGTACTTTCTTATCGCACAGCACTCCTGTGACTTGGCACCACTTCATCCACGGAGTGTTAACTCGTGCTCGAGCATCGAGAAGCGTTTCGCCATCTGAAGTGATAAGGGAACCGAGATATTTAAAGTGAGTAGTTTTAGTGAGATGCTGATGGTACCGTTGGTCTGTGTATCACATTGCAAGTATTCAGTTTTCCCTACATTGAGTTTCAAGCCATTTTTGCTCAGACATTCCTTTCAGTACAGAGTTCGATTTTCTAGATTTTCGCGAGTTTCGTCCCCTGATTGCTTGATTTATTTACAGTTTTCTAATTTTATGGTCTGCATAGGACCACTTTAGTCAGGTTTGTAGCTTGCCACAGTGGGTGAGTGGTTATCATGTCGGATTACTAATCCCATGCTTGCAGGTTCGCACCTGGCCGTGGTTAAGTGATTTTTGAAAGGCGGCAAAAATTATGACACTCATGTCATACGATGTTGGCATGTTAAAGAATCCATTTGAATTCAGTAGGCCGTCTTCATAATGGCAACATTTAATCTCAGGATTTTCTGCCATCACAAAAGTTCCTCATTTCTCTACTAGAAAGTGCTATAGTGTCAAGGAGCTTAAACATCTAAGCTCCTAGACTTTCATAGAGCTTCAAGGAACAACAAAATTCGACATGCAAGCTGCCCTCTGGGTGGCAAATAACAAAGCTTGCACCCAGCACCCGAGGCCATACGATATTATTATTAGTCAGGTTTGTGGTGCAGATTTATCTTCTTTTTATCCGCCCAATACTTCTTTTGTTTTCTTCCTCTGGAAGCACTCTTTGTTGATCTTTGTAGCATAGTCTTTCTGTATCTTAAGTGCGTCCGTCTTGTATTTTAAGTCTTCTATTATTCAGAAGAACCCCCAGCTACCCATACATACTGATGTAGCAAAATCAGGTAATCAACGGTTGAGGTCAAGAAAACCACCTTGGTTCTCTGCATTACTTCTTGAAGACTCTTCATTTAACATCTCAGAAGCCTGGAAAACTATGTGGGAAGAAACATCAGTATTCAATGCACATCTGATTGAAAACCCTTCCAACCGGATAGAAGGTTTCAAATTTCCCAGACGCCAATGGAGAATCATTAACCGGATCCGTACAGGACAAGGCAAATGTGGATTCCTGCTTCACAAATGGGGTTGGGTTACTTCTGCTAACTGCGATTGTGGAGCTACCCTGCAAACCATCGAACATATTGTTGGTGAATGTCCGCAACGAACGTTCCAAGGATCAGTAGGTGACATTCATCATGCATCTTCTGAGGCACTTCAGTGGATTGATGGCGTGGATTTAGAAGTTTAAAGCAAGAACTTGTGTTTATGACTATGTATATAACTGTTTATATAACTTTATATGTAGGGTATATAACTTTTATTTTAACTCTGTATCATCATACGATAAATAAATAATAGTCTTCTATTGTAATATGTAACTCTCTCATGTCTTCCTTAAGTTCTGTGATCTACCTAATGTTGCTCTTACTCTTCCAAAATTTTTCTATTATTTTCCTACTGATTCTATTTTCTGGTCACCTTATTAAATGACCCAATAAAGATATTTGCTTCTTTTTCATAGTGCTTGTCACTGGTTCTATTTCCTTATAGACTGTAGATAGTAGCATAATGTAGAGCCAGTAGTACAGAGGGAATTTCAAATCCATATTCAAAGTTCAGCCTCGGAAAATACATAAATGCGTATACAGGATAATGTTCTGTGAGGAATCAAGAGAAAGGGGCGTTTAAATAGCAGTGCGGCCGGCATTTAAACGTCTCGCTGTGCCTCAAAAAATAGCGTAATGTGGATAATTATACCACTAATTGATCCGTTATGGTCAGGGGTACAATACTATGGAGAATTCAGCAAGCCCTTTAACTTGCTGTTTCTGGAAATTACGGTACCAACATTAAGGAGCTGTTGGAGGGTAGTGGAAATGTGTTAAAAAGGGGGAAAATGCATTCAGTTTTAGTAAACGCTGGGTCCCATGCTCTTAGAAAATTAATCAGCTTAAGATCCGTTAACCCTGGGAACAAGATTGCACTTGATTCAAAAGAAATAGTGCCAATGAACATCAATGAGGACCTTGCAACTAAAATTAAGAAGTTG
Source organism: Meconema thalassinum (assembly GCA_946902985.2). Lineage (NCBI taxonomy): Eukaryota > Metazoa > Arthropoda > Insecta > Orthoptera > Tettigoniidae > Meconema > Meconema thalassinum. Next base: position 274,505,524 of record OX336396.1, read on the forward strand.
CCGTTCTGTGAAACACTTGAAGCACTGATCTCTATACATGGATGGCTGGTAGCTAAGGCAGCAGTAAGCCGAATAGACGATGACAGGTATAGTAAGATGGCAGCGAGCGCATGGTGCTATATCGCGAATCCGGCTCTGTGATTGGTTACTGGTAGTTTGATGTTATACATGTATTTATACTGGCAGTAAATATTTTGTATTTCTTGTAGTTGTAAAATGGCCTGAATTTGGTTATTTAAAGCGTAAAATCTTAGTTTTAAGTACCGTTTTGGTGACCCATCATCCCAGGCAAGCCAGTAATACCTTTACTTCTCCTAGCCGTAAGTTTGAAGTTATTTTGAAGTTATAGTATACATATGCGGTGGTGCTGAAGCAGACGTGATCGGGCTAGGCTATTGCGTGTTTAAATTTGTTCCCATTTCAGGGTTTTTCGGTTCTGGGTGCGAATAGTTCGCTTAATAGTTGTAAAACGGTGGGGTGAGTATATTTTGAGTATGTTTTTAGTTGTGTTAAGTTTTATGTGGAGCTGAGGAGTGAAATTGGTTTGGCTTCAAGTGCATTTTTGGCTTTGATCTACTTCCCGTTATTATTTAGTTTATTGTGCTGCTAGCGTGATTTAAAGCTGTAGTATTTGATGTAGAGTGCTGGGATTACTTCGGGGAAGTGTTGGTTATTTCATGGAAACAGGAATTCATTACCAATTACCGATTACGATATGTCGAATCTAGGCCTGTTTAGTGAGCTACGTTTAGGCCTATAGGTACATCATTTGAAGAATGCATAATTTTGTGGCATATATACATGTATACCGTATATACAATTTACAATAATGTTTCCAGAAATTGTTTTTCTCTCGTTACTCTGTTACTGATCGCTAATTGCGTGTACTCAGCACCTAAGTTGATATTTGTTAGCCGTTATTATACATTCATTTTTATTGATATTCCGGAGATTTACTGACCTCGGAATGACGTGTCAGTGATCCCAATGCTCTTATGCTATGAGTGAACATATCTCTATAATTTTATGTGCTCCAAAGCACCATTAATTACGATTTAAAATTGACTAGATTAGCATTGCTTGCCCATAAGGAGGGCTCGAGAATGGGTAGACCAACATGGCGGAACGCGCGCTCAACCTGGCGTACTTTCTCGTGCAGCGGAGAGCTGCCATCAGCGATCCATGTATAGAGATCAGTGACTGGAAGAAAGTGAGGTGATAAGAGGATATAACGAACTGCAAACTTAAATCAAGAAGCAGATGCATGACAGGACCAAGACAGACATTGTTGGAGTTTTGCAAGGAATGACATTTGTATTTCCATAGTTCTCAGAATCTGTGTTGAAAACCGTTTGGATACCCTGTTCGAACACTAACTGTAAACTTTTGCTTTTCGGTTACACTAGCATGTTAGGTGATATGCGTCACCGTTTGTCACAAGAGAATTTGGATCTTATATAAATAATTCATGCTTTTGGGCTAATGCCGTGTGTATTTTTAATTTAAACCATACGTTTCGGAGAAACCTTGCCTCCTTTTTGTTTATTTCCATCGAAAAAGGAGGCAAGGTTTCTCCGAAACGTATGGTTTAAATTAAAAATACACACGGCATTAGCCCAAAAGCATGAATTATTTATATAATAATCCGGGCCGTGAAAGCCTTAATATGCAAATTTGGATCTTTTCACTGAAGTATACTTTGAAGAATGACTGAAATGTGTTATGTTATGCATGTTATCCATGATATCTTTAAAAAATCCCACCTAAAATTTATCATTTTGAAAGTACCGAAAAGTGCACTTGAAACCACCGACTTTGCCCCTTTAAAATACCGCTTTCTTCACTCTGAAATCACCGAAAAATTTAAATTCCTAGGTATGCCTAAAACTCAGTCCCAGATCATAATTTATTTTGCTGTGAAAAACATGTTCAGGTAACGAAGTTCAAGTTTCCAGCACACTACTGTACTTTTTCTTCCATGGGAGTTTTAGCACAACAGCAAAATACCAAAATACTGTTTAAATTAAGTGGGGGTTTGATCACCTTTCTTCTGTCTGTTCCGTCAAACTTTGAAGACTCAATGACATGGTGTTTAGCATCTGCCCAGTACAGGCGGCTCATGGCGAAGTCCAGACAGAGACCGTTAGGCCAGAACAGCGACTCAGTGATCACCGCCTTACGATTGCTGGAATCCATCTCTGACTGCTCGATCTTAGGATTAGGACCTGAAACAGACACCACAAACATTGACATATCTACTAATCCTGGGACATAGCAACCTCCACAGCATTACAAGCAGGCTCGTGATACACTCTGACAACGAGGGAAAGTATTATGTAGTCTTCAAAGACTGCAGCAAAGCCTTCAACTTCTTTTAGGCAAAACTCCTCAAAAAACTCAGCCTGTTCATTGGAGTGAAAAATACTTTCAGACATCATGACATTCAACCAAAACCAAATATCTGTTGATATCATCCTGTCCAAGACATTAACTCAAACTACCGGAGTACTACGAGGAGCCCAGTCACAATAGTACATTATGCAACAAGTCTATAATGGCAATAATTAAGACACAAGTACCGCGAGTTTTATAATTTCCATACGAGTGTCTTAATTATGCACTAAGAGGGGGATAGGTTCCGCCTGATCAATACAACGTAATTCACATTTAAAGGGTTGTATTAACACCCTTGTGGTACATGTTTCGGGTCCTTATTATGGCCCCTTCATCAGCCTCAAAACAACAATAGATATCAGTATCATATAGGATTCAATAAAGGTAAAATCTAACATGAAATGTATGAATGACATGAATGAAAATGAAACATATTAAATAATTATGGGTAATGTGGTGAAACATATGAAAAAACATATCATAGATGGGGACATAAAACTATTACGTACAAGACAAAGATTAAAAGATTAAAAACACATTAAAAAAGCAAGTTGCAAATACAAGCACTTCTAGTGCATGTCGAATAATGTCTTGCAAAGTTCGTATTGGAGTCCTATATTATATAGGCCGGACGTTTGTTTTAGACGATTGCCCTTGACCTTGGAACCTGCGGGTGAGCCTACACACACTCACTCTCTCACCCTATCGCTTCTCACTTGTCACCACCGTACTGATGTAATGGAATTCGTGGAATTCGAGACATGAGCAGACAGTCCAGTCCACGTCGAAGTATTATGTGGCGCGGAAGTACACGTCACGTAGTTACGAACAGAACGTCATTATATTTGTCAATGACTGTACTTCAGCAGTCGTGTGAAAAAGCTTTGTCAATCATCGGACTGCTTGGGGCAGCTGATAACAACACAGGTACTGTAGTAACTCGCCTCCAGGCTTCCATTATGATTTTTCACTCGTCTAAAACAAACGTCCGGCCTGTAACACAGTGCTTGATCCAATTCTGCTTCCGTGTCATAGAGTCCATTATTATTAAATGGTTGAAACTTGTAGAGAAAGCCTTAAGGTATTTGTAATCTCCTATTAGACTAGTAGTCAAATCATAATACATCACCATTGACGTTTCAAAACAGGCCAAGCATAAGAGACGATATCCTGATGGTAGAGGTAGTCCATTGGATACGAGATGTAGTAGACAGAACGGGCAAATCCCAAACAGAGAGACGAGAGGGGACTCCTTCGTCTATGTGAACACGGGCCTTTAAGAATCTAAGGGTAAACAAAAATATTTGTGTGAAAGACGTGTCGTCAAGAGGGAAAGAAAGATTATATTTCGAAAATATTGAAAATAGGCAATACGAGAGAAACAGCTATATTAAAATATGAAAAGAAATAACGGTAAAAAATTAAGACAAAACTTACGTTAGAGCAGAGGAAAACACAACATGTACCACAAGGGTGTTAATACAACCCTTTAAATGTGAATTACGTTGTATTGATCAGGCGGAACCTATCCCCCTCTCAGTGCATAATTGTTCAATCAATACGGAACCATGACAAATACGAATATAAGTGTCTTAATTACCATTATAGGCGAGTTGCATACGACTGTTTATGTTCGACGATAATTATTATAACTATTTTATGTTCGAACATAAATATTCATAAATATCTGTTTAGATTTCTTCAGTTTTATGTACTGAACAGAGCGCATGGGACGCAGAGAATACCTTGTAATTGACCATGGCCTCCTCGATTACCCCACTATGACACTAGGCCACGCGGTGAAATTTAAATTAGAAGGCCTTGGAACTCAGCACGGGTGTGATGCTATCCTTACCTAATTGGTCAAACAACTGTTTCTTGAGCTCTTATTGGCGGGAGAAACTGTCCCATAATGAAAACTTGTACTATAATGAGCCTCATTAAAGTAGAGTTTTCTGACGTATAATATTTACATTTCGACATCATCGAACATAATAGTACATTATGCAACGAGCCTATAATGGCTATAATTAAGACACGAGTATTTTTATAAAACGAGCGTATGCGAGTTTTATAATTTCCATACGAGTGTCTTAATTACCATTATAGGCGAGTTGCATACGACTGTTTATGTTCGACGATAATTATAACTTTATTATATGTTTTAACATAAATATTCATAAATATCTGTTGAGAGTCAGCTACTGGAATTTTGTGATCGCAGAGCGAGCGTTGGGTGTTATATCTTTGTCTTTCAAGAGCTTTGAACGACCGACGCATGCGCTCTGTGGTCTTGCAATGCCATATGCAGCCATATGTTTACATCAGCCGTCCCTCAGTAATATTGTCACCGCAGTCATTTGAAGACAATGCGCTGTGTAGAAATTAGTGTTGGTGATTTTAAGGTACAGTGCTATTTCTTGTCTCATATTCGCCATTTTATTTACGCGGACATATGGACGGTGGGTATTCCATGTCGGTAATTTATTATAGTTCGATGTTGTGTTTATGTCCGACATGTTGGATTTTGAGCGCATGCGCGAAGTTATCGTTACCTAATTGGTCAATGAACGAGCTCTGATTGGCTGGAGAAACTGTATCATAATGGAAAACAGTGTTATAATGACCATCATTATGATACAGTTATCTGACACATAATAGTGAGGGTCGAACATAAAGATCATTATAGACAGTTCAGCAACAGATGATATGGTTATATGTTCGGAAGATAAACAAGCGCTACAAAAGAAGCTAAACAGCGTCACCTCATGGACCTTGGAAAATGACATAAATAAAAATAAAAAATCAGGGCAAAACTAAACAAATGATTTAAAGAAAGGGTAGTAATTTCTCCCCAAAGTCTTCAAAATAAACACTTCAAAGTATTATCACAATTCAAATATTGTGGAGTTACAGTACAGCACTGACATCCTTCAACACTCTCATGAAAAAAAGAGCCATAGCACCATTACAGTAGAAGGGGCAGATGACCTCGCTGTTCTGCCCCTTAAAAGATCAATTAAATCAAGCACCATTAGCAACCTATGGAATCCACAATCTGGGACAACTAAAACTCAACGACCTCATGACACTAGAGAAAGTCAAAGCCCACTCTATGAAACAAATTTTGGGTATCGGGAAGATACCAAGTTCAAAACTGACTTTCTTGTTGTTTGTTGTTGTTGTTGTTGTTGTTGTTGTCTCCATCTCAAATTTGCCATTAGAGCAGGTAGACCACTTCTCGTACCTGGGCAGTACCATTTCTGTGAGCTGTACCTGTGAGCAGGATGTGGATAAGAGAATTGGCGCAGCCAACACCACCTATATACAGGCCTTTGCACTGAATTGAAAATAAGCAAGATGGCGGATACCGAAGGCAGAAGTTTGTAATCATACCTTTGTTGTTGTTTTTGTGCGATTTATTCAGTTTTTTGCTGTAAAATATGGTTTACAAGTGTTGTGTGCCGAAGTGCAGGGGGAATTATGATCATGAGAATAAAGTTCGAGTGTTTAAGTTCCCCGAAGAAGAGAATTTGAAGAAACTTTGGATATCAGCTATTAAACGAGAAAACTTCGTACCAACGAAACATTCTGTGGTAAGTAGACTACCAATACGGTACACGTTTTTTAATTATCTAAGCAGTGTTAGCCTACCGTACCACATAAATAGCCGATATACCGGTAAGCTTAATAATGTGAAGAATCACCTAGGCTGCTGTAAATAATTCTAAGAACTATTTCATTGCCTTGCAAGCAACACGTAGGTGACCAAGCCTAGTCATTTTAAGGTTAGAGTTGGAGCAATACTTTGCATTTAGGCTAAGTTTCAAATAATAATAATAATGAACGGTGTTTCCTCATTAAATAATTAATAAACGAATCTCCCAACATGCGAGGCAAGTTTGTTGTGCATGGACGAATTAAACATGTTGTGATCAAATACCGTACTGAAAATGTTTTAGTGTGATAATTATAGATTTATTTTTAATGCATGCATATTGAGAATCGGTGTTCAAAGCTAATGATTTATATAATTGAGTCTGGCCTCACTGGAAAGTCATTTAATATGCACCACAAATTGCTCAGATTCCTGAGTAAGTAGGTACCTAACCCCTTTATTGCTCCCAGCGGAGATGTTTTAATAGGAAATTCCCCAGTGAAGGTAACTGTTTAAAAGCAAGATATAAAATATAAGTAGACCTGTAGCTCAATAGTTTGTTCTAAAACTAATCTTCTGATACCGGTACCATATAGTACTCGAGACGAAAGAGTAGGCCTAGAAAAAATGCTAGCCTATGGTACTCAATGATTTACAGTACCAGTACCGTATTTATACCTTGGTTGGCAATTGATATTTTTAAATATAGGCTAAGTTACTCTATACATGCCAGAAATCACTACTATTTCCCTAAATATACCCAGGTGTGTAGGCTACTTCGATGATAAGCTGTATTCTTTGCATATTCATAACAATTTCTTGTCCAATATACAACTTTTTATGGAATTATCTGCTGAATTTTAAGAAATTTGGTCAGTTATCATGAACCATATCACTAAGATATTTCTCAATACATTGAGTAATAATAAATACATTCCTAGATCACTTGGAAAGTGCAGCAGTTATCTCACTAGGACCCAAAGAGCCCACTGTGACGATGTAGCTCAGAATGTAAGATTAATTATCGGTAGGCCTATACACTTTACTTCAATGAATGTTACTCAGTATGATTCTTTTGCAAATTGCAGGTTTGTGAACTGCATTTTAATGCTCAAGACATTCGACAGAATACTGTATTCAATTGTGAAGATGGCCAAGAGATTACACTCCCAATAAAAGTGCCAAGACTTAAACCTGGTGCTGTTCCATCTCGTCTACCAAATTGCCCAGAGTATTTAAGTACCCCAAAGTCCTACAGAGACAACCCTCAGGAGAAGAGAGCTAGGAGAGAAAATAGGAACCTGCAGACTGCAATTGAAGAAAGTGAGGCAGAGTTTAATCTGCAAAATGAGGCATTGTCATTTTCCAGCTTCGAGGAACTGAATGATAAAATAGGACTTCTCAATACACCAGAGTCATGGAGTGTAATTTCTAAGGACAACAACATTTTAATTCTTTTCATCACCTTCTGTCCTATGCCTAAGGTTATTTGTAGTGTAGTGATTGCAGCATCATTACAGTTAGAAGTGTACTACAAGGAAGTTAAGTTAGACAGGATAGGTGATTTCCTGTTCCCAAATATTGTAATGAACATTTCTGACATTAGAAACATCCTTGAACGTTTGGATACACTCAATTTTAATGGGGACGAGAAAAAAAAATAGTTCCTCTGAAATCTTGGCGTTAGCTTCGAACATTTTGGAATCTGTAAGCTTATCAAACCCAGACTTAGTAGAACATATTGAGTTTGTTACAGAGCAAATTAGACTTTGGTCTGGGCAAAAGAGAGTTTATAGCCCTTCCTTTCTGATTTTGTGTTCAATGCTACAATCAATCTCGCCCCACAGCTATGCGTACTTGAGACATTTAAATGTAATAGTGTTGCCCCATCCATGCACGATCAGGAGGCTATGTTCTACATTCAGGTTAGATCCTCGAGTGGAGCAGCATGAGGAGAATTTTTTGAACTATATAAAGAACAAATTTTCTGGCAATGAATGTGATAAATTTGTTGTACTCATGATGGATGAAGTGTATGTGAAACCAATGATGGATTACAAAGGTGGTAATATTGTTGGAAAAGCTTTCAACAGCGAGAAACTGGCAACAAGTGCCTATTGCTTCATGATATCTAGTCTACTGTCAGATGTTAAGGAAATGGTACATGTACTGCCAGTGAAATCCATGTCTGGGGAACAGTTGCACTGTATACTGAAGAAAATTATTATTGGCTTGGAAGAAAAAGGATTTCATGTGGTTTGTGTAGTAAGTGACAACAGTTCTGTAAATAGGAAATGTATGCAGCAGTTTTCACCGCAGAAAGAACTGAAGTGTGTTTACCCTCATCCTGTCGATGAAACAAGGCCTCTTTTCTTTGTGTTTGACTCTGTCCACTTGCTTAAGTGTGTCAGAAACAACTGGTTGAACCAAAAAGATGAAGATATGTGCATGAACTATCCTGATTTTGACCCAGTTAGCAATGATGTACACAAAGCCTCATTTTGCTCTGTGAAGAAATTGCAAAATATAGAGCATGATAAGTTGGTGAAGTATGGCTTCGGTCTCTCTGTAAAGGCCTTATGCCCTACTTCACTTGATCGGCAAAATGTAAAACTTGTTCTTCAGGTTTTTAATGAAAATGTCATTGAAGGGTTGAAAGTTATGGGGGAAAAGTGTGACTTATTGCATTATAAACAAACTGCCTGGTATATTGAACTAATGTTAAATTGGTGGAATATAGTAAATGTAAGAACTCCCGGTAAAGGAGCAAGACTCAACAATATCCTCATGTGCCCAGTGTCATCAGATTCTATTGAAATTGTTAATTATTTACATAAATTCTTGCAGTGGCTAAATAAGTGGAAAAAACTAAATGTAAAAGGGTCATTGTCCTCTGAGACAATGGCTGCCATGATACTGACAACAGAAGGCTTGTTAAAGTTGAAAGATTATTGCTTGTCAACTCTAAATTTCTCTTATGTTCTGTTTGGGAAGTTTCAGACTGATGTATTAGAGGGAAGGTTTGGCAAATACAGGCAGTTGGCAGGTGGCCAGTACAATATTTCAATAAGGCAGGTGTATGAAGTAGAACACAAGCTAAGGATTCAATCATCCATGTCCCTAAAGATCAAATCCAACTTATTTGGTGAAATTAAAATAAATGAATTGTGTGAACCTACCTCAGAGGCTCCTGAGTTTCCCACTGATGAGCAAAAATTCATTGACCGTATATATATAGATGACAGAGATTTTGATGGTTGTAAGGATGATATCCCTATTCTAGTGTACTTGGCAGGGTATTGTTGTTATAGTGTGACTAAACGATTACAATGTAGTCATTGCAAGGAAATTCTTTGTACCAGTGAATTTATTGACCTTGATGATGAGGCATACCATTTGATCAGGGATAAGGACAGAGGTAGGCTCTTAGTCCCAGAAATGTATGTTGTAAATGTTGTTGTTCACAATTACTTAATAGTTTTAAAGTTGTGTGGTGACCTAGAATCTGATTTTCTTAAAGTTGAGAACCACAGGGAGCTTGTGAGTAACATTACAATGCAATTTGTTCGTTCCATGGAACTTTTGTGGGAGCCTGATATTTGCATGAAAGGACACACTGTAGAAAATGTTTGTAAGAAAGTGGTATGGGTATCCACCAACATCCTACTGAACAATTATTGTAAGAAAAGAAATTCTTTACCAAAGTCGACATTCTCAAAGAAATCTACAATTTTCTATAAGCGTTGAGACATTCCTTCGAGGATAAATACAATAGAGTGCACATTGCCACACTGCGCCTGTACTGTGACGTGAGAGCAACACCTGGTCATGCCCTACACGTGTACTAAAATGGTTCGAATCAGTGACCCATGCATCGTATCCTCCCCTTGTTAGTAATGAATAGAACTCACTTTAAATAGCCCAATTCTATCATCACGTGTAGTATTTCAGTGTTCCAAACCACCGCAGTTCCCTGCAGTCAGCTGATCGAGATGTTGCTGTCAACAATGTGATGTCATCAGCCATCTATTGGATTTAAGATCGAAAAGACATTCAAATAAAATGCAACGACCTCGTAATTCTGCCCCTTAAAACAACAATAACTACCGTACCTAAAATTCAATCTTCTCCTGTGATATTTGTAAATATTTTCTAGAATAATACCTATTTCATCCAGAGTTTTTCAGTTGTCATGTTTGAACTGGGGAGTGAAGAATTCATGCCTGCCTAGTAGCCTAATTATAAAATATGTTATATTATATTTAATGACAAAAGGTGCATCCTGTCACTGTTATAATTACAAATCACATTTTTACAAAAGTTAGCCTAATTTTATAATATGCATTGTCAACAAGAATCAGTACCCCACATCAGTCCCTCTGTTGTGTTCAAAATCATTTTCAATATTCCTCTACTCCAGTATTTTAAATGCGATCATTGCAGTTGGCCTTTAAATGAATCCAATATAGCACATTGTGGTTCCCCAGCTACCGTATCTGTCTTCCAAGGTACTTTGTTTTTCACTTTTTGTTACTGTGCCTGAAATTAACAATCGCCCAATAAAACTGGAGCGCCTGTTTTTCCAAAATCACCGTACCAAAAATAGATAGACACTCCAGCTACATAACTGTGATCCACCCGCTAGGCTTTTAGAATATTTCTATATGCCACATTGTTTCTGGTAGTAATACAAAACCCAACTTGAAAATGGCTTTTGAATACCAGCCATTTATGTGTCAAATCTGATTTTATGGCAGATGTACATTTTGATCTCTCTGTTAATAGTCAGCCCAAAAGCTGGTTGGATCCTCAACAAGCACCACTGTAAGTTATGCTAATAGAAACCCACAAAGCAGCACTACGATGAGACATACTAGGCAAGGTTCCTCTGTACAACTTGAGTACAGTTAGTGTCAGTACTGATGTACTGACTCAGTACATGGCACCAGCCATACCTTGGTAGCTTCCACATAATCGCAATCATGAATGAAATGAGACATTAGTGAAAAGCCACATTTTGCTCCAGCCTGTGCGACAGACACAAAAACACTACAATCATCAAGAGATGGCACAAGTAAATATTTGGATCATGTTTGTCAAATTTCAGGTTGTCATACTTATTTCCGATGAGAAGATGCAACTGTTTAATTATGTACTCTTATTAGATTCAGCTACTCCTCTATTCACACCATAAATATATCCATTCAGCAAGTATGTCAACAGACAATCTTGACAGCTTATGATATTTGAAATCAATTTTATTGTTTTTTAGTCTAATAAGTGAATTTATTTTCAGTCGGTCTTCATGTTAAGGGACACTGGGAGTGAGTTTTCATATATCTGTAATTATCAATGGATATTGTTCTAATTTTACACACATCACTCAAATACTAATATACACTATACTACTGATTTACACTTTTCGATCTCTAACCGTTTAGGAGATATGATTATTTTTATATAGAAATTATGCAAATTTTGAAAATGGTCCTTGCGTTAAACAGATAGAGGTAGCTCATTTATCATGACTTTCCCATATAGATATTTAGTATGAAAGCAATCCTTGTGATTGGTTTTGAGTTCATATGAATATGTGTTGAGATATAAATTAACTCATTTCACAATTTTTTTTATTCCATTAATTGCCTATTATTTAAAATTAGAATATTTTTAATGGCAAACCTAAGAATACTACAGTAAAACTAATCACTGAACTTATGGATGCATTAATATAGAATATGAATACAAATTTGCAATATTATAGCAGCAAATCTAATGCGCAAGGACCAGATGTTGTATCAAAAAATGGGAAGCCGCGATAAATGGACTTTTATAAAAACATGCATATTTTTTGGTTATCAGCTTTAAATTTTAGGTAATTATCAATGAATATTGTTATAATGTTACACACAGCACTCTAATAGTAATATACACTAGACTTCTGATTTACACTTTTCTATCTCTAACCGTTTAGGAGATACGATTATTTGAATATGAAAATATGCAAATTTTGAAAATGATCCTTGCGTTAAACGGATAGAGGTAGGTCATTTATCATGACTTTCCCATATAGATATTTAGTATGGAAGCAATCCTAGTGATTGGTTTTAAGTTCATATGAATATTTGTTGAGATATAAATTAACATACAGTATTTCACAATTTATTTATCCCATTAATTGAAAATTAAAATATTTTTAATGACAAAACTATGAATACTACAGTAAAACTAATCACTGTGCTTATGGATGCATTAATATAGAATATGTATAAAAATTTGCTACATTATAGCCACAAGTCTGATGCATATGGGGTGAATTTTGTTCCAAAAAATGGGAAGCTCAGATAAATGCACTTTTATAAACCCATGCATATTTTTTTAGTTATCAGCTTTCCTTGTCAGCTAAAACTGCCCAGCACCATATGTTAACACCCTCTTTCTTGCTTTTCTGAGCTCCTTATTAGGAAAATAAGTACAGAAATACTCGCCTCAATGAAAGTCCATGAATAGGAGGCGTTCAAATACCACGCACTAGACATTTCAAGAATTCGCTGGGCCTTTAAATATGGCGGAATTTGGAAAAGACTTTCACTAAATTGTCCGCTGGAGTCAGGGGCATAATTATATCAAAGAATAAAAAAAATCAATATTTTTGCAATTTCTGACAATAACTCAGTCCCAGTGTCCCTCTGTACCCAATTAAATTGGGCGAGGAGTAAAACTTTTCAATTCACACTTGCGTACAGGACCTCTAAAAATACTTGGATTAATTAAGCACTTAAGTGTATAATTAATCCAAATAATTTTTCCACATTGACAGAAAGTTGTGAGTCGATAGTCCTACGTTTTACTCCCCGACCAATTTAATTGGGCCAATTAACATGTGGAGCAACTAAAATGCAATTAATTCATTAGATTATGAATGCAACATTGAAAAATGACTTCGAAAAGTTCAAGTTGTATGGACACCATTTTTGTGGCACCAAATATTAGAATGTTATCCTGAAAGTCTTGAAATAGCCTATTATGAACAGTCTCTCCTCCTCTCACCCTGTCTGTCGCATTTCTCCGCCCTTTGTAGCCTTACAGCCTCAATATATTCGAAAGCCATCCACTGTGTTAAAGTTTCATTGTCTCTATAACTTATACAGGATTGTCGGCCTCTCCCCCCATGTGTCCAATGACATTTCAAATATCTTCAAGCTCAAATGAGTGCCTTTTGTTATGGTTTAGAAAGTCATACCTCACATATAAAAATATTTGGTTTAGTAATGTAGTCATTGTGCTTCAACAGCTATTGGATCAAAATTTAATGCTTTTCAGTCGGTCAACATGATCGTATCCAATTGTAATGGGTGTTTCTCTACTCTTGAAAAAAATTTACATGAGAGTAATAAATGCACTTAGATGACTAGTTTTGACATGGAATAATAGCCTGAGTGAAAAGGATCTGATGTGACATTGTGTGTTTATGTGAATAGCCTACTATATATTTTAAACTAGCAGAGACATTGCTGTGTTAAGGGTATTTTATGCTCAACTTTGCATCCACTCACAGTGTATGTAAATATTTAGGATGCTCTGGATATGAAAATGAAAATAATAAAATATACACCTCATATTTGTAGGTGACAGGTATGATGTGCAATAAATTACTAGAAAAAAGCCAATCAAATTAAGAAACTGTTGCTTTGGTAAGAGCATAAAATAATTGTAAATTCGGTTGTACCCTAATCTTAACTTATTGGCTAAGTTATAAACAATATTAATATTGAAATTAGATTAACTCGTGGTGTAGTGGCTAGCATTCTTGGCTGCCGCCCCGGATGTCCAAATTCGATTCCCGGCTCCCCAAAGAAATTTTAATTCTAGTCTGAGGGCTGGAACGGGGTACACTCAGACTTGTGAGGCAAAACTGTGAATTCCACAGTACGGTACATTTGAGAAATAAATTATCAACTTGTAAAAAAAAACAAAAAAAAAACCAGTTTACCTTTCTGCTTAGTAAATTGACAAATATTTAGATATTTGCTATTCATACTCCATAGATCATAATGGAAAATTCATTAAGTATAAAATTTTATTTGTGTGTTGTGTTGTATTTTACTTTTTTTTGTATTGCCAGTAATTGTAGGCTATATAAACTTTGAATCTTATCTAAAATAATTACACAACGTTATATGCTCTAAGTTATTGGTTGATATTTCTGGGATTTTGCGGTGACAATCCCCTGAAAATACTCACAATTTTCCAGGATAGCCAGCCCCCCCCCCCCCGAAATAAAATTGTATATACGCCCCTGACTGTGGCTGATGGCATTATCATAATAGTAAATCTATAATTTAAATGATGAAATGTGTACCCGGAAGTTTTCGTGAAGAAGACACAGTTGTTTACATGTCAAGTCTAGATATCTAGCTAAAAACCTGATCTTATGCAAATATTGAACATAACTGTATCAAATGCGTATATTTTACTGCTGTTAATTTAGCGCTATGTTTTGTGGCCAGTGAACTGTTGACATAAAATTGATCCAGAAACAGTAAAATAGTGTATGTTTCATTTTTTCCTACGGTACGGTACCTAGTTTCCCGTGAGGTTTCATTTTCAGGTGAAGGATGAGAAGAAGCTTATTCAGTAGGCCTAGTATATTTGTTTGTTACGTAAGTAAAGGTAAGAAGGATGAAGTCATCATAATAGCCTAAAAATGCTGCCGACTACTATGTATCAGTTGGAAGGAACCCGTCATATGGGCCATGGCCTGCGGCGAGCTCCAGCAGCTCTGCCTACAGTGCCCGCCATCTTGTTTGAATGCAAAGGCCTGTTATCTAGGTGGTGTTGGACAAACACACACAGAGGAAAGGCAGACACCCACACATTTTGATCTCATAAGTCTACTTCATCATTTAACCAAAAGCGACGGTACCGTAAATGTCTGTTCAGGTCACTAGCATGAACACATGCAAATGTCATATGGACAGGATTGTTGAAGTGAATGCTGCGGAGCAGCACGGGTCTTCTAGTTTAAATAAATATGAATAAGCCCTAAACACCGGAGATGGGTTAGGCGAAAATGACAGAAGAAGGAAGCAGATGTCGAATTCATGTCATTAGGTGACAATGAACATCCACGATGGGTGATCGAATGGAAAGCTGTCTGAAGACGTAGCCGACTCCAGCCAGGGATTGAAGCAGTCATATTATGTGCTATGGGGTGAACGAACCGACAAATTGAGGAACTGGACTACACACATCGTAGCCGAGCTGAGGGCCTGAATGATGTCCTGCAGAATCTTAAGTAAGACCGTCCCATGTCTTTGTAGTTTGCCTAGCGTAGTCTTCCGTATCCAAGTTAAGTCGATTTATAGCTGAGCTTTCTCCGAGTTTTTTTTTTCCTTTCAAAGTCTTGCCCAAGTGTCAAATGTTATTCAGATATTCCCATTCTAATTCTTTTAATGAGGTTTCGTGACAATTATCGCATGCTTTATTTTTTACTTTCAAATACGCCTCGTGATTCGATATAGTTTTGAGTCAATATATTTTTGGACCAATTCCTGAGTAGAATTTGAGTAGTATACAGTAATTCAAACTGGATTCCTCGTGATATTTCTTGTTTTCAATTGATGCATCTGTCAGTTTATTTTTGAATGGGGTGAAGTAATAATAATAATGGTGTTTGTAATCTCTCATGGCGTATGGCGAAATTGTTATAAAACTCATCGGAGATATGAGATATGATGAGATATAATAATAATAATCATATCTTGAAGTTATTCATTATAAATCAGTGGTGAGATCTGTAACTAATAGCTGACCACCTGAAGATTTTTCATATTCTGGTATATTTAAATTCTCATTCTGTGGTATACCGGAAAATTTATATACCTTTGGTATTATTTTAGGATGAGTTGTGACAGTGATTAATGAAGTTAATTTTTTGCATTCTTTGTAGGCGGATAGAGCCTCATTTGAACGGGCATGTCGAGGACATGGCATCGTTCTATTGAGAATAATAGGGCTCAAGCACAGTGGCTTGAAAATGTATATTATGAAATATGATGTTGCTATTTGATTACATGGAGATGTGTTAAATAGGTTGTGCAAATTTATGATTAAGGATGATTATTATTGGAAGGGTTATAGCCTATTTGAATTTAATGATGTCAAGAGACAATGATATCGTGCTAATCAGAAGGCGGTCTTCTCAATATTGAGAATAAGGACATGGGTATATTTTTCCCGCACAGTCATGTTATGATGGAAGTATGAATTGTGGTTGAGCAATCTATTGGTCAAATATCTAAAATGCCAATTAGAAGGTTATTGTCGAGTGTCAACTTGCATTAATATCTGATTTTGGAATTGCAATCAGGTTTCATGACGATTTTTGTGCAACGATTAATAAGTTGTAAATAAAAGTTTGGTGCTTTTCAGTCGGTCAACACGAATGTACCCAAAAGAGCTGGGTTATGCCCTAATCCTGAATAATTACATGAGATTAATAAATACACTAGGTTGACCAGTTTCGATCGTCAACGATCATCATCAAATCCATTACACTCAGGCTATAAAATCTATGTTTGAAAATGCAGGTGAAAATATTTACAATATGTACAATTATTTAGTTGCAGTATTGGAAATGCAACTTGTCGGTGTATGCTAGTTGTAGTATTATGATGTTAGGTGAAATGCTAAAATGGTGATAGAAATCCGGAATTTGTCTGTTTGGAGTAACTATATGGTTGTAAAAGTCAACTATGGTTGTACTGTATAGTGTAGGCTACTACTTATCTGGTTTGGTGTCTTCCGTGCTGCAGCTGCGGGCAGATAAGTAGTAGCCTACACTATACTGTACAACCATAGTTGCTCTTTTACAACCATATAGTCACTCCAAACAGACAACTTCCGGATTTATATTGTACAGCCTCCCAGGGGTATGCACCCCTTGGAGACCATACCCCCATCATCTGCCTACATCTCCTAACGGGCAACCCTTGGAGAGCTGGGCCAACATCCATAAAACGTAGCAGGGACAGCTTGCCACTCTAGGAAGCAGCTCAGTCCTTGCACAATGGTTACACATACCGACATACTATAAACTGGGCCAACACATTGCTGACAACATAGCGCCAGAGAGTATAAGAAGGCATCTTAATGAGGTCAAAGGATCTCTCCATTATCAGTGCTTCAACGATACGGCCGAAGGCCACGCCGGTGTCAGCAGAGGTAAGTCAGTCGTGTTCAGAGTTCCTACTTTTGTAACCTCTAACCCACAACTTGTACTTTACATTGTGAACATAATTACATTCCCTACAAGGGACTCATACTCAGAACTACAGACCAATAAACACTTGGTCCACACTCTACACTAGCATTACTGTTTATACGCCTCTTTACATCCCAACGCCCTTCCTTATTCCCGTCACGTAAAGACGTGACAGACGGTAGTCTAATAGCGCTAGCTCAGATACCATTGTATTCCCCGAGCCGGCTCGGCTGCCAGCAAGCAGCACGTGCCACTCGGCTGATACGAGCAGATTCAATTACATAATAAGCAGTCAGCTGAGCGACTAGCACAGTGACTCTTGCATTGGGTCCCATCCCTTCAAACACTACTACATTATTTATAGGAACGCCCCCTAGTTCCTAGCACACCACAACACTCTACACTGGTCAGCTTGCCCTGCCAAGGGAAGCTACCCTTTTTAGGCACAACCTTATAAATTAGTACAATAACTCTCCCTTTTAGATCCACCCCCAAATAAGGGATCTAAAACACTGGTGGAGGCGCGGGACTACGCACAATAGAACGGGACTCAACCAACGAGCCCTCGTAGTCAAAGCGACCCCTTCCGTACCGCAAAAAGCCAAGCAAATAGTGAAAAATTTTTTTCCCAGACAAAAACACCAGTTTTGCTCCAAAACTAGCTAAACAGGGGAAATTCTTATTAAACCAACCCCCCAGACCCAGAAAGAATCAAACGGATGCGTAAATACACTGTCAAACACGCACAGATATTTCATTTTATTTTATTCACATACACTTCAGTCAGAATGACGCCTCATGCAGAGATTGCAAACCATAGAGGCAATAGGGTTACGCCAACATTATTAACATTATTAATAAGATACCAAAGGCATATACAGAGGCGACAGACACAAATACGGGCACTCCAAACAAAAATCGGGGCAATACAGGGCAAACAGCCATACACCCCGTCAGAGGGTAGGACAGCGCGATTAAGATGCGCACATACACTCTTGAATAACATACATGAACACCTCAATAGAATCCATGTCCAAAGAAACAAAATACACCAACAATTAATCACCACACATGGTCCCGTAATAGATAATGCAACCCTCGAGAGAATGAGGGTGCACTACACAGGTTTACACGCCCAATACAGGGAGCTAATTCGCGTCCAAGCGCTTCTCCAACTAGCGGCCACAAAACTATACAAAGCACAGAAACATTAATACAGTAATTTGCGAACGGGCCATATGCCTCAATAAGGCAGTACACCCAAATTTGGGACAAATACCGTGAGCTACAAGCCAATAAGGCCATTTTTGAGTTCATGGTAGGGCCATCAGCCCACCCGAGAGAGGACATAAGCGTGGATACGCTGACTCGACAATTTGCGAGGATGTCCCTCTCGCCACGTACTGCCACACAATGGAAGGAGTTCGCCGTGGCCACAGTCAAGAAGACGGCCAGGTTAGGCTCCAACTTACTGCAGAATAAAACTAACACAGACACACGTCCTTCAGCTCCGGACCGGAAGGCAATTTTGCCAAACCGAGGGGCAGAGCCTAGAACAATCCCCTCGGAACAAAGGGACGAGAGGGAGTTGAAGCCAGGGCCATTAAACACACATGATATGACAGGGAAACAAAGGGACGTAACCACGTCATGGGCAGACGACATAGAACCCGTCCCACTACACATAAAGCCTACATACACCCACGCAGATAGGCTAGCGCAATGGCAGGAGTCTGCCGTGGCCACAGGCCGAAAAGCGGTCAGGCTACAAGCCACCACATTGCCAGGGCATAAACAGGCAGTTAAGCGGCCTTTACCGCCAGTTCAAAGGGCAAATTTGCCAGAACGAAGGCGAACACCGGTATTAGTCCCTCAGGATGCACGATACACGCACGCACATTTTGACCGGGCATTACCACACAGTACACGGGGATTAGGAAAAGTGTTATTACCCATCCCACAAAACCACGCAGTCAAATATATACACACTCCCGTAAAATCTACTAAGGCAGCGTCAAGCACAATTAGGCCCTCGAATACAGGTACATTCAAACCTATAGACACGCGCTACGGTGGAAGTAGGCCAAGGCTTACTTTGCTAGAAATTCCGCCGGAAAATGGCAAAGAAGCGCCTCAGTGGATTTCAGAGGCCTATAATCTAATAACAGGGCAAAACCCTTCACCTTTCTGAGCACTGAAGCTCGAAAGAGGATAACGACTTCCACCAGTGCCACAGAAATAAACTAACATCACTTGCACCAACATTATAGGATACATAAGTTCTTTTACACGGGGGCGATGAGAAAATAGTCCAACAAGTACATAATAAACATTAAAGTGCATTTTTTTTTCTCTTCCTCGCTTATTTTATGTATATACAGTGAAACATAGCCAAATTAGAAGGAATAATTCTAAACCCTTCTTGTTTTTTTTTTCGAAACCATAGCATTTTTCTCTCAGGCCATCAATGGTTATTGGGCGAAGTGGTTAACGCCATAACGTAAAGTCTCTAATATGCTAAGCCAAGTGGAAGCCAAGCAGGCTTCAGGCCGAAAAAGAGATATTTTGAACACAACTTAAGCATAAAATCACAGCATAAAGCTTAAGTGAGTCTTTCTAAGTAGAAATGACTAAACGTTCTATGTTAGGGTTCCACAGTTCGATAGATTCTCTTGTTGCGGGCGAAAGCCGTAAGTGTGGCAAGAATTAAGAATCTCAAACTAGTTTCAAAAATTTGGTGAGGTGTGCTTTAACCAACTGAAAAGCCCAATTGCACACCGGGACGAGACACTGTCATTTTGTTGAGTTACAATTACTTTGAAGGGCGGGTTTGACTCCCACAGTGCACTGGCTTTGCTCGTGACGTGGATACAAGTGTATCAATTACGTCTTGCAATGGCCTTCCCAATGTGTACTAGACAGTGTCGGTAGATTCCCCTGAGACGTAGCCAGATTACGGTAGTACTCACGTTACCAAAATGGTAAATACTACACTCAGGGCCCAAGCACCATTTTTTTTAAAACATTTTTATAGTGTTCACGACATAATTTTTAGAGACTATCGCCACCTGCTATTATTTTCTTTCAAAGTGCTCTCTTAATCCAGAGCGGGGCATAGCTCATTTTTTTTCTATGACGCAGGCATTAGGCCCGATGAAAGAAAGGTGGCCAAGTTAAGCATATATATTTAATACATAGGTACACGTTAAACATTACACTGCCTCTAACATGACTTTTTCTCAACGACACATAGTCACCTAACACTCACCAGAACTGTCCCGGAGACACAACCTTAATGGTGCCAGAAACAATTACTCTGGGTAAAAGACGGTCTCCAAACCCGCAACCTTCTGAATACCAGGAATATAAGGTTGGGTAGATATCCAGTTCTAGAATAGAAAAATGGGAAAGCTAAGACAAATTGGGACAGTCCCACTAACAGCGGGTCATAAACGAAAAACAATAAAATCGCCTCTGGCATCTGGTCACCAAACACGCGACTAGCGGACCAGACACACTCGCGTACAACGACATTTTGTACCAGGGATAAAGAACATACTTGAACCACGATACAGTTAACGCAAAATGTGGGGACACAAATGTAGTCAATGGAAGGTTCTTCTACAGTACGGCCAATGCATATGAGATTTCCGAAGTGAAATGCCATGGCCTGTGGTTTGGATTCCAAGTAAAACGGAAATCCCGTGGCTCATGATCTCCAGATACGGTCACGTTAAACCACAAGTTCCCCTCTTTTCTTTTACAAATGCGAACAGCACTAATCGCAGTCACAGAGAGTAAACCGATTAAAAAACACATGTGCCGGACACACAGCGTTATCAAGACAAGTAACAAGCGGGCGCGCAAGACATTGTAATCCGATACCACCATACTCAGCAATAACGCAGGCCTCAGTGATAACCTGCACGCTTACAGACAACAGCTCTCGGAGCAGTACGCACGGCATCATTCACGCCCGATTTAGAGACCCTATATCTTCCAAAATTACACTACAAGGGGAAATCAAAAACATACAAACTCTATACAGGTATGCATGCTTTCATATGCGCATTGCACATCCACGGGAAAGTGCCATAATATATGCGGCACGGAAATGATCACACCAAGTCTTTACAGACAACCGGATTCGAACCCATGACCACCCACCACACTCGTACCAAAAACTAACTATCCAATGGTATTTTTGGTACACGGAACACAAGCAAAAACCACACTGGGAAAGCCCCAAGCCCTGAAACACAACGCAAACATAAAACACAGAGAATGACATAAGGTCACGGGTCTGAGTTCCAGTAAAAATTTAGACACAAAGGAGAACAGCTACTCAGGCGTCCAATCATACTGAAATTGGCCCATACAGGTGCATGAACAGGGAATACTACATTTCCTCCCACCAAAAGCCAGACATAAAATTTCGAATTACACCAGACATAGAGCATACATTTCACAGACACAGGTAGGAAAATTTCGCAAGACACAAGTCTTAGGGAACAATGGCCGCACAACGTCATTACCTAACTAGGACGAATTGCTACATTAGGCCGCTAGGAATCTAAAACAATGACCACACTTGCATTCGTGCAGAAAAGCACATGCCAGCGGATGACAAACAATAACGTCCCAGTCTGACATTACACATGCCAACTGCTGACTTGCAGGATATTCACACTGCAATACTGCGGTGACGAGACACTATTGCGTATCGCCAGTGACCGTGAAATTACACACACATAACAATTATAACACCATACATTTTTTTCCACACTGCAAAAACATTTGGCAATGGACAAGACGTGACACAGCGGAACTTATCTTGGGCCTATAAGGGCACATTCGCAAGGACGTTGGCAAGCCACGGGCGCCTTCTGCCCACACAGGCAATACATATTACGACTTGGCCTGCAACAGACCAACCGTCCGCGTGGTGTAGCGGTACATAGTCACACACACGCACACGCACTCAACAATTAGGAGCGAACACAGACAAGATCTCCCCCCTAATAACTTCTCTTATCGATCGTAAGGCATAGGAGGCATTACAGATGACTAGCACATGACCAGTCGCACTACGACCACTGGCCACATCTATACTACAAATGGCAGACCAGATTAGGTCATGCAGCTCTACTATCCCAAGGCGCGGATAGACAGCCAACATGGACCAAGGGAGGATGACAGGAGAACAGGCTACCAGCGTACCACCCTACTCCCTTCCAATAACCCTCTCACGCCCAACATAAACCAACGCAGACACATCTACACGACCAAAAACAGCTACACTACATTACAAAATACACACAAGGGGTTGATGGACTTCATGCGTCTAAAGAGCAGGCATGCTACGCCTTGAGCCACGATGCTACCACCTGAGTATTAGGGGTGGCTCAGCAAACATTAAGGAAGCATAATGCGCCTCTCCAAATGAGAGAGGAGGCCATAGATATATATTAACCATTCTTTAGTACTTAAACACTCCCGCATGAAAGGAACATATTGGTATTATGCCCCACCCTACACCTATCCATACATGAAGGCAGACACTTCATATCCAGACACATGCATGAGTATCCCATCCATTTACCAGGGATTTTAATATCAAACCTGCATGAATTTTCGTATCTTTGCAATCCCGGGAATTACCTCCCCACTCCACTCACTATAGAAGCATCCCAGTGGCATCACCGGTTTCAGGCCACCACTAACGTGGAACCCAAAGGTGCGCAAACCCTTCCTACCATACTTTAAGCCCACTCAACAAATAACTACCCCCAAATCCTAATAACAGGGTACCTGACATTACAGACCCTACTAACACCTCCATTAAGGTAAAGAAAGCATTATTGCTGGAAAGCTGACGTAGCGATGGTAGGCCAGAAGTAGCCTATGTACTTAGAAGATCTACAACCCCGCAACACTGGAAATATTTTACATTTTACACAGAGATTAAACTATTTACACAGGTTACGACACATTTTTTTTCTTACAAAGGAATCTGATACGATCTGATTGTTGACAACGGTGTAAGCCGAAGGTCAGGAGAACCACACTGGAGCAGAGCTGGGGAAGGCGATGTGGACCCTTACCCCAGTTGGCTCGACAGCGCAGCGACCTCACTTAACTGACGACTAGACCAAACAGACGAACTACGTAAGGTCAAAGCATTCGCGGCCTGGCCGGGCAAGCTCTGGAATCCTAGGTGCGCATAAACCGCCCCTGGGAGGAAGGGATGCTACACCCACTTTGTGCCACGGTCGTCGAAGCCAAGACCTGCAGGGAGACTTTCTGAGAATGGCGGGAGAAATAGCTCACTCCGCGCCGGACTCGGGAGCTATCCCTAGAGACGACCCCATTGTGACTAGACTTCTAGTTAAGTTTAAATTTAAGTAGGCACGGCTTCCATAGCGGGAAGCAAAACTCCTGTGCGTTGGAGAAGACTCCTGTGCGTTGGAGCAAAACACACGATTGCCGATACAGGCGACGATTACTGCGAAAAGCAAACCACGATTGCCGATAAAGGCGAAGACAATATTATGCCATTGGACCACACTGTCCAATGCCCACATAAATGGCGACGCATCGGGCAACCAGAGGGCATTAAGAGAGGGGCATTGCGCGCCCCTCACAGGAGCCAAGTGGGCGGCTCAACTACGATAAATCGGAACAGCAAACGGTCATGAACAAGGAAGGTACAGCAGGCGGAACGGTTTGCTTAGTGGCACCGTAAGCCGCCTGTGACTAGGTTAGTACTAGTATTAAGACCTAGAATAGATGTCGACAATAGTATTAAAACGGAGGGGACTACGAGACATTGTCGGGTTCCGGTCCCGGCAATGTACTACAAGGGCACCCGCGAGAGAAATCGGACGGACGAGCCTCCATCTAAATTTTAGTATTTAAGTTACAGTGCCATTTTTAAGGTCACTTAGATGTAAGCAAATTTACTAACAGCTGTTGCTAATAATAGCACAGCACATTTCGGCTTTAGAATAAGGTCCACTCGGCATGTAAATACAGAATAGTTTTACAGTTAAGTAATTTTAGCGATAAGTTAAATAAGTAGGGTAAGATGTAGGGTAACATAAACCTACATTTAAGGCAATTTTCTTTTATATATAGATCACAATAGAATATCTCGGCACTCGGTGACTATAAATCCGTTACCGAGGTAAGCCCGACAATACTTAGGATAAACTAGGTTAAAATAGGCTAACCTAGGTTAAGTTAGACTTCGGTGGCGCTACACTTAGTTTCCAAACTACGCGCTACCGAAGAAGGTTATATATATACCTGTCATGAATCATAATGTATTGCACTGTAATGTTCATAATTAACCCACTTTTACCCACACAGGAAGACCACGGAGATACGAAGTGATAAACATCTTAATATGGATGCATTGTTATTTTGTTTTGATTTACAGATAACCAAGAACGCGAAGATGTCTATGGTAAACATATTACCTACATACACATACATGTCATACACAATTACACTCCTTATCAGTTTTAGTTGCACCCTTAAAGGTGACAACGCCAGCGGTCAGCGGTGGACAGCATACGTGGGATGATGACCATCGCTGAACGCACACACATTTCAGAATAAGCAAATGAAGCGTTACTTCAGGCTCAAAGGGCGACACAAGGTTTGTAAGTGCCGGACCTTCGACCCTAAGGTGGGACTCCGACCCACGACGGAAAACCACGAGGTTATGTAATAAGTACAGGGAGAGAGTAGTGGACTAGCCACTAAACCTCACCAGGAACGGCCGATTAGAGAACGGTCGGCGAGGCCTAATAGTACGGTGCGCGCCAAGTATAAGAGGTATGCAGTAACTGGCCAGGTAACAGAGCTCTATAAGGTTTATATATATATATAGGATAGTGATAATTATAAAGTGTACATTATTTTGTATTTTCTCGCCATGTCATACAGTTGCAAGGGTCCACAATAGTGGCAAAAGTACTTATGCGTACAAGGTACCCACATGGCAAACATTATTTTTTCTATGTTCATCCTCATCACATGTTTACTATGTTCAATCATAACTTGTCAAAAATTTTACAAATGTAAGGATTACTATTGTTATTATTATCGGGTCATATCTGTTACCATTATCAAGACCACCAAAGTACATCATGTCTATAATTTGTTTTCTTTCATTTTTCCTTCTTCTAACTTCCCCAGTTGTCAGGGTGTTCCGTTTTTTTCCCAAACAAATAAATACTTTGAATATATCCCTTAAATCATACCCCGGAACACCCATTTTTTTTCTATTCTCTCCTATCTTTCTATTTTTGCAGGGAGCATTTTTTCCCCAAGGTAAAGCCAGACGACACAATTCCTCGTCTGGCTGGGTTTTTCCTCCCTGAACAACTATGTAACGAATCACCATCACAAACCATGTTTTTTTTTTGAAGCTAGCAATATGCCAGCAATAGCAAGGGCAATTTTTTTTACATGTCAAATTTCTTTTAATGTCAATTTTTTTCTCAAATGTCAATTTTTTTCCCATGTCAATTTTTTCTCGATGTCACATTTTTCGCAATGTCAATTTTTTTTTGTTTTGTTAATTTCCTTTTTCACAATGTCAATATCAGTGTATACATATATCTGTACATCCCATAACCCTCCCCTCTGAACACGGGCTGACCTCACACCCACACTTCGATACGACACCACCAGGAGATACGAGGGGGTTTCAAGGACCACTACGTCAACGCCCCAACCTCCAGTTCCGTTCCCGTTCGCGAGGACGCGAACAAATGAAGGAAGACGCTTGTACAGCCTCCCAGGGGTATGCACCCCTTGGAGACCATCCCCCCCATCATCTGCCTACATCTCCTAACGGGCAACCCTTGGAGAGCTGGGCCAACATCCATAAAACGTAGCAGGGACAGCTTGCCACTCTAGGAAGCAGCTCAGTCCTTGCACAATGGTTACACATACCGACATACTATAAACTGGGCCAACACATTGCTGACAACATAGCGCCAGAGAGTATAAGACGGCATCTTAATGAGGTCAAAGGATCTCTCCATTATCAGTGCTTCAACGATACGGCCGAAGGCCACGCCGGTGTCAGCAGAGGTAAGTCAGTCGTGTTCAGAGTTCCTACTTTTGTAACCTCTAACCCACAACTTGTACTTTACATTGTGAACATAATTACATTCCCTACAAGGGACTCATACTCAGAACTACAGACCAATAAACACTTGGTCCACACTCTACACTAGCATTACTGTTTATACGCCTCTTTACATCCCAACGCCCTTCCTTATTCCCGTCACGTAAAGACGTGACAGACGGTAGTCTAATAGCGCTAGCTCAGATACCATTGTATTCCCCGAGCCGGCTCGGCTGCCAGCAAGCAGCACGTGCCACTCGGCTGATACGAGCAGATTCAATTACATAATAAGCAGTCAGCTGAGCGACTAGCACAGTGACTCTTGCATTGGGTCCCATCCCTTCAAACACTACTACATTATTTATAGGAACGCCCCCTAGTTCCTAGCACACCACAACACTCTACACTGGTCAGCTTGCCCTGCCAAGGGAAGCTACCCTTTTTAGGCACAACCTTATAAATTAGTACAATAACTCTCCCTTTTAGATCCACCCCCAAATAAGGGATCTAAAACAATATCACCATTTTAGCATTTTACCTAACATCATATATCCTACAACTAGCATACGCCGACAAGTTGCATTACCAATACTGCAACTAAATAATTGTGCATATTGTAAATATTTTCACCTGTATTTTCAAACATAGATTTTATAGCCTAAGTGTAATGGATCTGATGATGATCGCTTGACGATCAAAACTGGTCATCCTAGTGTATTTATTAATCTCATGTAATTTTTCAGGATTAGGGTATAACCCAACTCTTTTGGGTACATTCGTGTTGACCGACTGAAAAGCACCAAACTTTTGTTTACTAAGGCAACATTGAAAAATGGTTTCAACCTCCATAAAGTTGTAAATAGTTGAAAACAAGTGCGAGTGTTAAATAAATGACCCGTGTGGAAAATAAATTAGTGAATGGTCAGATTGTGCGGACACGATTGAACACTTATTTTTTTAATACATTTTTATATAAAGTGAAGGTTCACCATTTTATTTCAATTAGGAATCTCAGGGTAAAGGACTCTATTTTTACAACCCTGTGATTTAGGCAGGAGTGTCTTCATATTTTTGTGTGTGGTACTTATTTGAAAGTGGATTCTTTTTAAGAATTTTGTGTTCATCCTTTCCCATATTCACGCGTTGAACTCGAATTCGGTTTGGCACCATTTCTCTATCCAGTTTTTCCGAGTCTCGTGCTCAACCGATTTCGAGGTTCACGCATATGTGAGCGATGGTCTTCGGACTAACGGGCACAGTAAAGATGACACCACGCATATGTGGGCGTTGGTCTCCGGACTAACGGGCACAGTAAAGATGACACAATCTCCCAAATCTCAAATTTCTTTTTTCATATAATCTTCTTCTTTCCTCGCTTTGTTACTGTCTTGTCTCCGAGCTCTTTCTTCCTTGACATCTCGTTCCTTTAGAACACCAACGGTTTGCTCAATTTCAGCCGCCATCCTTGTGATCTCTTTAAATCTTCTTTAGTTCTGCGTTTCACCACCATAACAGCTTCAGCCATCTTCTTTGTCCTCCATTATAACACCCTCTCTATAACTTCCTTACTCCTTACTAGCAAATCATAGTGCAGATAGTAAGATACCAATACATCTATGAATATTCTCAGGAATACTGCAATCACATTTCCTTTCAACAGATCATAACAATTACATAAGTTCACATTTAATTATTTCCAGTAAAGATTTCTGAATATATCACATTCGCCCCCAGAAATCCTTACAACTATGCCATAGTGAAGGGATTTCTGACACGCATGTTAATTAGGATAATCAATCAGAACGCTGTAACTAACCAAATAGATTTCTTGCAATTTTCAGCTGTAGGATAGTATTGCCATTTCACACTACCGTAATCATCCTACCCCAATCTCTGATTCTCATTCTTCTTTCTGAAATCTCGTATGACACAAATCAAATCCCCAACTGCTTGTAGCTGTAATTCTTGCACCTCCTTCTGAAGCTTGTCGAATCTCTCCACATCAGCCTGCAGTTTTTGTCAACGAATAATAAGAAAATTGGACGAGAAACAAGATTAGTTGTTATAAAAAAATTACAGATTTTAAGTAAAAGGAGAAATAACACTCTAATTATCTAAGTATCTTCATCATCTGTATCTGGAAATTCATCCGGTAGAGAATGAGTAGGAGACATCGGTGGAAATTCATTATGACACCTCACAGAGATTACTTTACAATACTGGACACTTGCTTCCCCATGTAATTGTTTTTGATATTTTGAATTGTTAACACATCTAAGTGAAAGAAACAAGCTCATGTTGGTATGCATGTTTCTTACAGATCCAGAAGTCATCATTTTCTCTCATCAACCTCAGGATTACCTGAGTATTTCAGCATTATGGCTGGTGAATATTTTGAAAAAGATACCTTCTTAATCGAGTTAAATATAATCGTTTCACCATTTATCACAGTTGGTAAGCTTTGATAGAATATTCTGCTGAACTGAGGGTTACTCCAAGCGGTTTGCTCGACTTTCACCATGAGTAGGGTTACATCTCCCAGGTGTACCCTGATACGTTTTAATTTCAAATTGAAGGAAGTTGTAGAGGGATACGCCAATTTGCCAGTTTGGGCGCTACAGTGATTCAAATATAATCTCCATTTGGGAATTGGATAGGGGTACCCCAATATACACCATGGATATTATGGATGACTATTTTCGGAGAATTTTGATATTTAATTTCAGTATTTAGGAGATATCTGCGATTCTCAAATTTCATAAGAGCGATGATTATTACAATAACTGGATTTTTAAATGTCGATGTGAGTTTTAGGAATTTAGGATTTGAATTTTAATTTTAAAAGTTTCAAATTTTAGATTTAAGTTAAAGGAATTTTTTGTTTTTTGATTTTTAATTTTTGGAATTTTTGAATTTAGGATTTATTGGATTTTGGATTTAGAAATTGGATTTTTACGGTTAATGTTTTAAATTATATACAGCAAAAGCTGTGCCCGGCTATGCCCATCAAAGAGAGTGTTGGCGTTGTAATTTTGTTTCTTGAAGTGCTTTTGGATACACAATATTTTTTTCAATTTTCGTTAACCGCCTCTAAGCTGTCGTAAAATGGATTAACAAATTTTTAAATATTCGTGGGAGCGTGCACAACAACTCACCAAAGTTTTATCGCAATCGAATGAGTGGCATATGAACGCATACGGACTCTTGTTTAAACGATTCGTGCGCTGTCACTCATTTGTTGAATCTACTCGGGCGCTACCCACTGTGAAATGGATTTACTAAGTTAGAAACCTTCACGAAAGTGTACACAACAACTCGTCTAAGTTACATCGCAATCGATGAATGGTATATGAACGCATACGGACTCTTGTTTAAACGATTCGTGCGCTGTCACTCATTTGTTGCATCTACTCGTGCGCTACGTATTGTAAAATAGATTTACTACGTAGAAAACCCTCCCTGGCGTTTACACAACAACTCATCAAAACTTCATTGCAATCGGATGAATGGCATATGCACGCATACGGGATTTTGTTTAAACGATTCACGCGCCGTCACTCATTTGTTAAATCTACTCGTACGCCACCTATTGCAAAATCGATTGACTAAGTCTGAAACCTTCCCTGGAGTGTTCTCAACGATTCACCAAAGTTTTATCGCAATCGGATGAATGGTAAATAAACGCATACGGGACTTCTTTGAAACGATTCGCGTGCCTTCGCTCATTTGTTGAATCTACTCGTGCGATACCTATTGTAAAATGCATGTACTAAGCCAGAAACCTTTCTAGGAGTGATCACAACAATTAACCAAAGTTCTATCGCAATCGGATGAATGGTATATGAACGAATACGGACCTTTGTTGAAACGATATGCGTGCCATCGCCCATTAGTTGAATCTACTCATGCGCTATCTGTTGTACAATGGATTTACTAAGGCAGAAACGTTTCCTGGAGTGTTCACAACAATTCAATAATGTTTCATCGCAATCGGATGAATGGTATATGAACGCATACGGGAGTCCTTTGAAACGATTCACGTGCCGTTACTCATTTGTTGAATGTACTCGTGCGCTGCTTATTGTAAAATGCATGTAGGCCTACTAAGCCAGAAACCTTCCCTCGAGTGTAAGCAACATCTCACCCAAGTTTCATCGTTATGGGACGAATGGTATAGGAACCCATACGGGACTTTGTTGAAACGCTTCGCGCGTCGTCACTCATTTGTCAATCTACTCGTGCGCTACCTATTGTATAATGGATTTACTAACCCAGAAACCTTCCCTGTGTACACAACATCTCACCCAAGTTTCATCGCTATCGGTCGAATGGTATATGACCGCATACGGGATTTTTGAAACACTTAGCGCGTCTCCGCTTATTTGCTGAATCTACTCGTGCGCTACCTATTGTAAAAAGCATTTACTAAGCCAGAAACTTTCCCGGAAGTGAACATAATATCTTACCCAAGTTTCATCGCTATCGGACGAATGGCATATGAAATCATGCGAAACTTTGTTGAAACGCTTCGCGCGTAGTCGCTCATTTGTTGAATCTACTCGTGCGCTACCTATTGAAAAGTGGATGATCTAAGCCAGAAACCTTTCCTGGAGTGTACACAACCTCTCACGCAAGTTTCATGGCTATCGGACGAATGATATATGAGCGCATACGGGACTATATTGAAACGTTTCGCGCGTCGTCGCTCATTTGTTGAATCTACTCGTGCGCTACCTATTCTAAAGTGAATTCTCTAAGTCAGAAACCCTCCCTGATGTGTACACATCTCACCCAAGTTTCAACGCAATGGGATGAATGGTATATGAACGCATGCGGGACTTTGTTGAAACGAATCGCACGCCATTTTGTTGAAGCTACTCGCGCGCCACCCATTGTAAATTGGATTTACTACGCCTATAACATTCTCGGGTGTGTGCACAACAACCAAACAAAATTAGATCGCAATGGGATGAATTGTATGGAAACGCATCGCCATTACTCATTTGTTTAAACTTCTCGCGCGCTATCCATTCCATATTGGATTAACTATGCCTATAACCATCACGGATGTGTGCACAACAACTCACCAAAATTTGATCGCAATCGGATGAATGATTTATGAACGCATGAAAGACGAACAGACAGACATTCTTTTTTAAATATATAAGATATCGGAGATTTTTGTATCAATAGGATAATTTAAGGCAATTTACGAGTTTATTATAAGAGTACATCATTTAGAGATCTTGGTGAAGATCGATATTGGATTATTTTATGGAGAGAACAGATCTATGTTATGATAATGCGAGTGAATATAGAATTCACTATTCTGAAGTCAGACAGTAACAGCTGGTAGGAATAATTTAATAAAGAATTTTAGGATATTCTTATTAAATTCTGAGATTATCCACAATAGTGACACGAATTATTTGTTGTGACAAATAATTATATATGTTTACTACACAGTAGAACAGATCAGTATGGTGAGGAAAAAAACTGTATTATTGTTGTGAAAATATTAATGCATAGATATTTCTTTAATAATGAATATTATAGGATTATTACAAACAAAAATTTAACAGTCAGCATTATTTCAAGGAAAAATAAAGAGTATCAATTCGACGTATAAAAGGAAGCATGATATTATAAATGAAAGCATGATATATAAGCAGAAATAGTTATGAGTAAGATGATGTTATTTGAAGGTATATGAATCTGCTATAATGAAAGGTATACGTAATCACTTCAATGATCATGGCGACTTTCTTGAGCAAATGTAATGGAATAATATGGTAATATGAGTACAAGAATATAGGATCTACGATTAAATAACTTTATTGTGCTATAGGAAATAACGGTATATGACATAAGTTTAGGTGAATATTAAAATATTGTGCTAAAGCAAATCCTCCTTAAGAATGAAAATAAGGTCATCGATGATGCTTAAATGTTACATAAATCGATAATGCAATTGAAATAATATAGACAGCGTATATTTCAACAGCGGAGAGCGACTATAGCAATATACAATTATACAGTCTAATATATGAAATGATAGCATTGTTGAAACAGTGTTATCTTATTGAGAGTTACCGATAATTAATTTTATTGAACCTGATATGCCGTGAAACTTAAACTTTACTTCAGTGTACGGCCATAGTTAAATGATATTGACGAGTGAGGCCAGAATAGAAGAGACATGAGTTCGTAAATTTCAGAATTGATGGGTGCTGAGTTACGAGAAGTTTTAAGAGAATTCGCAAGTCATCAAAGCTAATGTAAATAATTGAAGAAAGGTAGAATCAGAATGTGAATAGTAAAACAGGACTTAGTTATGGGTAGCAACGATAATTTAAGAATTAAAAGATTAATATGCGCATTTTTAGGAATTTAAAAATAGTTAGCGTGACATTATAAAGTCACAAATATAAAATTAAGGATTTTATTTCGTACTCCTATAAATAAGCGAGTGGACAATAGATAAGAATGCAAGGAAAATTTTAGGAATTTCAGTTACTGTTAGAAGAATTTCATTTTGAGTAAATGTTTTTAATTTTTCTTTTCTGATCTAGTGAAAATTGTTTTGTTTAAGTTGTATTAAATGAATAAATTAGCGAGTTCGTTCTTACGATAGCTCGTTACATTTTTATATATTCTTATGATTTTCACAAGTCAGTGATATATTGTACTATGGAGGTAATTAGAGATGCCCGAAACCTTTAACCTTTATCCGTCACGCTCAAGAATCGAATTTGTCTCTCTCGCACGTGCAGTTAGAAGTTCAACCCGCGTAATATAGTCCCATATTACAATACAAGTTGGAGTGTGCCTAATTATGTTTTATTTGTCTGCGTTGTGCAGTGGTTTTTCTAGTCGGGGGCCGTGAAACTTCGGCGATCCAGCCCATCTTCATATAATGACAACGACTAGTTACTTAATTGAAGGGTAGTGTACCCAAATCGTGAAATGTAGACATTAAGTGTCTTTGATATTATTGTTGGCAATATTCTATTTTCGGACAAATAGTCACCGCAGAATATCCCCCAATTGCAAAAGAAGTGAATGAATGAAACTTGCGGGTATTCAAATTGCCTTAGCCTTACATGCTGTAGGTGTGTAATTGATAGAGCCCCTCACCGCCTTGTGTTAAAATGTCCTATTATAGCACTTTTGGATCTAAATTGTATTACATGATAATGAATTACCGCCACCATGTACTAATTTGTGTTATCTCAAAAGTCCTCACACAGCTTATGTGCCATCGTATATACCCAAGTACATAGTTATAGCTTCTCGTCACTATGGATTATGATGTGGCACATCAAATGTTCTCTACTGGCTACTTTGGCTTCACATATACTACATGAATATGTCTTGTTACCGCTATGAGAGAACTTGTGCCCCAAAATTCCTCTATGAGTGAAGTTTGCTTCACATATACAATATGAATATGGTTCCTTGCCGCTATGTGTAATGCTTTCTCTTCAATATCCAAAATCCTATTCGAGTGAATTTGGCTCAACATATATTACTTGAATATGGCTTTTCAAAGCACTGGGTTAACATGTGCGTCCTCAAATCTCCTTCCCAAGAAAATATGGATTGACATATATCACATGAATGTGACATCTCACCGCCGTGCCTTAACATACGGTATGTTTCTTAGGCATAGCATATACTACATGATACTTTCTGTTCTGTTGTCGTTAACATGTTCGTTTCCAAATGTCCTGCTAGGTACATGTGTAAAGCCTTTCACCTGTATGAGTTAACATGTGTTTCTTCAAACGTCCCTTTAAAACAAATTTGGTTTCGCAAAAGCTGCATGAAATTGGCTTCTCTCCGGTGTGGAGTACCATGTGCGTCTTTAAATATTCTCTCTGAACGAATTTAGCGTCACATATGCTCCACGAATTGGGCTTTTCGGCCAGTATGGGTTAACATATGTTTCCTCAAACTACCTTTAACAGTAAATTTTGCATTACATAAACCGCATGAAACTGGCTTTTCTCCTGTATGGGTTAACATGTGAGTTTTTAAGTGGCCCGTCTGAGCAAATTTTGAGTCACATATACTACATGCATACGGCTTCTCGCCGCTATGAATTATCATGTGCCTTTTCAAATATCCTCTGTGAGCAAATTTGGCGTGACATATATCACATGAATGTGGCTTCTCGCCACTATGGCTAAACATGTGTTTTTTCAAATTTGCATTCTTAGTAAATTTAGCACTACATATATTACACGAAACTGGCTTCTCTCCGGTATGGGTTAACATGTGAGTTTTCAGGTGCGCTTTCTGACTAAATTTTGTTTGACATATGCTACATGAGTAAGGCTTTTCTCCAGTATGTGTTATCATGTGGATGTTTAAATTTCCCCTTTGACCAAATTTGGCTTCGCATATTCTACATTGGTAAGGCTTCTCACCACTATGGATTAACATATGTTTATTTAAATTTCCGTTACTAGCAAATCGGGCATCGCATATACCGCATGGATATGGCTTCTGGTCGTATATTAGCGAGCCTCCTTCCACGTTAGCACGTTGATTACTGCATGTATCACTAGTAAGGGTCTTCTCCACAGGTTGCTTCTGACAAGTTCCTTCATGTGCTGTGCTAGTATATTTTCCTCCATTATTACCTAGGGTGCAAGTCTTCCTTAAAACAGGATCAAACGCATCTGAACGAATCAGTCTGAAACAAGTGGTGCTAATATCGTGCATTGAAGTTTTAACAGGGAGATAAATCGTTAAGTTTACGTATTGTAAGGAAATTCATAACATTTTTTAAATGTTAAATAAAGCAAGGGCATTCCGAAATCTTATTTGATATATTCGTAGTAATAGTCTTTGATAAGAAGACAGGATAATTTTATTTGTGAGGTATATTAAATATTTGGAACTCAGTAGATAATAACAACTTCTAATGACACTGTGCTTCAATTTCTCCGTATATAATTTATTTTCTTGCATATATGACTTTAACTTGAGATATATTTTGTGTTATATTTGGGATATTAAAATCCTGCAATCAAAAATTCAGTACACAGCTTTCTAATATAAGTATGATTGACATAGCATACGAGTTCTGTTACATTCGGTACAATTTTACATGAGAATATTGGCATTCTGTACGTAAAATTGCAATTATTGTGAAAATGAAAACAATGTTCAGATGAAGTTAATCTCCTGATCCATTACCTAAGCACAGTGTTAAGGGCTCTAAGCAAAAAAAAAAAAAACGACCACCCTTGGGACCGAAACTGCCACCGGTGATCCCAATTCCAAATTTTATTCAGGAGGGCAGTGGGTTACATGAGTTCATACAAACAAACATAAAATAATATTTCGGAAAGGGAGGAGACCTCTGGACCAATCTTGCAAAGTACATACACATTTAAACGAACAGACATCAGTGCATATCCTAACTAAATAGGTTCACAGACACAATTAGCTATGCGCACCCACAAAGAAAGCACATGAAAGTCATAGTCAGTTTGAACAAGAAAAAAGTCAGTCCTTTCTTTTAAATACATTTTTAAAAAATCCAGCAAAATAAGCAGTATAGATTTTCATGTCAAAGTTATCCCCAATAGGATAACACAAGTTACATTTCTGGAGTTTGAAAGTACTATTCCACTTCCCCTGATATAAATCAACGTAATTAATATCAGAACCAGAGGGAAGGAAGATTGTAGTTTTACGTGACCAGAAAATGAGTTCTTCGATGGCCATGTAACGGGAGCACGCAAGCTTTTCTAGCAAATGAACCCCTACCGTTTCTGGAGAACGTGCCACTGCATGAGGGATTACGAATGTGGTGGCAATTGGGTGGGGATCCATCTACCGGATCAGTAGTCGTCCGGAACCATCTTCATGTTACACCTAAATAAATTGATAGAGGACTCGTTTTCTCCCCTACGTGATCACCCGATCTTACGCCACTTGACTTCTTCTTGTGGAGTCACTTTGGTCCGTGAAACTACTGGTGTAACTACAGATGGTGTGGGGGAGATTTATTAACGAGAATCATAAAGATTTGGTGAGCAACAATAACGGGTATTAAGGCGAGCGTGGGAGGCTGATTCCCGCGACTGGTAATGAATTGAAGAGATAGATTGGTATGGGAACACAAGGCACCAGGAATAACAAACTTAGTTATGGAAGGGAGGGTTGAGGACAAGAACTGTATGGGCTGACCAGGGTTAAAATATGTCAAATAGATTTGGTTCGGATGCAAAATGTGGTATCGATGTAGAGATAATGGAACGCAGTAGGAAGACATCAAAAACCCCTTTTGACAACGATTGGTAGGTGAAAAGCTAAATTTTATTTATCGTATGGCTTTTAGTGCCGGGAGTGTCCGAGGACATGTTCGGCTCACCCGAGGCTGTAGCTGCTTCTAGCGGACACCCATAGGGTGAACTACAATATCCGTTCAATTTCCAGTAGTTCCAACTTTCGCAACCAGATGTAAATGATACCTAGTGATGAACATTTGAACTTTCTTTTGATAGAGCGTTCCAACGAAATCTAACCTAGAAATTTAGCTTCACACAAGTTTAGTTAGTGGAAGGATCTTTTACATGCCATAAATCTATGACATGGGACCGTCGGCTTTACTTACCCTCCGA
Source organism: Meconema thalassinum (assembly GCA_946902985.2). Taxonomy (NCBI): domain Eukaryota; kingdom Metazoa; phylum Arthropoda; class Insecta; order Orthoptera; family Tettigoniidae; genus Meconema; species Meconema thalassinum. The sequence goes on from OX336396.1 coordinate 274,542,627, forward strand.
AGGAAGGCATACTGAAGGATTTTAACGCTCTTAAAAAATCCGACGACTTCGGCCGTGTTTGAACCCGCTATCTTGGGCACTGTAGTTCAGGTAAAGGAAGTAGGGGACTGCATCAAACCCATCTATTGACTGAAGATTCAAACAACTGCTATCAGAATGATAACTCACCTGAGTTACGCCTGAGAATAGGCGCATTTCCCTAAAGAAGCGCATCGTTGATCCAATGCCGAAGGTCAAGTAGGGTTGCAGTAAGTGGAGGGATGAACATTTTGCCTTATATGGCACCCCACATGTAAACATCCAACGCCTTGGGATTGTAAGATAGTAATGGCAAATTTGGGATGCCAGCTGTGTAGGATAGATACAAAGAGACGCTTGATAATACTTCCGGATCGACTCACTTTATGCTAACACAAATGGATTTGCTTCGGATGTAGAATGTGGTACCTATGTACTGTGCTCTCTGGTGGCTATACACCATAACAAGATGCGTAATTTTAGTCAAAATCCTCTCTCTGTTCACTTAGGTGGTGGTGATTCTGAGTGAGGTGGCGAAGCACTGTTGTTTTTGCCGATGGGACCACATCCACACGCGGATGTGCTGCTGGTACAGTGTGAGTTGAGATCCTTAACTGGTGTGTTCACCGCTCGCGCTGATTCTCAAGATAAGTTAATTTTGCTTTAATTTCAATACAGGGTGTAAGAAAAAGGTACGGCACAAATTGTCAGACACATTCCTCACACGTAGACGAGGAAATTATGTTATATGAACATGGGTCCGGAAACGCTTTGTTTCCATGTTATACCTCATTGTCTCCAACTCATTTATCATGGGAAACACACAAGAACAGAACGTACCAGCATACCACATGCAACTATTTCTAACAGGAAATACACAAGAACAGAACGTACCAGCATACCACATGCAACTCTTTCTAACAGGAAATGTTCAATATGCCCTACGTGCGCATTGATACATTCATCAACCTACCGCCGTAGTGAATCTCGGAAGCGCTGATGTATCCCTGGAGTACTGCGTATGGTGTCGTAGCCTTCCATAATACGGACACGGAGACTATGAACATCTTGTACTGGGGTTCGATACACAAGAACATTCAAATGCTCTCACAGATAAAGTTCAGTGATTTTAGGTCCGGAGAGCGCGGAGGCCAGGCAATTGGTCCACTTCTACCTATCCATTTGTCACCAAATCTGTTATTTAGAAGCCGACGGACATTAGCACTAAAATGAGGAGGTGCTCCATCGTGCATGAAGTACATGTTTTGTCGCACAATTAAAAGGCACATCTGCTAAGTCACATGGCAACAGGGCCATGTAAAACAAACCACTGGCGGTGCACCTACGATAATGACAACGTAACCAGACGTAACCAAGAGTGCATGTTCCCCATGATTCTAACGTTCTGTTCTTGTGTGCTTCCCATGCGTAAGGAGTTGGAGACAATAAGATGTAACATGGAAACAAAGCGTTCTGGACACATGTTCATATAACATAATTTCTTCGTCTACGTGTGAGGAATGTGTCCTGCAATTTGTGCCCTACCTTCTTGTTACACCCTGTAACCACGGCAAGCTAAGCCGGCTTTGACTGGCGCAGATCTCGGGCGTGCGTACTCGGTTCAGCCGGTGGTGGGCACGCTTCGCAGACTCATATCGTTAGTTCAAACGTGTTTTGTCATTCATATGGACGTGTATCTACAAAGCTTAGACGTTAGTGTTGCACGTATAGAGAGTATTATGATTACTGTGATTGTTGGTCTTGCCTAGACACCAATTCACATTGTTCGAACGTGTGAATATCCATAATTCGTATATGAAAAGCAGAATGTCTTGTTCTGAAACACAACGAACATTTGAATCAAGTTTCAAGGAAGACCTGTGCCTAATGCCAGCACAATTAGGAGGCTCGCTAAACGATTCAAGAAATAGGCTCCGTGAATAATAAAAAAAAGTTAACAGGCAACGTTGTGTTCTTTCAGAACGAAAATTAGATGAGAATTTTGTCCATTCTTTCATCAGAATGTGTCAGGTGTGTGTTACAAGAGAGGGAGGACATTTACAGCATCGGCTATGAGCACTGTAAGTTCACATTATTGAACATGTTTGGTAAAAGTGTAAAAGTGTGCGCCACCACCAGCTGAACCGTATACGCATGCCCGCGATCTGCGCCAGTCAAAGCCGGATTAACTTGTCGTGTATACCGGGGCGCACATAGATAATGACCCTGAAGTTTAGCTATTAATTACATATTTTAAAAAACGTTTACTCAATTCATATTTATACAGACTCTTCTAATTAATTTTTCTGTTCTTTTAAAAGCAACTTACTAACATATTCAATATGTAATAGAAATTTTACAAGATCTGACATTCTTCATTTCATGGATATCAAAATAGTAAACATGGAACAACTGCGTTTGCTTGCAAATATTGTTCAGCTATATTTAACAGATAGGATGCGCTTTCACGAAACACGCTTCGAAACTCCTCAAAGCTTTTACCAAACATATCTCAAATCTCCACACAATACGCACTAGGTCTTAAAGTACCAAATCAACGAAAAAGTACAAATGATGAAGCAAAGAGCATTGCAACGAAAATAGTGAGGTGCTGTGAGTATTGTAAAAAGGACATTGATGCTTCCAAATTCAAAGCTCATTCAAGAACTCATGTCAATAAATTAATGCATTTCATGGTTACCAAAGTAGGAACAATGATGAAATTGCTGGCGGTTTCGAAGGGCGAACATCGGCTGTTAACACTTAAGCGAAAAAGGAAATTCTGTCAGATCACAATCGGAGAATTCATGTACCTGCACTTTACAACCATTGTACAGTTTAGGCCCGAGGAAAATTACCATTCGGCCGTCTGATGCAGTGACTGCATTCGAGTGATCATATCTCAAGAATTTGCCGAGGTGCGGCCTTTCAAGATCCTGGGTTATTGATAACCACGATGCCTCAGGCATACGGCACAATGACTGACAAGAAGCTACAAAAGATCATGGCCTAGATGTCCGCTACCCCCAATGGCGTTCCGGGCAGTGTGCACCAAGTTCCCGCTAACGAATAAGGAAATTTCAGATGGATTTGCAGATTCTTTTAAAGCAGTATATGAAGGTAAAACAACATCTTATGCACTCGATGAACATACAACAATGATCCCAACTATCACCTCTCATTCATTATTCATAAAAGCCATAACCATAAAAGAAGTTGAAACTGCCATCAAGAAATTGAAGCATAAAAAAGTGCAGTAGTCCGGATAATATACCTCAATATATTACAAAGGCCTATGTTGATATCATAAAATATCCACTGTTTCTCTTGTTCAATTTCATTCTGAGACATAGCACATTTCCAGCAATATGGAAATTATCCAGAGCATGTCCCATCTTCAAATCCGGTGACTCCTCTCAAATTGAGAATTACAGACAAATGACGATCATCTCTGTACCTGCCAAGGTTTTCGAACAAATTATTTATTATAAAATTCTCAATCATGTAAAGTAATTTTCAACATGGCTTCGTTCCAAACCAATCTACAACTACAACTGTGTGAACTTTGTACAGTTTGTCTCGAATGCATTAGATTCTCGATATCAAGTTGATGCCATCTACACTGATTTTTCAAAAGCCTTTGACAATATTAATGATGGTACAATATTACGGAAATTATCAGCCTTAGGATTCTCGAATCAAATGTTAGAATTAGTGGCATCTTACTTACCAAACAGAAAACAGTATGTGTCCTATAGTGAAGCTAATTCCTACACCTACATTGCTAAGTCTGGCGTGCCGCAAGGCTCAAATTTGGGTCCGTTATTTTTTGTGATTTTTATAAATTATCTTCCCATTTCTATCAAAGAATCAAAATGTATCCTATATGCTGATGATCTAAAAGTGTACAGAGTTATTAAAAATGAGCAGGATGTCCAGAATTTGCAGAATGATGTAGATAACATTCACAAATGGAGCCTAGACAATGACTTATTGTTTAATATAAAATATGTAATTTCATCATCTTCAATCGGAAAAGACAATGCTTGGAATCGAGCTACAGAATGGATGGAAATCTTTTAACTAGACTGAATACGGTCAAGGATCTAGGGTTGTATATAAATCATGATTTGAGTTTCAAATATCACATTGATAAGGTAGTGAATGATGCACTTAGAACTCTGGGCTTTAATTTTAGAAATTCCAAGGAGTTGACAAATGCAAAGACAATCATTACGAATCTCTGTTTCGCGGGCTTATAGGTCGTGTTCCAAGGACATTTTGTCGTCCTGACGTTTCGCTGAATACTGCGTTCAGCATGTTCACAGGTTACATAAAGCGAGGTAAAACAAGTAAACAGAAGATATATAAATAGTCAACATCCCACACATAGAGGCTACCATAGCAACGGCGTACCACATAAAAGTAATGCATCAAGGACAGGGCTGATCGTCTGTTGCATCTTCTCGTCTACGACGGTCAATAAGGGCAGGCTTGAGGGGATTAAGGACTGGAAGCCAAGCTCTGTTCACACGTTCTGCTTCCTCCTTAAGATTGAAGCTGTTAGTATGCTTCAGGATTTCAATGGCCTCCCTTTGTAGCCTGGCATGATAAGACACCGTGGTGGACAGAACTTCGGTGTCTCCATATCTTATACCGTGACCTGCAAGTAGCGAGTGTGCTGCTACAGTGGATTTATCTGTTTGTCCCAGCCGGCTGTGTCGTTAGTGCTCCTTGAGGCGAGTGGCAATACTTCTTTTCGTTGTTCCAATATATACTTGGCCACAATCACACGGGATTTTATAAACCCCTGCCGCGGTATGAGGATGTCGCTTATCTTTAGCGGACCTAGACATGTCCTTAATTTTTCGTGTGAGCCTGTATATGGTCTTTATATCATGGGACTCGAGTAGCCTCCCTATTCTATCCGTGACCTTTTTTATATATGGAAGAAAAGCTCTAGCCAGGGGCTGCTTGTCTCCAATTACCCTTGTAGTTGGACGTCTCGGATGGAGTGCTCGCTGGATATCTTTCTGGCTGTACCCATTCGCGCGTAAGGCCTCGTTAAGGTGTTCAATTTCTTGTTTTAGGCACTGCTTTTCACAAATTCTTTTAGCGCGGTCAGCCAGTGTTTTTATAACTCCGTATTTCTGTCGTGGGTGGTGGTTGGACGTCTTATGTAGATATCGGTCAGTATGGGTCGGCTTACGGTAAACTGTGTGTCCCAAAGTTAGATCAGCGGTCTTCGTTACCATAACGTCGAGAAACGCGATTTTCTGTTCATTTTCTAACTCCATGGTAAACTGAATGTTCGAGTTCTGGCTGTTAAGATGTTGTAAAAACAGATTTAATTGATCTTTACCATGGCCCCATATTACAAAGGTATCGTCCACGTATCGTAGCCACACTTTAGGTTTCAAAGGTGCGGTCTCTAGTGCTATTTGTTCAAATTGTTCCATGAAGAAATTCGCGATCACCGGACTAAGGGGACTGCCCATGGCGACCCCATCAATTTGTTCATTGAAATCACCCTTCCACAGGAAATAGCTAGCGGTGAGGCAGTGGCGGAATAAGGCGGTGATATCATCAGGAAAAATCCGTGCGATGTACTCCAGGGCTACCTTTATAGGTACTTTCGTGAAAAGAGAGACCAAGTCAAAACTTACTAGTAAGTCACCAGCTTCTAGTTGAATAGTTTTCAATTTTTCAATGAAATGGCCGGAATCTTTGACGAACGACTGTGTACCGCCGATATGTGGTTGAAGTAAGGTAGCTAAATGTTTGGCAATGCTATAAGTTGGTGATCCAATAGCACTCACGATAGGACGAAGAGGAACATTATCTTTGTGTATTTTAGGTAAACCATAAAGTCTTGGTGGTAAAGCTTCACTTCTGGTGGTTCCCTTCTTTACGTTTTCAAGTAGCGAAGATACCTTGATCAGGCCGTTTGTTTCACGAAGAATCCGGTTGGTAGGATCTCTCAGTAGTTTGCGGTAGGTACCCGGGTATAAAAGTTCCAAAACCTTGGCAGTGTAGTCGTCCATGTCCAAGATAACCGTTGCGTTCCCTTTGTCTGCAGGAAGAATGATTATGCTCTCGTCCATGTTGAGAGTCTGTATAGCCTTTCTCTCCTGAGGTGTGAGGTTACTCTGCGGTGTCGGTGCCTTCTTGATTATACGTGAGGCTTCATGACGGATTTCATCTGCTTGTTCAGATGGTAGCTCACGGATAGCCGCTTCAATATTGGCGACAATGTTTTCCACGGGAATCGAAGGAGGGGTCACTGCGTAATTTCCTCCTTTCGCTAGTATAGAGATTTCCCATTCTGACAGGTGGCGATTGGTCAGGTTAACAATTGTCCGTGAGATGTCCAGCGTAGGCGCAGGTACTGGCGCGGGTTGGTCTCTCTGTAACCGCTCAAACCTTTTCTTCTGCCGGATGCTAGACTGTTCAAATGTTGAACGCATAGAGTAGAAGGTGATACGATCTACATTTTCCCAGTCCTGATATGAGAGTGTGCTGCTGATGCGGTAGTGCAGCTGTAAGAGTGCCTGATCTGTAGTAGCGAGCCCCTTACGTGCAAAGCTTATGCGTTCACGTAATAGCGAACGTTCAGTTCGATCATATATTCTATGGGCTCTAGCTGAGGTTAGTGGTCTCTTCATTTTAATAAACTTGGGAATCATACCTGTGTCTCGGCATCGAAGAAGAAACGCGAGTGATGACAGAAGCTGCGACTTTTTCTTCCTTAACCTCTCAAAGCGACGAACTAAGTGTGATAATTCCTCCCCGTAGAGGCGAATTAAGTAAAAATGTAGACTTTCACGACCGGCGTTGAAATAGGAATCTCTGTTTCGCGGGCTTATAGGTCGTGTTCCAAGGACATTTTGTCGTCCTGACGTTTCGCTGAATACTGCGTTCAGCATGTTCACAGGTTACATAAAGCGAGGTAAAACAAGTAAACAGAAGATATATAAATAGTCAACATCCCACACATAGAGGCTACCATAGCAACGGCGTACCACATAAAAGTAATGCATCAAGGACAGGGCTGCTCGTCTGTTGCATCTTCTCGTCTACGACGGTCAATAAGGGCAGGCTTGAGGGGATTAAGGACTGGAAGCCAAGCTCTGTTCACACGTTCTGCTTCCTCCTTAAGATTGAAGCTGTTAGTATGCTTCAGGATTTCAATGGCCTCCCTTTGTAGCCTGGCATGATAAGACACCGTGGTGGACAGAACTTCGGTGTCTCCATATCTTATACCGTGACCTGCAAGTAGCGAGTGTGCTGCTACAGTGGATTTATCTGTTTGTCCCAGCCGGCTGTGTCGTTCGTGCTCCTTGAGGCGAGTGGCAATACTTCTTTTCGTTGTTCCAATATATACTTGGCCACAATCACACGGGATTTTATAAACCCCTGCCGCGGTATGAGGATGTCGCTTATCTTTAGCGGACCTAAACATGTCCTTAATTTTTCGTGTGAGCCTGTATATGGTCTTTATATCATGGGACTCGAGTAGCCTCCCTATTCTATCCGTGACCTTTTTTATATATGGAAGAAAAGCTCTAGCCATGGGCTGCTTGTCTCCAATTACCCTTGTAGTTGGACGTCTCGGATGGAGTGCTCGCTGGATATCTTTCTGGCTGTACCCATTCGCGCGTAAGGCCTCGTTAAGGTGTTCAATTTCTTATTTTAGGCACTGCTTTTCACAAATTCTTTTAGCGCGGTCAGCCAGTGTTTTTATAACTCCGTATTTCTGTCGTGGGTGGTGGTTGGACGTCTTATGTAGATATCGGTCAGTATGGGTCGGCTTACGGTAAACTGTGTGTCCCAAAGTTAGATCAGCGGTCTTCGTTACCATAACGTCGAGAAACGCGATTTTCTGTTCATTTTCTAACTCCATGGTAAACTGAATGTTCGAGTTCTGGCTGTTAAGATGTTGTAAAAACAGATTTAATTGATCTTTACCATGGCCCCATATTACAAAGGTATCGTCCACGTATCGTAGCCACACTTTAGGTTTCAAAGGTGCGGTCTCTAGTGCTATTTGTTCAAATTGTTCCATGAAGAAATTCGCGATCACCGGACTAAGGGGACTGCCCATGGCGACCCCATCAATTTGTTCATAGAAATCACCCTTCCACAGGAAATAGCTAGCGGTGAGGCAGTGGCGGAATAAGGCGGTGATATCATCAGGAAAAATCCGTGCGATGTACTCCAGGGCTACCTTTATAGGTACTTTCGTGAAAAGAGAGACCAAGTCAAAACTTACTAGTAAGTCACCAGCTTCTAGTTGAATAGTTTTCAATTTTTCAATGAAATGGCCGGAATCTTTGACGAACGACTGTGTACCGCCGATATGTGGTTGAAGTAAGGTAGCTAAATGTTTGGCAATGCTATAAGTTGGTGATCCAATAGCACTCACGATAGGACGAAGAGGAACATTATCTTTGTGTATTTTAGGTAAACCATAAAGTCTTGGTGGTAAAGCTTCACTTCTGGTGGTTCCCTTCTTTACGTTTTCAAGTAGCGAAGATACCTTGATCAGGCCGTTTGTTTCACGAAGAATCCGGTTGGTAGGATCTCTCAGTAGTTTGCGGTAGGTACCCGGGTATAAAAGTTCCAAAACCTTGGCAGTGTAGTCGTCCATGTCCAAGATAACCGTTGCGTTCCCTTTGTCTGCAGGAAGAATGATTATGCTCTCGTCCATGTTGAGAGTCTGTATAGCCTTTCTCTCCTGAGGTGTGAGGTTACTCTGCGGTGTCGGTGCCTTCTTGATTATACGTGAGGCTTCATGACGGATTTCATCTGCTTGTTCAGATGGTAGCTCACGGATAGCCGCTTCAATATTGGCGACAATGTTTTCCACGGGAATCGAAGGAGGGGTCACTGCGTAATTTCCTCCTTTCGCTAGTATAGAGATTTCCCACTCTGACAGGTGGCGATTGGTCAGGTTAACAATTGTCCGTGAGATGTCCAGCGTAGGCGCAGGTACTGGCGCGGGTTGGTCTCTCTGTAACCGCTCAAACCTTTTCTTCTGCCGGATGCTAGACTGTTCAAATGTTGAACGCATAGAGTAGAAGGTGATACGATCTACATTCTCCCAGTCCTGATATGAGAGTGTGCTGCTGATGCGGTAGTGCAGCTGTAAGAGTGCCTGATCTGTAGTAGCGAGCCCCTTACGTGCAAAGCTTATGCGTTCACGTAATAGCGAACGTTCAGTTCGATCATATATTCTATGGGCTCTAGCTGAGGTTAGTGGTCTCTTCATTTTAATAAACTTGGGAATCATACCTGTGTCTCGGCATCGAAGAAGAAACGCGAGTGATGACAGAAGTTGCGACTTTTTCTTCCTTAACCTCTCAAAGCGACGAACTAAGTGTGATAATTCCTCCCCGTAGAGGCGAATTAAGTAAAAATGTAGACTTTCACGACCGGCGTTGAAATAGGAATCTCTGTTTCGCGGGCTTATAGGTCGTGTTCCAAGGACATTTTGTCGTCCTGACGTTTCGCTGAATACTGCGTTCAGCATGTTCACAGGTTACATAAAGCGAGGTAAAACAAGTAAACAGAAGATATATAAATAGTCAACATCCCACACATAGAGGCTACCATAGCAACGGCGTACCACATAAAAGTAATGCATCAAGGACAGGGCTGCTCGTCTGTTGCATCTTCTCGTCTACGACGGTCAATAAGGGCAGGCTTGAGGGGATTAAGGACTGGAAGCCAAGCTCTGTTCACACGTTCTGCTTCCTCCTTAAGATTGAAGCTGTTAGTATGCTTCAGGATTTCAATGGCCTCCCTTTGTAGCCTGGCATGATAAGACACCGTGGTGGACAGAACTTCGGTGTCTCCATATCTTATACCGTGACCTGCAAGTAGCGAGTGTGCTGCTACAGTGGATTTATCTGTTTGTCCCAGCCGGCTGTGTCGTTCGTGCTCCTTGAGGCGAGTGGCAATACTTCTTTTCGTTGTTCCAATATATACTTGGCCACAATCACACGGGATTTTATAAACCCCTGCCGCGGTATGAGGATGTCGCTTATCTTTAGCGGACCTAAACATGTCCTTAATTTTTCGTGTGAGCCTGTATATGGTCTTTATATCATGGGACTCGAGTAGCCTCCCTATTCTATCCGTGACCTTTTTTATATATGGAAGAAAAGCTCTAGCCATGGGCTGCTTGTCTCCAATTACCCTTGTAGTTGGACGTCTCGGATGGAGTGCTCGCTGGATATCTTTCTGGCTGTACCAATTCGCGCGTAAGGCCTCGTTAAGGTGTTCAATTTCTTATTTTAGGCACTGCTTTTCACAAATTCTTTTAGCGCGGTCAGCCAGTGTTTTTATAACTCCGTATTTCTGTCGTGGGTGGTGGTTGGACGTCTTATGTAGATATCGGTCAGTATGGGTCGGCTTACGGTAAACTGTGTGTCCCAAAGTTAGATCAGCGGTCTTCGTTACCATAACGTCGAGAAACGCGATTTTCTGTTCATTTTCTAACTCCATGGTAAACTGAATGTTCGAGTTCTGGCTGTTAAGATGTTGTAAAAACAGATTTAATTGATCTTTACCATGGCCCCATATTACAAAGGTATCGTCCACGTATCGTAGCCACACTTTAGGTTTCAAAGGTGCGGTCTCTAGTGCTATTTGTTCAAATTGTTCCATGAAGAAATTCGCGATCACCGGACTAAGGGGACTGCCCATGGCGACCCCATCAATTTGTTCATAGAAATCACCCTTCCACAGGAAATAGCTAGCGGTGAGGCAGTGGCGGAATAAGGCGGTGATATCATCAGGAAAAATCCGTGCGATGTACTCCAGGGCTACCTTTATAGGTACTTTCGTGAAAAGAGAGACCAAGTCAAAACTTACTAGTAAGTCACCAGCTTCTAGTTGAATAGTTTTCAATTTTTCAATGAAATGGCCGGAATCTTTGACGAACGACTGTGTACCGCCGATATGTGGTTGAAGTAAGGTAGCTAAATGTTTGGCAATGCTATAAGTTGGTGATCCAATAGCACTCACGATAGGACGAAGAGGAACATTATCTTTGTGTATTTTAGGTAAACCATAAAGTCTTGGTGGTAAAGCTTCACTTCTGGTGGTTCCCTTCTTTACGTTTTCAAGTAGCGAAGATACCTTGATCAGGCCGTTTGTTTCACGAAGAATCCGGTTGGTAGGATCTCTCAGTAGTTTGCGGTAGGTACCCGGGTATAAAAGTTCCAAAACCTTGGCAGTGTAGTCGTCCATGTCCAAGATAACCGTTGCGTTCCCTTTGTCTGCAGGAAGAATGATTATGCTCTCGTCCATGTTGAGAGTCTGTATAGCCTTTCTCTCCTGAGGTGTGAGGTTACTCTGCGGTGTCGGTGCCTTCTTGATTATACGTGAGGCTTCATGACGGATTTCATCTGCTTGTTCAGATGGTAGCTCACGGATAGCCGCTTCAATATTGGCGACAATGTTTTCCACGGGAATCGAAGGAGGGGTCACTGCGTAATTTCCTCCTTTCGCTAGTATAGAGATTTCCCACTCTGACAGGTGGCGATTGGTCAGGTTAACAATTGTCCGTGAGATGTCCAGCGTAGGCGCAGGTACTGGCGCGGGTTGGTCTCTCTGTAACCGCTCAAACCTTTTCTTCTGCCGGATGCTAGACTGTTCAAATGTTGAACGCATAGAGTAGAAGGTGATACGATCTACATTCTCCCAGTCCTGATATGAGAGTGTGCTGCTGATGCGGTAGTGCAGCTGTAAGAGTGCCTGATCTGTAGTAGCGAGCCCCTTACGTGCAAAGCTTATGCGTTCACGTAATAGCGAACGTTCAGTTCGATCATATATTCTATGGGCTCTAGCTGAGGTTAGTGGTCTCTTCATTTTAATAAACTTGGGAATCATACCTGTGTCTCGGCATCGAAGAAGAAACGCGAGTGATGACAGAAGTTGCGACTTTTTCTTCCTTAACCTCTCAAAGCGACGAACTAAGTGTGATAATTCCTCCCCGTAGAGGCGAATTAAGTAAAAATGTAGACTTTCACGACCGGCGTTGAAATAGGAATCTCTGTTTCGCGGGCTTATAGGTCGTGTTCCAAGGACATTTTGTCGTCCTGACGTTTCGCTGAATACTGCGTTCAGCATGTTCACAGGTTACATAAAGCGAGGTAAAACAAGTAAACAGAAGATATATAAATAGTCAACATCCCACACATAGAGGCTACCATAGCAACGGCGTACCACATAAAAGTAATGCATCAAGGACAGGGCTGCTCGTCTGTTGCATCTTCTCGTCTACGACGGTCAATAAGGGCAGGCTTGAGGGGATTAAGGACTGGAAGCCAAGCTCTGTTCACACGTTCTGCTTCCTCCTTAAGATTGAAGCTGTTAGTATGCTTCAGGATTTCAATGGCCTCCCTTTGTAGCCTGGCATGATAAGACACCGTGGTGGACAGAACTTCGGTGTCTCCATATCTTATACCGTGACCTGCAAGTAGCGAGTGTGCTGCTACAGTGGATTTATCTGTTTGTCCCAGCCGGCTGTGTCGTTCGTGCTCCTTGAGGCGAGTGGCAATACTTCTTTTCGTTGTTCCAATATATACTTGGCCACAATCACACGGGATTTTATACACCCCTGCCGCGGTATGAGGATGTCGCTTATCTTTAGCGGACCTAAACATGTCCTTAATTTTTCGTGTGGGCCTGTATATGGTCTTTATATCATGGGACTCGAGTAGCCTCCCTATTCTATCCGTGACCTTTTTTATATATGGAAGAAAAGCTCTAGCCAGGGGCTGCTTGTCTCCAATTACCCTTGTAGTTGGACGTCTCGGATGGAGTGCTCGCTGGATATCTTTCTGGCTGTACCCATTCGCGCGTAAGGCCTCGTTAAGGTGTTCAATTTCTTGTTTTAGGCACTGCTTTTCACAAATTCTTTTAGCGCGGTCAGCCAGTGTTTTTATAACTCCGTATTTCTGTCGTGGGTGGTGGTTGGACGTCTTATGTAGATATCGGTCAGTATGGGTCGGCTTACGGTAAACTGTGTGTCCCAAAGTTAGATCAGCGGTCTTCGTTACCATAACGTCGAGAAACGCGATTTTCTGTTCATTTTCTAACTCCATGGTAAACTGAACGTTCGAGTTCTGGCTGTTAAGATGTTGTAAAAACAGATTTAATTGATCTTTACCATGGCCCCATATTACAAAGGTATCGTCCACGTATCGTAGCCACACTTTAGGTTTCAAAGGTGCGGTCTCTAGTGCTATTTGTTCAAATTGTTCCATGAAGAAATTCGCGATCACCGGACTAAGGGGAATGCCCATGGCGACCCCATCAATTTGTTCATAGAAATCACCCTTCCACAGGAAATAGCTAGCGGTGAGGCAGTGGCGGAATAAGGCGGTGATATCATCAGGAAAAATCCGTGCGATGTACTCCAGGGCTACCTTTATAGGTACTTTCGTGAAAAGAGAGACCACGTCAAAACTTACTAGTAAGTCACCAGCTTCTAGTTGAATAGTTTTCAATTTTTCAATGAAATGGCCGGAATCTTTGACGAACGACTGTGTACCGCCGATATGTGGTTGAAGTAAGGTAGCTAAATGTTTGGCAATGCTATAAGTTGGTGATCCAATAGCACTCACGATAGGACGAAGAGGAACATTATCTTTGTGTATTTTAGGTAAACCATAAAGTCTTGGTGGTAAAGCTTCACTTCTGGTGGTTCCCTTCTTTACGTTTTCAGGTAGCGAAGATACCTTGATCAGGCCGTTTGTTTCACGAAGAATCCGGTTGGTAGGATCTCTCAGTAGTTTGCGGTAGGTACCCGGGTCTAAAAGTTCTAAAACCTTGGCAGTGTAGTCGTCCATGTCCAAGATAACCGTTGCGTTCCCTTTGTCTGCAGGAAGAATGATTATGCTCTCGTCCATGTTGAGAGTCTTTATAGCCTTTCTCTCCTGAGGTGTGAGGTTACTCTGCGGTGTCGGTGCCTTCTTGATTATACGTGAGGCTTCATGACGGATTTCATCTGCTTGTTCAGATGGTAGCTCACGGATTGCCGCTTCAATATTGGCGACAATGTCTTCCACGGGAATCGAAGGAGGGGTCACTGCGTAATTTCCTCCTTTCTCTAGTATAGAGATTTCCCACTCTGACAGGTGGCGATTGGTCAGGTTAACAATTGTCCGTGAGATGTTCAGCGTAGGCGCAGGTACTGGCGCGGGTTGGTCTCTCTGTAACCGCTCAAACTTTTTCTTCTGCCGGATGCTAGACTGTTCAAATGTTGAACGCATAGAGTAGAAGGTGATACGATCTACATTTTCCCAGTCCTGATATATGAGTGTGCTGCTGATGCGGTAGTGCAGCTGTAAGAGTGCCTGATCTGTAGTAGCGAGCCCCTTACGTGCAAAGCTTATGCGTTCACGTAATAGCGAACGTTCAGTTCGATCATATATTCTATGGGCTCTAGCTGAGGTTAGTGGTCTCTTCATTTTAATAAACTTGGGAATCATACCTGTGTCTCGGCATCGAAGAAGAAACGCGAGTGATGACAGAAGTTGCGACTTTTTCTTCCTTAACCTCTCAATGCGACGAACTAAGTGTGATAATTCCTCCCCGTAGAGGCGAATTAAGTAAAAATGTAGACTTTCACGACCGGCGTTGAAATAGGAATCTCTGTTTCGCGGGCTTATAGGTCGTGTTCCAAAGACATTTTGTCGTCCTGACGTTTCGCTGAATACTGCGTTCAGCATGTTCACATGTTCAGCATGGAACAACGAAAAGAAGTATTGCCACTCGCCTCAAGGAGCACGAACGTCACAGCCGGCTGGGACAAACAGATAAATCCACTGTAGCAGCACACTCGCTACTTGCAGGTCACGGTATAAGATATGGAGACACCGAAGTTCTGTCCACCACGGTGTCTTATCATGCCAGGCTACAAAGGGAGGCCATTGAAATCCTGAAGCATACTAACAGCTTCAATCTTAAGGAGGAAGCAGAACGTGTGAACAGAGCTTGGCTTCCAGTCCTTAATCCCCTCAAGCCTGCCCTTATTGAACGTCGTAGACGAGAAGATGCAACAGACGAGCAGCCCTGTCCTTGATGCATTACTTTTATGTGGTACGCCGTTGCTATGGTAGCCTCTATGTGTGGGATGTTGACTATTTATATATCTTCTGTTTACTTGTTTTACCTCGCTTTATGTAACCTGTGAACATGCTGAACGCAGTATTCAGCGAAACGTCAGGACGACAAAATGTCCTTGGAACACGACCTATAAGCCCGCGAAACAGAGATTCCTATTTCAACGCCGGTCGTGAAAGTCTACATTTTTACTTAATTCGCCTCTACGGGGAGGAATTATCACACTTAGTTCGTCGCTTTGAGAGGTTAAGGAAGAAAAAGTCGCAACTTCTGTCATCACTCGCGTTTCTTCTTCGATGCCGAGACACAGGTATGATTCCCAAGTTTATTAAAATGAAGAGACCACTAACCTCAGCTAGAGCCCATAGAATATATGATCGAACTGAACGTTCGCTATTACGTGAACGCATAAGCTTTGCACGTAAGGGGCTCGCTACTACAGATCAGGCACTCTTACAGCTGCACTACCGCATCAGCAGCACACTCTCATATCAGGACTGGGAAAATGTAGATCGTATCACCTTCTACTCTATGCGTTCAACATTTGAACAGTCTAGCATCCGGCAGAAGAAAAAGTTTGAGCGGTTACAGAGAGACCAAACCGCGCCAGTACCTGCGCCTACGCTGGACATCTCACGGACAATTGTTTACCTGACCAATCGCCACCTGTCAGAGTGGGAAATCTCTATACTAGCGAAAGGAGGAAATTACGCAGTGACACCTCCTTCGATTCCCGTGGTAGACATTGTCGCCAATATTGAAGCGGCAATCCGTGAGCTACCATCTGAACAAGCAGATGAAATCCGTCATGAAGCCTCACGTATAATCAAGAAGGCACCGACACCGCAGAGTAACCTCACACCTCAGGAGAGAAAGGCTATAAAGACTCTCAACATGGACGAGAGCATAATCATTCTTCCTGCAGACAAAGGGAACGCAACGGTTATCTTGGACATGGACGACTACACTGCCAAGGTTTTGGAACTTTTAGACCCGGGTACTTACCGCAAACTACGGAGAGCTCCTACCAACCGGATTCTTCGTGAAACAAACGGCCTGATCAAGGTATCTTCGCTACCTGAAAACGTAAAGAAGGGAACCACCAGAAGTGAAGCTTTACCACCAAGACTTTATGGTTTACCTAAAATACACAAAGATAATGTTCCTCTTCGTCCTATCGTGAGTGCTATTGGATCACCAAACATTTAGCTACCTTACTTCAACCACATATCGGCGGTACACTGTCGTTCGTCAAAGATTCCGGCCATTTCATTGAAAAATTGAAAACTATTCAACTAGAAGCTGGTGACTTACTAGTAAGTTTTGACGTGGTCTCTCTTTTCACGAAAGTACCTATAAAGGTAGCCCTGGGGTACATCGCACGGATTTTTCCTGATGATATCACCGCCTTATTCCGCCACTGCCTCACCGCTAGCTATTTCCTGTGGAAGGGTGATTTCTATGAACAAATTGATGGGGTCGCCTTGGGCAGTCCCCTTAGTCCGGTGATCGCGAATTTCTTCATGGAACAATTTGAACAAATAGCACTAGAGACCGCACCTTTGAAACCTAAAGTGTGGCTACGATACGTGGACGATACCTTTGTAATATGGGGCCATGGTAAAGATCAATTAAATCTGTTTTTACAACATCTTAACAGCCAGAACTCGAACATTCAGTTTACCATGGAGTTAGAAAATGAACAGAAAATCGCGTTTCTCGACGTTATGGTAACGAAGACCGCTGATCTAACTTTGGGACACACAGTTAACCGTAAGCCGACCCATACTGACCGATATCTACATAAGACGTCCAACCACCACCCACGACAGAAATACGGAGTTATAAAAACACTGGCTGACCGCGCTAAGAGAATTTGTGAAAAGCAGTGCCTAAAACAAGAAATTGAACACCTTAACGAGGCCTTACGCGCGAATGGGTACAGCCAGAAAGATATCCAGCGAGCACTCCATCCGAGACGTCCAACTACAAGGGTAATTGGAGACAAGCAGCCCCTGGCTAGAGCTTTTCTTCCATATATAGAAAAGGTCACGGATAGAATAGGGAGGCTACTCGAGTCCCATGATATAAAGACCATATACAGGCACACACGAAAAATTAAGGACATGTTTAGGTCCGCTAAAGATAAGCGACATCCTCATACCGCGGCAGGGGTTTATAAAATCCCGTGTGATTGTGGCCAAGTATATATTGGAACAACGAAAAGAAGTATTGCCACTCGCCTCAAGGAGCACGAACGACACAGCCGGCTGGGACAAACAGATAAATCCACTGTAGCAGCACACTCGCTACTTGCAGGTCACGGTATAAGATATGGAGACACCGAAGTTCTGTCCACCACGGTGTCTTATCATGCCAGGCTACAAAGGGAGGCCATTGAAATCCTGAAGCATACTAACAGCTTCAATCTTAAGGAGGAAGCAGAACGTGTGAACAGAGCTTGGCTTCCAGTCCTTAATCCCCTCAAGCCTGCCCTTATTGACCGTCGTAGACGAGAAGATGCAACAGACGAGCAGCCCTGTCCTTGATGCATTACTTTTATGTGGTACGCCGTTGCTATGGTAGCCTCTATGTGTGGGATGTTGACTATTTATATATCTTCTGTTTACTTGTTTTACCTCGCTTTATGTAACCTGTGAACATGCTGAACGCAGTATTCAGCGAAACGTCAGGACGACAAAATGTCCTTGGAACACGACCTATAAGCCCGCGAAACAGAGATTCCTATTTCAACGCCGGTCGTGAAAGTCTACATTTTTACTTAATTCGCCTCTACGGGGAGGAATTATCACACTTAGTTCGACGCTTTGAGAGGTTAAGGAAGAAAAAGTCGCAACTTCTGTCATCACTCGCGTTTCTTCTTCGATGCCGAGACACAGGTATGATTCCCAAGTTTATTAAAATGAAGAGACCACTAACCTCAGCTAGAGCCCATAGAATATATGATCGAACTGAACGTTCGCTATTACGTGAACGCATAAGCTTTGCACGTAAGGGGCTCGCTACTACAGATCAGGCACTCTTACAGCTGCACTACCGCATCAGCAGCACACTCTCATATCAAGACTGGGAAAATGTAGATCGTATCACCTTCTACTCTATGCGTTCAACATTTGAACAGTCTAGCATCCGGCAGAAGAAAAAGTTTGAGCGGTTACAGAGAGACCAACCCGCGCCAGTACCTGCGCCTACGCTGGACATCTCAAGGACAATTGTTAACCTGACCAATCGCCACCTGTCAGAGTGGGAAATCTCTATACTAGCGAAAGGAGGAAATTACGCAGTGACCCCTCCTTCGATTCCCGTGGAAGACATTGTCGCCAATATTGAAGCGGCTATCCGTGAGCTACCATCTGAACAAGCAGATGAAATCCGTCATGAAGCCTCACGTATAATCAAGAAGGCACCGACACCGCAGAATAACCTCACACCTCAGGAGAGAAAGGCTATAAAGACTCTCAACATGGACGAGAGCATAATCATTCTTCCTGCAGACAAAGGGAACGCAACGGTTATCTTGGACATGGACGACTACACTGCCAAGGTTTTGGAACTTTTAGACCCGGGTACCTACCACAAACTACTGAGAGCTCCTACCAACCGGATTCTTCGTGAAACAAACGGCCTGATCAAGGTATCTTCGCTACCTGAAAACGTAAAGAAGGGAACCACCAGAAGTGAAGCTTTACCACCAAGACTTTATGGTTTACCTAAAATACACAAAGATAATGTTCCTCTTCGTCCTATCGTGAGTGCTATTGGATCACCAACTTATAGCATTGCCAAACATTTAGCTACCTTACTTAAACCACATATCGGCGGTACACAGTCGTTCGTCAAAGATTCCGGCCATTTCATTGAAAAATTGAAAACTATTCAACTAGAAGCTGGTGACTTACTAGTAAGTTTTGACGTGGTCTCTCTTTTCACGAAAGTACCTATAAAGGTAGCCCTGGAGTACATCGCACGGATTTTTCCTGATGATATCACCGCCTTATTCCGCCACTGCCTCACCGCTAGCTATTTCCTGTGGAAGGGTGATTTCTATGAACAAATTGATGGGGTCGCCATGGGCAGTCCCCTTAGTCCGGTGATCGCGAATTTCTTCATGGAACAATTTGAACAAATAGCACTAGAGACCGCACCTTTGAAACCTAAAGTGTGGCTACGATACGTGGACGATACCTTTGTAATATGGGGCCATGGTAAAGATCAATTAAATCTGTTTTTACAACATCTTAACAGCCAGAACTCGAACATTCAGTTTACCATGGAGTTAGAAAATGAACAGAAAATCGCGTTTCTCGACGTTATGGTAACGAAGACCGCTGATCTAACTTTGGGACACACAGTTTACCGTAAGCCGACCCATACTGACCGATATCTACATAAGACGTCCAACCACCACCCACGACAGAAATACGGAGTTATAAAAACACTGGCTGACCGCGCTAAAAGAATTTGTGAAAAGCAGTGCCTAAAACAAGAAATTGAACACCTTAACGAGGCCTTACGCGCGAATGGGTACAGCCAGAAAGATATCCAGCGAGCACTCCATCCGAGACGTCCAACTACAAGGGTAATTGGAGACAAGCAGCCCCTGGCTAGAGCTTTCCTTCCATATATAAAAAAGGTCACGGATAGAATAGGGAGGCTACTCGAGTCCCATGATATAAAGACCATATACAGGCCCACACGAAAAATTAAGGACATGTTTAGGTCCGCTAAAGATAAGCGACATCCTCATACCGCGTCAGGGGTTTATAAAATCCCGTGTGATTGTGGCCAAGTATATATTGGAACAACGAAAAGAAGTATTGCCACTCGCCTCAAGGAGCACGAACGACACAGCCGGCTGGGACAAACAGATAAATCCACTGTAGCAGCACACTCGCTACTTGCAGGTCACGGTATAAGATATGGAGACACCGAAGTTCTGTCCACCACGGTGTCTTATCATGCCAGGCTACAAAGGGAGGCCATTGAAATCCTGAAGCATACTAACAGCTTCAATCTTAAGGAGGAAGCAGAACGTGTGAACAGAGCTTGGCTTCCAGTCCTTAATCCCCTCAAGCCTGCCCTTATTGACCGTCGTAGACGAGAAGATGCAACAGACGAGCAGCCCTGTCCTTGATGCATTACTTTTATGTGGTACGCCGTTGCTATGGTAGCCTCTATGTGTGGGATGTTGACTATTTATATATCTTCTGTTTACTTGTTTTACCTCGCTTTATGTAACCTGTGAACATGCTGAACGCAGTATTCAGCGAAACGTCAGGACGACAAAATGTCCTTGGAACACGACCTATAAGCCCGCGAAACAGAGATTCCTATTTCAACGCCGGTCGTGAAAGTCTACATTTTTACTTACACAATCATTACGCTCTTCAATGCATATGTGAGAAGTAAACTGGAGTTTAATGCGGTAGTCTGGTCTCCAATGTACGAGTCACATATAAATAACATAGAAAGACTGCAAAAGAAACTGTTACGCTTCCTATATTACAAGAAGTACTCTGTATCAGCCATCCGTTGTAGAATTCCTTACTCTAACTTGTGGTCAGAATTCCAAATGACTAAACTTTCAACACGCAGGCTTATTGCTCAGCAGATATATTTGTATAAAATTATCAATGGTATCTCAGACACGAGTGAAACTTTAGGGCAAATAAATTTCAATGTGAGAAAGAAATGTCTCAGAAAACGATAACTCCTAATAGTTAGAAAATCTAATACAAATTTCCATAAAAATTCACCGATATTGAATACGTGCTGTACTTAGAACAGGCTCTCAGCTGGCAATGTCCTTGCTAAATTATAGAAGACAATAACACTTAGTTTTAGCTGTCAAATGACTCACAATAACAAAGATAATAAATTTAGCTGCTATTAGTTTCAGGTTTCACTTTCTTACCATCTCCCATTGCTATTGTATTAGTACCTAAAGATATGAATCTAGTGTTACATTATGTGACCAAATATTAAAAGTCATGCTTCATTTACTGTTATTGCGACTTGAACTTGTGTATATTTCTTGTTTACAATTTTTTTTATTTTAATTTAAAATAAAATTTTTAATCTTTAATTTTTAAGTTTTAATTTTCAATTATCAATTTTTAATTTTCAATTTTTATTTTGCATTCTAATGTATTTTTATCTTGTATTTTAATATATTTTCATGTATTATCTGTGTGTAGATAATTGTTTAATTGTTTGCTACTGTAATGGGGCACTGTCCTGTAGTGGCAATAAATAAATAAATGAGCCTAACTTGATGCACTTAGGGGAAACCCCGCTACAGTCACGGCAAAAACCTAGAATATTTGCGGGAGTTTCATTACTTGGCCCTAAAAACTGACGAGCCTGCTGTGCTCTTTCAGGAGAACACCGACAACAAGACCTGTCTGCCCAATGTGTACGTCTCTACACCCAATCAAGTCTCCTCAGACACAAAGAAAGACAACCCTTAGTTGGGCCGAGAAGCTGATGAATTTTAAAGTGCATACCAAACCTTATCTCAGAAAAATCCCTTGATGATGATATCTTGAAATCTCAATTTCTAAACAGTACACCTACGATCAACCCAGCAGCATTCTGTGGGATATGTTGATAACTGGCAAATTACTTAAATTCTCCAAGAATTTAAGATTTGATTGGAATTATTTGTAGCAATACCGGGAGAAGAGGATGCTCTTTACGCTCACAGCTTTGGTTACAAAGGAGACATAGTAGTACACTGAGGAAGGTTACAAGAAGTAGACATTCCTTAAGGTGCCTGTACAATGGAGAGTGATTTTCATAGAGCAAGTCTAGCTAGACCGCTCTAGCTAAACTGAGTGCGTGTACACTGTAGAGTAATCTTCCCTAGGTAGAGCATTCGTAGAACGGAGATAGACAAATCTACCTAGAGCACTCTCTGAATCTGTGTACGGTGTCAAACGTAAATGCACTAGGTAGAGCAGCGCTAAACATTTTTGAGAGCAGTGTGAGTCTAGTTATTTCTGCGCAGTTGTGAAGTTAAAATATCTTCAAGAGAGCGTTTAGCATCTGTGGTGGTTGTGTGTGCCTTGTTAAAATAGAAAACTATGAAGAGTAAAAAAAGGTTGAGGGTGAGGAATTGGATATCGAAAAGAAAATATGAGGGAATGCACGCCAAATTACTGCAAGAGTTATGTTCAGAAGATTCTGAAGCGTACAAGACCTTTTTAAAAATGAGCAAAAATGACTATTCTTTCAGAGTACAATTCCAAGTTTCTGGATGTTCAATTAATGTTGTTGTTTTTTCACGACTCCACACAAATTCTGCCATATTCAAACACGATAATAATTAACAAATAACCACCACGGACTCTACGTATAGCACTTTCTAATATTCAACCGGACGAATGGAGCTAGACTTGTCTAGCTAGGGCACCCAAATACTGTTTACAACGTAGAGCCGGCCATCTTGATCTAGTGCTTTGAGCGGTCTCCGCTAGGGTTCTCTACCACCTGTGCACACTAGAGAGGAGTTTAGAGCGCCCTAGCTAGAGCTTAGAGCGGTCTCCGATAGGGTTCTCTACCACCTGTGACCACTGGAGAGCTTAGAGCGCCCTAGCTAGAGCTTAGAGCGGTCTCCGCTAGGGTTCTCTACCACCTGTGTACACTGGAGAGGAGCTAGAGCTACTCTATGCCCTAACTAGGGCAAAAGCTCTCCAGTGTACAAGCACCTTTACAAAACTAATATCACAGTCATATTCTTATCCCTGCAATATGTATAACTCTACCAACCAAATTAAAGGGCTTACACAAGTCAGAAATAGCTCCTATCAGCAGACTAACGAATGTTTCTTAAATACGTCAGTCAGTGAAAACTGTATGAGAACGGATAATTTGTGGGTTGCTAAATAGAAAGTTAATATTAACATCTGCTTCTATAATGAGACGCCGGCCCCGTGGTGTTGGGGTAGGGCGCCTGCCTCTCACCCGGAGGCCCCGGGTTCGATCCCCGGCTCCGTCAGGGATTTTAAAACTGACGTGAGGGTTGGAACGGGGTGCACTCAGCCTCGTGAGGACAATTGAGTAGCTGTCTGACAGTGAGACAGCGCCCCGATCACGAATACCAAGATTAACGGCCGAGGGGACCCGACGCGCTGATCACGCGTCACCCCAATATCTGCAGGCCAAATGGCTGGGCAGCGGTCGCTTGGTCGGCCTTAGCCCGTCATGGGCTGGATAGTGCCAGGGGTTGACTTTTTTTTTTCTATAATGAGACAAACAGCAAGAAAAATAATTTCAGAGGCAGATACAAAGACACATCTTTCGCTGTAAACATACCCTATTCATATCTAACACTTTCAGTTATACATTTATAAAGGTGGAAGAACACTTTCGTTTTTATGTTGTCCACTTACTCATTTAAATGTTTTCCACTTGCATCATTTTCTTCATGCTGGATTTCTTCAATCACAACCTGGGGATAAGATGGAATAATTTACTTCTTTGCGATCACCTTATTCAAATATGTAATTGTACAGCAGAGCTCAATTGAAGGAAAGATATATTCGCTTAACAACTACCAGACACTAGTTTCATACTGTCCATCACATCTTACTGACAGTGATGTCCTCAATAGTTCTGTAACTTATAAAACACCGCCAAGCCATCACATCTTACTGACAGAGATGTCTTCACTAGTTGTCTAACTTATAAAACACCATCAAGCCATCACATCTTACTGACAGAGATGTCTTCACTAGTTCTGTAACTTATAAAACACCGCCAAGCCATCACATCTTACTGACAGAGACGTCTTCAATAGTTCTGTAACTTATAAAACACCATCAAGCCATCACATCTTACTGACAGAGACGTCTTCACTAGTTCTGTAACTTATAAAACACCATCAAGCCATCACATCTTACTGACAGAGACGTCTTCAATAGTTCTGTAACTTATAAAACACCATCAAGCCATCACATCTTATTGACAGAGATGTCTTCACTAGTTCTGTAACTTATAAAACACCATCAAGCCACCACGTCTTACTGACAGAGATGTCTTCACTAGTTCTGTAACTTATAAAACACCATCAAGCCACCACATCTTACTGACAGAGATGATCATTATGTCCTCACTAGTTCTGTAGTTTATAAAACACCATCAAGCCATCACTCCTCTAAAGACCAAGAGAGATCAGTGCATTAATGGGAATAATATATTTTAAAATTAAGAAGAAAACAATTATTTGTTTAAATTGTAACTGTAAGAGTATGATTTAACATGGGACTAGGCCTTCAATATTTGTACCAGCACATCATTTGGGAATGAAGGTATAAATATTCAGACACTATTTGAAACAAGTTCCTCACGAAACACGCAATTAACTTAGTAGGTACGAAACTCAGCATCGGCCAACCTTGAAATAGTATTCCTTAGTTCTCCACTTTCAACTCCAGGCAAATGCTGGGACGGTAACTCATATGACGCCATTGTCACTTCTTTCTAACTCTTTACAATATTTCATCACTTAAATCCTCATTAACACCAGTTATGTGCTGGACAGAAGGGCATTTGGGTGAAAACGTTACTCCCACATAGAACCTCCTCCCTCACACTGAAGAAATGGGAATAATAAGGATAGAAATGTAAGTACAATACGATATACAGTAGGAAAGATTTCTGAGGGCAAACTAAAAACAAGTAGCCTAAGGTCAGTCGCATGTTTTCAAGAATATAATGATTGTGTTATAGCCATGTCATACACTGGTATTCAAATATAAAGCAACAAACTGCTTTCTCCACGTCACGATATAATCAGACAAACTGTCAACAAATATCCATACAATCGTGTTCTGCACGGAAGATGGCATTCCTGACGTCAGCACACCAGTCAAACGGGGTGGTTTTTACTGGGTAGTTCCACATAACACTTGCTGTGTGGCACAGAGAATACACCTAGAAGACTCTCTGTGGTGGAGGGCTATAGGAAGAATGGAAGCAGGACAGTCGCAAAGTGATGTGGCCCGTTAATAATAATAATAATAATAATAATAATAATAATATCGTATGGCCTCGAGCGCCGGGTGCAAGCTTTGTTATTTGACACCCAGAGGGCAGCCTGCCTGTAAATGTTCGTCGCTCCTTGACAGTATAGCGCTTTCTAGTATAGAATGGAGGAACTTTCATGTTGGCGGAAAATCCCGAGATTAATTTTGCCATTATGAACACGGCCAACAGAATTCAAATGGGTTCTTTAACATGCCAACAACGTACGACATCCATGTCGTGATTTTTGTCACCTTTCAAAAAAATCACTTACCACGGCCAGGAGCGAACCTGCAAACTTGGGGTTGGTAGGCCGACACGTTAACCAATCACCCACCGTGACAAGCATGTGGCCCGATGGCTTAATGCGAATCGTTCTGTTGTTTCTCGGATGTGAATAGAAGACAAAGACAGAGCCGACCACGTGTGACATCCGAACGAGAGAAGCGTCATTTGGCTGTAAGGGCACGACGGTACCGCCATAGTACTGCACGGCAACTGGGATCTGATCTCGCAGCATTCACCGGAACAGTTGTATCGAGACAAACAGTGTATAGAAGGCTTCGGAGACCTGCTGTATGGGCACGACGGTACCGCCTTAATACTGCACGGCAACTGGGATCTGACCGGGCAGCATCCAATGGAGCAGTTGTATCGAGACAAACAGTGTATAGAAGGCTTCGGAGACCTGCTGTAAGGGCACGACGGTACCGCCTTAGTACTGCGCGGCAACTGGGATCTGACCTCGCAGCATCCACCGGAACACTTGTATCGATACAAACAGTGTATAGAAGGCTTCGGAGACCTGCTGTATGGGCACGACGGTACCGCCTTAGTACTGCACGGCAACTGGGATCTGACCTCGCAGCATCCACCGGAACAGTTGCATTGAGACAAACACTGTATAGAAGACTTCGGAGACCTGCTGTATGGGCACGACGGTACCGCCTTAGTACTGCACAGCAACTGGGATCTGACCTCGCAGCATCCACCGGAACAGTTGTATCGAGACAAACAGTGTAAAGAAGGCTTAGGAAACCTGCTGTATGGGCACGACGCTACTGCCTTAGTACTGCACGGCAACTGGGATCCGACCTGGCAGCATCCATGGGAACAGTTATATCGAGACAAACAGTGTATAGAAGGCTTCGGAGACCTGCTGTAATGGGCACGACGGTACCGCCTTAGTACTGCACGGCAACTGGGATCTGACCTCGCAGCATCCACCGGAACAGCTCTATCGAGACAAACAGTGTATAGAAGGCTTCGGAGACCTGCTGTATGGGCACGACGGTACCGCCTTAGTACTGCACGGCAACTGGGAATTGACCTGGCAGCATCCAATGGAACAGTTGTATCGAGACAAACAGTGTATAGAAGGCTTCGGAGACCTGCTGTATGGGCACGACGGTACCGCCTTAGTACTGCACGGCAACTGGGATCTGACCTCGCAGCATCCAATGGAACAGTTGTATCGAGACAAACAGTGTATAGAAGGCTTCGGAGACCTGCTGTATGGGCACGACGGTACCGCCTTAGTACTGCACGGCAACTGGGATCTGACCTCGCAGCATCCACCGGAACAATTGTATAGAGACAAACAGTGTATAGAAGGCTTCGGAGACCTGCTGTAAGGGCACAACGGTACCGCCTTAGTACTGCACGGCAACTGGGATCTGACCTCGCAGACTCCACTAGAACAGTTGTATCGAGACAAACAGTGTATAGAAGGCTTCGGAGACCTGCTGTATGGGCACGACGGTACTGCCTTAGTACTGCACGGCAACTGGGATCTGACCTCGCAGCATCCTTTGGAACAGTTGTATCGAGACAAACAGTGTATAGAAGGCTTCGGAGGCTTGCTGTATGGGCACGACGGTTCCACCTTAGAACTGCACGGCAACTGGGATCTGACCTCGCAGCATCCACCCGAACAGTTGTATCGAGACAAACAGTGTATAGAACGCTTCGGAGACCTGCTGTATGGGCACGACGGTAGCGCCTTAGTACTGCACGACAACTGGGATCTGACCTCGCAGCATCCACCGGAACAGTTGTATCGAGACAAAAAGTGTCTAGAAGGCTCCGGAGACCTGCTGTAAGGGCACGACGGTACCGCCTTAGTACTGCACGGCAACTGGGATCTGACCTCGCAGCATCCAATGGAACAGTTGTATCGAGACAAACAGTGTATAGAACGCTTCGGAGACCTGCTGTATGGGCACGACGGTAGCGCCTTAGTACTGCACGGCAACTGGGATCTGACCTCGCAGCATCCACCGGAACAGTTGTATCGAGACAAACAGTGTATATAAGGCTCCGGAGACCTGCTGTAAGGGCACGACGGTACCGCCTTAGTACTGCACGGCAACTGGGATCTGACCTCTCAGCATCCACCGGAACAGTTGTATCGAGACAAACAGTGTATGGAAGGCTTCGGAGACCAGCTGTAAGGGCACGAAGGTACCGCCTTAGAACTGCACGGCAACTGGGATCTGACCTCGCAGCATCCAATGGAACAGTTGTATCGAGACAAACAGTGTATAGAAGGCTTCGGAGACCTGCTGTATGGGCACGACGGTACCGCCTTAGTACTGCACGGCAACTGGGATCTGACCTCGCAGCACCCAATGGAACAGTTGTATCGAGACAAACAGTGTATAGAAGGCTTCGGAGACCTGCTGTATGTGCACGACGGTACCGCCTTAGTACTGCACGGCAACTGGGATCTGACCTCGCAGCATCCACCGGAACAGTTGTATCGAGACAAACAGTGTGTAGAAGGCTTCGGAGACCTGCTGTATGGGCACGACGGTACCGCCTTAGTACTGCACGGCAACTGGGATCTGACCTCGCAGCGTCCATCGGAATACTTGTATCGAGACAAACAGTGCATCGAAGGCTTCGGAGACCTGCTGTATGGGCACGACGGTACCGCCTTAGTACTGCACGGCAACTGGGATCTGACCTCGCAGCATCCAATGGAACAGTTGTATCGAGACAAACAGTGTATATAAGGCTCCGGAGACCTGCTGTATGGGCACGACGGTACCGCCTTAGTACTGCACTACAACTGGGATCTGACCTCGCAGCGTCCATCGGAATACTTGTATCGAGACAAACAGTGCATCGAAGGCTTCGGAGACCTGCTGTAATGGGCACGACGGTACCGCCTTAGTACTGCACGGCAACTGGGAACTGACCTCGCAGCATTCACAGGAACAGTTGTATCGAGACAAAAAGTGTCTAGAAGGCTCCGGAGACCTGCTGTAAGGGCACGACGGTACCGCCTTAGTACTGCACGGCAACTGGGAACTGACCTCGCAGCATTCACAGGAACAGTTGTATCGAGACAAACAGTGTATAGAAGGCTTCGGAGACCTGCTGTATGGGCACGACGGTACCGCCTTAGTACTGCACGGCAACTGGGATCTGACCTCGCAGCATTCACAGGAACAGTTGTATCGAGACAAACAGTGTATAGAAGGCTTCGGAGACCTGCTGTATGGGCACGACGGTACCGCCTTAGTACTGCACGGCAACTGGGATCTGACCTCGCAGCATTCACAGGAACAGTTGTATCGAGACAAACAGTGTGTAGAAGGCTTCGGAGACCTGCTGTATGGGCACGACGGTACCGCCTTAGTACTGCACGGCAACTGGGATCTGACCTCGCAGCATCCAATGGAACAGTTGTATCGAGACAAACAGTGTATAGAAGGCTTCGGAGACCTGCTGTATGGGCACGACGGTACCGCCTTAGTACTGCACGGCAACTGGGATCTGACCTCGCAGCATCCAATGGAACAGTTGTATCGAGACAAACAGTGTATAGAAGGCTTCGGAGACCTGCTGTATGGGCACCACGGTACCGCCTTAGTACTGCACGGCAACTGGGATCTGACCTCGCAGCATTCACAGGAACAGTTGTATCGAGACAAACAGTGTATAGAAGGCTTCGGAGACCTGCTGTATGTGCACGACGGTACCGCCTTAGTACTGCACGGCAACTGGGAATTGACCTGGCAGCATCCACCGGAACAGTTGTATCGAGACAAACAGTGTATATAAGGCTCCGGAGACCTGCTGTATGGGCACGACGGTACCGCCTTAGTACTGCACGGCAACTGGGAATTGACCTCGCAGCATCCAATGGAACAGTTGTATCGAGACAAACAGTGTATAGAAGGCTTCGGAGACCTGCTGTATGGGCACGACGGTAGCGCCTTAGTACTGCACGGCAACTGGGATCTGACCTCGCAGCATTCACAGGAACAGTTGTATCGAGACAAACAGTGTATATAAGGCTCCGGAGACCTGCTGTATGGGCACGACGGTACCGCCTTAGTACTGCACGGCAACTGGGATCTGACCTCGCAGCGTCCATCGGAACAGTTGTATCGAGACAAACAGTGTATAGAAGGCTTCGGAGACCTGCTGTATGGGCACGACGGTACCGCCTTAGTACTGCACGGCAACTGGGATCTGACCTCGCAGCATCCAATGGAACAGTTGTATCGATACAAACAGTGTATAGAAGGCTTCGGAGACCTGCTGTATGGGCACGACGGTACCGCCTTAGTACTGCACGGCAACTGGGATCTGACCTCGCAGCATCCAATGGAACAGTTGTATCGAGACAAACAGTGTATATAAGGCTCCGGAGACCTGCTGTATGGGCACGACGGTACCGCCTTAGTACTGCACGGCAACTGGGATCTGACCTCGCAGCATCCAATGGAACAGTTGTATCGAGACAAACAGTGTATAGAAGGCTTCGGAGACCTGCTGTATGGGCACGACGGTACCGCCTTAGTACTGCACGGCAACTGGGATCTGACCTCGCAGCATCCAATGGAACAGTTGTATCGAGACAAACAGTGTATAGAAGGCTTCGGAGACCTGCTGTATGGGCACGACGGTACCGCCTTAGTACTGCACGGCAACTGGGATCTGACCTCGCAGCGTCCACCGGAACAGTTGTATCGAGACAAACAGTGCATCGAAGGCTTCGGAGACCTGCTGTAATGGGCACGACGGTACCGCCTTAGTACTGCACGGCAACTGGGAATTGACCTCGCAGCATCCAATGGAACAGTTGTATCGAGACAAACAGTGTATAGAAGGCTTCGGAGACCTGCTGTATGGGCACGACGGTAGCGCCTTAGTACTGCACGGCAACTGGGATCTGACCTCGCAGCATCCAATGGAACAGTTGTATCGAGACAAACAGTGTGTAGAAGGCTTCGGAGACCTGCTGTATGGGCACGACGGTACCGCCTTAGTACTGCACTACAACTGGGATCTGACCTCGCAGCATCCAATGGAACAGTTGTATCGAGACAAACAGTGTGTAGAAGGCTTCGGAGACCTGCTGTATGGGCACGACGGTACTGCCTTAGTACTGCACGGCAACTGGGAATTGACCTCGCAGCATCCAATGGAACAGTTGTATCGAGACAAACAGTGTATAGAAGGCTTCGGAGACCTGCTGTATGGGCACGACGGTACCGCCTTAGTACTGCACGGCAACTGGGATCTGACCTCGCAGCATCCACCGGAACAGTTGTATCGAGACAAACAGTGTATAGAAGGCTTCGGAGACCTGCTGTATGGGCACGACGGTAGCGCCTTAGTACTGCACGGCAACTGGGATCTGACCTCGCAGCATCCACCGGAACAGTTGTATCGAGACAAACAGTGTATATAAGGCTCCGGAGACCTGCTGTATGGGCACGACGGTACCGCCTTAGTACTGCACTACAACTGGGATCTGACCTCGCAGCGTCCATCGGAATACTTGTATCGAGACAAACAGTGCATCGAAGGCTTCGGAGACCTGCTGTAATGGGCACGACGGTACCGCCTTAGTACTGCACGGCAACTGGGAACTGACCTCGCAGCATTCACAGGAACAGTTGTATCGAGACAAACAGTGCATAGAAGGCTTCGGAGACCTGCTGTATGGGCACGACGGTACCGCCTTAGTACTGCACGGCAACTGGGAACTGACCTCGCAGCATTCACAGGAACAGTTGTATCGAGACAAACAGTGTATAGAAGGCTTCGGAGACCTGCTGTATGGGCACGACGGTACCGCCTTAGTACTGCAAGGCAACTGGGATCTGACCTCGCAGCATCCAATGGAACAGTTGTATCGAGACAAACAGTGTATAGAAGGCTTCGGAGACGTGCTGTATGGGCACGACGGTACCGCCTTAGTACTGCACTACAACTGGGATCTGACCCCGCAGCGTCCATCGGAATACTTGTATCGAGACAAACAGTGCATCGAAGGCTTCGGAGACCTGCTGTATGGGCACGACGGTACCGCCTTAGTACTGCACGGCAACTGGGAACTGACCTCGCAGCATTCACAGGAACAGTTGTATCGAGACAAACAGTGTATAGAAGGCTTCGGAGACCTGCTGTATGTGTACCACTGACGCGTCTGCACAGAAGGGAATGTCTAGAGTTTAGCAGATGACCACGTAGTTCCGCCCCTTAAAACTACAATAACAAACAACAATGGCGTCTAGAGTGGAGTCGTCAGCATGCCAACTGGACGGTCAAACAGAGGGCCAATCTTCTATTCACAGATGAGTCCCGATTTTGTCTGGAGAGTGATTTTTTTTCTTTTTTCCTTTCATTCATTCATTTATTTGCAATTGGGGGTGTGTCCCCAGGTGTCAAAATAGATATACATAACATATAAATAATTATACATAATAATTCAATAACAATTAAACTGGAGTATTTACACAAATAGTCAGTCTTTTCTTAAACACACCTATAAGTTTGGGAAAAGGCTCTAAGACTGCGGCAGGTAGAGAGTTCCAGTTATCAATGGCACAGTTTACGAAATAATATTTACCATAATTTGTTTGCTGTGGTCGGGCCTTAACTTTGAAAGGATGATCACTCCTACTCATGCAAGTGGGTTTTCCCATACGTTTTCTGAGCTCACCCCATGATGGTTGATTTGTATACGTGTTGTACATAGCGCAGATTCTTGATTGCATCCTCCTAGCCTCAAGTGATTCCCACCCAAGTTTCTTTAACATACGGCTCGCACAGCTCCTGGGGCTAAAGTCACAGAGCACAAATCTTGCAGCCTTTCTTTGTACCATTTCCAACTCACTGATGAGCCATCCTTGATATGGATTCCAAACCGCCGAGGCATATTCCAGAATAGGTCTTACACGTGACAAATGTCCTAATTCTTTAGCAGAGCTACTACTTCATTTTAATACCCTCGTTACAAAGTGCACGGATTTGTAAGCTTTAGAAACTACACATCCTACATGACTACTCCATTTCATATCATTCCTTACGTGAACGCCCAACTATTTGCAAGAATCTTCTTCTACAAATACAGAGCCAATGTTATATTGAAAATCTTGCCTTTGCACTTACCCTATTTTTATGAGACTACATTTTCTTGTGTTAATATTCATTTTATTTTCAATCGCCCACTTACAGACCAGGTTCAGGTCATCTTGAAGTACAGCGTTTTGTTGTGAGTCATGTATCTTTCGATATATTACACAATCATCCGCAAACAATCGACAGTCACTGCGAATCCAATTTGGTAAGTCATTTATAAACGCCAAAGATAACAAAGTTCCGATTACGCTGCCCTGAGGGATACCCGACGTTACGGTAATTTCATTCGAGAATCGGATCCATGGATCCATAAAAATACTCTTCTATCAATCTTCGTCGAAGCTAATTTATGGAGTAGCATGTCATGCGGCACGACATCAAATGCCTTCGCAAAATCTATAACCACGGCGTCTACTGAAACTCCATCGTCTAACGATTCGCTAATATCTTGACGGATTCGCATCTGGGGAGAACCTGAACACGATTTTGGGACCCGAACATTGTGGAAAGAGACCGATATCGAGGAGGA
The DNA here is from genome assembly GCA_946902985.2 of Meconema thalassinum. Lineage (NCBI taxonomy): Eukaryota > Metazoa > Arthropoda > Insecta > Orthoptera > Tettigoniidae > Meconema > Meconema thalassinum. The sequence continues at coordinate 274,575,745 of OX336396.1, forward strand.
TCCCTAGTGGTGTGGGCAGGGGTTATGTTGTCTACTCGAACATCTCTTCAGGAAATTGCACGGGTAAATCGGCAAGATTAAACTGCTGTCAGGTATCGTGACGAGATCTTGGGAACTCATTTCGGTTGTTGCGAGATGCTGTGGGCCTAGACTTCGTACTGATGGTTGATAATGCCCGACCTCATAGAACACAGTTGGTTGATGTTTGTTTGGAAACATTGCAGGCATGGTGTGGCCTGCTCGCTCTCCCGATATGAATCCCATAGAGCATGTCTGGCACACAAATGGGAGACGAGTTGCATCACGTCAGCATCCACCAAGACTTGCGAGCTGCTCTGCGGGAAGAATGGGCGTTATTGACTCAACATGAGATTGATGATCTCATTAGCAGCATGACCCGTCGTCCTCAGGCCTGTATTGCTGCCAGAGGTGGTCCCACCCCATACTGAGCACTGTGCCCGTTTAGACCGAAGTCTAACGACCACATATGCATTTCACCAAAAATCAGTCAGCACGAGAATCTTAACATCTCAGGGCGCCATACGGGTTAAAGTTAACGACAATAACAAGATCATAAAAATGCTTTACTGATTTTCGGCTCAATGCAACAATAAGGATAGAAGGAGACTTTGAAAATAGCACAATTCCTAAAATAATCTCATTTTATCAAAATTTTAAAATGTTTACTTTAAAGTAATGCCAGAACAGCATTAGGAATGCATGAATAATCATACATTTTATGTATAAGAAAATACAGGGTTATCAACACATGAACATTTGAATTTGAACGAAAGCCATAATGTTAGTCCTGTTGACTTCGTTCAAATTATATTTACAGTATTTACAGTAGTAGGTTCTTCAGGGCAAATTAAATTGTACAGCCTGAATCCTACATTGTTAGCATCCACTTGTTGAGAGAAAAATTTAATTGTTTCACTCGTTGTAAAAAATCACTTTGTTTCTGGGTTCATATCATTGAAAGAAAAACTATCACTTTCCAGGAATCATCATTCCAAAAATTGGTACAGTTTAGATCATAGCAATGGGTAAAACACAAAATATCAACTTGTAGGACATCTGAGCATCTTTGAAAAACAATGTTTAAACAATATGAGCATGGATTCGAAGAACTACGATGTTGAGCAGAAAATGTATTTTATCATCTGTTCTCGATCCAAAATAAGAATTCTGAGTGCATGACTCGATTATAAATTCATTGTCAAAAATTAATTAACAAAAACATCATTTCTTTAAATAATTAACTAGACCATCCAATCATATAACTTTCAAATATTATCATTCAGAAAATTGTTATCAAAATAGTAGCAAATACTATAATAAAAATTATTAATTTTTATTTTATTTTACATTTATAATATTTATAACTTTAATAGGATCACAAATATCCTTTGAATGGTAGTGGCTGTTCATAAAATAGCAGTATTATTTTATTTATAGCATCGGCCCATTCTATTTAAGTGTATCAAAAATCACATGATCATATTTAGCATTAGACAAACGGTAAGGTATCGTTGTAATGGAATGTTTATTTATAACAAATAGGGTTGACAAGAACTGGGAAAATATCTATAGAACACGAGAATCAAATGTGAAACAACTGTGATGGTTGCATAAAAAAACCTTTCTTAACAAATTCGACGAAAGTGTGGCTCGTAATTATATTTTCAGCTTCCATATTTCTCCAACACATTTATTAAGGTCATCTAACCTTCACAATGGTTGATGCTTCATGTAACGACGATTTCATTCCTGCGACTTAATTGAACAATCAGAATTACAAAATTCAACTATTTCCACACACAATATTTCTTCCCAAATTATACATCATTATGATAATCAAGCCCTTGCTTGTTATCCGAACTGGAAGACTAAGAAGCTAGTAAGCTCCTCCAATGAGTTTACTGAAAATTTCACCATCACATTAAATCTGATATTTTAACAACGTGTCTATTCATGGTCAAACGTTCTATCAAATGACGTTACCCAAACAATTTAATATTTATATAAACTCTAGCAAACCCTAATTTATACATTCAGTTTGTTTCCCATATTATCACCTTCCGTGTCTCCTATATGATTTTACTGTATAATGCAATTATTAAATGCTTCCAACAAATTATTCTGTTATTAGAATGTGGGCGTGCGTCTAACCACTAACCTTCGGAAAAACAAGTATACGATTTATTGAACTGTTTCGAATATCCAATTTATAAATTCACACAACATAACATGATTATTAGATATTACAAATCATTATTATTATCTCAGAAAAATGAAAATGATAATTATTATTATTTTTATTATTAAATCATTATTATTATTATTATTATTATTATTATTATTATCATTATTAAATCATCATAATTATTATTATTATTATTTCCAAAACTGGATTTAACTTCATTAAACAATTCGATAAAAGATCAAACTCGACTTCTTAAAAATGGAAAAAAATATCCATTCCTAAACTGGAATTTATTTTATATTTACAGATGCGACGGCTGATGACCGTGATTATAAAAATAACAAAATCAACTAAAATGCTCAGGATGCTTGTCCATAGATTCAAGTCATTGAGGGGCTACATGACCGCGTTGTCGCAGCCCCTAGACTTAAGAACCAACCAAGTCATTGACTCAACATGTCTAAACGTAGGAAATACTCAGAACTAGGCTTCCACTGCCTCACAGTACAATTTGCAATAGCAAATTAGAAAAGAAAAATTGTGTTGATAAGACTGTAGAAAAAATGAGAATTCCGGCTAACTACGCATAAGAATATTGTAAATTGTAGCTTACATTCTTGTAGATGCTGGTGTAGAAGATAATCTGGTTAAAACCAGACCATTCCAGTCTTCAGTCCCATTAGCACTCGTACCTAAATCCGGGTATCGGCCTCCATGTTCCACCCGCAATTTGTCTAGCAAGACATAGCGGTGATAACAGTATATTCGTTGCCTTGTAACAATCTTGACGTAAACTGTTCATGATGCCAGCTCTAATAGCTGTAGTTAATTTCTTGAAAGGGACTAGATCTATTTGATCCATGGTGAAAATACCAGATGTAACGCAGACCCAACAGTGATGCATTCAGTACAGTTTAATACGCTAACAATCTTATTCAGCTATGGTAACAGGTCTGATGTTCTAATTGTCCCTGGGTAGAGTTATGCACTCTCCAGACAGCGCTATGCACAGCTGGCCCCGTTCGTCGGCTAAGTTGATCTTTACCCAGCAAGGAAGGTATTTATAAAAGTTCTGATATGTGATCTTGGTTGGTCTTTTAGTCACCAAGTCGAAGCTTGCCTCTGGTATATGGAAATGAAAATATTCCAATAATAATTATGGACTGTGGATAGTGTAGACTAAGGGCCGATTGCAGAGACGGTATTTAGACGCTGTTTAAGGTTAAATAATGTCTAAATATGGCTTCCGCATTGTGAAGACGTTATTTATCACTTAGGCATCGTCTAAAGTCGGCGTTTAAGGATCCATGTTTAAACACTGCCGAGAACACTGTTTAACCCCAAATGTAGGAGCGAATCTCAGCCGGTGGTTGTTTATTATGGAGCATGTAAATCATATCGCTATGTTGAGACGATTCAGGAGAGAATTGTTAGTCAGACGGCCTCCTGTACGTCGGATGCTGCGAGATCGGAGCAATCCTTTTGAAATGTACGGAGATGCACAGTTTAAAATAAGATTTCGCTTTCTAAAAGAAACTGTGAGGGACTTGTTGCGTGACGTGGGAGATTTTCTCGAGCACGACACCAGGGGTTGCCCATTACCTGTCTCCCTACAGCTCCTTCTGACATTACGATTTTTGACAACTGGTGCATTTTATACTATGAATGGCGATACTATAAATGTCAACGCAGCGACTGTGTGCCGGACAGTAGATCGTGTTGTGACTGCCATCAATAGTTTGAGGAGGAGATTTATCAACTTCCCTAATAATAATGAGTTACCCACTATCAGGAATGATTTCGCTGTCTTATCCAGGTAAATAATTGTTCTTTCTATGGATTGTTAACTATCAGCTCTCCTTGATAACGTGTTTAGACTATATATAACTTATATAATGCGAAATCCCGTGTTATCTCTTACACTGTGGAACGTGATTATTTTATTATTTCTAGGGCTAACTTCCCCGGAATAATAGGTGCTATTGACAGTACCCATATCAGAATAACTTGTCCCGATCGTGAGAGGGCTGTCACGTACATGAATCTGAAGGGATTCTATTCTATTAACTGCCAAGTAAGTACACACAACACTACTACACAGTAGTTCTTTTTTCCATTGTCGCTGTTATTTGTACTCACCCTACGACAACAATATAATCAAAACTACATTTCATTATACGGCATGCACAACAGTGTATAAAAATATGGATTAACGAGTTCATTTTAACGCTCCTTTACAACACGTAGCAGCAGTGGCAACAAAAGGTATTACTACCACTATGGTTTAAACCTACTACTCTATACAGCGGATTTTTATTTCATTTCAGGTGATATGTGACACAAAGATGAAAATAAGGAGTATTGTTGCTCGATGGCCTGTCTCGACCCACGACAGCAGAATATTTCGAAATTCCACTATTTACGACCGCCTGGAAAGAGGAGAGGTTAGGGGACATCTTGTCGGAGATTCTGGCTACACTTGTAAGAAATACTTAAAAAATTCACTCCGATTTTGAATCCAAGGAACGCAGCTGATACGTGTTAAAACCGAGCGCATGTCCTGGCCAGAAATGTAGTAGAAAAAACTTTGGTTCGTGGAAAAGAAGATTTCCTTGTCTTGCACATGGTCTGCGAACGAAAGTACGAAAAACCCTGAAAATCATCATTGCAACTGCTGTGCTACATAACCTCGCTGTACAGCGCGGTGAACTTGACCTGGAAGCAGACTTACCAAATGATGAAGTGCCTGTTGATCCGATAGCTGATGATATGACAAAACAGATGGCATCAGCTCGTAATTGATAATTACTTCAACCGCTAGAAATCATGCCAAGACAAGATCACCTCAAGTAAAAGAAAAATATATTTATTAATTATTATTTCACTTACATTATTCTGTTCACTGTTTAATTCACTGATTCGTGCCATTGCGGCAGGTTATGCCTTTTCTTTATAATCTCTTCCTCGATTAAATATATGTCCAACAAAGCCTTCTTCTCCTGTAACTCTTAAACCCGCATCTGTTAGGAATGGATTTCTTTCATCATCAGCTGATTAATGATGGTGCCAGCATCGATGAGTTTTCATTGGTCGCAGCTGGCAAAGAGTAGCATGGAAGACACTTCTATTTCCGTTTTCGTACTGAAATCGAAACATAAACGATGTCTAGCTAGACACCGTTTAAACACTGTCTAAGCAACGGAACATCGATCATTACTTAGACGTCGTCTAGGTAGACATTGTCTAAGTCTTAAAACTAGTCATCGTTTCTGCAATCGGCCCTAAGACTACCATATGTCCGTTTGTAACTTGATATTTACCAGTTGACTGCCGAAAATGTTTATCACTTTAGAGATAAAAGTTGAAAAATATTCTATGTTCCACTGGAACAAATTCTAACACTTTCAAAGTTCCAGTAACCATGCAGTTCTCATATCTCGGCTTCCGCTGATGCGAATTTCTTTAATATAGCTCATTCTTCTTATCTTGTCCGTGCCAGTAATCTGGTATGAGTCCCAAGTTTCCAATCAATCGGGAAATATTTTATCAAAAATATAGCCTCGCTTGTGACACTCAGCCGCGTCACTAGCCGTTCTGTAGCCTGCATATTTCTTCGATTTCCTTCTAAGAACAAATGGAGCGCGCTATTCAAATCTTCCGCCAGGGACTTAGGATATGTGCCTGTGCTCTCAAATCTGCACCCGTGGATTTGGGCACAGCACATTAACCAGTAGTCGGATGTGTGACCAAATCCATGAATTAGGAAAAATCGAAGAACATTTTTGTCTACTGTTCTGCATGTTGCAGTGGTTTACTTTCTGTATTCTTTACATTGTTGCTAAAATCTCGGCACGCATGTCATATGTTGTTGGCATGTTTAAGAACCCATTTGAATTCAGTAGGCCGTGTTCATAATGGAAAATTAATCTCGGGATTTTCACCAACACAAAGTTCCTCCTTTCTCTACTAGAAAGCGCTATAGTGTCAAGGAACTTAGATATCTAACCTCCTTGACTTTCATAGTGCTCCAAGGAACGACAAATTTTTGACATGCAAACTGCCCTCTGGCCGGCAAATAACAAGGCTTGCACCCGGCACCCAAGGCCATACGATATTATTATTACATTGTCGCTACTTTACTATCACCTGTTTATACAGTTTTGTGGCAAAATAAACACAACCTTGCAACATTTCCGTTTGTTGCTTTAATTTTGGACACCAGTGTACTTGTACAGCTCAGGACTGGGATTGTCTTTAGTTAGAACCATCCCAGCAATAGCCTGGAAGTTGAAGCAGTAGCCAGTTCCATGTTGGCTGAGGTATTGTGTTGTCCTTATGAGAGCATCTTGTTTCACTCCTCGGACCAGAGTATATATATTTGGCCAAACTATGATCAATTGGTTTACCTTTAAAATCTTCTAAGTCCTTCATATTAGGTCTTTCACATAATATAACCAATGGCGATTCCTCCAGGTAGGACGTGAGGATCCTCCTACAGTCAGCTCTCAGCTGTGAGTATACTGTTTTAAAAAATTAAATTGATTGTTTTGTAAAATAGCCCTTGGGGCTACCTTACGCGCCCTCTCGATAAGTTCTGTCTCACTGTCACTACTTGTGACTTGTTCTACATTTCACCCCTATATGGGTGAAGTTTGACCTTCACCGCCCGGAGTAGAAAGCTGAGGAAGGAAGCCTTGCATTCTCAAAGCACGTGTTTATAGCTTTAGAAATGTATGGGAGCCTTTGAGGGGGAAGGGTCAGGTTTGGTCTGTTTAATGGCGCTCTGAGGATGTTGACTGAGATCTTCAAGTCTCGCTATTGGTTGAATTTAAACCAACACTGCAGGCTTATTGGTTGCGATTTCGCACAATCAGAATGGAGAGTCTGTTTTCAGGGTATTCACATCTTTGGAGTGGTATTCGATTGTATTGTATTGTGTAATGTGCTCGTAATAGCGCTGCACGACTGGATAATTAATATCAGACTGAGTCTAATACCTCAATTTAGCCCAGCTATAAGCCTATCATATTACGTCCTACACATTACACCAATCAGCAATCGCCACTGAATATAACTTTAGCCAATGGGAATGTATATGTATCCCCCATGAATTCAGTGGTCAGAGCACGACCTAGGAGCCGAACGCTTCATTTATCATCAGTACTGTTATGAAAATTAATTCTATAATCCTTTAATAAAATTTGGCAATATGGAGATGAAGAACAGGTCATGCCCTGTAAAGATAAAAAAGCCTTACCTCTAGGAAATCCGAAGATGCAGTTTCTATTTTGATGCATGGAACAAACTCTGGTGAGGGACATTCTTCAGTCTGAATATCCCCGGTGAGGTCAGTGTTATCCTGCAGAGAAATGATTTGTTTCTTACATATATTCCTTTGCATAGGTGGAATTACAACATACAAACAACTTGTAATCTTAAACTGATGGAATCAAAAAGTTAGCATTGTTTGGTTCTCATTTCAATGAATAACTACCAAACACATCATCATCATCATCATTAACCGGCTCCAGTTTCCCGGGTGCGGTAAATGAGCGCTCTCCATTTAGTTCTCTCCAAGAATGTATCCCCCTCTGCTGCAAATCCAGACCCATCCCTGCAAGATCATTTCTAACCTGGTTGATCCATCTCTTCCTCGGTCGACCTCTTGGTCTCTTGTCTTTCAGTTCTTTCTCCAACCACACTCTAGCTCTTCTTTGTATGTCCATTCTTTTGAGATCATATAAAACTTCATTTTTTTATCTCACAAAATGACACTGAGTGTATCAAATTTGTTACAGCACATGGCACATAAGTGATATATTTTATATCGCCACAATCTTATCCAAACCAACAAGGTGGCCACCAAAATGTCCAAAGCTTAAATTAAATTACGACTAACTGAATCATCGGATCTCTAGCAAATTTTGTAAAAACATAGCTCCATGCGCACATCGCCTTTTTCCTAAATTACAAAGTCATAAGCCAAATAATAGAAAGTTGACAGCCGTACGAATCATGCAAGGATTATAACACATATCATATGATCCAATGAATCAATGCTTATAATGCTTGATATTCGGATATTCTTATATGAGAATCATTTTTTACCAACGTGATTACTACATGATAGTGCACATTGCGCGCAGCCGCCATCTTGAAGTTATCAAATCTAAACTTAATTAAATCGCAACATTTTAGACCTACAGTAATGAAAACTGGTGACAGCGTACGACCGTATATCGGGCCTTGTATGGCTAAGGCAAAATAACAGACTCTCCATACATTCCTGATGGCGTCTGTGCGAACAATTGCAACATATGAATCGACAACTCAGAATGAAACTGGGTAATTTGGACGAATCTTGCGACGAGGTGAGTATCATATAAAACTCCTTACTTGCGTTAGTCAAAAGATTATCGCACTGAATCAAGTGCAAAGCGCCATCTTAGATTTTTCAAAAAAGTGTATAACTTTTGGAATCAAAGAAATGAAATAACGAAATTTAGAAATAAAATTGAACCTTGAATGTTGCTTTGCATGCCCAAAGCAAAGGAACGGTGACTGCAAAGATTCAAGATGGTGGTTGTGCATGCTATTTATGTATAAGTATATCAGGATGTTACAGCACAATTAAGGCTAAACGTGATGGAAGAGAAGTATTTTAAGAGCCGTGAGTAGTGTTAGAGATACGTTTATCACACTGAATACAGCGCACAGCGGCCATGCTAAAATAAATAACTTCCTATGTAAAGCTTTGAAATAAACCATTGTGGTTTGTTAAGTGTTATCAGTATTGATAATGTGCAATTGCTTGAAAGGTCCACATATTCAATAGACATGTTATTTTGGGATTACATTATCATGTGTGTACATGTTTCGGGCTAACAAGTGTTAATGTTGTTGATTCTTTAGAAGCTTTGCGATATCGTGATTATGTAGCCCCCTGTGCTTGGGGTATGAGGAATTTGTCTGATAACCTATGTTATCGTAATAGCTGTATTTGAAATAATAGGCTAATATTATTAATATTATAGGTTTTATGGCCCTTTTAACAACTGCGGCTTTAGAGACGCCAGGGTGTCGGTATTTTTCCCCGAAGGGGATCTTTAACGTGCCAGTAAATATATTGACACGAGTCCCTGGTATTTGCGCTCCCTCAAAAGCCAAGTGGCTGCGCCAGGATTCGATCCTGCAACTTTGAGCACAGCAGGCGAGAACGTTACCGCAGAGCCTCTCAGCTAGCGCTGCTATATTAGTGTGAGTATTTGTAATTCACATGAGAATTGGGAAGGAGGCGGCCGTGGCCTGGCCTGGAGGAGAAGTGGGAAACCGCGGGAAGCCACTCTCAGAATGACCCATCTCCCCTGTCTTGCCCTTATGAGAGCATCATGCTTCAGCCTTCTGACCAGAAAACATATATTTGGCCAAACCAAGAACAATTGGTATACCTTTGAACTTCTCTAGGTCGTTCATATGAAGTCCTTCACATACTATAACTTAACATTCTTGGGGTCGCGCCCCACATGTAGGTTGGTTGGTTCCTCAGTTTAGGGGATGCGACAACGCGGTCATGTAGCCCCGTGTACTTTGGGTGTGTGTAGAATCTGTCTGATAAGCGCTGTTAATTGTGATGGCTGTATTAATGTGTGTATCAGTTTTCTAATTCAAGTAAGGACTGCCACTTTGATTTTTTCAAATAGTTCCTACTTTTGCCGCCAAACCTCACCGTCAACGACTACTAGGCCTAGTTCAGAACTCAGCTTCTAGACGCCACCGCAGTCGGTTCTTGGCAATGAAGGTAGGAACCTGGAGCGTTGTTTACATTCTCAACTTATACAATTTAGCTTCACACAGGTGTAATTAGTGGAAGGTTCTTTATGAGCCCCACAAGTAACACACGCAGTCGCGCGACGGTAATCTACCGTCCTCCCGATTTGTTCAATGGTGAGTTTCTTTTTCACTTTCAATGGCAATATGACTGGCTTTGAGGTTGCTCGAACATATAAGGTGTAAATATAGAAACATTAATTCAATAAAATGCCATAATAAGAGCGACAACGGTGGTGAAAAGGCACTATAACTTATGACAGCTTTAAAGATAGTGTTGTGAGGATGTTGGGGGGAGAATGAGCAACTGGGCTATCGATAGTGAATGAATTGTGTTAGAAATGAGGAAAAACTCTGATAAATACTCACATTTTGTTTTGGGTGGTCAACAAAAAGAATTGCACTTCCGGTCGCGCGCGACGGTAGTCTACCGCTCGACTGCGCCCTTGGCACTTTGATGAACACCTGAGCGATAACGTCGCCGTCAAGAACCACTACTCCTCTGTCATCTAGCGTTCTTTTCAATAGGACCGGATGAAGGTTAAGCCTTTTAAAATTTGGAAGTGGCCGAAACAAGGACGTTCACAGCCAAAGGTCGGAGATTTGAGTCCCACAACGGTCAGATATTTTAATTCTCCGGCGTTCTTCAAAAGGTTTGCGCTTTCTGTACATTACATGACCCAAAGGTCGGAGGCTTTACTTATCTTCAAGATCGACCAATGGGGGGGCATTATAGTTAACTGGGGACATAGTAATATGTAGCAACTCTGTTATCTCCCACTCAAAATGTTAACGGTCTCCAAATTAGTGTTAATGCATTTTCTAGGTCCTTATTAAAACATTCAAATTACATTAATTTATTATATAACCTCCCTCCCGGTAAGAAAGCGGATTGCCTCGCTAGGTTGGACTTAAAATTATCTGGACCTAGGTTCAGTTTGAAAGAAGAGCTATATTTAGCGGGGGAGTGAAGCTAGATTGGCAATCCTGGGAGGAGGGAGTTATGTGTTGTCATGAAGACCCACTGGACCGAAAACCACAACAGTGCATCTCCAAGCAGTGATACAGACACAGATCATAACCAACTGTGTTAAGAGGGCCAGATGACCTCGTAGTTCCGCCCCTTAAAACAACAACAACACAGCCATAACGATATCCCACATAGCATGAGTTAGTTATCGCTCAGCATTCCTTCTTCGTTGAGGCCAGCTATGGACCACGTCATTTCAACTGCTTCCGTTTTTGGGCCTTGATCTTAGCCCAGTGGTCACGCATTCGCTGCCTGTGAGACTCCCTTCTTTCTTCAGACCACTTCTCACCGGTTATTAATTTAGCTTTTTATTGGAATTGGTGGTGTGCTCCAAGCTTTTCCTTCAAAAGATCACTTTCCATAATGTCTGCGTGGGTGATCCCTATTTCGTTCAAATCCTTGTTTACCTCACAAAACCAGGGGCCTTTTTTTTTTCTTTTCTTTTTTTTTCTTAAGACAATAGGTAAATATTCGATTGACGATTCTCTCGGGTTTCTTTCGAGTTAAGTGGTCACTCTTCTCTTCCGAATTACTTGAGATACCCTTTCTACATGATGGTACAGCTCATTGTTTGCCGTCTCCTGTATTCACCATCGTCTCTCAACGGCCCTAAGATCTTCCTGAGGATCTTCCTTTCCTTGGCTTCCAATTTCTCAACCAGACCCTTCCTATTCATTGCCAGGCATTCTTCTGCGTACAGCGCCTCAGGTCGGATAATTGTACGATAGTGTCTTAGTTTGGCATTGCGGAACACTGTTCGCTTGTTGTACACTCCTTTCGTTAGCTGGTAGGCCACTTCCATCTTGTTCACTCTTGATGTGAAGGCTCCCTTCTCTCGATCCACTCCCCTAGATACTTAAACTTTTTTGCCTGACGGATCTTTCCATGTTCAACATTTAATTCGTTGACTGCAGGGTTAATATTAGTTATAAACTCGGTCTGGTGTTGGGGTAGCGCGCCTGCCTCACACCCGCAGGCCCCGGGTTCGATTCCCGGATCCGTCAGGGATTTTAGAAACTGACGTGAGTTCTGGAACGGGGTGCACTCAGCCTCGTGAGGACAATTGAGTAGCTGTCTTGACAGTGAGACAGCGCCCCGGTCACGAAAACCAAGATTAACGGCCGAGGGGATCCGATGCGCTGACCACGCGTCACCCCAATATCTGCAGGCCAAATGGCTGGGCAGCGGTCACTTGGTAGGCCTAGGTTCTTCAAGGGCTGTAGTGCCAGGGGTTACTATTATTATTATTATAAACTCGGTCTTCTCAAAAGAAATTTGTAAGCCTGCCTTTGCCTCTTGTATTCTGAGTTGGTTCACTTGTTTTGCGGCTGTGTCTAGGGAATCAGAAAAGATTGCTAGATCATCTGCGAAAGCTAGGCAGTCAACTGTCAGGTCCAAGCCCCTGCAGCCCATTCTGACACCATTTTCTAACACTTCTCTACCCATCTCCTTGCGCCATTCATGAATTACTTTCTCCAGTACACAGTTATTTATTTATCGCCACAACAGGGCAGTTCCCCGATTACAGTAGCAAACACACAGAGAATACATGAATATACATTAAAATAAAAAATAAAAATTAGCAAGATGTTCAGTAAAGAACATGTAGCCTTCTTTCACCTAAATGCATGGGTATTGTTACAACTCTTTGTCCTTTTCAAGGAGTATAATTGAATGTTGGTTGTAGTAGCTTGTTGAAATACAACGTGTTATACGGATATTGAACATGAATATGAGGTGCCCTTTGCTAGTGCTACCGCAGTAAAAAATGTCATTCGATTGGGTTTCACCGTGTTTGAATTGATATAGTGAATCGATTTGCACACATACATGGCCGCTATCTGCAAACTATTGGGCTGATGACCTTGTTTAGTCAAAAGATGCTTCCCACAAAGGTATGTTGTTGCAAAATTTGGTAGATCACAGATGATAAGTTTGGTCGTAATTTGATCTAAGCTTTTAACATTTGGGTGGCCACCTTTACGTTTGCGTCAAGATGGCGACGATATCAGACATGACATTGAGTTGCCTTTTGCAAGTGCTACCTCTGTACCAAATTTAGTTACATTCGGTTTCACAGTGTTTGAATTGATAGGGGGAATCGATTTGCACACATACATGGCCGCTATCTGCAAACTACTGGGCTGATGACCTTGTCGTTTGGTCAAAAGATGCATACCACATAAAGGTATGTTGTTGCAGAATTTAGTAGAGATCAGATGATTAGGTTGGTCTTAATTTTATTTAAGCTTTTAACATTTGGGTGGCCACCATTACGTTTCCGTCAAGATGGCGGCGATATACAACATGACACTGAGATGCCCTTTGTACCACATTTCGTTCAATTCGGTTTCACCGTGTTTGAATAGATAGGAGGAATCGATTTGCACACATACATGGCCACCATGCGCAAATTATTGGGCTGATGACCTTGTCGTTTGGTCAAAAGATGCATACCACATAAAGGTATGTTGTTGCTAAATTTAGTAGAGATCAGATGATTAGGTTGGTCGTAATTTTATTGAAGCTTTTAACATTTGGGTGGCCACCATTACGTTTTCGTCAAGATGGCGGCGATATAAAACATGACACTGAGGTGCCCTTTGCTAGTGCTACCTCTGTACCAAATTTCGTTCCATTCGGTTTCACCGTGTTCGAATTGATAGGGGGGAAACAGACATTCAGAGTACACACACACACACACAGACGCACACACAGTCAAACACAGAATGTTTCGCCCTGTGTTGATCTCATAAGTCTACTTTCATTTTTTGCAAAAATTGAAAGTAGGCTAAAAATTGTAAATTAAACATTAAAAAAAGGAATTGTTAACAAGAAATATACACCAGTTCAATAACAGTAAATGAAGCATGACTTTTAATATTTGGTCACATAATGTAAAACTAGATTCATATCTTTAGGTACTAATACAATAGCGATGCAAGATGGTAAGAAAGTGAAACCTGAAACTAATATCTTCGTTATAGTGAATCAATTAAGTGTAATTTTCTTCTATAATTTAGCAAGGACATTCCAAAATCCGAATTGATGTCAGCTGAGAGTCTGTCGCAAGTACGGCACATATTCAATATCGGTGAATTTTTATGAAAATTTGTATTAGAATTTTTAACTATTAGGAGTTCACGTTTTCTGAGACACTTCTTTCTCATGTTGAAATTTATTTGCGCAGTCAGCTGGCATTTGAGGGTGCGCAAATGCGAGGGAGCCGTGTCAGTAGATTTACTGGCACGTTAAAGATCCCCTTCGGGGCAAAATTCCGGCACCCCGGCGTCTAAAAGCCAGTGTAGTTAAAAGGGACGTAAAACCAATAACATTATTATTATGAAATTTATTTACCCTAAAATTTCATTCGTGTCTCAGCGAGTGCCATTATTTAATTTAACACATGTTTATTTAGCTTCTTAATTATCAGTTTTTTTTGTAAAAATTTCAAGGTGGGTGGGGTTCTAAACCCCAATAACACCCCCCTGGCTACGCCATATGGTGGTCAGGAGATAAAGAGACATAAGGGACTTACCTCTCTCAAATCCGGCGATGTTGTTTCTATTTTGATGCAGGGAACAAACTCTGGTGTGGGACATTCCCCAGCAAGGTCAGTATCATCCTGCAGAGAAATATATTCCTTAGCATAGGAGGAATGACAACTTACACGTAACTTGTAAACTTACTCTGATGGAATCAAAAAAATAAACTTAACATTCGTTTGGTTCACATTTCCTTGAAATTCTAACAAACATTACAAATATTTAAATCTCGCAACTACCAAATTTTGTACACTAACAAAGGGCACCTCGGTGTCATGTTTTATATCACCACCATCTTCTCCAAAACAAAATGGCGGCCACCAAAATATACAAAGCTTCAATTAAATTACGACTAACCCACTCATCAGATCTCTACCAAATTTTGAACAAACTTACTTCCATGTGCTCCAAATTAGAAGTTCATAGCCAAACACTTGCAAAATTGCTAATCATGCAAGGCTTATAATCTGTAACTCAGGACCCAATGAATCAATGCCCATAAAACTGAGGACTATTTCTCACCAACGCGATTAGCTGATGACTATATGATAGTGCACATTGCGCGCAGCCGCCATCTTGAAGTTACATATAAAAAGCTCAATATTGGTCTGTCTGTTTGTTATTCATGCAAATCTACACCGTTTCACTGATCTGAACCAAATTTTATGTAGGCCTACTTACTCTTTGGAACCCTGCGGTGAACACTGTTCTCTTGAAATTTCGGACAGACCTCTCCATTCCCTGCATTTAGGCCATTTGGCAGAAATCTACACCGATTCACCAATCAGAACCAAACTGTATATAAGTTACATACTCTTTGGAACCCTACAAGTAAAACACTGTCCACTTGAAATTTCGGACAGACCTCTCCATTCCCTGCATTTAGGCCAATTGGCACAAATCTACACCGATTCACCGATCAGAACCAAACTGTATTTACTTACCCTTTGGAACCCTACAAGTAAAACACTGTACACTTGAAATTTCGGACTAACCTCTCCATTCCCTTCATTTACGCACTTTGGCACAAGTCTACACCGTTTCACTGATATGAACCAAATTTCATATAGGCTACTTACATTTTGAAAACCTGCGGATAGCACTGTCCATATGAAATTTCGGACAGACCCCTCCATTCCCTGCATTTAGGCCCTTTGCACATATCTACACAGTTTCACCGATCTGAACCAAATTCTACGTACTTACCCTTTGGGACCCAACGGGTAGCAATGTCCACTTGAAATTTCGGACAGCCCTCTCTATTCCCTACAGTTAAGTCCATTGGTACAAATCTACACAGTTTCACCGAACTGAACCAAATTGTACGTACTTACCTTCTGAAAACCAGCAGGTTGAAATTTCGATCAGACCTCTCCATTCCCTGCATTTGGGCCGTTTAGACGAAATATCGAGTTTGTCGAAGGACCAATCTAGTCTCAGGCCTTACAATACATAAAACAAAACTCGCGACTTAAAATTTGCCTCAGTTAAGTGAAATGGTGTAACTTTGTATGAATAACGCTCAAATTCAGTCTCGCAATGCAAGAAACAAAATACTGAACGTAAAATTTGGCTAGTTGGCTGAAACGATGTAGATTTGTATAAATAACAGACAGACTGACAAATGGGCCCAAAAAGCAAGTTTTATGGCCCTAGAACCAACTGTGTCGGTAGTATTTCGGTGTTGTAGTAGGAGTCCAAAGAACCTGGGAATTGAGTTGCAACTGGAAAAATATTTCAATGAGTCTATTGTTGGCTGGCAATACGGGCTAAATCACGCCACTCCTACCCGTGTTCTGGTGCAGGATTGCGAAAATAGTTACATCTTACGCTGCTTACAATTTGCAGTAACGGGGAGTAATTATTGCAAAAGTAATTCTTAGGCCCCTTAAAACAGTTATCATCATGGAAATATTAGGCCTCTGTATAAGAGCGATGGTGTTGGCACAGTATATTTCATTCTATAGAGCAGAAGAAAAGATCCCGTCAACAACTTTCATAGCACTCTTGACAATACTCACAAGTTTCGCAGACCACTGAAAATTTCAAGTAAAATTTCCTCTCAAGGTAAGTACTATAGGAGACGTAATGAGACTGTTGACTCCAACCCCCCCCCCCCCCCCCCCCTCCCCCTGCTCCACTGAATGACCGGGCAATTCCTGTCTTGAAATACTACTGCAATACAGAGACAATGGTGCACTCACGACATAGAGAAGCAAATTACGGTACTGGAATTGCCAAGGGTGGAAAATGTGGGCAGCAGTCATCAACATACCACCAAATATAGGGAATATGTACTCATGAATAAATACGGCAAAAATATGTACCGTACTTATTTATAAATACGGCAAACAAATGTAAATAAATAGAAAATATTTATGGTAGTTAAATAAAATATATTTAAACTCATATAACTTAAGGCTCCGGGCCTTGATAATAAGTATACACACAGAATATGCAGATACTGATAAGCTTACTGCTTGGTAACAAGAATTAACATTGGTTAACTGCACATCACTAACACAATAGCATACGTGGAATTAAAATACACTCACAATGTCGGCCAAGTCATCTGTTTGTGTCGACCATTCCGGCTCACTTTTGATCAGTGACTGTCCCTCCATTATGTTTAGGAAACTAGAACACAGAAATACACTGTAAAATTAATGAATTACGCAATTATTTGTCAAAATAGCCTGATGTATAATACATCAAATGAGGTAAATCAGTCCTTCAAATTGTACAGGTACCTTACTGCGATTAAACCTTAACACTCGAGATACACAGTGTCAATAACAGTAAATATTACGCCTGACCTAATTCCAATACTCTTCATTGAGACCTAAGGGATAAAATGAGGAATTATTGAGTAGTAGAAATATACCTGCAGCCAACGTGTTCATCTAGCCTACAGCAGTGAAATGGAGCAATTCTTGAATGCGGCAATCGTATGTTTGGTTCGCTTCAGACAAAGCTGAAAAATCTTACGGAGTGACGGGGAGAATCTGATTGTCAGACGTCACTCTAGCAGACACTAGAGTGCATGACGCACCCACAGAACACTATCCACACGACTGAATTAGATTAGATTCCGCTAACTGAACTTACCATGCATAGGCTTCTTTGCGAATCAGCACTAGCATCACACAGGCTTTCAGAAACTACAGAATGCCCAGTTCAAATGAAAACTATACAATTCCCTTAAATGGTTGAAGGGATGCGAGAGAAATATGCACTGCATTTATCGTTAGCCACAACTGTAACATGGCGGGCAACATGAATAATATTGTCATAAATATGTTCCTACCTGTTAAAACGTCTTGTGGTAGGCATGGGTCTCTATTACGGTACCTCTCAATCGTCCCCTCAGGGGCTCACTACCAGTGGTACGTGGGTTGGCGACCACGGGACCCCAGCTGAGTCCGGCATTGCCTCCACTTACTTGTGCCGGGCTCCTCACTGACACAATTTCCTTCGGCCTCCCGACCCCGACGATATCCGAGGCGCAGGGAGTCTTTCACTTTTCCGCCTTAATTGCCCTTCTCTCGTCTTTCCTAATACCCTCATTCTTCGAGGGGTCAGCTTTCTCTTTCTTTTCACGATATCTCCTGCCTTCTGCTGAAGGCCCGAATGGAGGCAGGGTGTATGTAGTCCTACCACTTCTGGTGCACCCTGGATTGCTACACCCTCAAGGGCTCACAGTATCTCCAGCCTTCTGCTGAAGGCCCTAATGGAGGCAGGGTGTAAGAAGTCCTACCACTTCTGGTGCAGCCTGGATTGCTACACCCTCAAGGGCTCACATCTAGTAAGCTCGGGATTTGGTGACCCCGAGGGATTCCTGAGCTGGGTCAAGTTTCCCCCCACCTCACATACCCCCCTTTCTTTATCCATTGTCTTTTAGGAGGACCCTCTCCTCTCTGCCTTTCATGGCTCTCCTGCACCGACAGCGGGGCTATGCTCGCTAAAGCGCAGCGTTAGGTCATAGGGCCAAGCTCTCTGCTGCCTCGGTAGACGCGTGTGTCCGAGCCCCAACGTCGACCATCCTTGAAAGGGTTTTCCGTGGTTTCCCCCATTTTCAACACCAGGCAAATGCTCGGATGGTACCTTCTGACGGTCCACGGCCGCTTCCTTCCACTTCCTTGCCCAGTTTCATTCATCTTCATCCATTCCGCCTCTCATCCCGTCGCGCAGATCGCCCACGGGCGTCGACAAGAAATACATCCACTCCGCCTCTCAGGAGGCCACACCACAAAAGGAAAACAAAACAAGTAGTTCCGTGAAGAACTATACAGCCTATTTTCATATATCCTGCTCATGTTAATTGCCTCTATCAACATACAAAATTTCAGTTTAATTGCTGTAACAGATTCTTAGATACTGAGAACCGTCAAAATATTTCAGATTGTCGCCAGGTTGGATTTTTATTTTTGTACTATTACATTAAGATTATTGTGTGCGTGTGGTATTCAAACTTCAATCGCATGATTAGAACACAAGAAGTAAAAACGAGATTTTAAAATTACGCACAGCAGCCATCTTGTGATTATGCAAACAATTGAAATAAATTAGATGCCAGTGGATCAACATTTGTATAAGCATTTAACGTGCAACGTTTCACGGCACTCGGATAGTTAATTCGCGAGAAACGTCCATTTAAATATTTATACTTCGCGTCGCCGCCATGTTGGATTTGTGCTCACCAGGTTACTGAAAGTCCTATAGGTGAACATATGTTCATAGTCTCTATGAACATTAAAAAAATTCAGTTTGGTTGCTGTAAAAAATTCATAGATATTGAGAACCGTCTAAATATTTCGGAAACTCGCCATTTAGGATTGTTATATGTATAGGCCATAGAGTTATGTACCATTCAAGGACAATTATTGCCTAAGTTCATTATTCAAACTTTCACTTCGATCGCATGATTACGACACAAAAAATAAAAACTTAATTTTAAAATTTCGCTCAGCCGCCATCTTGAGGTTATGTAAACAATTGAATTAAATTAGATGGCAGTGCATTACAATCTGCAAAATCATTTACTGTACCACATTTCACTGCGCTCAAGGAGTTAAATCACGAGAAAAGTCTATTAAAATATTTCAAATTCGCTTGGTCGCCATGTTCGTTTTGTAGTTTATCTGTTTATGAAATATACATTGGTAAACTTGTATCAGTACCCTTTATCACCGTACAAAATTGCAGGGTGATATCTGTAATAGTTTCGGAGATATAGAATGTCAGTGGAATATTTCGCACAGCCGCCATTTTGAGGTTATGTAAACAAATGAACTAAATTAGACTCCAGTGCATTACAATGTGTATAAACATTTGCTGTACCAAGTTTCATTACGTTTGGATAGTTAAATCGCGAGAAAAGTCTATTTAAAAGTCTCAACTTCGCTTGACCGCCATGTTGGTTTTGTAGTCACCAGGTTTTTGAAAGTCACATAAGTGAACATCTAGTAGTGCCCTTTATCACCGTACACTATTTCAGGGCGATATCGGTAATAGTTTCGGAGATATTGAATGCTAGTGAAATATTTCGCACAGCCGCCATGTTGGATTAGTGAGACGTACAAAATTTGAAGGGCATGGTCGAGGTCGCCGGGAATAGTGCTATAAACTTACCGAGTTTTATTGAAATCGGTCCAGCCATTTAGATTTTATTAGGGACACACACACACACACACCTCACACACACACACACACACACACACACACAAACGCATACACACACGGACAAAAGGTGATCTCATAAGCCTATTTTTTCAAAATTGAAAATAGGCTAAAAATGACTCTCCTTCCTTCCAAGTCCCTCAATTCTTATTCTTCCAGGGTTGAAGCCATTTCCTTTCCTCCTGTCTTTCATTTACATTTTGATTCCCATTTCCTCTTCTGGTTTGTAAGCCAGTAGTTAAGTTAGTTTTAGTTCATTTTCACTATCACCCAAACCATTAGGGACCGATAACCTAGATGTTAGGCCCCTAATTATCTCAATCGTGCACGATGCACTGGATAAACCGATTCGCTAGTGCAAAGTAGGCTACATCACAAGAGAAATCATTTCAATAGACGGTGGAGTGTTTAATGGAAAAGTAGAGAAGGCTATTTAACGATACGTAACTGTTATCGGTGTATATTAAAAAATATTTAATTTCCAGCTAAATTTGAAAATCTAATTTATGTTCGACGATGTCGAAATGTAAATATTATATGTCAGAAAACTGTACTATAATGAGGCTCATTTTAGTGCAAGTTTACATTATGGGACAGTTTCTCCCACCAATCATAGCTCAAGAAACAGCTGTTTGACCAATTAGGTAAGGATAGTATCGCAACTGCGCTGAGTTCCAAGGCCTTCTAATTTAAATTTCACTGCGTGGCCTGGTGTCATAGTGGGGTACTGTAATCGAGAAGGCCATGATCAAATACAAGGTATTCTCTGCATCCAATGCCCTCTGTTCTGTACATAAAACTGGCGAAATCTCGACAGATATTTGTGAACAATTATGTTCGAACATAAAATAGTTATAATAATTATCGTCGAACATAAACAGTCGTATGCAACTCCTCTATTTGGGTGGGTATCCTTTTCCTTTTTCGCCGAAAATGGTTGGCAACACTGCTTACTGTACAGTAAAATATGTTGTGTGCCTTATTAAATTAATTAAAATATGTTAGCCAGGGCAGGACTTAATAAACAGTACTGTACTTTCTGCCGATTGTCGAGGATACAGAGGTATCGATCTGTAACTGGAAATATCCTTACCAAAGAGAATATAATACCAAAGTCTCAGCTCCCATGTTAAATAATTTCCCTTAAATCCGCCCATAATCCGGCTTCAAAAAAAAACATTTCTATTCTGTAGGGGAAACATAAGGAACTAAATCCTTAAGATATCAGCTTATTTTTATGAATATTACGCAGAGCTAGTCCCTTTGTGGATCAATTAACATTAATAGCTATTACCTTTGACAATATTAGCTCTGACAAAATGTATCACCAGCAATCTACAATATACTGATACATTATGAAATTTGTTGTCCACTTTGTAATGTTGGCAGTAAACGTACCTATGTAGCTATATATTTTGATAATTATAATAATGTATTGACGTTAGTTTATCAACTATACACCGTAAAAATCAATTATCTAACACGTTTTATAAGTTGAATGCTATAAAATGAAATATCGAGTCATGTCTGCTGACATAACGTCCAAATTCCAGAGCACATCCCATATCCCCCCCCCCTTCGCCCTAACCTACAAAAACTCCAAATCTGACTATAGAATAATTAAAATAATCACCCCCACCCCCCTACCCGCTATCCTACACAGGTTCCAAATTCTTGTTTGAACCCCATGACCCTCTAGCAAATGTGATATGAGAAGGAAGGAGAAGGATAAATGAAAACCATAGGTGATTGAAACATTTTTTTAATTATTATTTTGCATTACCCAATGTAAAAATAAAATTGTTGTAGGCCTATATGTATAGGTCTAGTACAGAAAGTACGACACAATTGAAATTGCATTCTCGTCCAGTTCTGCTCTAGCAACTTGCTGTTCACCGGAATCCAGTGGACAGATCTGTAAGAATACAAACATCAAGCTATAAATACAAAAAATATGGAATGTAACTTATAAGACACTAGACATGGAAGAATGCAGGCTAAGCTTCTCAAGGAAATATCCTGTAAATGGACATGGAGGATTTCAGTTAATTCAGTGATCTCTTTCGACTGCAATCCAATATTTTTGTTTTACATTTATTAATTTTCATCATGAATTCTTTCCTCAAGACAGAATCCATACCATTTAAAAACTCATTCAAATCCTCTGGTGTGCAGGTAAGATGACGACGATGTCATCAGAAAATCTCCAAGTTGAAATTATTTCTCCTTGAATTTTTACTCCTACTTTGAATTGTTCTCAAATTTCCTTCATTGCTTGTTCAATGTATAGATTGAAAAGCATGGGTGATAAGTTGTGGCCTTGCCTTACACCTTTCTGAATACCAGCTTCTCTCTCATGTCCTTATGCTCGAATAACTGCATATCCTAAGGAACACAAAACGTGCTACACCTTAAAACAGTAGGCCTATTGGTATGGCACAAAATGGTAAAGTAAATTGAAAAGAAAGTGATTAGTCCCTTGTCATAAATTTACATGTGTCAACATTGTTTGGTATCCTTTAAACATGAGTCACTTTCAGTGATCTCAGGAGTAGTCTACATATTGAGACTCATGTCCTAAAGGTCCTGGGTTTTATTGCAAATAAATAATTAATTCTAGTCTATTTGGAACATGCAAAATTGAGACGTGTTTGGCTTAGTTCACACCACAACGATCCACTCAAATGATGGTTCCTAAATTAAGGCCATGACTGCCTCCTTCCCAATCCTAGTCTCTTCTACAAATGCATATACCACTACATACAACCTATACATACAGTTACCGGGAAGGTAGCTGCGTACTTCCCCATCCCACTCTCCCGGTATACTACTGCAACTTAAAAAATTTGCCACACTGAGTGTGTCTGTTTCTGATTGTGACAACCTACTGTCACAGGCGTCAATGTTTTCAGATAGGTAAGTATTCGGCTTGCTTCCTGCACCACTCTACACCTACCTCTCAAGGTCAAGTGCACAGCTGAATGCCGGCATCTGTAAACCAGTTGATATGGCTAATGGTGGCCACATGGTTTTGTAGCAGACACAAATTTTCATCCAAGTTAAAACAGCTCACTGATGATTTGTTCTGAAATTGTTATTTCAATGCTCCCAATATTAGGTATTTATGTTGTTTTTGACAACCTTGACATGAACATTGTCAGGAATACTGTATGCCAGCCATCCTAGTTTCTCATATGGGTGACAAATTGGTTATTCAGTTACAAGCTGAGGTATCTATGACATAAATGTCAAGAAATATGGATCCATAGTAAGTTACAACTATTGTATTATCTAACATATCAACGTGAATATTTAACGGCTGGAGAAAAAAAGTTTTTTTTTTTTTTTTTTTTAGCGTATGGCTTTTAGTGCCGGGAGTGTCCGAGGACATGTTCGGCTCGCCAGTTTTGTAGCTGCTTCGAGACGGACACCCAATGGGTGAGCTACAAGTACCGTTGGGGAGGAAAGTTGGAAGGGAAGGGCGAGGAATTGGAAGGTAGCGGCTGTGGCCTATAGTGAGGGACCAACCCCGGCATTTGCCTGGAAGGAAGATGGGAAACCACAGAAGACCATCTTCAAGGCTGCCGGCGGGGGGATTCGAACCTCCTCGCCTCCCGGATGTGAGCGACTGCCATTAGTCATGCCGTAACCACCACGGCTAACTCACCCGGTTAGAAAAAAAGTAATTTGATAATAAAATAACATCCAAGTAGGCATTCAAACAATTGGCCTCAATATGTAAGCATCATAGTTTGATCATACCAACATGTATTTGTCATTTAAAAATATCCTAGATGGATAGATTTTTATTAATTCCATTTGATCAAATACATGCATTCAATACATTTTTGATATAGGACACGTCAGAATTTACATCTATAAAATAAAAGTACTAACAGGTATATATTACTAATATTATAACTATTTATAATTTATTAAAATAGCAAATCTTAATAGATACAATCTTATTCCACAACTATTTACACCTCAATCTATTATCATAATATGAAAACTTAATTCTATAAATACAACAACATAGCTAGGTATTACAATTAAATTAAAGAAGTAAAATATAATTATAGATTTCATCGCTCCTATACGCTAAGATATTCAACTACAGAGTAAAAACAATGGCACTGCAGATAAGCTTTCAACATTCTATCAAAGGTTTTTATTTTTGGGGCCAGTTTTATATACTGGGGTAGTTTATTGTATAATTTAACTCCGGTGTGAAAAGTTCCTTTTTGATATATGCTTGTGTGTGTGTGTGTGTGTGTGTGTGTGTGTGCGTGTGTGTGTGTGTGTGTGTGTGTGTGTGTGTAAAATATGAATGTTTTGATTTTGTCTTGTGTTATGCCTATGAACATCATTGTTTGTTTGAAGAAAAACATCTTTATTCATTAAATTCTTTTTTAAAAAACATAATACTTTCAAAGATATATATGCAGGGCAGTGGGAGAAGGTTTAAATCTTTAAACAGAGGTCTACATGATTCTCTAGAGTTTACATTTGCCATAATTCTAATCGCCCTCTTTTGTATCCTAAACGTGCTTAGTACATCTGGCGACATACCCCAAAATATGATCCCATATCTTAAGTATGAATGGAAATAAGCAAAATAAGTATTTCTTAATGTGTGCATGCTAGTGCAGGTTTTCAAAATACGTAACGCAAAGCACATCGAGTTCAGTTTAGTATTCAGATATTGTATATGTTTATTCCATTTCAAGTCTTGTTGTATCCATAGTCCTAAAAACTTTGTTTCTGATTTATTTTCTATTTGATGACCATTTGATGTTATATTGGGCTTCGCAGGATTCCTATTCTGTATAGTGTGGAAATTTAGACATACTGTTTTTTTATAGTTTATTATGAGGCGATTATCTTGTGACCATTTGGTTAACTCTCCTGTAACGGAGTCAGCAGACTGCTGTATGACCTGTTTAGTTTCACCTTTTATTACGAGTGTTGTATCGTCCGCAAACAAAATTTCCTTTCGTGAATGGACGTTCTGTGTTATATCATTGGTATATCGAAGAAAGAGTAGTGGGCCCAAATCCGATCCCTGGGGTACTCCAAATTCAATAATTCCCTCATTGGACAATGTTTCATTAAGTAATTTGGTTCCATCATCCTTGTGTCTCAAGCTTACTATTTGTTTACGCCTTGTTAAGTAAGACTCTATCCATTTATTAGCTAGACCTCTAATACCATATTGATTTAGTTTGGTAAGGAGGATTTTATGGTCAACAACATCAAATGCTTTCGATAAATCCAAGAATAGGCCAGTTACATGTTCCTTATTGTCAATTAATTTCAGTATACAATTACTACATTCGTAAATTGCTGTCTGTGTAGATTTTTCCGTTCTGAATCCATGTTGTGAGTTTGATAATATCTTCTTTTTTCTATGAAACTTATCAGTCTATTATACATAATTTTTTCCACAATTTTTGCAATATCAGTTGGTAGGGTAATAGGACGATAGTTATCTAATTCATCTTTTGAACCGTTTTTGTGCACTGGAATTACTTTTGATAACTTCAAAATATCCGGGTAAGTTCCTGATAGAATTGAACTGTTTATTAAGTGCGTAAGTGGATTTATTATATTTTCTGCACATTTCTTTAAAATTGCATCAGGGATGCCATCAATGACAGCACAGAATTTATTTTTAGCTCTTTTATAACTATTCTTACCTACTCACTTGTGACATGATTTATAAATAAAGAATCACTGCATATATTTATTTTATTATTAGAATTTAGTGTATTTACCTGTGATTTATTTAATAATTTTTGTGGAATTTCCAGAAAATAGTCATTAAAAGTGTTTGCTATTTCCTCTGGATTATTAATCACTTTATTATTTCTGGTCAGTGTAATGTTCCTTTGTATTTTAGCATATTTTCCAGTTTCTTTCTTTATCACGGACCACATAGCCCTGTTTTTATTAGATGATTGGGAAATAAAATTATCATTATGCATTTTCTTTGCTAGTCTTATTACCTTATTTAATATGCTAGTGTATTTTTTGTAGTATAAATATTGAATTCAGGTGTTGTGTGGTATTGTTTATATAATTTGTGTAGAAATTTCTTTCTTTGACATGAATTTATAATCCCTGTTGTTATCCAATTGCTAGTTTTGTTATTTTGAACAGTTCTTCGTTTAAAGGGGAGTGCTATTTCAAAATAGTGTTTTAGGGTACTGTTAAATGCATTAAATTTATCATTTACATTTTCTAGTTTATAAATTTCAGACCATGTTTCCTTATTTAATAAGTCATTGAAATATGTAACATTTGTTTCAGTGAATGGCCTGAACTTTGATTTTACTCCATTATCATTATTATTGATTGTTTCGGGTACTTCAAAACTCAGTATTTGTCCATGGTGGTCACTAAAACCCGGACAATAGACTTCTATTGAATGGTGATATTTATCTGTATTTAAAAAAATTGATCAGGAGTGGTTTTACTAAATGTTGGTATTCTTATTGGGGTATTTACTGTAGGTTTCAGTCCATAGGAAATTAGTAACTTTGTTAATAATTCACAATTTCTATCAAATTTTAAGAAATCCACATTTACATCCCCACAAATTATTATATCGAAATTTACTTTGCTCATGTTATTGAGTAACAATTCTAATTTATCTATAAATAAAGGAAACTTTCCTGACGGAGAACGGTATACGCATACAATTATTAACTTAAACTGCTGTATTTTTACGGCAGAGAATTAAAAATCCTGTTCCATAATTAGATAATCATAAGCTGTTATCTGTTCATGATCTAAATTATTTCTTAAGAAGATACAAGTACCACCATGGCTAATATTAGATCTAGAGTATTTACTAGCTAGTATAAACCCTGGGAAATTAATTAATTCGAGTTGATCCTCTTTCAGCCAATGTTCTGAAATACATAGTGCTGAGATGTCTTTAAGTTCATTTTTAAGCATTAGATTTATGTAATCAATTTTATTATAAAGAGACTAGACATTCTGGTGGTAAATTTTAAATTTGTTACTTTTGCAAGTTTGTGTTGGTGATTTATTTACATTATTATTATCATAAGTATTATTATTATTGTTGCTAGACAAATCCGAAATACCATTGTTGCACTCCGTTAAATTTGACTTCAAAAGATCTGAATGCCAAACTTCACGTTTGGCTTCTTCTACCAGTTTCCCTGCTTCCACTCTAATGATATTACTGTTGAATTATTCTTACCATTTGAATTTACAATTTTGCAGATTTCATCACTAAGATACTCTTTTCCTAATCTATTTAAGTGTAGGCCATGCCGAGTGTGGAATTTCCTGTCTAATTTACTTACATCAACAATTTGGACATTTGGAAAACTCTTACAAATTTTATGAATTTTTCCATTTGTAGCCTTTATTTCTACATTTACACATGATTTGGGAATTAAATCGTATCTCTGCGGAATGTTTACAATAATGACATTTGTTTTTTGCATGGATGGCAATGTACCCTTTAAATCTTTGATTACCTTTTTACTCTCATTTCTATAGACGTCGTTTGCTCCAGCGATGATCACTGCGTAGTCCTTTGCAGTAAGGGACGCACACTCTCCTATCATCCCGTTCGTGACCTCCGCAATTTGAGCTCCTGGCTTTACTGTCGAAGTGACCTCCATTTCTCTGCTTCTCTCCAATACACTTGCTGCTACATCTCGCCCGTGGCTATCCGCAAATATCCGCATCTTCCTGGATTTTCTCTTTATCACTTTCTTCTTTTCTTCTTGAGGAAAGTCATCATTTTCTTCGACAAGCACTCCAAATGAATTTGAGACGGGAATTTCAGTTGCATGTTCTCCATTTATAGGCCTAGGCTTATTCAATCTTACCTTACCAGCAATCACTGTCGACCAAGTTTCCTTGCTTTCCTCTCTGTTTCCTTTTAATTTATTAAACTCTTCCGTTAACTTAACAATATCTTCCTTTAGCAGCTTTATACTTTCGTCTTTTGAGGACAGTTCGTTTCTCAGGTTATGGCATTCGCATGACGGTAGCGGTAGGTCTAAAGACAATCGTTTTCACTTTTCTCCTCATTCAATTTTACCTGAGATCTTGTGATGATTTTATTTGCAATTTTTACTTTTATTTTGCACAACAAGCATAAATCAGTTACGGTTACACTACCTGACGAGACACTAACACTGTTTACTGTCGTCATACTAGAGATCTAAATTAGCCTAGATGTTTACACCAAATTACACTAAATTTATTTTAATTATTACTACCTAATAGAATTAATCTAATTACCTGCCAATAAAGAAGAATGTGAAATACGTATATCTTCAAATCGGGTGAAGTCTCGTAAAAGCACCACTGCTCTACTTCGTTCAAACAGTGATTGAAGAAGTCACCAATCTTTGGATACACGTTCCCACGACTTAGTTTAAGTTTATTAAATTATCAATAAGAATTTCTAAATACTATCAATATTCCGTATTGCACTTGATCTAAGGAAAGTAACTTTATAGATTTTAAACCTCTGTTATAATATTTTACCACTTTTATCAAATATTTACACTAGCAGCTATTTCACTACACTTTCACTGTGACGCCATCTTGCCCATTTGTCATAGTGTTCATCAGCCCGAGGAACTAAGGTGTATCACTTTTCTGTAATGAGTGTAATAAATGTATTCGGGACAAGGATGGAATAGTGCCCCAGGATTTGAAATAAGATACGGTACAATCCCAGCATTTGTCCCAAGGGAGTGTCGAAATTTCACACTCAGGATAGCCTCTGTCAATGCCAGGATAAACCGTTGAATTCTCGACTTGCTGCAGGTGCCTATCACGACCATAGTGCATGACCTAACGAGCATGGCTCCGCTGCAGGATGTCATTCCAATGAATGGTATCAGACCTTTGGAAAAAGAAAAGTTTTTAAACGTTTCTAAAGACTATCATCGGCTCTAAGAATTGTGGAGTTTACCAGAACCGGAACCAAAGGAGAACGTGGTAGATATACCACATTCACATACTTTCTGGGAGTCATTAAGAATTGAAAATACTGTCAAATATCACTGCTGCATATTAAATATACTGTCAAATATCACAAATATACAGTCAAGAAGGTTTTTATTTGTAGCTCGTTCGACGACGGCAGATGTTTGCGGCCGACAAATTGACGTCATATTGCGTTGCTAACATGTCACACGACACACGTAACTTTGTAATTATGTGAAAAAAGAAATAATTAGCACAACCACTGGCTTGGATAAAGATTATTGATGCGTGACTACCCCACTGTGGGTGACAAAAACCAGGGGTGAGTATCTTACGTTAGTTACCTAACAATTATTGGTCTAGGCGAAAACCATTGGTCAGATGGATGCGATATAGTACCTAATGCGTGGGGTTGGCAATACTGTACACGATGCTAAAAATGGCAGAGTCAGCTAGAATTTCATCTCTAAAGTCGTGATCCTATTTGGCATGGCTGGGTGGGGTACAGACAGCGGAGGAGGAAACATCTATTACTATATCATCTCCAGATACCACTACTACAGGTATCTCGACTAATTTCAGTAGTTTAAGCATGTTTTACTTCGGTTCAGGTAAACTCCACTCTTACCGAATATGTATCCGATAATCTTTATTATGAGAGTTCAAAACTCTAGGAAAACAGACTGATACTGATTCTGAAAGATTCATCACTCCATGGAAGTGTTTAATAATAATAATAATGCATTTTATTAATCCCTTAACGAGTCAAGGACTCATATACAAAGGAATTGTACAGTTTTATCTTGTTGGCGACAAATTACAATACAATGTTTAGTTTACAAAGTTTTCAGTATGAAAATATATACAACATTTTGTAGCTTTCATAAGTTTTTGTACACAATATGTTCTTCTTTTGTCTTCTCAGATTATGAAATTTCTTCAAACTGACATTTTATAATCATTCCACATAAACTGTTTTAGCCTCCTTTTAAAGATTGGTAGGCTAGGTGCAATTTTTATATTTTCTGGTAGTCCATTGAATTTTACAAAGGCACTATACTTAATGCTATTACTGCCAAATTGTTTGGAATTGATATGGAAAAGTGTTATGTCATCTGCATGTCTAGTTTTGTAAGCGTGTAAATCAGATTGTTTAGTGAAGTTTAAATTTGTGTGTATTCTGTTGTGTAGGATTTGGTATATTAGGACATTTGATTTGATTTCTGCATTTAGGGCTACTGGTTGAATTTTACTCGTAATATAAAGGTGTTTGGTTGGTGTTAAAAAAGGGTAGTTATAAATATTTCTTATGGCTCTATTCTGAATTACCTCAATTTCCTTTTTTAGGTAATTTGAGCATTTTATCCAAATTGTATTCAAATATTGTAAGTGGCTATGGATTAAGGAAAAATACACTTTCCTGAGTAGATATTTTGGGATATAGTAGCTCAATTTTTTTATCATCCCAGCGGCAGGTGATATTTTTTTTTACTAATGCATCAATGTGCTTTTGCCAGGAGAGATTTTCATCTATTATTAAGCCTAGGTATTTGACAGATGAGACCCTTTTAACTGCTTTTCCATTCAGCATTATATTCTGAGTGATGTCTAACTTTGTTCTACGCTTTGATATTATTAAATAATTTGTTTTATCTTCATTTATTGTTAATTTATTTGACTGGGTCCAGCCAAGTATGGTATTCATGTCCTCCTGCATGTGTGTAATCAGCGTGTTGGTGGTGTACGCATTGTAAAAGATGCTTAAGTCATCTGCAAACAACGTTATATTACCATGAAAACGGAGTGTTGCTATGTCATTAATATATACTAAGAAGAGGGAAGGACCCAGTATTGATCCTTGGGGCACACCGTGGGTAATATTAACTTCCTCACTTCTGTAGCCATTTATTTCAATATACTGCTTACGATTAGATAGGTAATTTTTAAACCATGTCCAAGCTACTCCTCGGATACCTGCTTTATCAAGTTTCCCTAAGAGAATTTCATGGTCAACAGTATCAAACGCCTTTCTCAGGTCTATGAAAAGGCCACTCGCTGTCATCTTATTGTCTAAGACATCCTGCAAGTTAGAGATAATATCAATTGTGGCTATTTCTGTGCTTGAGTTTTCTCGGAATCCATATTGCCCTTTGTAGAAGTAATCATTTTTATTTAAGAAATTAACAATTCTGTTTTTTACTACTGTTTCGAGTACCTTGGATATGGGTGGGAGGATGGAAATGGGCCTGTAATTGTCCGGATTGCTTTTGTCACCTCCTTTATAGACTGGTATGACTCGTGCTATTTTTAGATCATCAGGCACCAGACCAGTCTCTAACGATACATTTATTAAAGTAGTTAGTGGGCTACTTAGCATGTCAATGGAGTTTTTTAACAATTTCACTGACATACCATCTTTGTCTTGGCTACTTTTCATTTTAAGGCTTAATATAATATTGCGAATTTCCATCTCATTAGTCGGGGTCATAAATATGGAATCTATGTTGACATTAATTTCATTAACGTTCTTCCCTGGGGGGATGTTTATGGCTAATGTGTGTGCTATGTTTATGAAGTGAGTGTTTAGAGCATTGCAAATATTTTCTTTTCCTGTGAAAGATTTACCGTCAATTATTATCTCACTGGGACCATCTTTGTTTTCAGTTGTGCGGTTGTAGATCATTTCATTGATTACTTTCCAAGTATCTTTTATGCTATTGGCATTCAATGTTAATTTGTGTTCATAGTATGAGGATTTCAGTTTCCGTTTTAAAGCTGTCACTTTGTTCCTACATATTATGTGCTCTTCCTTTAAGAGGTTATTGTTTCTGTGAATGCTAGTTTTAAGTTTAGCATGTAGTAGGTCCCTTTGTTTTATTAGTTGAATTAATTCTGTTGTTATCCATGGGTTTTTGTGGTTCTGGTGTATTTCCCTCAAAGGTAAGTCAGTGTTTTCTTTGTTGGGTGTCTGTGTCAAGATTTTGTGTTTCATGGCGATGTAAGTTTCGTTTAGATCAACTAAGCAGTCTATTTGATTGAGATCATTAGAGAATTTGTTTTTGTTCATGTACCGGTAATTTTTATTCACGTTTTTTGAACTAGACCTTTGCTTGTTGGGGGCGTATTTAAATGTCATGTTCGAGATTGGGCTTTTGCCTGGATAGTAGTTTGACCAGAAAATCTCAGTTACAAGAATATTATGATCACTAATATCACTATTTATATTGCTTATTCTATAGGCATATTTACAGTTATTAGTGGCCACCTGATCAAGGAGTGTACTTGTTGATTCACTTATTCTTGTTGGATAGCGAGTATTGCCTTGTGTGAAACCATAGCTTGATAGTAGATTGAGGTATGATTTGGTTACATTATTTTTGTTTAATAAGTTAATATTTGTATCACCAATGCATAAGGAAAGATTGGCATTGTTTTTCGAGAGAATGTGCTCTAAAGATTGCATGAATTTTGTTGCGTTATTTATGTTTGGATTATATACTGCAATTATATTAATAGTATGCAGGTTATTGAAACGAACAGTATCATTTCTTATGAGCTCTAACTGGATCAAGCTATGGTTACTCTCAACTAGGTTAAGAACTTTTGTATTCCATTTTTTGTGGACATAAACTCCCACACCTCCACCATCCTGATTGTCTCTGTGTACAAATGCAACAGAATAGTTGTTTAGGTTGAAGTATTTAGCTTCATTACTTTTTACCCAAGTCTCGGTTACCACTATGACATCTAGATTTTCCACAATATGTATTAGTATCTCGATATCTTCTAGTTTATTTTTTAGGCTTCTGCTATTCACGTAAAGACACTTGATTTGGCTAACCTCATTTTTAGTGTCTGCTATGTAGTCGTGGATACAGTCATATTTACGCTCATCTATTGATGAGTGTAAGTCAACATCAACTAGTAGGTCCATGTCTTGATTCATTCTTATTACTGTGAATGGGATGGCTGAGCCTTTTTATTGGAAGAGTCTCTTACTAGCCTTTCAATGTCTTCTGCTGAGCTGATCCTGACAGCCTTGTCACCATCTGATCTACGGACGAATATTTTGCAGTCCCGGGTCCAGACGTATTTAAAACCTAAATTACGGAGGTCTCTTGCCTGTTTGTGAAGTACTTTATTTGCTGGCGTCAAATGCTCGTTGATGTAGATAGGCCTAGCCCTTCCATTGATTCCTGCATCACTTGAGTTCAGGTTGGGTTTGGATCTTTTGCCTTTTAGAATTGCGTCTTTTTTTTAGCCGGCTGCAGAATTTTACTAGTAAAGGAGGTGGAAGACCTTCTCTGCTGTGTGGTAGCCGATGGCAGGCGTCAATATCGGACTCAACAACTGTGACACCCAATTGATCAGCGATAGTCTTGACAATTTGAACGGGGTTTTCGTTTGAAGTGTGCGGCACGCCATGAAGCTCCAAGTTGTTTCGCCGAACGTACTGTTGAAGCTCGAGATTCTCTTGCTTTAACAATTTGACCTCACTGCAGACGATATTCTTATCCTTCTCTAACTCACAAACTCTTTGGCTGAGCTTTGTTATTTCTGACAAGGCTTGCTTCAGAGTTTGTGCGGCAGTTGAAATGTCACTTTTCATACCATCAAAACAATCAGAAAAGTATGTCACGGACTTAAGCATGTCATTCTGAGTCTTTTCAATGTTTTCGAGTTTTGTCAGTCGGAGGTTGATTTCACAAACAAGATCGTGTAAATCTGATTTACTTACATTCTCGTCTGGCGCGGCGATTTTAGAAACCTCATCCGTAGTTGACTTATTACTCATTGCACTGCACACGACACAATACCATTGCTTGGCCTTGTCGGACAAAAGTCGGTTAAAAACTTTCTTCTTTATGTTAACACAGGTTCTGTGGTATGATTTACCACATTCCCCATCACAATTTATGTAATCTTCATTATCAGTTATACATTTTTCACACTGACCGCACTCGGTTGATTTGTTACTTGTCGCCATCTTGCCAATTGTTCCATATGCCTTACCGCTGCCTAGCATACACATTGCTGCAAGTGATTTTCAACCCAGAGAAAGAAGTGATAGCCAGCTAAGGATGCAAGTGAAATAATGTCCTCTTCGGACTAAACAGGAGGAAAGCAAAGACAGTAGGCCTACAGATAGAGGTTTACTAGCATTATTAGTTAGAATCAAGCAGGTTAATTCCTTAGGAAGCAAAGAGGACAGGTAAATGCTCTAGGCCTACAGGTCCTCATTCTGAACCTTTGTCACACACAAATACCAGTTAGATAGATAGATAGATAGTTTTATTAATTCCATTTGATCAAATACATTTTTGATATAGGACACGTCATAATTTACATCTATAAAATAAAAGTACTAAAAGGTATATATATAGTAATACTAATACTATAACTATTTACAACTTATTATAATAACAGATCTTAAGAAATACAATCTTATTGGACAACTATTTACACCTTATTATATTATCATAATATGAAAACTTAATTCTATAAATACAACAACTTACAGCTAGGTAATACAATTAAAATAGTAAAGTAAAATATAACTATAGATTTCATCGTTTCTATACACTAAGATATTCAACTACAGAGTAAAAACAATGGCACTGCAGATAAGCTTTCAACATTCTATCAAAGGTTTTTATTTTGGGGGCAAGTTTTATATACTGGGGTAGTTTATTGTATAATTTAACTCCTGTGTGATCAGTTCCCTTTTGATATATGCTTGTGTGTGTGTGTAAAATATGAATGTTTTGATTTTGTCTTGTGTTATGCTTATGAACATCATTGTTTGTTTTAAGAAAAACATCCTTACTCATTAAATTCTTTTTACAAAACATAATAGGCCTACTTTCAAAGATATATATACAGGGCAGACGGAGAATGTTTAAATCTTTAAACAGAGGTCTACATGATTATCTAGTGTTTACATTTGCCATAATTCTAATCGCCCTCTTTTGTAGCCTAAACGTGCTTAGTACATCTGGCGACATACACCAAAATATGACCCCATATCTTAAGTATGAATGGAAATAAGCAAAATAAGTATTTCTTAATGTGTGCATGTTAGTGCAGGTTTTTAAAATACGTAACGCAAAGCACATCGAGTTCAGTTTAGTATTCAGATACGGTATTGTATATGTTTATTCCATTTCAAGTCATGTTGTATCCATAGTCCTAAAAACTTTGTTTCTGATTTATTTTCTATTTGATGACCATTTAATGTTATATTGGGCATCGCAGGATTCCTATTCTGTATAGTGTGGAAACTTAACATACTGTTTTTTTTATTTTTATAGTTGGTTATGAGGTTATCTTGTGACCATTTGGTTAACTCTCCTGTAACGGAGTCAGCAGACTGCTGTATGACCTGTTTAGTTTCACCTTTTATTACGAGTGTTGTATCGTCCGCAAACAAAATTTCCTTATGTGAATGAACGTTCTGTGTTATATCATTGATATATAGAAGGAAGAGTAGTGGGCCCAAAACCGATCCCTGGGGTATTCCAAATGTAATAATTCCCTCATTGGACAATGTTTCATAAAGTAATTTGGTTCCATCATCCTTGTGTCTCAAGCTTACTATTTGTTTACGCCTTGTTAAGTAAGACTCTATCCATTTATTAGCTAGACCTCTAATACATATCGATTTAGTTTTGTAAGGAGGATTTCATGGTCAACAACATCAAATGCTTTCGATAAATCCAAGAATAGGCCAGTTACATGTTCCTTATTGTCAATTAATTTCAGTATACTATTAATACATTCATAAATTGCTGTCTGTGTAGATTTTTCCGTTCTGAATCCATGATGTGAGTTTGATAATATCTTATTTTTTTCTATGAAACTTATCAGTCTCTTATACATAATTTTTTCCACAATTTTTGCAATACCAGTTGGTAAGGTAATAGGACGATAGTTATCTAATTCATCTTTTGGAGCGTTTTTGTGCACTGGAATTATTTCTGATAACTTCAAAATTAAAATGTTTATTAAGTGTGTAAGTGGATTTATTATATTTTCTGCACATTTCTTTAAAATTGCATCTGGGATG
Source organism: Meconema thalassinum (assembly GCA_946902985.2). Taxonomy (NCBI): domain Eukaryota; kingdom Metazoa; phylum Arthropoda; class Insecta; order Orthoptera; family Tettigoniidae; genus Meconema; species Meconema thalassinum. The sequence continues at coordinate 274,612,086 of OX336396.1, forward strand.
CCATCAATGCCAGCACAAAATTTATTTTTTAGCTCTTTTATAACTATTCTTAACTCTTCACTTGTGACATGATTTATAAATAAAGAATCACTACATATATCTATTTTATTATTAGAATTTAGTGTATTTAATTTAATAATTTTTGTGGAATTTCCAGAAAATAGTCATTGAAAGTGTTTGCTATTTCCTCTGGATTATTTATCACTTTATTATTTCTGGTCAGTGTAATGTTCCTTTGTATTTTAGCAGATTTTCCAGTTTCTTTCTTTATCACGGACCACATTGCCCTGTTTTTATTAGATGATTGGGAAATAAAATTATCATTATGCATTTTCATTCCTAGTCTTATTACCTTATTTAATATGCTAGTGTATTTTTTGTAGTATAAATTGAGTTCAGGTGTTGTGTGGTATTGTTTATATAATTTGTGTAGAACTCTCTTTCTTTCTTTCTTTCTTTCTTTCTTTCTTTCTTTCTTTCTTTGACAAGAATTTATAATCCCTGTTGTTATTCAATTGCTAGTTTTGTTATTTTGAACAGTTCTTTGTCTAAAGGAGTTTCAAAATAGTGTTTTAGGGTACTGTTAAATGCATTAAATTTATCATTTACATTTTCTAGTTTATAAATTTCTGACCATGTTTCCTTATTTAATAAGTCATTGAAATATGTAACATTTGTTTCAGTGAATGGCCTGCACTTTGATTTTACTCCATTATCATTATTATTGATTGTTTCGGGTACTTCAAAACTCAGTATTTGTCCATGGTGGTCACTAAAACCCGGACAATAGACTTCTATTGAATGGTGATATTTATCTGTATTTAAAAAAATTGATCAGGAGTGGTTTTACTAAATGTATTCTTGTTGGGGTATTTACTGTATATACTCTATAAATAAAGGAAACTTTCCTGACGGAGAACGGTATATGCATACAATTATTAACTTAACCTGCTGTAGTTTTACGGCAGAGAATTAAAAATCCTGTTCCATAATTAGATAATCATAAGTGGTTAACTGTTCATGATCTAAATTATTTCTTAGGTAGATACAAGTACCACCATGGCTAATATTAGTTCTAGAGTATTTACTAGCTTGTATAAACTCTGGGAATTGAATTAATTCGAGTTGATCCTCTTTCAGCCAATGTTCTGAAATACATAGTGCTGAGATGTCTTTAAGTTCATTTTTAAGCATTAGATTTATGTAATCAATTTTATTATAAAGAGACTGAACATTCTGGTGGTAAAGTTTAAATTTGTTACTTTTGCAAGCTTGTGTTGGTGATTTATTTACATTATTATTATCATAATTGTTATTATTATTGTTGCTAGACAAATCCGAAATACCATTGTTCCACTCAGTTAAATTTGGCATCGAAAGATCTGAATGCCAAACCTCACGTTTGGCTTCTTTTACAAGTTTTCCTGCTTCCACTCTAAAGATATTACTGTTGAACTATTCTTACCATTTGAATTTACAATTTTGCAGATTTCATCACTAAGATACTCTTTTCCCAACCTATTTAAGTGTAGGCCATGTCGAGTGTGGAATTTCCTGTCTAATTTACTTACATCTATAATTTGGACATTTGGAAAACTCTTACAAATTTTACGAATTTTTCCATTTGTAGCCTCTATTTCTACATTTACACAGTCATGTAGTACTGCTCAAATAAGCACTATACAAACTTACATGATAGAATGAGACCTGATGAATTATATTATTGGTATAACACACTCCAGAAAATTGGATCAAGAGCATTTCAAAATTACTCCTGGCGGCGTTCCAGATATGAGGGTTTAGGTTATGTTAGTCTTCCACATGACTGACACGCCACAGTTCATCACTAAACAACATGTACATTTCATTACAAATGACATAATTGCTCATATTTTACTCCATCTTTCCTTTTGCTCACGAATCAACATTATTAAAACATTCACAAATATCTTTAATTAAAACAAATATCCTGCCGTAGTCTGCCATCTTGTAAAAAAAACGAAATGATAATCGGTAGCAAGGGTTGCCATCATAGTATTAATATCAACAGGTGCAATTCTTTAAATATAACTTTGCAATTATATCAGGCACTGTAATGAAGTTTATGATTAGGATATGAGGGGTCTATATGCAAAAATCACATTCTCCACTCTTGTTCGAAATTGAGTTAGCAAGGCATTCTTATTCTTCGTTCCAAACTGCATACGACTACCTTAGTGCTGAAAACCAAACTCACAATATCCAGTGGTTTTTAAATGCCAAAAACTAAATTTAGATGCAAAACTATCATTCTCCACACTGTTTAGTTGCAAAGAGCACATTCTCCCTGTTGGCCAATCACAAGACAGCTTCTTGTCATGTGACTTTCTACAGCTGCAAGCCAATATGATTATTGTCTGTTTCAACTAGTAACATCTACATAAGAAAGAAATGTGCATTCCAACAATGCAATTGGTTTCATTTGTCTAAATTTTTCACAAACTTGGCCAACTTGTCTATTAATTTGTCTGAAGTAATTAATTTTGTTTAGTGTCAAAAGTAACATTCTCCAACTTGTTCAGACACAAAACTCACAGTCTCCAATGTTTGGATGCAAAAGTCGCATTCCCCAAAATTAAAACCTATTTTTCAGATAAATTAATATAAATAATGAAACATAGTTTATACAAGAAGGTGTAATTAAGTATAGCCTGCAACAAAAGCAATGTATTTGAGAGATTCCATTAGTTACATACCATTAAGAAGTTTTTTTTTAGTTCCTGTAAAATTAGAAAAAGTGGAGAACGTGAGTTTTGCATCTAGATCCCTCATATGCGATCAACTTCTGAAATTCATAACAATAGATTTCGTTTCAAGAAGTTTAATCTAAGTCTAAAGCCTTCACTAGCTCTGCTAATAGTAGCTCATGTTATTGTATTGATAGTTCATGTTCACTCTGTTGGCACCCTGGGTCTTATTGTAGGTGAAGCCTTCACTACGTGCCGAGCTAATAGTAGCTCATGTTATTGTATTGATAGTTCATGTTCACTCTGTTGGCACTCTGGGTCTTATTGTAGGTGAAGCCTTCACTAGCTGTGCTAATAGTAGCTCATGTTATTGTATTGATAGTTCATGGTCACTCTGTTGGCACCCTGGGCCCTAATGTAGGTGAAGCCTTCACTAGCTGTGCTAATAGTAGCTCATGTTATTGAATTGATAGTTCATATTCACTCTGTTGGCACTGTGGGCCTTATTGTAGTTGAAGACTTCACCACGTTCTGTGCTAACAGTAGCTCATGTTATTGTATTGTTAGTTCATGTTCACTCTGTTGGCACTCTGAGCCTTATTGTAGTTGAAGCCTTCAATACGTGCTGTGCTAACAGTAGCTCATGTTACTGTATTGATAGTTCATGTTCACTCTGTTGGCACCCTGGGCCCTATTGTAGGTGAAGACTTCACCACGTGCTGTGCTAACAGTAGCTCATGTTATTGTATTGATAGTTCATGTTCACTCTGTTGGCACCCTGGGCCCTATTGTGGGGAAGACTTCACTACGTGCTGTGCTAACAGTAGCTCATGTTATTGTATTGATAGTTCATGTTCACTCTGTTGGCACCCTGGGCCCTATTGTGGGGAAGACTTCAATACGTGCTGTGCTAACAGTAGCTCATGTTACTGTATTGATAGTTCATGTTCACTCTGTTGGCACCCTGGGCCCTATTGTAGGTGAAGACTTCACCACGTGCTGTGCTAACAGTAGCTCATGTTACTATATTGATAGTTCATGTTCACTCTGTTGGCACCCTGGGCCCTATTGTAGGTGAAGACTTCACCACGTTCTGTGCTAAAAGTAGCTCATGTTATTGTATTGTTAGTTCATGTTCACTCTGTTGGCAGTCTGGGCCTTATTGTAGTTGAAGCCTTCAATACGTGCTGTGCTAACAGTAGCTCATGTTACTGTATTGATAGTTCATGTTCACTCTGTTGGCACCCTGGGCCCTATTGTAGGTGAAGACTTCACCACGTGCTGTGCTAACAGTAGCTCATGTTATTGTATTGATAGTTCATGTTCACTCTGTTGGCACCCTGGGCCCTACTGTAGGTGAAGACTTCACTACGTGCTGTGCTAACAGTAGCTCATGTTATTGTATTGATAGTTCATGTTCACTCTGTTGGCACCCTGGGCCCTATTGTGGGGAAGACTTCACTACGTGCTGTGCTAACAGTAGCTCATGTTATTGTATTGATAGTTCATGTTCACTCTGTTGGCACCCTGGGCCCTATTGTGGGGAAGACTTCAATACGTGCTGTGCTAACAGTAGCTCATGTTACTGTATTGATAGTTCATGTTCACTCTGTTGGCACCCTGGGCCCTATTGTAGGTGAAGACTTCACCACGTGCTGTGCTAACAGTAGCTCATGTTACTGTATTGATAGTTCATGTTCACTCTGTTGGCACCCTGGGCCCTACTGTAGGTGAAGACTTCACTACGTGCTGTGCTAACAGTAGCTCATGTTATTGCATTGATAGTTCATGTTCACTCTGTTGGCACCCTGAGCCCTATTGTGGGGAAGACTTCACTACGTGCTGTGCTAACAGTAGCTCATGTTATTGTATTGATAGTTCATGTTCACTCTGTGGGCATTCTGGGCCTTATTGTAGGTGAAGCCTTCACTACCTGTGCTAATAGTAGCTCATGTTATTGTATTGATAGTTCATGTTCACTCTGTTGGCACCCTGGGCCTTATTGTAGGTTAAGCCTTCACTAGCTGTGCTAATAGTAGCTCATGTTATTGTATTGATAGTTCATGTTCACTCTGTTGGCACCCTGTGCCTTATTGTAGGTTAAGCCTTCACTAGCTGTGCCAATAGTAGCTCATGTTATTGTATTGATAGTTCATGTTCACTCTGTTGGCACCCTGGCTCCTATTGTTGGTGAAGCCTTCACTAGCTGTGCTAATAGTAGCTCATGTTATTGTATTGATAGTTCATGTTCACTCTGTTGGTACTCTTGGCCTTATTGTAGGCGAAGTCTACGCCGATTCTCGTGTTGAAACTGAATGTTTAGAGGCATTTGAGATATGAATGTTGCAGGCATGTTTGGGCTGCCTTTTTAGATTCTAATCATTATTGGTTACTGGTTTGCTACAAGTCTGTTGTGTGATTGATGAGCAGTGGCGTAGCCAAGATTTAACAATGGGGGGAATTATAGTTACTCAAGCCAAATTCTACAGGCATTTTGTCCCGTGTTGTAGTCATGCTCGTCAAACGTTCACCACGGTCGGGAGGGCAGCTGCAGTAGGTCCGGATGTTGTACTGTAGGTTCGAATCCCGTTGCAGAAAGTGGCTATCCTGGGTGATTTTTCCGCGGTTTTTCCACGCGCGAAGTTGCCAAGACAGTACTGGATAGTACTTTACTTCAAGCCCCGTATCGTCTGATAAAGTTACACACACTATTACAGTCATCACAGCGATATCAGACATCTTCAACACACACCCAACTACACGGGACTGCTGATCGAGAATTATCAAGCCCCTCAAATCAATTAACCATAAAAACAACAAGTATTTGTATTTCTCAACGAGATATTATTACTCCAGAACAGTTTCATGTACTTTGGTCCAGTAGGTTTCAAGCAATGTGCTCTAACGGCAAAATAATATGAAGTAAATTTATGGCCGAATTGTCTTACCTCAATAGCAAATCTAGAAAATTCTAGCTCCACTGACAGGAACAAAATAAATTTGAATCTGTTTGTGCTACCAACATGAAGACTGCATGTCTCTCTACAAGAGGGGGATGTGCTCACTAATTTTGCTCTCATCGTTATCTAGTAGAAAACATTTACAGAAGTCTCTGCAAAAGTGGGCATGTCACGATGTATGGCACATTTTTATGCGTATTTACTTTTGTCAACAGAATCCTGTTTTCTATGTTTTCTTTTCTCCCGTCTAGGTCCATATTAACTTCTAAAGGCTGTATGCCGCCGGTAAATGTCAACACTTGCATAACACTTATAAAAACAAGAAGTTCCGTGACGAACTAAAGAGCCTACTTTTCTTAAAATTTAAGAGTCATGCCAATAATAATGACGAAATTAACTTGGTAATATCGAAATTTCTAATTAGTTCGAAATACTGTATAGCTGGCATAATGTAGCCTAATAGAGAACTACAGTTGGCAGCCCTGGTGACTGAATATATTCTTTGTTCCATCTCGTAAGGTACAGAATACAAAATTTGGTTGAAGTCCAATGGATAGTATGGACGTTACATGCAGTAAAACATTGGATTTAACAGCGCGCGTAAAATCATGTTGGCAACAATGACACACATTTATTGGTCAGAAATAATCTGAAATAATATGATCTATTGTTGTGTCAATTTTGAATGAAATCCATAAGTTAGTATAGAAGTTACATGCATTTTAAAATTAGACCGGCATGGTCATATCTGTTATGGCATACATAGCACACACGAAATTTGGTTGAAATCCAAATGATAGTATAGAAGTTACATGTATTTAAAGTTGGACCTCTCAGCAGGCTTAGAATCATGTTGGTAGCGCTGACATATATAAGTTACTCCAAATTAATAGAATGGCAGGTACTATACGTGTGCATAGTTTAAAGCTGTCGGCTTGCATACATTCTGATACATGGGTATTTGGATTTTAAAAAATGAGAGCATTTACTAACAGTTGGCAGCCCTGATGGCTCTTAAGAATACGCTCAGTCATATCTGATTATGTACACATAGCACATACGAAATTTGGTTGAAATGCAATTGATAGTGTAGAAGTTATATGCATTTAAAATTTGGACCTATCAGCAGGCTTATAATCATTTTGGCAACACTGCCACGTATGGCCTCCTGGAAATTATACTGCAATATTATTATCAATACGTGTGCCAATTTTGAAATAGTTCCCATTCACACCTTCCAAGATATCCAACATGGAGCTCAAATTTCAATTGCGATTTTTCAGCAGTTGGTTGCACTGACATCATTTTCAAATATGGCCGTGAGATATTCAGGAATAGATCTTTACTGCTACCAAATTTTGTTTCGATTGCTGTAGCCGTTTAGGAGTTGACAGGGGGGGGGACACACACACACACAGCCAGACAGACAGACAGACAGAAGGACAGACAGACACACATTTGCCTGATCTCATAAGTCTACATTTTCCTCATTTTTGCAAAATGTGAAAAGTAGGCTAATAATTTCACTCATTCGTAACTGGGGGATAAGCGTGATTCGAGGAATTGCTGGAAGCAACGAAGCAACTCGGCTGACGGCTTTTTGATGCTCAAGACGTTAACAATGATCTCCGAATTAGTGTTAATGTACCCATAGCATTTTCTAGGTCCTCCTTCCTCTTCTTCAAGTGCCTCGTCCTCCAAGAACATTGGCGATTCAGTAGCATGATCTGCTGTTTGTCCATAGCTGTTCTAAACAGTGTCACTGTATTAAGTCCGAACCTCTGGCTTAAGTACTTTAGCCAGGATATTCGTCTGCGTCCTGGACCCCTAATGCCATCAATCTTCCCTTGGATAATTAATTGCAAGAGGTGGTATTTGTTGTTGCGCATGAAATGACCAAATTATTATGTCTAGGTCCTTATAAAAAGTTTCTTTTTAAATTAAAACTAAGAAAGGTAAATGTATATACAAATTGTGAATTGTGCGATCAACCCTTTGACCGTTAACTCGTGACCATCTGTAAAAAAAACTAGTAAAATCCCTGGTAGACTTTAGTGCACTACAAACAATGTATAAAAATGTGGGGTACAAAGATACCAAAAAATATTATGTAACCATTATAACTTATACACAACTTGTGTGCATTTCATTCTCATAAATACGTCTATTGATCTTGGTCTTGTTGCATTGTATTTGAAAAAATGAAGGATTTTTTTACAATATTCCTTGATTCCTGCAGCAGAAGTACACAGGTTATGTGTGAGATGTAATTCTAGCTATGCAAAGAACATATTTGTGAGACACATAATTTCTCTGCAGGTTGAAAATGATCATACTGAGGATATTAAGCTTGAAGAATGTCTAACACCAGAAATCGTTCGATGCGTCAAAGAAGAGACACCATCTGAAGACCTGAAAGAGGTAAGTCCCTTATCGGGTTACTACTTGATGCCTTTTTACAATACATAACCTGTCTCCTTAACACCGAATGGTATTTAGGGATTCCAGAATTGAATTATTACAACTGTATCAATGACTAATGGAAGCTTTCGGCTGTAAGTTCTTGTGTTGTAGAGAAAGTACAAGCCATTTTGATGGATGCTGGAGAATTTCAGTCTTACCATTGGGAGACTTCAACCAGCGACCTCCGGCTGTTTACACGGATGCCCTGACCATGGAGCTAATGGGGGATGCCTCTGCAATCTCATTGGCCTATCCCACGGTATATTATTAGACTCGGACAGTTTTCCAAAATGTCATTCATACTTTTCATGATTTAATGCACTAAATACAGGACGATTCATTTGCTGGAGTGGAGCCGCCTGGCGCGCGCAACTTCCGCCAGCCAACCGAGCTCGGTCCGCGGATAGCGAGCAGTGAAAACCGTAACTAAGTACATTAATTAATGGCAAATTCACCAGCAAATCATGATTAAAGAACTTACCTATCCAAGGGAGGTGCTGAGAGTGTTCTCCTTCAGCTCACAGACCATGTTGTACCATGTAAATAAATTAGCGTTTACACATTGTGATTCCCTTCTTTTGTGAGGGATATATGCTGCCATATATTGTTCTCCAGCTCCACTAGAGGACGGGTAATTGATCTGTACACTTTATGTTTTAAAATGCCCCACAATTAAACACGGGCTTAGGTCCATGCTTCGCAGGGCGATAAAGGAGTAGCTGCATAGTGTAATGATGTAACTTCCAAAGTTACTGCTGTCAGCTGAAGGAGAACAGTTTTAGTATCTTCTGTGAAAAGATAAGTTCTAACCTTTAACTGATGACGTGAGGTCATCCAGATGAAATAAAAAAAGAACGCTGTGCTTCTTTAATTAAATCTTGCAGCTGTTGTTTATGTTACCTTCTTATCTGAGCGCTGACACTATACACCCTCGTTGATGAAAGTTTAGTGACTTAATGAGTTTAATGACCCTGGTTAACTCGCCTCCACCTCGCTCAACCCTGCGGCCCGAGAACGGTTGGCTGGCAGAAAGCACGCGCCTGGCAGTCGGCCACCGGCCCCGCTCCAGCGACAGAATCTCCCTGTATATTTACAAGGCGCTGAAGTTATTTCAAATATTTATTCATTAGTCTTAGTTACATTTTGTTTTAAGAAATTTATAGTAAAAGGATTTCTATTAAAAGAGGGTCCTCGTTAATGCAAAATGCCACCAGTTTAGTTTTGATTACTATATTCAACTTGTAGCCGAAATTATTTGGTTCCAGGACTCACCCTCACGTTTTAGGTTAGAAGCATGGCCACCTGTTGATGGAGCACTGCAAAGAGTTTAGTACATTTGCCTACTGGTTTCTTGTGGTGGTCCAGCAATGGGTAACAGGGGATGGGGGTGGGGGGATTTTCTATTTAATAAAGTTTCATTATTCTATATTCCTTCCATGAGGGTTGTTTTTTTTTTTTTTTTTTTTTTTTTTTTTTTTTTTGTAGTCTGCTTGTTGATAGATGTCTTGTCTTATTCCATGCATCGAAATGTAGTATCTGCTTGTCTTATTCAGTGTTACTATGGAAAAAGAATAATGAAAGAGGTTATCTGCTTGTTGGGATAAAAGAAAAATAGGTGGATCTTCTTGTTGGGATAAAAAGGAAGGAATGGCAATGTGTTTTTTTTATGAAGAAAAATGTTATGTTTTGGGGATGGCTATGTTTGTCTGCTTGTAGGGATAATGATATGTGTAGTTTTGGTTATGTTGTAAGAAATAAGGAAGAAAAGAATTAGAAAGTTTGAGCAAGGAGGTGTTGTAACATGTAGTAAGAAGAAGAATAGAATGAAGCTAGAGGTATCTTTTGAAAGGGATGATTTCTTATTTCATTACGTGTTTAACGCTATTTCGACCCCAAATATTATTAGTAGAAGAAATAAATTTAGTTACATTGATCGCCCAACGGTGGGGTTCTTGTTGTTGGTTGACCGCGATCATTATTACTATTTAAGATTCATTTCATTCACGCACCAACGTGGGGATGGACAAAGGACACTCTAATCACGATCCCGACAGTATTTAAATACTGTACATTACAAACGTTTTGAATGAATTTAGAGTTGAGGAATTCAAAGTTTCTTATACTGATCATCCGCTCTTGGACTATGCAAAGATTCGTGGACCATGGATTGAAATCACCTGATTTAGAGGGCACATTCCAAAGTCAATGAAACAAGAGAACATCGACCCAGCAGAGGTATCCCTCGGAATACCCAATTCTGAAAATTTCCAGTCGGAATTCCTTATGGGAAAAGTTATAAGTCTACAGGGGAGAAAACTTTACTAAGTAGAGTGTTAAAATATGTCAGCCGTTGTTCAATAAAATGATTTTGAATAAACAAATTCTGACTAATTTAAATCTCTATTAATCGTAATTTGCACACGTCTGCATATGAAGCCAGCATGTGTTTGGCATAATCACATTAGTTGCCAACTGTGGTCTTTGAATTTTAACATGAAGAACTAGGAGGCTTTCAAAGGTCAATGCCAATTGAACTTACTTTGTCCAAATATCTGTATTCTGGTCAGTGACTCACAAAGAGGAGGTTGGATTCAGTACTTCAGCAATCTTTGAAGTGTTTTTCTGTGGTTTCTCACTTTTACTCTAGGCAAATGTTGAAATGGTAGTGATTGACTCTTTCCCAATTGTGAGCATTGCAAGAACTAGCACTTGGTCTTAAGCACAAAGGCAATAAACACTAAGTGAGGTAAATTTAAGAGAATGTTCTAGGAACACGTGGATATACAATTTGTTAACACTTAAATCCACTTACTTTTACTTGTACTCGTAAGTGTGTATTAAAAATATTTCTCTTACCATATTCTTTATTTCATATAGTTTTTAAGTTGCCTGTATGCATTTATTTCCACCCTGCCCATAAGAGATGTTAAAGAGAATTTAAATGATCAAAATATGGTTAGAAATTGGAAGGAAGTGAATTTGGCCATAGAAAACCATTTCAAGTTTGGCCAATGGTGTAGATCTCACCCACTCATCTTCTGAATCTGCTGATAGGCTGAGTACATGGTCTGGCGCAGTTAAGCTGCTCCACTCTTAGTCTCTACAGGTTGGCCAATGGTGGGGATCTCACCAACTCATCTTCTGAGTCTGCTGACAGGCTGATCACATAGTCTGGCGCAGTTATGCTGCATAATATTTGAATTGCTTTGCTCTTAGTCTGTTGTAAGGCAGGGACTATCCTGTAAAGGTCCGCTCGTAGACTGTTCTAAGGCAGGGACTATCCTGTAAAGGTCCGCTCTTAGACTTTCTAAGGCAGGGACTATCATGTAAAGGTCCACTCTTAGACTGTTCTAAGTCAGGGACTATCCTGTAAAGGTTGCTCTTGGACTGTTCTAAGGCAGGGACTATCCTGTAAAGGTCCACTATTAGACTGTTCTAAGGCAGGGACTATCCTGTAAACGTTCGCTCTTAGACTGTTCTAAGGCAGAGACTATCCTGTAAAGGTTCGCTCTTAGACTGTTATAAGGCAGGGACTATCCTGTAAAGGTCCGCTCTTAGACTGTTCTAAGGCAGGGACTATCCTGTAAAGGTCCGCTCTTAGACTGTTCTAAGGCAGGGACTATCCTGTAAAGGTCCGCTCTTAGACTGTTCTAAGGCAGGGACTGTCCTGTAAAGGTTCGCTCTTAGACTGTTCTAAGGCAGGGACTGTCCTGTAAAGGTTCGCTCTTAGACTGTTCTAAGGCAGGGACTATCCTGTAAAGATCCGCTCTTAGACTGTTCTAAGGCAGGGACTATCCTGTAAAGGTCCGCTCTTAGACTGTTGTAAGGCAGGGACTATCCTGTAAAGGTTCGCTCTTAGACTGTTCTAAGGCAGGGACTGTCCTGTAAAGTTTCGCTCTTAGACTGTTCTAAGGCAGGGACTATCCTGTAAAGATCCGCTCTTAGACTGTTCTAAGGCAGGGACTATCCTGTAAAGGTCCGCTCTTAGACTGTTGTAAGGCAGGGACTATCCTGTAAAGGTTCGCTCTTAGACTGTTCTAAGGCAGGGACTATCCTGTAAAGGTCCGCTCTTAGACTGTTCTAAGGCAGAGACTATCCTGTAAAGGTTCACTATTAGACTGTTCTAAGGCAGGGACTATCCTGTAAAGGTTCAATGTTGGATTTATCAGTTAATACTAAAGACGCAATGCAAGTGACATATTTCTACATTCATAAAAACATTTGAAGTAGACTTCTCTGTTTGCACTCCAATCTCCATCGGCCTGTATCTGCATTGTAAACTGTTTGCTCCCATACACCAGTAGTCATATAATGCAAATAGTTAGTAGCATTATGTAGCAGCAGTGGTTCATTGGCTTACTCTAAATTCATTAGATACATTTAGTAGGTTGTGTTGTGTATACATTTTTGTTATACACTTATTCTCAAAATCAGTGGAGGTACAAATATTGAGGACCTACTCCTTGATACGTGGACATGTTCGATCCTATGACCTATTTAATTCCATAGAAAATATTTACAAGTGTTTGTTTATTCTTCATCAATCCTTAAGACACTGGTCTCACTATTTTCTCTCGCGCTGATCTTCTTTTGGGTCCCTGAAGAAGTGATGGCTCGATGGTGTATTATGTTTCAGAATAAGGGAAGACATGACCATTTATCAGTACAATATTCATCAATAATGCCCCGTATAAAGACTAACGCCGGATTACCCGTTGTGTGGAGGGCTGGGATTGGAACTCATCGGCCGAAGTGGTCTACAACCTGACAGACCCTGTTCGCTCTGCTACGTATATTTTATCGTTAACATAACCTGTCTTCTTCAAGGGAGTATTTCTGCTCTGTTGAGTGCTGACCAATCAATCCTACGTCCCTGCAGTGGTATTCGAGAAGAAAAGTAAATGTATATTCCTACTTCTTACCAAGCATTGGTATTACGATGCTGCTTCACAATATGGTTCACGTTGCTCAATCAATTCAGTCTTACTATTCAATCCATGTGTCGTATATAATTTAATTAAATGAATGACGATTTCATAAAAACAACAACCGCCCAAAATATATTCTTTAAAACAGAACAAATACAAATGTCAGACAGGCTAGAGGAAGGAACCAATCATTAAAAATATGCTCTAGGCAAATAATATTCTCCAATGGCGGCTAACAATTATTACGCAGTTTGGCAACATTGCATCCGAGCACTAAAATGGGAAGCTGAACCTTCTGGAATCGCGAGATAATTACATTTCACAAAATAATTAATTATTTCATAGTTGTTTCAAACACGCGTCATAGATGACGCCAGAAAAACAGCAGTATTCAGACGGGCAGAAAATATTTCAATTCTGACCAATCCAAACAAATGACGATCAGCCAAGGATAACATTAATTTTTGGCGGCGAGAAAAATAATATTGGCAAGATATAACCAAAACTTAGGTCGAATAATAGAGTAATGGACCCAGATTAAAATAAAACAAATCGCCACAAGAAAGAAAGGAATTCTGGCTATACTAGCCTCGTAGTAAAAACAAAATGCCGCAACTTCGTTAAAGCATATTGGCCAGACGACACCAGACTATGAATTCAATAACTCAAAGAATAAAATTATAATATGATCCGGAAACACACCGAAACCACAGCGAATAGAATAATCACAATATTCTTCATTACCTCGTATATCCAACGACGCGTTTATGGCCTCCGAGGCCTGGCCTACGGAACACTTCCGACCAATTCAGGTCCCCATAGTTGAATGCTTCTGACTCTCCTTTTGTTTTCTACCAGCAACTCTCTGTTGCTGCTTGCACATGCGCAGTGAACAGAAGCTTTAGCAGAAACAAATGAAAAGCCATGCGCGAATTACGCGTTGCCAACCGTTGCAGAAACACACAAGCACCTTACCTAAAGAGCTTCCACTCCAGATACAGAAATTAAAGTTGGCATTTTCATGACATTATGAGATGTTACATGCCCATAGGTTCTTCGACTACAATGCACAATTAGAAGTACAAGACACATAAAACATGCAACAGAACTGGTACAGCACCATCATAGTAAATATACAATAATTTTCAATTACATGCAACATTCCAGGTATTGACATGCACAATTACAATTCCAAATATTTTCAGTCTCATGCAGTAGCACTAGTCTACTGGCATGCATTTTAAATTCATTTAAGGGGAAGCTAATTGTTCTTTATTTCTTCTTTTCCTAATACGGGGTTAGAAATTTTAAATCTTGAGGTAAGCAACGAAGTTTTTATACGAAATACGACGCCGGCCGACAGGACACGAGTGCTCCCGACGGGCCACGGAGGGGGCCGACAGCAGGGTTTGAATATCGTGTCAATTTCAATTGGCACAAATAACATATATGATGGACATAATGAAAGTATTGTCACCATATTTATCTTTACACCAATTGAGCTGTGCTGTTGTTTGTGTATGATGTACGAAGTGGTAGTGAAAAAATAAAATATTCCTTCTCATTCCCAGGAAACACTGGATGCAGAAAGTGATGCAAGTGGAAACCATTTAAATAAGTAAGTAGACAACATTTAGAGAAATTGAACATAAACTGGTTGTTATGAAGATTATGGAAGGGAGTAAAGACGAGCTATGAACAAACTTGGAATGCAGAGGAATAAGTTTGATAAGTAGAACAGGTAAAAGGGAGAAGGCAGAATACAGAGGTGTGAAGGAATTAGGTAAACAAAACGTGCAAATAAGCGGAAAATGAATGGTAGGAAGAGAAATGTGCAATGGTTGTGCAGCTGCTGGCTGTTCCCTCGCGTTCTCTTCCTGGCTGAGCCAAACATTTATTCTGTTCTCGTTCGCTCAGTCTCCTAGGGCAAAAGTGAGATGAGGTGGCTTCGATTACCACCTGAGCCATCCTGGAAGTTGTTTTCCGTGGTTTCGCACTCCTACTCAAGGCAATTGCCGGGATAATTCCTAACCTAAAGCCACTACCGCCTCCTTCCCAGTCCTAGTCTCGATTACAAATCCACTCACTAATACCGCCATCACAATAACACAGATTAGCAGACAAATTACACACACACACATACATGCACACACACCCAAGTTCACGGGGCCAAATGACCACGTTGTCGAAGACCCACAAATAGAACATCAACAATAACATGAATGTGCAAAAGGAAACTTCTTCGAAGGTAGGAAAGAAAGATGCAGCTTATCGAAGGATTAAGAATATTTTTGGCGAAAGTAATGCAGGTGCAGTAATACTGTGGACTCTGATGGAAAACCTCTGATACAGAGAAGAAACTGTAGAGAGATCGAACGGATGCATAGAGATTTTTATCGGGCTAAGGAGTTTGAAGATGATGCATGGAAGGGGAAATTCATGAACATAAGAAAGGAGATTTTATATTGAGATCAGAATTTATTTGGGCACTAAAATTCAGTACATGTCGAAAGAAACCACCAGACATAACTTACTGAATTCCTGCGTTACGTAGTACCTGAAGGTCTAATCAGTTTATTTCACTTATTAATGTGTAGGATTTATGACAGGTGAGAGCTGTTCTCTGATTTAAAAACAGTATATTATCAACCCTACAGAAGCCTCCGTGGCTTAGGCGGCAGCACGCCGGCCTCTCACCGCTGGGTCCGTGGTTCAAATCCCGGTCACTCCATGTGAGATCTGTGCTGGACAAAACGGAGGCAGACAGGTTTTTCTCCGGGTACTCCGGTTTTCCCTGTCAAAATTTCATTCCAGCAACACTCTCCACTATCATTTCATTTCATCTGTCATTCATTTAATCATTGCTCCAGAGGAGTGCGTCAGGCCTCGGCAGCCGGCACAGTTCATATCCTCGCCGCTAGATAGGGGCTCCATTCATTCCATTCCTGACCCAGTCGGAGACTGGAAGCAGGCAGTGGATTTTCATTTTTATGTTATCAACCCTACTCTTAAGAAAGGAGGAGCTAACAGAGGTGCAGATTATCCCACAATCAGCTTGATGACTCCTGATTTAAAGATCCTGTCTAGATTTATTTGCTAGAGGATGGAACGGCAGATTGAAACCGAGTAGGGTGAAGATCAGTTTGTTTCAAGAGAAGCGTAGGACCAAGGAAAGCTGTACTAAGTCTTAGAGTGATATTGGAAGGAAAAATTAAGAATAATGAGAGAACGTTCGTGGGATTATTTAGATTAGGTTGTTGATTATGTTGACTGGAAAAAATCTTGAACATTTTGAAAAGGAATGGAATAAAATGCAGGAATATGTGAGGGCCTACAGTGTATACTTAATCCAGACGGCAGTTTTTGGAGTTCAAGGACATGAGAGAAATGCAGGCATTCCGAAAAGTGTAAGGTAAGGCTGTAACTTGTTACTTTTAGTTAGTTTTCAACCTATACATTTAAGAAGCAATCAATAAAATAAGAAAGAAATGTCAAGTAGGAGTAAAGGATCAATGTGAAATTATTTCGACTCTGAGATTTGCAAACGGCATTCATTTGTTAACCGATTCACCAGAGGATCAGAATGAGTTTCAAAACGGCAAGGACTACGTCTTGAAGAAAGAATTTATGATGGAATCAATAGATGTAACACAACAATAATGGAATGCTGCAAAATCCTTATTAACATCGATTGGCAGGTGACACGCTAAAGAAATATGGTGACTCCTGCTACTTAACAATCAAAATAAGCAGTAATTAACAAAGCAAGGAAGACCGTAACGATCGCCCACCTTTCTGAATAAACCAATCGTCAATTCTAGCAAGAATTGTAAAGCTACGTAGAAATATATCGAATGGTCCAGACAATATTTGTGAAAATGTGCTAAACCTGGAAGGTACAGCCATTGGGTGATACTTGGGGGTGCTGTTTAATGTATCAATTAATAACACGTAAATTCCCGATGACTAGAAAAGAGCTACAATAGGTCCAATATTCAAGATTTCAATCCTTTCAATGATTGGAAATGGGAACTATAGGCCTGTTAGCCTCACATCCAGCATATGTAAACTTTGTGGGGTTTGAAGCCACTTTTTCAGTGCTGCCTTAGTAAACAAGAGTTTAGTGCTTTTCAGTCGGTCAACACGAATGTACCCAAAAGAGCAGGGTTATGCCCTAATCCTGAAATAAATTACATGAGATTAGTAAATACACTAGGATGACCAGTTTCGATGGTCAAGCGATCATCTTCAGATCCATTACACTTAGGCTATAAAATCTATGTTTGAAAATGCAGGTGAAAATATGTACAATATGTACAATTATTTAGTATTTAGTTGCAGTATTGGTACTGCAACTGTCGGTGCAGTATATATGATGTTAGGTGAAATGCTAAATGGTGATAGATATCCGGAGTTTGTAATTAGGAGTGATTATATGGTTGTAAAAATCAACTACGGTTAAACTGTAATCCTGATGATGATAATTGTTGTTTTAAGGGGCCTAACATCTAGGTTATCGGCCCCAAAAAACTGTAATCCTATTACAAGGTAATAGTTATCTGGTTGTCTTCCTTGCTAGAGCTACGCGCGGTTTTCGTGTTCACTGTAACTCCAGGTGTGGTCGACTGTTGCAACACCTTAGTTCTAATAAATTTTCCCCACTGTTTCCGCAAGTAATTGTGGCTTAATGATAGACAAGAGTACTCATGCGAGAGCCAAATGCAGTCTTTGTTCAGGGTATTTAATACTCGCTAGACAGGAAGTGCAAGTTGACGCCGTAATTATAGATTTTGTGAAGGCACTTGATGTCGTCCCACATTACGTACTACTCCAAAATTTAGTGGCTTCGAAGATTGATAAAAGAGTAACTTTATGAATTCAAGAGTTCTTGACTGGTCTCTCGCAAAAGGTTAAAATGCGTAATTTATTGTTGGATTTCGTTTTGGTAACGTCAGGTGTTCCCCAGGGTAATGTGATTGGACCCTCAATATTTATGGCACTTATTAACGATTTACCGAATGAGACTCGAAGCGACTGTCGATTGTTTGCGGATGATTGTGTAATATAGCCAACCAAAAAATTTATAGCTCCCAAGAGAAACGCTCAGTTACAAACTGAACTCAGCCTGGTCATAAATAGGCGGTTGACAAAGATTGAAGATAAAAACGAGGAAATGGTGCAGTCTCATGAGAATGGGGAGAGTAATAAGGCATAATTTTCAATATAATATCGGCTGAGAAATACTTGTAGAAGAAGACTCGTGCAAATCCTTGGGTATCTATGTAAGGAATGAAATGAAATGTAGTACCGGTATTCATGTGGGTTGTGTCGTCTCCAACGAGTACAAATCACTTCATTTTGTAATGAGGGTATTAAAAGGCAGTATTTCCACCGCAAAGAAATTAGGATATTTGACCCTGGTGAGGCCAATCTTGGAATACGGCTCAGAAGCTTGGGTCCCACATCAATGAGCTGGAGATGCTAGGTTTGTGCTCAACGATTTTAATCCTATAAGTATTATTACTCGAATGATAGTGTGGTTTTAATGATGTCGTACTCACATTTGTTTGACACATTTATTAAGAGGGAATGACATACACATTTTATAAGAAGAACTAGTGAGGAATTCTGACTAGGAGACCAACAAATGAAACAATAAAACAAAGTCAGAGATAAAATATATACAAGTAAAGGTTCACTTTTCGTCAGAGATAAAACATATACAAGTAAAAGTTATTCCCGCTAGATGTCTCCGCCACATACTCCCTCTCCAGTGACAACGGAGAGATATCGTGATGGGAATCGAACAGTTCTTCCAGAACGGGTGTGAATCTGCTGTTGGCTACTGGCACAAGTTGCGGTAGCTGTGCCAGTGTATTCACTATTTAGTAGAAATGCTGGTTTAAGTCTATCAATACAAATAGTCTCTTCACCATGGTTGGTAATAACCACAAAGTGTTTGTCGGAGCGAGATATTACACGGAATGGTCCATCGTAGATAGGCTGCAAGGATTTACGATGAGAGTCATGCCGGATGAACACATGAGAAGAAGGCAACAGTTCAGGATGTATAAATGTTCTTTTAACAGCATGATGCTTTGGTTGGACTGGGCGTAAGGATTGAAAATGCTGTTTGAGCTTGAGGACGAAAGCAGGAAGGTCTGTCGGTGGTGATTCTTCAAAGAAGTCTGCTGGTAGGCGAATAGGTTCTCCATAAATGACTGCAGCTGAGGAGGAATTTAGGTGAGGTATGATGAGTGATCTGAGGCCTAGCAGGACTGTTGGAAGTTGGGGTACCCAGCTGTTGGTTAACTGAGTCCGAAGTGCGCCTTTGAGCTGGCGGTACCAACATTCTATTTTCCCATTTGCTGCAGGATGGTAAGCTGTCGTTTTAATGTGGTGTATGCCCAGTATTTTCATCAGATGACTGAATAACGAGCAGTCAAACTGCTTGCCACAGTCAGTTGTGATGACGGCTGGTACACCAAATCTAGCTATCCGAAAGTATAGGATGGCATGAGCTACTGATTCTGCTGTTATGTCCTTTAATGGTATAGCCTCTGGCCAACTTGAAAATCGATCGATGATTGTAAGGATATATGTATATCCTTCAGATGGTGGAAGGGGGCCTACAATATCCGTATGTATGTGAAAGATGCGTCGTTCCACTGGATCATATGTATTAATTGCACTCTTGGTATGTCTGGTAACCTTGGAGCGCTGGCAGGCTATGCAGCATCTTGTCCAGAGTTTGACATCTGCCTTGAGTGATGGCCATACATATCCTTTTTGTAGAAGTGTGGTAGATGCTTTAATTCTTGGGTGCGTCATATTATGAAGCATTTCAAATGCAAGCTTGCGGAATTGGATAGGTAAATATGGCCGCACCTCTCCTGTTGAAACATCACTGACTAGTTCTGCTCCGGATGGTAAATTTATGGTCTTGAATTGATGAGATGTGGTAGTTGATTGTAGCAGAGCTTTTAGGTCTTCATCGGATGCCTGTGCTTTAGCCAAGTCATCAAATGACAATTGTGATGTAATGAAGATAGATGAGATGCGGGAGAAAAAATCTGCTGGAATGTTATCCTTTTCCGGAAAATACTTCAAGTCAGTTGTAAATTGGCCTGTAAAATCCAACTGTCGGAGTTGCCGTGGAGATGCTTTATCTAGGCGCTGCTGAAATGCGAACGTTAGAGGTTTGTGGTCTGTAAAAAGTGTAAAATTTCTACCTTCCAATAAATGGCGGAAGTACTTTATTGAAGAATAGGCAGCGAGAAGCTCACGATCATATGTGCTTGCTGTACCTTTTTTTGTGTGCCATTTAGAGTCTTTGAGAAAAATGCAAGAGGTTCTGCTGTACCATCACGGATTTGATGCAGTGAGGCTCCAATCGAAAAGTCGGAAGCGTCAACCGTCAATGCCAATGGTAGATCACTTTAGGGATGTGCAAGTAGGGTAGCATCAGCAATTTGTTTCTTGAGGTTGTTAAAAGCTTGAACAGCCTCTGGTGTCCATTTAACTGCTCTTCGGTCTCGCTTGCGTGTGTCCTTACATAGGCTGAAGAGGCTCTGCTGGGTCTTTGCCGCATTGGGAAGTGACCGAGGATAAAAATTTACCAATCCTAGGAATCGTCTTAGATCAACGATTGTACTAGGTTGTGGATATGAAAGGATAGCTTCAACTCGATCAGGTAATGGTTTGATTCCTGTAGACGTAACAGAGTACCCTAAGAAGAAAATCTCAGAGGCCCCAAAAATACATTTGGACAGGTTTACATTGATAGAATATTTATCTAGGTGTTCCAGAAGCAATTTCAGGTGAATCTCATGCTCCTGCTCATCGACAGACGCTATGAGAATGTCATCAAGGTAGCAGAAAACAAAGCCCAAATGGAAGTTAAAGAAATTCAAATAGGCCGAAAGGAGTGACACAGTTTTAGGTATATCCTCTTCAGCGACTGGAATGTGGTGAAAAGCTCGAATCAAATCTATTTTGGATAAAACGGTTTTGCCACATAAGCGGCTGTTGAAGTCCTGTAGATGTGGAATAGGGTAGCGGTCTGGAATAGTTTTTGCATTTAGGGCCCTGTAGTCTCCACAAGTTCGCTAGGAACCATCACTTTTAGGAACTAAATGGAGTGGGCTGGACCAAGGGCTCTTGGAAGGTCCACATATACCTAGATTTATCATTTTCTGAAACTCCATCTTTGCTTGTGCTAGCTTATCTGGGGATAGTCGTCTAGCCTTGGCCGAAACTGGAGGGCCTATCGTTGAAATGGTATGAAAGAATGTGATATCGGGTGCACAATAATTGGGATTGTCACGAAATATATTTGGATAATTTCCCAATAGTTCTGGATACTTATTCTGAGGGTCAAGTAAATGGATGCTCTCTGAAATAAGACGTTTAACTGGCACTGCAGAGGTGGACATACTGGTGGTGCTATCGATAAGACGTTTATGTTTGACATCGATAAACAGTTCATAGTTGTTGAGGAAATCAGCACCAATGATAGCGTGTTGGACATCAGCGATGATGAATGGCCAGCAAAATAGACGTCTTAGATTGAGGTTAAGTTGCATTAAACGCTCGCCGTAGGTTTTAATTGGTGTGCCGTTAGCCGCATAAAGTATGCATTTACAGGACTGCTTTCTGTCATGTGCAGTGGGCGGTAGGACTGACACATCTGCTCCTGTATCAACCAGGAATCGTATACCAGAGGAACGGTCTGTTACAAATACACGGCGAGAATTTCCTTGGCCCACATCACTATGTGCCGCGTCTAACGGGGGACCTGAGCATTTCCCGAAGCAGAGGAGGCTGTGTTATATGAGCATGGGTTGACACACTTCCTAGCTTTGTCTTCGTATATGAAATGGTACCAACATAATGAACTATCTGGTCGATATTGGCGATAAGGTGATCTAGGTCTAGATCGAGATCACGTTCGATGACGGGTTGTATGTGGGTTCGAAATCAGACTGTTTATAGATAAAGTAAGTTGTTCTAATTGTGACTCTAGTCTGAAAATCCTGTCCACCTGCTGCGTAGGAGGTTCTGCGGCAGGTTGGCGAGATTGAATCACCGATAGAAATTGCGAGGGGTTTGAGAAATCTAAAATTCTATCAGTTAATGCGGCCAGGTTGTCTAGAGTATCGTTGCAGGATGCTAGTATCGATCTTAAATTAACTTGGAGTCGTTGCAGAAAGATTGTGTGTAGAAAATCATCCTTGACCTGTGTCCCCGCAAGGGCGCGCATTTCTCGTAAAAGCTGGCTTGGCTTTTTGTCTCCTAAGTCAAGCTCTGTGATTAATTTCGTCACTTTCCATCCTTCTGATTCTTCAAATTCAGCTATTAACCGGGCCTTCAGGTCTAAGAAAGACGTATTCGAAAGTGGTCTTACTAACAAATCACTTATAAGTTCGGCAACGTCTGGCTCCAGTGAGCCGATAACATAGCTGAACTTCGTAAACTCTTGTGTGATGTTAGCTGTAGCAAATTGGGCCTCGATCTGCAGTAGCCAAACCTTAAACATTTTTACGCCAAATTGGTGGGATTTTAATTGACACTCGTGAAATTTCAGGTTCGTTATGAGATGTAGGCATACCTGATAGCGTCGCATCGGTTGGTGTGTTGTCCGTGCGAGGCATGGTCAATGTCGTTATTTTATTACACGATAATTTAACATTCACTCAAATATCACGTCGGGGTCACCACTGTGGTTTCAATGATGTCGTACTCACATTTGTTTGGCACATTTATTAAGAGGGAATGACATACACATTTTATAAGAAGAACTAGTGAGGAATTCTGACTAGGAGACCAACAATAATGAAACAACAAAACAAAGTCAGAGAGAAAATATATACAAGTAAAGTTTCTCTTTTCGTCAGAGATAAAACATATACAAGTAAAAGTTATTCCCGCTAGATGTCTCCGCCACAAGGTCATGGGCGCGAGCAAGCAAGACTTGAAGTGTTTATGAGCGCGTTAGTGTCGGAATAACGAGGGAACTATTTATCAATTTACGATAATGACTCCGAGGGGGAGAAACTCAGTTATTGCAAGTCAGCTTGAAAATCTGTGTAGGAGAGGGGAAGAACTCAGCTTATATGTGAAACATCGCGAATAACTTATACATTATAAATTGAAATTAAAATACATAAGCAGAAGTGGGAATCTAAAATGAAACGCGATTTTTAAGAATATTAAAACGTTGTAATATGTGAATAAATAAGGACGGCTGACAGAGCACCACGTCATAGGACTTACGCGCATTTACATGCGGAGAAAAAGTAGTAACAAGTGAGGCCCCGCAGTAGAGATAATAACTGAATTAATACAAATGAATTGGACCAAAGAATTCAAATCCGCAGAAGACATCATGGACATTTAGAATATTAGCTACGCACCGATATGCGTTGACCTTTTTATTATTATGTGTCATAGTATGCAACGTGCTGTTTGAGATGTACCATGTAAAATGTATTATTGAATTTAGAATTGACTGGTTAAAACAATCGAGAAAGGATAAATATGATGTCCATTATAAGTGAAGCCCGAGTAAGTAATAATAATATTGAAAGATAAATTAAAGGGGAACCAAATGATAATTTTAATGGTAAAGTCATGAACAAAGTTAACTGGAATAAATAAAGAATAACATCAGTATAAATATGAATGAAGAGGAACTCAGGAAATTTTTATTGAGAGACCAAACATTAGACTGTTTTCGGAGAATTTATTAGTGATTTTGATTGAAGAAGGCTCACAGAGCCGAAACATGTCTCAAAATGTATATTGGCAACAAGTGATATATAAAAAGATAATTTTGTATTGTAAAGTGGATATTTGTATAACATAACTCAGGAAAGATTAAGAAAAATACAAGATTGAAAGTTTATAAAGAAATGTTAAATTGACCACAGTGGGTCCGTGCACTGCAACGTTGAAATGTCTTATTGTATTTAAAACTAAATGGGGGTTAACAATGTTAATAATATGTAATGAGCGATGAGGACCACAGAAATGTGAAGTAGGAAATATAACGACGGACGGAGTAGATATGATCATCCTGGATGGGATAATCATATCGAAACGCAAATATCAAATATATTCTGGTCATCCAAGTAATGATAATTGGAGCCATAATAAGGCCATTGATAAATGTAAAATCAAGCTATAAATGAGTTAAGTGGAATAGTTATTGGAATTTGTTTGTGAGATAGATATATGTCAAATCTTCGTATGAGTATCAGGGAAGCGGTGGATCATTGGTTCGACGGTAGCACAAAAGATAAGACGCTCAAAGAGATAATGACGCGTAGGAAGCTTAAGAGGTTAATCCCATTTCCACGTAGCAGTCTTATAATTATTGTATGGTTGATGAGGACGCAAGTATTCCCTCTAAACATTTGGATTATTATGATCCCACTTATAGCCCTAGAAATGTATTGTAGCTGAGTGGATTTCGGCGCTGTGGTGCAATAGTCTCCAATCCGATTAACTAGGCAACCAGCATGGCGTCTGGCTCGTACTGTTCATTTTTGTTATTGTTACCAATACAGCATATAAAATAATGGGGAAAGGCATTGTCCCAAGTTCAAATAAATGACCATAAATCACCATTATCACCAAACAAATCATCCATAAGAATATAAAAGCATGTGTAGAGTATTAGTCGAATGTGTTCTAGCAAATAAAAGTGCAGGAATAAGTAGGGATTTTAAATATGCTTGGATCCCCAGGCAGAGTTTAAAGTAAGAAGGCCGGGTAATTAATAACAATTGGTCGCTCATAATGTATCGCCTAGACAGACCGGGTGGGGCGAAGAGGGTTTCCTCGCGGCACTGGGTCATAGTGGTGAATGAATGGAGTCTTTTGTATACACAAAGCGAGGGATTTTTCTCGGCTAGTAATAAAGAGTTGCAAGTACAAAAATAATTATTGAATCAAGTTATGATTTTAAAAAGAATATATCTGAGTTACGGAGATTGAGCTTAATCTTTCTTGTGAAAAAATTATAGAAATGTGTGCATTTTAAGTATGATTAAATAATGAATATTGAAGGTACGGTAGTGTACAAATCATGGTTCCACCTTATATTTATTAATGGACGGGTAATGAAATTGTATGACTAAAGACTTATGTGGGAGTATGAGTCCCAAGTCACGAGAAATGGTGCATAGTTTGACATAAATATAAGCCTAGCATGTGTCATTGAAGTGAGGCTAAAAATTGAGATTTCACCACCCACATTAATTGATTAATGAATTTATTAATAAATTAATTATATGTTTTGTATACATGAATATGCATTTAAAGAATTGTCAGAAGCCTGATAGACATAGAGTTAAATAAAGGGACAGAGTGGCGGATTTAGGTCACACGCCAGAAATTAAGTGCATTTAAATACCCAATAAAGGGGTGTAATTACAGAAAATATAAGTGTATATGCTCTGAACAATTAATGATTCATAAAGTTAAAAGAAAAACTAAAAAAAGTCTAATGATTTAAGCAAGATTGTATAGGCTAGACAGTGAATAATTATAACGATTATTGAGTGAATTAAATAATTGATTGATATTGTATTTGTTAATGTACTCCGAAAGGGTGCTTTAGTTAAATAAATGAATGTTTTAGTAAATTGTGGATTATCTGTGTATAATTTGCTAACCCTCTTGCTCATTATCCGAGTGTATATGTCATGCAGTGGGAATGAACGTTACACCCCCGATTCGCTGAGCACATGCTGGAACATGACTATACATTCTCCGTCATAGTAACGGGTATAGTATGAAGTTACAAATGAGAGATCACAGTCGTTAAAAGCCATATTCATGGAGTACGTGTGAAGCAATGTTTAATCGTAAGATAAGTTTGAAGTTGAACATGTTAGTTCACAACTGTGGAAAGCAATTTTCATGCAGTACGTGCGAAACAAATTTTTTTATAAGGGGAAGTTTCAACAGACACATGTTGCTCCACAGTGATGAAAAGCCTATCCAAGTAGTACAGGTATGTGCGAAGCCATATTTACTCGGTAAGATGTGGTACCTGCGGTGCAAAATTTGTTAGGAAGGCAAGTTAGTTCACAGTGGTCAATAGTCATACTGATGTGGAACGTGTGAAGCAAGCTTAACTGGGAAGAAACATTATAATCACTTAACAGGGGTCAGAACCCATATTCATGTAGTACGTACCAGGCAGAATTTACCCTATAGGGATATATGAAGAGGTATGTTTTTTTCGCTATCGTTTTACCTTCCAGGATTGGCTTTTCCCACGGACCATAGCGTATAGAAGAGAAAGTGTGCCGACTCCCGAATCTGCCCTATCTTTAGTATGGATAGTTGTTGCACCCGCCGACAGGCTGCGCAGCGGTCGACTGTTGCTGGCTGGAGTCACTTTTTAATAAGCGCTCGCGAGTTTGAAACACAGAAATGCTGCCGTATTTCTTGGTGCTGACAAGTGTATTCTCTCAAGAAGCGATTTGCTGTACAAAAATCAAGTAGTATATTTTAATTACTACGGACAGGTTTATGCGATGGACACGTTACCCGAATTCACAGGCCTTAAAGCTTGTCCAAAATTTACTTCCACTCAGAAAAACCTTACGTCTTTCCAAAGAACGAACGTGATACTCTCTTTCCAATTATTCAGCAATGTGACCGCGAATGCCAATAAGTTCTTCCTGCAAACTTACCCCGACATTTTTAGCGGCATTTAGAATACAGAATTATTCACGACAAAAACGAACAATCTATCAGATGCGCTTAACTCCAGAATACCAACAAAAGCACTCTACAATGATGCCCCTTCGCACAAGGCATTACTTTAATAGACGTTTATGAAACCATTAGCTCATATAGTTTGCCTCAAATAAGACAATGGAATCTCTTAGAGTCACGATAAAGAGTACCTTAGAAGTCGCTCAATATTTATGGTCCAAATGCTTTAGGTACCTGTTGACAGGGAAAATCAATCAAGACCCCTTGGAACGTCTATTCGGGATTTTAAGGTTCATATATCTTACAGTGTGTGTATGTTCCAATTAATGTGGCTATATCTCTGTCCGGGAACAGCGAACCTAAGTTAGAACCACCACCTCTCCCGTATTTCGTTAATCAAATGCGTGAAGCAAGCCGAGGAACAACACAAAAATCTGTTAAGCTGTCTGCGGACGAAAAATTAGAGACAAAGTGGTGATAACTGACTGGGAGAATGATCTTCCCTTTCCTTATGAAGATAACATTCCGAAACAACGCTTGGTTTACTATCTAGCACTGTGCATTGTCAAGCAACTAAAAAAAGGAATCAGCTGTGTTAAGAGTGCAACATCCCTTCAAAGTGAAAGGCCGTCAGACACAACAGCTGCAGCACCCACTGACATAAAGGACTTTAGCTCAATAAATACCCTTACTTATCTAACTCACTCGTCCGACAGAGTCTCCAACATTCTTTAACAAGTTGAAGTAGTCGTTGAAAAGAACTGCGAACTCGGGGGACGTGTCCATGGTATAAACCTGTCCGTAGTAATTAAAATCTATCACTCAACCCTCTCAAATGTGTGGGGCGATATATTTTATGAGTGTTTGGACAGCATTGATGAGATTGTTTTAGGACCCTGTGATTTAGGATATATTATGCAACATAAATTGGACTTTATTGGAAAACTCGTTTTTCATTTCATGAAGTGCCGCTTTATCTTTCGTACGAAATTAGGAAAGAACAGTCATTTGCTAAGTTTGCGAAATCGTCCCGTAAGCTTTACAAAGTTTCGAACAACTGACAGCTATAAGCTACATGGGTGAGTTTATATAAGGTGCATTCAAAAAGTAACGAGCCAGACGCTGGAATGCGCAAACCAGTGACGACATCGGCTAATCGTGGCGGGTGTAACGAGGCGTGGTTCCGACCAGAGCGTGGTAGGTCACAGCCCGTCGCTAAGGGCACGCGTGCACGTCACGTGACGATAAAAGCGAGCAGCAGCATGCATCAATCGTCCAACCAAGACCAAGACAGTGGGCCATTCGACATGCTTCCTGGTGTGGTTTAAGACTGTGGGGCACCCATTGGGCACACACTTTCCGCAAGTGCTGTCGTTCCTTCATGATGGTGTGCACACATCCGACGCTCAATCCGACCACGGCGGCTTTGGCGTTCACTGTCACTCGGCGGTCCTGGGTAATGAGTGCATCAACCAGCTGGACGTTGTCATCGGTAATGCAGGGGGAGCCCCAGACCGGGCATCATCGACTAACGACACCCGTCCTTCCCTGAAGCACTTGTGCCACGCCTTGACCCTTGCAAGGGACATGCTGTGTTCGCGGTACACTTGTGATATTCGGAGATGAATGACTGTTCCCCTACTCCTTCCGCTGTCAGAAACCTCTTCGTTTGATGCCTCCATGTCACTGTTTGCAACGCGACTGGCAGCGTTGGACGATTGAAGCATGCTGCTGCTCGCTTTGTATCGTCACGTGACGTGCACGCGTGCCCTCTAGTGACGGACTGTGACATTCCACGCTCTGGTCGGAACCACACCTCGTTACACACGCCACGATTAACCGATGTCGTCACCAGTTTGCGCATTCCAGCCTCCGGCTCGTTACTTTTTGAATGCACCTTATATTATATTATATTATATTATATTATATTATATTATATTATATTATATTATATTATATTATATATTCAGTAGTGAATGGTCTGTAGCTTATGATTTTTACACATTCAGTTACATTTTGATCCCCGCCGGGATGTTTTATTTCCTTATTATATGAACCTATGACGTAAAATAATGTTTCATAATTAACTCAACGGACGTCAGCGTTTTATGTACTCAGTGTGGAGAATGTTATATTTGGGTCATCTTGTCTATAACATCGTAGTGGAAGCTGATAACTGAATCGTAACATTCAACCATATTCAACTGCTGGTAGGCTATTGATACCGTCCGCACTCAGCGCTAGCCGACGCTAGAGCCGCCTAGCGGCTGGACCATACAAACTCCACAAGTCGAGTCACTTTCTCTTCTATACGCTATGCACGGACTAAGCGAGGGATCCCACTTCTACCGCCACTGAGGGCAGTGTCCTGGAGTAAGTGACTCTGTGACAGGGATACAACTGGGGTGTGTGACCAGTACTACGCCCAGGCGGCCTCACCTGCAAAGCGAACGGGGGCCTGATGAAGGGATGGGAAGAGTGGGAGGGTTAGGCAACGAAGTGGGAAGGTGACGGTCGTGGCCTTACGCCAGGTACTGAACCCGATTTTGAATTATTATCGGAGAAAATTTTCGTAATTTCGGTCCCCTTGTTAAGTAAAAAGCATTGAAATATGAACTCTGGAAGTGAGCCTAGAACCAGTTTCTGCAGTGAAGACAGATCGAGTCACGTGATTATGGTGCATTATTCGAGCCAGCAAGGTGACATTGACGCGTGGAGACATTGGATTGACGGGAATATTGAGCGCTATAAAGAAATAAATTATCTGACTGGATACTGCCAATTGACTTGAACCAGTTTCTGCAGTGAAGCCAGGTCGAGTCACGTGATTATGGTGCATTATGGAAGCCAGCAAGGTGACATTGATGCGTGGAGACAATGGATTGCCGGGAATATTGAGCACTATAAAGAAATAAATTATCTGATTGGATACTGCCAATTGACCAATTAGAAGGGGTCTAATAAAATGAAAAGCTTCTCATGGCCTAGTTACTTTCGTGATATAATTATTCCCGGGACCTGTATTGATATTTTAAAACATAGGAAGTTACCTAATGAAAGGAACATATCTCTTGTAGTATGAAGAAATACGCAGTATCATGGATAATTGCTATTTGCAAGTAGCCACGTATAGATATTTATTTATTAAATCGTCACAAATACACACATTTTGCAAAATTCAGAATAACTGTACACATTTTATGAATTTCCTTACTCTTCCTACTCATTGTTTAACCTGTAAATTTACAATTATTAAATTAAATAGTTACAATATGATAAAGACAGGTCGAAATAGGATATCAAATTCATACAGAGCAGGAAGAAATATCACATATGCCGATTGTATAAAGGTGCAACCTTGTTTATCATTGATTACTCTTTCTAAAAATTGTATAATGGCTTAGCCGAATAACTCGTTCTAGGTTAATGATGTATACACTAAAAATAATGAATAACAAGGGAAATTGAATTAGTGTTTGTATAAACTTGTAGGCTCAACTAATTATATTTTCAATTTTAATTTTGTTTTCTCTGAGAAAATGTTTTATATGCATTTTCAGGTTTGCATGAGTTCCTTTAAATTCTTTTAATTTAATTGGGAGCAAGTTATATAATTTTGGTGAGAAATACAGAAAGTTACGTTTAGCTATATTTAACTTAGGTTGACATAAAATAGAGTGATTCTCTGTAATACCCGTGACTAACAACTTGAATTCTATTTCTATCTTTAAAAATGTATTTATATATTTCAAAAGCATACAATTGTTTAATGTTGAAGACCCGTGTCTTAGCATACAGTCTCATAGTCGGATAAAATCTATCTTTCTTCAACATTATTCGCAGTATGAGATTCTGCACTATCTGAACACTTTTTAGTACATTTTCATAGGCACCTCCCCAGGCAAGACTGCCATTTGAAGAACTGACTGGACTAGAGCATGGTAGATGTCTCTATCAATTTGTAATTGACAATATGTTTTAAATTGTGAAATATATAGATGGTTCTTCTTATTTTACTTGTAAGGTGTTTGCATTGACTTTTCCATTTCATGTCACTATCTATAAATAATCCCAGATATTTAACTGTATCCACTTAAGCTATTTTAGGACAGTCACAGTTCTGATTACAGTTCAAAGTGTGTATTTTTAGTTCATTAAAATCATCTTCAACTGCTTTTAAACTGAATCTTACGAACTTTGATTTAGTTATATTTACAAATAGTTCGTTACCATCTAGTCATATCTTTAACATTTTCAATGCAGTAGTTGCAATTTATTTTACATTTCCCCATGTTCTACCCTCAACACAAACTACTGTATCATCTGCGTATGATATGACATTAACATTTTCAATTCCATGTATAGATGATACAATATCGTTGATGAAAATCAAAAATAATAATGGACCCAGCACAGTGGCTTTGTGGTATTCCTCTTTCCACTCTTAGAGGTAGACTTGTAGTTCCATTTATTCTAACGTATTGAATCCTTTAGTCAAATAGCTTTCTATCAATTTCAGTGCTATGCCTCTGATGCCATATCTCTCCATCTTCTGAAGGAGAATATGGTGAGGTATGGTGTCAAAAGCCTTCTCCAAGTCGAGAAATATGCCCTAGGTTGGTTTTATACTGTTCATATTTTCATAAATTCGCCTAGTTAATTCTACAATAGCGTCAGTGGTGCTGATATTGTTTATAAAGACAAATTGTCTAGTTAATGGTAAATTGTGTTTCTTCAAAAGCTAATAAATATGATTTTTTATGCATATTTCAAATAATTTTGATATGATTGTTGTTAACGATATAGGTCGATAGTTTTGAGTTCTGAAGGACTGTCTGCTTTATGAAGCGGTTTTACAATTGTAATTTTTAATTGCTTTGGGAAGTATCCAAGTGAAGTGACTCGTTTATTATTGCTAGCAAAGGACTCATTAAAGAATTAAAACTCTGCTTAGTAATTTGTGCTGAGATGTTAGCTATTCCCATTGATTTAGTGTCGCTATTTCGTCTAGATACGTATGTGAATCCACTCCGGTGATCCGAATTTTAAAAAAAGGAATATGCGTTTCTGTTGAATTTCAAGGAAACAATCTGGATTGTTCTGAATAGTTTTAGATATGTCAGTAGTTTTGTTAATAAGATAATCATTGAATGTATTAGCTATAGTGAACTCATCATCATAAACATGATTTTGAGATCTTATATTTGTTATATTTTCTTAATGATTTATTCTTTGCGTAATTTCATTGACAATGCCCCATACATTTCTTGGATTATTAGAATTGGAATTTATTAACTGTTTATAGTGGTCAGTCTTAGCTTTACTAAGCAATTCTTTTAATTTATTTCTATCACAGAAGTGACGAAGAGGAAATCTGATATTCAACGGATCGGAGGGTGGAATGTTAGAAGTCTGCTAGGAAGTGGAAGGTTAGAAAATTTGGAAAGGGAAATGGATAGGTTGAGGTTGGATTTGGTTGGGTTTAGTGAAATGCTCTGGCAGGAAGAACAGGACTTTTGGTCAGGAGACTATAAGATAATTAGCACTAAATCAAACAATGGGCAAGCAGGGGTTGGTCTCATATTGAGTAGGAAACTTGGACAGCGGGTGGAATATTATGAGCAATATAGTGAACGGATTATTGTAGCAAAAATCAATACATCACCTAAGTGCACCACAGTGGTACAAGTCTATATGCCTACCAGTCAAGCTGATGATGAAGATGTTGAAAAGGTCTACGAAGAAATAGATGAAATTCTGAGGTATATCTGAGGTATATCAAGGGTGATGAAAATGTTATAGTAATGGGAGATTGGAATGCTGTGGTAGGAAAAGGAAGAGAAGGAAAAAGGTAGGAGATTTAGGATTAGGTGAAAGGAATGATCGAGGAAGCAGGCTGATGGAATTCTGCACCGAGCATGAGTTGGTCATAGCTAACACCTTATTCAATAACCACAATAGAAGAATATACACATGGATGAGACCTGGAGATACAGGGCGTTACCAAATCGACTTCATTATGGTCAAGCAGAGGTTTCGAAACCAGATTTTGGATTGTAAAACATATCCCGGTGCTGACATAAACTCTGACCACAATCTGGTTGTTATGAAATGCAGATTAAAGTTGAAGAAACTGAAGAAAAGTGAAAAGCCAAACGGGTGGGCAATAGACAGACTGAAAGAGAGGATGTAAACGAATGATTCAAGAAGAGTATAAAGGAAGGACTAATGAAAAACCCTAATCAAACTTCAATTGCAGACGAATGGATATTTTTGAAGAATGAAATAACAAAATCCGCAGAAGACATAATTGGTAGGAAAGAAAGAATAGGCAGAAAACCGTGGATCACTCAGGATATACTAGAATTGATGGATGGAAGGCGGAAACACAAGAATGTAAGAGATGAAAAGGGGAAAGCAGAATACGGACGTCTGAGAAATGAGGTCAACAAGAAGTGCAAGGTAGCGAAAGAAGAATGGTTGAAAGAGAAATGTGCAGGTATAGAAAATTGTCTGAAATTAGGAAAAGTAGACACAGCTTATCGATGGATTAAGAATACATTTGGGGAAAAGAAGACTAAGTGCTGTAATATTAAGGACACAAATGGAAAGCCTCTAACAGATAGGGAAGAAAAGGTTGAGAAATGGAAAGCTTACATAGAGAGTTTGTATAAGAGAAATGAGATTGAGAATCATATAATGGAAAGGGAGGAGGAAATTGATGAGGATGAGAAAGGAGATTTAATATTGAGATCAGAATTTGACAGAGCATTGGAAGACTTAAGCAGGAACAAAGCACCAGTTATAGATGATATACCGAATGAGTTGCTTCGCTGCATAGGAGATGAAGGTCTGATCAGGTTATTTCACTTGGTGTGTAGGATTTATGGGACAGGTGAGGTACCTTCTGATTTCAAGAAAAATGTTATAATCCCTATACCGAAGAAAGTAGGAGCTGACAGATGTGAGGATTACCGTACAATCCACTTAATAATTTGTAAACTGTTCAGTCTTTTCAATACTAGCTGTATTCAGGAATTAACAACGGTACATGTTTCGGACACTTATGTGTCCTTCTGCAGCCATAGATACATATTAAAACACTTGTAAGTAACCAAACACACATTTAAAATACATAATAAAACACTGAGTAGTCATGAAATTTAAAATCAATTTGATCCATAGTTCAAGCATATGGGACAAATTCCTCCATATGCTTGAACTATGGATCAACTTGATTTTAAATTTCATGACTACTCAGTGGTTTATAATGTATTTTAAATGTGTGTTTGGTTACTTACAAGTGTTTTAATATGTATCTATGGCTGCAGAAGGACACATAAGTGTCCGAAACATGTACCGTTATTAATTCCTGAATACAACTAGTATTGAAAAGACGGAACAGTTCACAAATTATTAAGTGGATTCAATTCAATACGGACCAATATGGATAATAACAAACCGTACAATCAGCTTGATTACTCATGCTTCAAAGATCCTGTCTAGAATAATTTACAAGAGAATGGAAAGCCAGATAGAAGCGGAGTTGGGTGAAGACCAGTTTGGTTTCAGGAGAAATGTAAGAACAAGGGAAGCCGTACTAAGTCTTAGGCTGATTTTGGAAGGTAGAATAAGAAAAAATAAGAGAACGTTCATGGCATTTGTAGACTTAGAAAAAGCTTTTGATAACGTTGATTGGACTAAATTGTTTTGAAAATGATTGGAAGAAAGTACAGGGATAGGAGGGTGATCTACAATCTACAATCTGTACAGAAACCAGACAGCAGTCATTCGAGCTCATGGACATGAGAGAGAAGCTGGTATTCAGAAAGGTGTGAGGGAAGGCTGCAACTTATTATCGATACTTTTCAATCTTTACATTGAACAAGCAATGAAGGAAATTAGAGAGAAATTTAAAGTGGGAGTGAAGATTCAAGGAGAAATAATTTCAACTCTGAGATTTGCTGATGACATCGTCATCTTGGCCGACGCGCCTCAGGATGTGAATGAGATTTTGAATGGTA
Organism: Meconema thalassinum; assembly: GCA_946902985.2. Lineage (NCBI taxonomy): Eukaryota > Metazoa > Arthropoda > Insecta > Orthoptera > Tettigoniidae > Meconema > Meconema thalassinum. Next base: position 274,646,921 of record OX336396.1, read on the forward strand.
TGGACCCCGTCTTGAGAAAAGAATTCATGATGAAAATTAATAAATGTAAAACAAAAATATTCGAATGCAGCCGCAAGAAATCAGAAACCTCTATGGACATCAAATTGGTAGGGGAGAAACTAAAGGACGTAGGAGACTTCTGTTACTTAGGAAGCAAAATAACCAGTGATGGACGAAGCAAAGTGGATATAAAAAGTAGGTTGGCTCAGGCATGGAAAGCATTTCTACAGAAAAGGAATCTATTGACATCGAATATAGATTTAGGTATTAGGAAGAAATTTTTGAAAACCTATGTCTGGAGCGTCGCACTCTATGGAAGTGAAACTTGGACTATTAGTGCAGCAGAAAAGATGAGAATTGAAGATTTTGAAATGTGGTGTTACAGGAGAATGATGAAGATCAGATGGGTAGATGGGGTTACAAACGAAGTGGTATTAAGACGAGTGGGAGAGGAGAGATGTTTCTGGCGAATGCTAATGAAGAGAAGAGATAGGTTGCTAGGATACATACTAAGACGCCCAGGAATAGCAAGCCTAGTTATCGAAGGAACCGTCGAGGGCAAAAACTGTAGGGGTAGACCAAGGCTAGAATATGTTTAACAGATTGCCTCGGATGTAGGGTGTAGTAGCTTTGTAGATATGAAATGATTAGCTCAGGGCAGGGAGGCATGGAGCGCTGCATCAAACCAGTCAAAAGACTGAAGACTCAAACAACAACCTCTTATATTTCTCCTTCATGGCATTGTTCTCTTTATTTGCTATATATTCCTGATACAACCTATCTCTGGTGTGAATGGACTTAAATAGCGCGTGTGTTATCCACTCCTTTCTCTTCCGTTGCTTTGAATTTAATTGTAGTGAAGAATTGTTATGCAATTTTGGATAGTTTGTATAAATTTATCTACTTTAGAATCCAAGTGGTTGTTCCCTAATACTGTGTCCCAATTAATATTTCTCAATTTATTTTTAAGCATCTCACTATCTAACTTGAATGTATGTTCACGTATGTTACGCAGAGCTGCTTCTAATTCACGGCTTTTTTTTCAAGATTTACACTAACTAATATAGGAAAGTGATCTGTAATTCTGCTCTGAGATATAATGAGTAAGATGTTATCATTAGAAATACCGCTACGCATTAGTGCATGATCAATACAGGTTTTGCTCGTTGAAGTTTCTCTAGTAGTGCCATATATCAACGTTCTAAAAGTTTGCTCATGCAGTAAGTTTAAATATTCATTAGAGTCATACTCATCAAATATGTCAATGTTAGTGTCGCCTAGAATCAACCCGGTTTCTAGTGTACAATTTTGCTGGACATAATCATGGAGATTATTAATAAATAGTTGTTAATTGAATTTTGATGAACGGTATATGCCTTTCAATGCAATTCTATTGTTCCCATAATTTATTTTGAGCCTAAGGTATTTGAAATCATTGTAAGTCACAGTTTCTACCTCATGGTCAATAGAATTCTTCACCATAAAAACAACCCCATCACATTTATTGAAGCATTTAAGCATGTTGTATAGTTGGAATTCTTGCATATATTCAAGTTACCTAATTTCCAAGTTCCTGTGAGTATAACGACTTCAAATATATGGTTATATGCTTCTAACTCGGCATCTAAATTAATTTTATTTGTTGTTAGACTTCTAATATTTGTGTGAAATATGCTTAAGTTATTTACCTTCCTAAATTTAAGTATTTGAGACGCACATTGATCAATACCTCAACCTACTTCTGTATGAATTTGATATCCTACAAAGTCATCATTAAATACATTCATACACAGAAATATCTGGCAGGAAGAGGATATTTACGATCAGTCAGCTGTTGAGATCTGTTGCTAAGGTATACTAATTACTGTATTGGATGTTTCGTCAGAAGTGAAAGGGCGACGTAGCAGGTAGGGGTGATCGATGTGGGGCAGTAAGAGGGGAGCAGTAAGTGGGAGGGGAGGGGTTAGTGAGCTAGGATATCCAAATGACAAAGGAAGCTAAAGTACGTACCAACTTATACGTCTTAAAGTATGTAGCAGCTGATATTAACCTATACTTGAAACTAAGTTAAAGGATCAGAATGAATAATGTAATAAATTAATGAATGAAGTGAAATTAATAAAATATAATGCGTATTAAATTAGTGAGTTTAAATAAATTAAAAATTAAATTGAAAAAGAAATTAAAATTTAATGTTTTATTATAATATGAGATGGACTCCAGGAATTACAAAGTGTCAATTACTCATCTGGTTTCCTAATGGGCTGGTAACTCCTTCATTTTCGTCACTCGGACCTTTCTTCCGTCAGTGTTTCACACAAAAATGACACCATCTTGACTCCAAACGTTCTTCAATTGGAATCGAGACACAGCAGTCTTCAGAACAGCAAGTCTAATCGCGGTGAGGTCTTCCCTTAAATTTCACGCTTTCTCAATTCTAGTTTCCTCTCTAGATTGTGGCATAGTTCGCTATTGAACTTCACGGACTGCTCCATCTCTTTCATGACACACTCCGTGATTTTGTCCACAATATTGTGGGAATTAGGTTGATGAATTCCTTCGACTGAAGTGATTCCATAAGTACGGTACCTTCCTTACAGTCTCCTCAATTGAGTTGGTACTACTGGGACTGCTGGGCTACTCCGCACCTTGCTGCTTCTTCTTGCTCGAACCGCCCAATGCGAAAATTCAATTTTTAGACGTAATTGTTGCACTTACGATAATTTTTCTTTTTGAAAATAGTTTCCAGCCACTAATAAAAACTTTTAAATGTAGTTTGCCACTATCACCTGTATTTTACACCTCCGATTATACAGTTATTCCTGGAGAGAACTCACTCACGTGTCACTCGCACTGTGTCATTTTGATTACCGCTATCTTATTAAAATGGCAGTAATATGGACTTTAGGAGGGAGGGATGATCCCAGAATCGGCGTCTTATTCTGTTGAACGCTCGATCGGAGCTGACGTGTAGCTGGACAAGGTACAATTTTTCCAGTGCGGGGAACTGTTGATCGCAAACGGAGTGCCACTGTGGGCCAAGTTAATGCCCGGGCGGACTCACGATCCAGCCGAGAAATAGCATCATATTATAGTGTCGATACGCGAGTGTTTCGCGGCGAAGAAGTTTATACGAGTGAAGTGTATTGAAAGCGAGAACATTATATAACTACAGACTTTCGCCAGCATATTATACGAACTTTTAGGGCAGTTTATAATACAATTTAGCGCCATTATAGGACAGCGTTCGAGTCCATACGTGTTCTATTAACATTGTGCTTCGCATGGAAGTTACTACAAAGGTATAAGCCACGATTGCACTGTGTAGCAACAACATTAAGCGAGTGATATTACGACTTCTACGTGAGTACATGAACATTGGAGCTACACTTATAAATAGTGGAATCTTGACACTTTTGATTCACACTATGATTGCAAATTCGTATTCTGAAGGAATGTTGAATTATAGCATTATGGAAGGAGAGGATATGTAATAAACTATTATGCGCCAGGAACACATTCGATGGAGGAGGATAAGAACTAAGAGCAACTACTAGAATTTTATGTGCAACTACAAGAATTTAATGTGCGACAACAACAATTACTCCAGCTACAAAATTCTTAATTATTTGAAATTAAGATGGCTAACAAATGAAAATGCTCAATAAAGATCGTCGATTTTAAGAGAAGACGTCTTAAAAAGATCTACTCTGGAAGCAAGAAGAAGCCTAGGGTTATCCCGGTCAAACGCTTGAAGCGTGGTATCCGAGGACCGGGGGAGAGCAGTTCGAATCCTGAGGAAGCAGGAGGAACAGAGGAGAGCAGTTCGAATCCCAGAAGCTGTGCGCACGGATGGAAAGGAGTGGAGTTCGAGACTCACCAGTATGGCATTTCTGGATCATCACGGTATTTCCTAAACCATTGAACTTCTGATTCAACGAAAGGTAGAACAACGAGATGTATTATCAGTAGTATTTTGGAGTAGTCTTGATAATCCTTTAAGCACCATTTCTCCTTGTATTTTTAAAAGTGAATTTGATTTCGATATTCATCTACGCTAGTTTTGATTGATCAATTTCATTCGTCATTTGACATCGATTTCAACTTTACAGTTTTTGAACTGGAATTTTAATATTTTATGGAATTTCGTTTCCAAGATTTAAGAATTTTTCCTTAGATTATTTTTTCATCGTTTTGATTTAAATTTCTGAATTTTTAATTCAGATTGCTTTCGTCGATGTGAATTTCAACTTTTATTTGGAATTTTGAATTTGGGCATCTTAGTTGTAAGAAGATCTAGCTAGGAGGAAGATATACACGATTTATATGGAATTGAGAATAGATGTGTTATTTCATGAACGCGATTACGACGATCTTTGTAAGAATATTTACGTCATATTAATAATACGTTATAATACTGCCATGAAGGACATTGAAACGGAACAGTATTCATAGAGTTGATGAATCTATTATGTTAATTGAAAGCTTTGTTATTTCATCAATTTAATCAACTATCAGTAATATTTCTTCTTGGAAGATATTATTAATTTACAGTTCAGATTTAGGGAACGTCTTTATCCAGCGAGAATTCAGATAATCGGACACTAAATAGCATTGTTTTTATTGCAACATTATGTAGTGTTGTTGACATAGTATTGCAATCTAGCAATTTCTGAAAATAGCTCAATATGGAGAGTCGCACTTATGTATTATTATTAACAATTGTTGTAAACATAGTAGCTTTACAAAGTAAACCATCACCATTGAAGGAAGTATTGTATTAACGACGTGCTTATTTTGGGAGTAAGAATAATGCAAGTAAACGTGAAGGTTTTATGTGGAAATAGAAGTGATGTATACTACGTGACTCTATTATTGGAAATACGAGGAATTGCAATGCCGTATATGAGTCATATTGAGAGAAGGATCTGCGGGGATATATTTGAGTTCTAATATGAGGTTGGTCCCGTATTATGGAGAAATGCAGTATTATATTGTTAAGAATGAGGTTTATGCTTGTTGAAGCATTGTTGTTTTGTGGAGATGAGTTTATTGTAACTCAGTTGTATTAATATTTTTGAATGATATCTTGGAGGTTGTCATGGATTTGTTGTTGTTGTTTTAAGGGGCCTAACATCTAGGCTATCGGCCAACGTCATGGATTTGACTAATAATAATAATAATAGCTGAACTTCATTGAGTGGCCATATAAACTAGGAATTAACAAATAACCCTAAATATGCGATGATGGTAAAGTAAATAAATTTAAACAAAATCTAATATATTAATAATATCAATAATGGGGGTTGATGTTGCTCACGTCCGTAGGTGTAATCTATAACTTAACCCTACACGTGACCCCTGGGTGGTGCTAAACGAGCAACAATATTAGGTGAACTATACATATAATGCCAAGAATGCAATGTAAAAAGGGTTCTTTTCAGAACCACCAAACTAGAGATATTGGACACTCAATACGCATTATGCAACTCAATATTGAAGGCATAAGTTCAGCCAAATTTGTTTATCTACATAAACAGCTACAGGATCTTGATATTGACATCGTTAATATCCAAGAGACGCATACCAACGATAAGCAGAACTTCCATAGAAGAGGACACCTTCCAAGTTATACCCTAGTAAATGCCATCCACCACCCACAGTATGGTATAGCCACTTATGCCAAGTCCAGTTTGACTGCAGTCCAAGTTCTTGAGTCCACAGTCGTAGACAATACCTTCCTATTAGTGATTGAGGTTAACGGCCTAAAAATTGTCAATGTGTACAAGCCTCCATGCATAAACTGGACTCCAGCTGTACTGCCTACTTTTGACCATCCATGTATCTATACTGGTGACTTTAACAGCCACCACACATCATGGGGTTATGATACAGTAGATGATAATGGAGAGACATTACTTTTATGGGCAGAAATATCCAATTTACATCTGGTCTTTCATGTAAAGGACAAGGTACTTTCCATTCCGCACGCTGGAATAGGGACTACAACCCAGATCTAGTATGTGTTTCTATGGATCAACTATCGCAACCCTTATATACCTCACGAAATGTTCTGTCTAACTTTACAAACAGCCAACACTCCTCCTGTAATTGTAGAGGTAGGGCTGAATATCCCTCTTGTGAATTCGATGCACTTACCCAGATGGAATTTCCAACGCGTTAAGGGGAGGTATGACTGAATTTTTCGGATTTTCAAGCAAAAACTCGTTTTTTTGTTTTATTTATATAAAAATACCCTAATTCTTCCTCTTTCAGAAAATCATCTCAGTTTAGTAATTCCGGCTATTTTGAAGCTTGTAGAGGCCATTTAATGTGAGCGCGCATGGCATTTAATAGCCCACTACCACGCCCACTTTTCCTGTAATAGCATAATGATAGTTTTCTGTATGTTTCTTGTCGATTATTCAAGTATTCCGCGGCGTATGTGTCGTAGAGGCACACCTGTGCAAGCTGACAGTCGTTTGTTTACTACGTAGTCCATATAACTACGTTATGTCATTTAATAGTTCAATTTTAACTAATTTAGAGAACGATTTCTCTCTTCTAAATTGCATTCCATTTTTTTTCACACAACTATACTATGATAGTTAATATTATATATATGTTTGTATTATTTACATTCTGAATTTCGTATTTGTGTTGACTGTAGTAGTACAAGCATGGCTTCCCTGTTTGTTTATGTTATTGTAATGCAAAAGTAACGTGTGGTTTCAGTACAGCGAATTACATATCCAAACTAGTGATTATTCAGTGATGTGTTTCGTCTTATTTCCTTTGTAGTTGTGTAATTTATAGTGTAGAGGTCTTAGTGCGTTGTTTTAGTGTATAGATAAGTAGTGATTATAGTTTTTAGGTTAGGCCTATAGCAATAGTGATTATTATTATTAGTGAGAAACCATGGAAATTCAAAAGAGTCCTAGGTGTAGCTATAGACCAGTGAAAAAACGTCCCTCAAAGAAAAGTAAGGCTGCCAAATTAGCTATAGCTAAAAGAAAGAGTCAGAAACCAGGACAAGAAGTCAGTTCAGTTAGGCCTAATGAAGAAGTGAATAACGTTTCTAGTAGCTCACTAGATGCAGATATGTCTGCATCTGAGAGGAAAATAAATTTATTTTCTGTTTCTGCCAGTGCAGAACAAAGTGTTGGGTCTGTGATCTATACCTTGGTGCATAAGGATGTTTGGCAAGAACTAGTGAAGGAGCTACTGTGTGGTGAGTGTAAGAACAAATCTATTTTTATTGAATTTAGGGAAACTCATGGGTTCTCCTCTAAAATTATAATTAAATGCAGAACATGTGGTTATGTTTCTGCTAACACCTACACTTCACCAAGAATTAAAGATGATAATTCTCAAAGACCTGGTTTCCATGTGAACAATGCTATGGTTGAAACATTTATTAGTTTAGGTAAAGGCCAGCGTGGGCTGGAGACATTTTCTATAGGTATGGGTATGAACACTTTAGGTCGAAGGCCTTTTGCAAAACACCTTAGAATTCTCATAGAGAAGGGAAAATTAATGAGAAGAGAAGTACTTTCTATGGCTGCACAAGTAGTACACAATGCTCATGGGGCTAGTGATGAACAGACCATTGACATAGGTGTTTCATATGATGCAACATGGCAGAAACGTGGCCATACATCGAATTATGGTGCAGGATTCGTAATTGACATTCTGACTGGAGTTGTGTTAGACTACCATGTTCTGTCAAAGTATTGCCATCAGTGTGTTATTGCAGAAAGGGACCTGGGAAAAAATAGTGCAGAATATAATATTTGGTGGGAGGGTCATAAGAGCTCAGATGAATGCCAGAAAAATTATGATGGGTCCTCCAATGCAATGGAAAAACACATTGGAGAGATCCTTTGGAAGAGATCCATTGACAATGGTTTTCGATACACATCGGTGTTGTCAGATGGGGATGCCAAGACCTACGCCCACTTGAATGAGATTGAGGTGTACGGTCCAGAACAAAGGATTGAGAAAGAAGAATGCATAAACCATATTTCTAAGCGACTTGGTACTGCTCTTCGTAACACTGTAAAGGAATGGAGGGCGAAGGGTGTGACACTGGGTGGGCGTAAAGAGGGCAACTTGAAAGACAGCACTATAACTAAATTGACCCATTATTATAGGCATGCCATTGTCAATAATATTCCAGATGTAGGAAAAATTAAGAGGGCAGTTTTTGCAACTCTTAGACACTGTATATCAACTGACCGCAAGCCTCAGCATTTGACTTGTCCTAAGGGTATCAACTCCTGGTGCTTCTATAACCGACAACAGGCAGAAGGAAAACCAAATGATAGCCACAGTAGAATGAGTTGCAAGCTGAATCCTTCTGTTGTTGAGAAGATAGCACCTGTGTATCTGAGACTAGCATCAGATCAGATATTGCAGCGTTGTACAGCGGGGAAGACTCAGAATGCTAACGAGTCCCTCCATAATGTAGTGTGGAGTAAATGCCCTAAGGAGATATTTGTTTCCAAGACAAAACTGGAACTTGGTATCCTCAGGGCTGTCTCAGAATTCAATATGGGGCACTACAAAACTCTGGAAACCCTTCATTCCATCAGAAATTCGACCATCCCTATAAACTCAAGTTCTCTATGCAAACTACAAGATGTTAGACGTGTTACTCAGGCACAAAAGAGGGGCTGTGATCGGGAGAAAATGACTAGGAGGCATGTAAAATGGCAGAAGATATCTAAGGAAGAAAGAACGAGGAGATGTGAAGGGGAAACATATGGGGCAGGGCAGTTTTGAGTGAGTAAATATTAACTTGCCTTTTTCTCGCATTGCTCTTTTCCAATGTTTTTCTGTGTACAAAATGCTCCTTGCGATGCAATTCTTTTCAGATGTTGTTGAAACTTGGAAAAGTAGTTGCAAAAGGTACACTAATGTAAACTTGTTTCTGGTTTTGAACTTCTCTGAGTTTTAGTATGAATTTTGATAGATAACTTTAAACTATTAATGCTGAAATTTTAAAAATATATAAAATGAAAGTTTAAACTTTTCTGGAAAGAACAGTATTCATCTAACACAAAAACCCAAAGCAATTATTGTTTCTATACATCATAAAAACATTTTTTTTTTAATCAGCTTGGTCGAACAAAAACTTTGTCGCAAGGGACTTTTTTTATGTGACCACTTTTTGAATACAAAAAAGTGCAATATCTCAAAAACTAACAAAGCTATTTAATTACAAATTAGAACATTAGATGCCAGCAACTGTTTATGCAAGTGATTTAAATTTGGTAATGATATGATAAAAACTGTGGAAGTTGAAAAACTCAGTCATACCTCCCCTGAATTTCCAACGCGTTAATTGGGACGCATTCTCTAAGGAATTGGATAAAAACATAACTGAGAAGAACTTACAATCAACAGCAACCAACTATGGCGAATTTGTTGAACTCGTTATTAAGGCTGCAAAAGCAAACATTCCTAGGGGTTATAGGAAGGAATATGTGCCTGGATGGAATAAGGACAGTGACGACTTGTATAAAGAATATCAAAGTACTGGAGATCAATCATTAGGCACTCAGCTACTACTGTCCCTCAATAAAAGCAGGAGAGAGTAGTGGGAAGCAACTGTTACAGAAATGAATTTTGTAAAGTCGAGCAGAAAAGCTTGGAGAATACTTCACGGACTGACTGGTAAGAAAAACTCTAGAAAGACATACGGTACTTTAAGTCCTGACACCATTGCTAATAGAATGGTAGATCTTACAAGGGCAAAGCGAGACAAGTGTCACACCAAAATGGTGAAACGTAACCTCACTCTCCTCAAAAAGAACGCCCAGAGAAATAATCAACTATCCAGGGCGTTTTCTGTTGAGGAAGTTGTAGCAGCTATCAAGCAGTTGAAGACCAACAAGGCAGCTGGTCCTGATAACATCTATAATGAATTCATCATACACATGGGTCCACTCAGTATAAACTGGATTACTTCTCTTTTCACATATCCTTGAAAAGAATCACCTACCCAAACAGTTTAAACTATCCAAAGTTATAGCTATTCTGAAACCAGGTAAATCTGAACACAATCCTGAAAGCTACCGTCCCATTGCCCTGCTTAGCGCCATGTTTAAACTTATGGAACGTGTCCTTCTGAACAGGATAGCACCGTACATTGAAGATGTCATACCACCTGAACAAGCTGGCTTCCGAAACGGTCGTAGTTGCACAGATCAAGTTCTTGCCCTTACAACACATATTGAAGCAGGTTTCCAAAACCATCTAAAATCCACAGCTGTCTTCATTGATCTCACGGCAGCCTATGATACTGTCTGGAGACAAGGGTTACTTTTCAAACTGTTTCAAGTTATTCCATCTATTGAAATTGTGAATTTGTTATCACACATTCTCAGTGAAAGTCAGTTTGAGGTGTTCTTGGTGACTCTAAAAGTCACAAGAGGTAGCTGAATAATGGACTCCCACAAGGATCTGTTTTGGCCCCAATCCTTTTCAACCTGTATATTCATGACTTGCCAAATACTAAGGCAAGAAAGTTCATTTATGCTGACGATATTGCGCTTGTAACGCAGAGCAGAAATTTTGAAGATGCAGAAAACACCCTTACTGAAGACCTTAAGAGAATGTCAGCTTTCCTTCAGTCCTGGATATTGATTCCGAGCCTGAATAAAACAGAAGTATCTTGCTTCCACCTTACACATCGGTTTTCTAATTACAAACCAAATATTTTGCTTGACGGACAACAACTTAGATACAATCCCTTTCCTACTTATCTTGGAGTGACTTTGGATAGAACCCTGACCTACAAAGAGCATCTCACCAAGCTCTCCCATAAAATTGCTGCAAGAAACAACATCCTACATAAACTTAGTGGTACTTCCTGGGGAGCCTCTGCCGACTGCTTACGCCTAACTGGCATTAGCCTTGTCTATTCAACAGCAGAATACTGTGCACCCGTGTGGTTGGAAAGTGCACATGTGCATAAAGTAGACTCAAGATTAAATGATACAATGCGATGCATCACTGGCAGTATTAAGTCAACGCCTTGCCATTGGCTGCCTGTGCTGAGCCACATTCCTCCACCACATCTAAGAAGGAAAAAAGCATTGTTAAGAGAGGCTAAGAAGATCAGGGCTTCACCTACTTTACCACTATACCATGAATTTTGCCATCCCTCACAACAGCGACTACGGTCTAGGAGGCCAACATGTGTTACTGCAGAAATACTATATGTGGATGGGTTTAATTTAAACCAAAGTGGGAGAAACGAGTGGTCAACTAAAACAGCGGGGACAAGAGCCCATTCTCTTGATCCTACAAAGGAACTGAAAGGTTCTGACCTCCCAAGGAAACTGTGGTGCCGTCTTAACAGATTCAGAACCGGCCATGGCTGCTGTAAATTCTTTCAACACGGATGGGGCTGGACCAATTCAGCAATGTGCGACTGTGATCAAGAGGAGCAGACAATGGATCATCTGCTCCGACGCTGCCCTCTGTTCTCGTTCCCTGGGAACCCTGCTGAACTCTTTCATGTCACTCCAAATGTCATAACTTGGTTGCAGAATGTGGATAATGTTGTATAATGTAAATTTTGTGTATAATTCACCATACGATTAAATAAATAAATAAATATCAACAATAACAAATAGCTGTATATTAACATATGAATAGCCATTCCCGTGGTGTTACGGTGGCGCAACTGCCTCTCACCCGGGGGTCTGGGTTCGATTCGTGGCTCCGTCAAGGATTTTAGAAACTTATAGCGTTATCCTCACGTTACAATGCCTAAGTCCATACAATGCGAAACTTAACCTAGAAATTCAACCTGTAATTCGAAACTTAACAATTAAATCCAACCTGCATAATAAATTCATCTCCTGACATTCTTCGGCTGCCGGCGATCCTTTAAATACTTGTAAAAATACAAAACCTGTTTCGGGAATTGTGATATGTATTTGGGCGAACATTTCAATAATATCATCAGCTGTGGCCAATGATGTCACAGTCCTGACCACCGGCTAGTGGTGGAAACCGTCGGAGACGAAACTTGGATCAAGAAGAGGACAATGTTTTATGCCAAATTTGAAAACGTGTGGGTAGTGCCTCATTAACAGAGACTATTGCTGAACAATTAAACAATGTAACGACGACCGACCATCTTGGAAAGCCGAAAGGATAAAATGTAGATTTTTTATTAAGATCTATCGGGGTGAGTTTTAACTCGATTCGGCCCCGAAACTTTTATTTAATAGTTAGCTACATAAAATCGACATTGATATTTTAAAATTTAATCTCAGCAGAAAAAGGTAATATTTACGATGTTATAAATACGTACGGTAAGTCGATCCATGCTTTGTCAGAATTGTCCGAGTACTTCAATTTGATTGCTTCTTCGTCAGTATTAATATATTGTTTAATGTTACATAACTTGATGTATTGAAGAGGGAACGGAACATTTTTATTTTATTTTTTATTTGGTCCCTATATTTTCTTTATGATGGATAGAGTAATTTCTGCTCTTAATGATTGGAGACTGATCATAGTTTGTTCGCTTAGAGTTTAATATTGTATTTCTGTTTAATTGATTCATGTATTTTGCCTTCAGCTGTGGCCCGAGAGCCTATTTAGGGTTGATCTTATTGTGCTCGGACAAATTTTGGCCAAGTCCTGGAGACCTTTCTACGCACGAATCCCAGGTTCCAATTTAACTTAACCTAAGATTGTTCGATCCACAGTTTTCAAAAAGTAATTATCTTAATTTAATATTCCTTTTAAATCTTGGCCTACTGGTGGCCAAAACATTCAAGAGGGTTTTGGTTTTCGATTTGTTGTACGTTTCCTGGCGAAGGCAGCCATTATATAACTTTTGCAATAATTAATAAAAAAAACATGTTATATGAGGAGCTTGATATGAGTTTTTCCTCAAAAGATTCAACATTTAAGGGATATACTGTAATTTTTTTCTCGTATTCTGCCATGTTGTATTCACGATTCATCTAATGAGTTTCAATTAGTTTGTTTTCTGTTTAATCAAAAGAAATTAGCCTCTTACACATTAATTGCTTCCTTGATATTCCAATGCGAGATATTCAATTTTGCAATTTATCATTTAATTCATTCTGTGTAATCTTTCAAACCAAGAAGGAGTAATATGAACTACTGTTTGTTAAATTAAGGGTTTTCAATTCGACCCCTCGTAAGAGGTTTTCATTTTGCATACTCACAACTTTGTCATTTCTGCATAAACCTTCTCAATTAGTGTAATTGAGTTAATTTTTAGGGTTTGACTTTAGTTTGTTCGTTCAGACAGAATGCCGTTTATTTGTTGGGATTGGGGAGATTGAAAAACCTATCATTTTATTTCAATTGTTCCCGATAGCCCTATTTGTGTAAATGTATATTGTTTGGTCTCATTGTTATTACGATACCTTAAAGATTCCTAGATCTGTCCTTTATTTGTGTAATATTTTATTGATTGTTTATAATACATTGTTGAAAATATATTGTTTTCATTTCTCACAGAAGAGTAGCTAGCAAGAGTAATTAACACGGTTGTGTGTATAAGGGCCCATCTTCCGCACAATGGTCAATCGATAGTACCGGTTACTGACGTGAGGCCTGGAACGGGGTGCACTCAGCTTAGTGAGGAAATTTGAATATCAACGAATTTGAGGCAGCGCCCCGATCACGAATACCAAGATGAACGGCCGACCACGCGTCACTCCAATAGCTGCAGATGTAATGGCTGGGCAGTGGTCGCTTAGTAGGCGTGGGTCTTTCATGGGCTGTATTGTCAGGGTTTTCCTTATTATTATGCAGTAACATATACCTCTTCAAATGCCCCTAACGGGTAAATTCTGCCAGGTACGTACTACATGAATATGGGTTCTGACCCCTGTTCAAATTATAAGCGACTTCAAATGTTTCTTCACAGTTAACCTTGCTTCACACGTTTTACATGAGTACGACTATTGACCACTATGAACTAACATATTTCTCTTCAAATTCGCCTTCCTAACAAATGTTGCACCACAGGTACCACATAAATGTGGCTTTATACCACTGTGATGTAACATGTGTCTTTTCAAATCATCTTTCCGAGTAAATTTGGCTTTGCACATACTATATGGATATGGCTTTTGACTACTGTGAACTAGCATGTATGTCTTCAAACTTTTCTCATTAATAAATTTTGCTTCGCACGTGCTACATGAATATGGGATTTTACCACTGTAAAGAAACGAAGCCTCCGTGGCTTAGGCGGCAGCACGCCGGCCTCTCACCGCTGGGTCCGTGGTTCAAATCCCGGTCACTCCATGTGAGATCTGTGCTGGACAAAACGGAGGCAGACAGGTTTTTCTCCGGGTACTCCGGTTTTCCCTGTCACAATTTAATTCCAGCAACACTCTCCACTATCATTTCATTTCATCTGTCATTCATTTAATCATTGCCCCAGAGGAGTGCGTCAGGCCTCGGCAGCCGGCACAGTTCATATCCTCGCCGCTAGATGGGGGCTTCATTCATTCCATTCCTGACCTGGTCGGAGACTGGAAGCAGGCTGTGGATTTTCATTTTCTTTTTCACCACTGTAAAGAAACATGTGTCTCCTCAAACTTCTTGGTTGAAGAAACATGGCTTCGCACGAACAGCATTAATGTGGCTTTTGAGCACTGTAAATAATAATAAATATTTATTGCAGCCAAGTGGCCATAATGGACAGTTACAAGGTGTGCTTACAAATAATTATTACAGGTAGATTAATCTTTACTGTATTCAACTATGCTCTTTGTCCGTTTGCTGCATGATGTTATGTGGTATTTGTCGCAGGGGTTATTGCACAGAGAACATATGCATTCTTCATTCGGTTCATGGTATTTAACATTTTTACAGATCTTGTGGTGGAAACCGTGGATGGCGAGTCTTGTTACCACATGTCTCATCTCCTGGTTCTCGTTTGTCCATCTTCTGTCCACCATTGCTTCTGTTGCGTAGAATTCGAGCGGGATTTCGTTCTGCTTCTGATGTCTTATCTCGAGGAGTTTCTTCATATGGTTGGTGATGGCAGTTGTAGTCTTAATCTGAGATCTTCGATGTAGTATGTTTCTTTTGTTAGGACATATGCCAGCCTGGACGGGGACGTTATTGCAATTCCTAGCACTCTTTTCAGGAAAGAAGCCTTTACTTTTTCAATTGTGATTAGGTCTGTCATAGCTAGCCTTTCCCATATCAGTTCTAGACCATATGTAATGACGGAGGTAATTTTCGCGTGAAAGAGAAGCATTGCTATTTGTAAAGATAGTTTGGTAATATTGTTCAAATCGTACATTCCTCTAATGGCTGCTGCTGCTCGTTCCTTTATATGTAGTCTAAAGGATTGATACGTTGTCTGCAGGGTAAATAAGCAGGTGTGACTTCAAGCAACCATTTCTTCTAAATTTCGCTTCGCACTTAACACAGTGGCTTTTCACCACTGTGAAGTGAAGTATGTGTTGTCAAATTGCCCTTCTGTGTAATGAGTGTAGCTTTTGACCACTGCGTATTAACATATGTAACTTTAAAGTTCCCTAAATTTTGCATCGCTTGTACTACATGAATGTCACTTTTCTCCACTATGGATAAACATAAGTGAATTCAAATGTGCCTTGGATTTAAAGTTTGCTTCGCACACATTACATGAATATGGCTTTTCACCGCTGTGAAGCAACATCTTAAAGTATCCCAGCTTTGTAAATTTGGATTCACACGTACTACATGAATGTGGCATATCACTGTTGTTTAGTAACAGTCAATCGACAGTGCCGGTTACTGACGTGAGGGCTGGAACGGGGTGCACTCTGCTTACTGAGGGCATTTGAATGTTAACGAATGTGAACCAAGAGGTGTGTCTTTAAAGAATCTTGCCGACGAAATTTTGCCTTGCATATACAACATCTGTGAAGCAGCTCGTGTCTTTTTAAAGAACGTTTTACAGGAAACGTTGCTTTACATAATCCACATGAGTATGGCCTTTGACTACTGTGGCATAACATGTGTTTCGTCAAGGCATCATTCTGAGGAAATTTAGCTTTGCATATAGCACAGGAGTATGACCCCTTGCCAGTATGACTTAACAGGTGCTTCTTCAAATTACCCAATTTTGAAAAGTGTCTTTTGCATACACTACATATATACGGGCTAGGGCTAGTATGATTAACCACATTATCCATATTCTCGCTGACAGGACGCTCCTGTACAAGATTTCTTCTAGCTGCAGTTGTAGTATATCGTCTTCCAGTATTGTCTAATGTATACATCTTCCTTACAACAGAATCTGACGTATCTGGACATGACCTGAAATAATTATTAGTAATATATGCAGTGCGTTTTGTAATATGTAGTATGAACAAGTAATGTGAAGAGCACTTTCGAGATACA
The DNA here is from genome assembly GCA_946902985.2 of Meconema thalassinum. NCBI lineage: Eukaryota > Metazoa > Arthropoda > Insecta > Orthoptera > Tettigoniidae > Meconema > Meconema thalassinum. The sequence goes on from OX336396.1 coordinate 274,663,331, forward strand.
AAGATCTGAGTAGTGAAATATTAATCGGGGCAACTTTCAGTAGTACCAATATCATAGGCTAGCTCGTTCCTACTTCCTATGAGGTGTTCATACAGGCTCAATATCTTACAGTTTTGTACTGAACCCGTATTTTCTTATTAGATAATATAAATAAAGGGTATGCTTTATTATGCATTGAAGCAGCAGCATTCCAGAACCTAGGATGTGGACTGAGCGGCCTATCATAAAGCCAGCTTGTTGTTATCCATGCATAGCAGGCTGTGGAAACGAACAGATTCTCGTAATATCTAGTTAGCATGAAAAGCAAGGCAAGTCAGAGCAGCGAAGACGATTGCAAAGGTCAAGCAAAGGAGGGGAAAATAGAGATTGATAACATGATACGAGTGACCGGGTAATGTCGGAAATGCAACGAAGTTTGTAATAGTTTTTTATATAGCTACAGAAGAAACAGAAGATTTATGAGTACCCTAGGAGTAGCAGAACATCTTAAGGAAGATTACCAACATTTTAGAAAGGCATTTAAATGAGTCTATACGACAGGAGGAATTAAAATACGAAGTGAGACCGCCACCGTTCTTTCGCTAGATGAAGGGATGGTTTTGGAACAAGTCAGGGGCAGACAGCACATTTGTCAGACAGAGGAGTGATGAGTTGACACTTGACGCGTCTGGTTGTTTCGCGATCGGAATCATAAAATGGAGATCCGAGTCAAGTGCGGGAGTGATAATTCCACCGGCGACTGAAGCCGTGTCTTCGGTAGATTGAAAGTCTGAAAACTTGCTATGTTCGAAATTCAACCTGGTCCGCTTTATTACTACAGACAAGTTCATTACAGTATTCGAGCGATTGTGTGAACAGTTTAAAGACAGTGAAGCATTATTGAGTTGCAGTGTTTAATTATTTATTTATTTATCGTATGGCTTTTAGTGCCGGGAGTGTCCGAGGACATGTTCGGCTCGCCTGAGTCTGTAGCTTCTTTCAGCGGACGCCCTTAGGATGAGCTACGAATTCCGTTCAATTTCAAGTAGTTCCAACTTTCGCCACCAGATATCAATGATACCTAGTGGTGAACGTTGGAACTTTGATAGAGCGTTCTGACGAAATCTAACCTAACAATTTTGCTTTACACAAGTTTAGTCTGTGAAAGGATCTTTTAAATGCCATAAATCTATGACATGGTCCCGCCGGCTTTACTTCCCCTCCGAAGGAAGGCATACTGAAGGATTTTTAACGCTCTTAAAAATCCGACGACTTTGGCCGGTTTTGAACCCACTATCTTGGGCATAGCAGTTCAGCATGCTACCGACTACGCCACCGAAGCAGTGTTTAATGAACATTTACGAGTGGTATTAATCGTGAGCTACGAGACGAAACATTATGTCGTCTTTCTTTAGTTGAGACACAGGTCAACTTGGACATTCATACGAGGGATTTTCAGTAATATTTTCCCTAATCATCAATTTACCACGATAGTTCGGTAATCCATAGAGTTGTATGGTGAATGTCATGCTACACGGCATACACTTAAGCAGAAGAAATATACCAGGACAATTCACAGATATTGAAGAAACGTCAAATGAGAATGGAACCTACAACCACAGTATGGGGAACCACGTCTGAATTGAACATGAGTGTACAGGTGGAGGAGAAGAAACTGAGTAGGGAACACTGCAATGAGAACGTGGAAATTCCAGAGTAACTTAAAATTTGATTACGAAATTTAATTGGAAAAATGGCAGAGCTACTTAAAGCTACTCTACAAAATTATGAGTATGAGAGAGGAACTTCCAGAACGTCAGTTCAGGTCTGCGCTACCAAGAACAGAAGTAGATGGAGCAAGGGCGATCCCAGCTCAAAGCTTAAAGAACCCAGTTCAAAATATGACGAGGATGAAGTTGGAGACCGGATCAAGCAGCTTTAGCAGTGGGAGGAGAGATGGAGATCCAGTTGCTGTCAACATCGAGGCTATGAGCGGTAGTTACAAGTGGCCCGAGACTCTTGAGAAAATTCCTGAAGATTATGCTCGAGTCCCGTTTAGTCTAGAATTCCCATTCCAGCTAGAGAGATCGAGATCACAATATACAAAGAATGCCACGCAGCAGAGTTATATGACCCATGTACGCGAGTGTAGTCAGTCAACGTAGTGGGCTGCAGTGATCCAGTGTAACGTAGCAATTCAGTATACATATTTTTATCCAGATGACCAGTGATAGAGGGCTAGTGAGGTGGCTTGTGCAAGAATATTCCGTGAAATGCAGACGCTGAGGCCCTAGGTTCAGTGCGGGTAGTACAAGAGGTCAGGAGAGACTACCACAGCGAGACTCAGGTGGTAAATCCTCAAGCGACAGAGCAGCAAGCCGTGAATTATGGAGAATTTAAAGTTTGCTGAGAGATCCAGTGCACAATTTGCTTACAGTGATAACACGTACACGCACTTGCTGAACAAATTAAATTAGTTTCTTGTTATTCACGCTAGGAAGTTGTGCTTATCAAGACTAGACTCTTCAACCCGCCACAATACACACTGCAAGTTCGGTAATCGGGCGGGGACAATACGAGCGGCATCCATTGGGCCTTGCTCTAAACAGTAAATTGATTCTCATTGGCACTTATTTGGACAAGAAATACGCGTGCATATTGTTTGATATACTGAGTAGTAACGAGGCTTAGTTGTGGGGGCCCCCTAACATGGCTGAGTGACTCTTAACATCGTGTAAGAGGAGGTTATATGGCCCGAGCGCTGGGTCGCTTCAAATATCAACGAATATTCTTCTAAATGAACGTTAACAAGCTTCTCTAAATTCAGTTTGGACTGTAAGAGTGCTGAAATTGTTGCTTCAATGATACAGTATATCCGCTCATAATTCAAGAATATGATCCTCGGCGTGAGAAAGTATCGCGTGTTAAACGCAACATTAACTATAACACCACTTTAACTATAACGAACTGATGGGGAATTAACGTTCACTTTTTCAAAAGAGAATTGAAATTAAAAACCAATTACACTTGAGCTCAATTATGTCAATTTCTCCTCAGTATTATTTTATTGTGAATTATATTATTCAAAATTACAGGTTGCCACAATTGTTTGCCTACTCACTGAGTATTTCTGTTGGTTGTACCATGTCCGTGATATTATGATCCCGTTTAATTATTTCAAACTAAGTGTAACGAAAATGTCCGGGGTTTCTAACTGAAGTAATGTGTGTTCATACAGTTTAAATTCTATGAGCTGGAAGAGATGATTTTATTTGTTTAACTTTGGTAGTGTTTTTCGCACACTGCAAACGGTCATTCTTCTTTATAATCATTCCGGGTTGTAAACTCGTTTTTTTAAGAACTATTGTTTGTTTGATATAACATGGGCTCATGATAGATTGCCTCGATGCCATAAACAGATTCCATGTCATTATTTTTAATTGTATACTGAAGTCATCTTAAGGCATGTGCCCGTTAAGCGATGTTGGGTTGTCTGCATTTTGTGCGTGCATGTATTGCGAGCGTCAGTTACGCTACATTTAATTGTCAGGGAAGTTTTGGGTTAGGCGGCTTCGGTGGCATAGTTGGTAGCATGCAGAGCTTCTATGTCCAAGATCGTGGGTTCAAACACGGACAAAGTGGTCGGATTTTTAAGAGCGTTAAAAATCCCTCAGTATGTCTTCCTTCGGAGGGGAAGTAAAGCCGGCGGGCCCAAGTCATAGATTTATGACATGCAAAAGAACCTAACTACAATTAAGTGAAACTAAATTTGTAGGTTAGATTTTATTAACGCTCCATTTACGCTCACCGCCGGTTACGGTGGCATCTAGAAGCCAAATTCACAGCTAGGTGTCGATGGTAGCATTTGATATCAAATGTAGGAACTACTTGAAATTGATCGTTTGCAGTCCTTATCTGAATTACAGATAACACACACTAATACAGCCATCACAATTAACACTGGTTATCAGACAGATTCTACACACACCCAAAGTACACGGGGCTACGTGACCGCATTGTTGCAGCCCCTAAAATGAGGAGCCAACTTCGGATTCTTTACTGTCTGCTTTGTTTGGGGTGAATGTGAAATAAAGTGACCGCCTCGATGGGTCTTCAATTACTGTAAAATAGAAAACGATTTCTACAAATCTAAATAGCATCGTTCTTGCTTTATTTTGCCACAGTGTTAAAATAACTTTCTGTGAACCAAATTGGTAACTTACGTTATTCTTGGGATATGTTCTCAGGTTTCTCAGCTCTGTATTCATATCGGGTGCTTGTATACGGGTTAAGTGTTGCTACTGCTGTATAAGTAGTTTCAGAAAATGTGGTGTTACCAAGATTACCATTCTCAGGGCAACGCCAAAATGAATTAAAGTAATCTTTCGCTGGGTCATCGTCGTGACATATATGGTCTAGGGTGGCAGACTTCAGTCCACCGCGTTCGAGGGAGTTCCTTTGGTGGGCTTTGTGTTCTTCTTTATTCTTATTGCCTGGCACTTGTATGCTCTTTCATATTGAGATCTGTTTTATAGGAACCTTGTGAACTTAAGTACCGGTTTGGTTGTTTAAAAGTAATGATTTAGAAAAATGAATAATTATTCCCTGAAATTAAGAGGAGACTGGATTTAACGAGTATGCAAAGTGATTATCACAAATCAGATTTACGTGTCTCAGCTCATTCCATCGCGTGTCCAATTAGAAGCGGCGTCTTCTGTTGTCTGTTGAGATTATCCGAACTGCTACAACGGTAATAAGCCAGCTAACTAGGAGTGAGGCTTGGGTAGTTTTATAAAGTAGAATCCTAAATTTTCCTATATCATTGTTTTTACATTTCAACAGAATCAATCGCAACTCCATTTTAGTAACAACATCTTCCTAGTGTTGACAAACTTATTTTTATGTGGAATTATTCATCTTATTTTAATTCAAATTCGTAAGGATATTCATCTCAGTTTATTATTATTAATATTAAACCCTATTAACGCTGAAGAAGACACCATTGTTATTTCAAAACATGCAAATAGTGTTGGCAAGGCGGACTACATGATACAGCCACTCAATATCTTGGGTTGGTAACTTTGATGCCTCAGGCTTAAGGCAAAACAAACAACAAGACGCTAATAAAACGCATGGCCCAGAAGTTAGCTATCCCACCAGCGGTCCGGGCAACTCTCAGTTGGGCCGAGAGGCTGGAGAATTTTATTGCGCATACCAAACCCCAACCCACCATTACGTTCTCTAAGAAAACTCCCCACATTATGTTTTCTTGAATTCCCAAGCAATAAACAGTAAACCTACATTCACTGCAGCAGCTTCCGTGGGATATGTTGTTACCTGGCAAATTTGTTAAATCCTCCCAGAGTTTAAGATTAGTAGATGTAGAAACTGTATTTGATTGGATTTACTAATGCCAATACCAGGTTTGGAGGAAGCTATGTACGCTCAGTATTTGAGGTTATGAAGGACTCATCAGCAACATACTAGGGGAGTATTTTAATAGTGGACTTTCCTCACAAAACTCATATCACAGTTACATTCCTTTCACTGCAGTGTGAATATTTCCTCCAACCATATAAAAGGGTTTTCCACAAGTAACTTATTACTTCAGTCAGTGAGAACGGAAAGGGAATGGATATTTTGTGAGTTGCTAAATGGAAAGTTAATATTAATATCTACTTCTATAATGAGACAGGCAGTAAGATAAATAACTTCAATGGCAGCTACAATAAGACAATTATCTTTTGCTCCAAAGAAACCTTATTCAAATCCAACATTTTCAGTTATGCATTCATAAAAGTGGAAGAACACTTTTCTCATTATTATGTCCACTTACTCATTCAAATGATTTCCACTTGCATCACTTTCTTCAACCTGGATTTCTTCTTTCATATCCTAGGATAAGATAGAATAATTCATTTCTTTGCTGTCAACTTATACATTTTACACAAATTACAAGCTATGTAATTGCACATCACAGCTCAATTGAAGTAATAATATATTTGCTTAACGACTACCAGAAACTAGTTTCATAGTTAGTGATGGAGATGATCGGTATACCCTCCCTAGTTCTGTAACGTATAATACACCATCGAGTCGTCACTCCTTTAGAGAACAAGTGAATCTTAGTGCGAGAGAAAATGCTGACATTACTAACTTAATAGAAAAAATATCCATAAGCATAATGGAAAAATGAACATTTATTTTTAATTCTTCAGCTGTAAGACAGAGAGTAGTGGCTGAGGAGAGGAGAAAGTGAATGGAAGAGTGGACAAAGATGATGAAGGAGGATAGTGAAGGTACAAAAAAGGTCCTGTATGGAATGGTAAAAAATAAGAGGCGGAAGGATCCTACGGATTATGTTAGAATGGTGAACAAAAGGGGACAAGAGATTAGAAAATAGGGAAGAACTGAAGAAAATGTGAAAAGAATATTTTGAAGAACTTCTGAACCCAAATGAAAACCACGGCAAGGAGGAAGAAATCGGGGAAGAGGAAGATGGACTGCAAACAGAAAATGACTTAACATGGAAAGAAGTGGAAGATGCAGTGAGGAAGATGAAAGGAGCGAAGGCACCGGGTGTGGATGAGTTGAGTGAGGAGATGGTGAGAGCAGCAGGAGAGGTGGGGATACAATGCTTATACCGAGTGATGAAGACAGCATGGAAGGAAAGGAAGACCCCAGAGACTGGAAAAAGGGAATAATTGTCCCGATCTTCAAGAAATGTAGTAGAACAGAATGCAGAAACTATCGGAGAATAACACTGATGAGTCATTGTGAAAAGATGTTTGAGAAAGTTTTGGAAAGGAGAATTAGGACAAGGATAGAAGGAGGGATGAGGGAAGAACAACATGGCTTCAGAGCAGGAAGGTCCACAGTGGATTTGATTTTTGCAGTAAGGCAGTTACAAGAACAGCACTATGAGTATGGAACAGATCTACTGATGGCCTTCTTGGACATAAGAAAGCATATGACAGTGTATGCTGAAACAAAGTATGGAAGTCATGGAAGATAGAGGAGTAGAAAAATGGACTATAAGGAGGATAAAGGAGATGTACAAGGGAAGCGTGAGCTGTGTGAAAGTGGGAGGAGAGAGATCGGACTGGTTGGAACAGAGGAACGGCCTGATACAAGGAAGTGCACTGTCACCGTTACTTTTCATTGTGGTGATGGATGACATAATGACCCGAGTGGCACAAGTAATTGGGGAAGGAAAGATGAAAGCAATGGTGTTTGCAGATGATTTGATGATTTGGGGAAACAAGGAGGAGGTACAGGAACAGTTGGACGTGTGGGAAAGAATAATACAAGGATACGGGATGAAATTTAGCATAAACATGAGTGAGATGGTGATCACAACAAGGAAGAAGGAAATAACCATAACGGGAATAACAATTGGTGGGCAACAGTTGAAGAAAGTGGAGAGTTTCAAGTATCTGGGAAGCCTGATACAAGATAATGGAAGAAACGATAGAGAAATAAATGAGCGGGGGAGACGGGCAGAAGCATTCCGGAGGAGTGTGAGAAGCATGTTATGGAGCAAGGATGTCCCTCAGAACAGCAAAAAGATCATATATCGGACGTACTATGTCCCTATCCTGACGTATGCCTCGGAGACCTGGGTTATGAAAGGAAGGGAGAAGAAAAAAATACAGGCCAGTGAGATGAGGTTCTTGAGAAACAGTATTGGAGCTACAAAGATGGACAGAATAAGAAATGAGAGGACCAGAGAATTAATGAAGGAGGAACCATTACAGGATGGTACAGAGAAATCTAGACTTAGATGGTATGGACATGTAAAACGAATGGAGGAGAAGAGGATACCCAGGAGGATACACAAGACGAAGTGGGAAGGAAAGAGACCAAGAGGAAGACCGAGAGACAGGTGGCTGAAGGGGGTAGAAGAAAGCGTGAAGAAGAGAGGAGAAGACTGGACAAGGGTGGAGGCTGAGAGATGGTGGGAAGACAGAAGACGTTGGAGAGGCCTGTGTTCCAAACAGAACCGGCCAGTGGCTGGAAACTGTGCAAGATGATGATGATGATGAGCTGTAAGACCAGAAGGGGTCGTAGGATCGAACACACATATGTATCACTGAGTAACAAGCAACTAGGCTCGCAATATTTCTACTAGCACCTTCACAATATTTTATAGGAGATTTTTGACAAAACCCTACAGTTAAAGCTAAGAAACATTCAGTAGAATATAGTGTAAGCCAAGTAACAGCTTCTGGAGAGAGTATATAACATCAATATTGCAGCAACTTGATACTACTAGCTACAAGCATTATATGTCTTCTGGAGTGGGAGTGTTAAGTAGAGTATATAACATCAATATTGCAGCAACTTGATACTACTAGCTACAAGCATTATATGTCTTCTGGAGTGGGAGTGTTATGTAGAGTATATAACATCAATATTGCAGCAACTTGATACTACTAGCTACAAGCATTATATGTCTTCTGGAGGGGGAGTGTTATGTAGAGTATATATCATCAATATTGCAGCAACTTGTTACTACTAGCTACAAGCATTATATGTCTTCGGGTGTACAGGAGCACATAGTTTGCAATGGTAGTACAGGCCTAGGAAGTGTTTGGTGAACTAATAGAATACCATAGTCTATTTCAAATGCTGTTATGAATGTAGTCGCAAGTCATTTAATTGAACAGATTTCCTGAGATCAGTAGTATTATACAATTTTCATAAGAAAATATGCATTGTCCGTTGAGCCATAATATATTTAAACACAAATAGTGCTAAATGTTCCGGCATAACTCAACAAGATGACAGTGTTTCGCCCCGGTGTGCTATTGGGCTCTTCAGTTGGTTAAAGCACACCTCACCAAGACACTGTCTAGTGTCATCTTGTTGAGTTATGCCGGAACATTTAGCACTATTTGTGTTTAAATATATTATGGCTCAACGGACAATGCATATTTTCTTATGAAAATTGTATATTCAATGCCAAGGTAAGGTTATAATTGCTTTGGAATGGAGTTTCGACTCCCATAGTGCACTGGCTTGCTCGTGACGCGGATATACATGTATCAAATACGTCTTGCAATGGCCTTCCCAGTGTGCACTAGACAGTGTCTTGGTGAGGTGTGCTTTAACCAACTGAAGAGCCCAATAGCACACCGGGGCGAAACACTGTCATCTTGTTGAGTTATGCCGGAACATTTAGCACTATTTGTGTTTAAATATCAGTAGTATTGCCAGATATTTAGGAAAATAGAAATCCTAGCTTGAAACTTGTTGAATCCAACCCTTACAGTTCCTGCCATTGAACAGACTAAGAGCTCAGCACATTTTAGTTTAATGTGCCAGGCCACATGGTCAGTCTGTCTGCAAGCCCGGAAGATGAGTGGGTACGATCACCTCCCTTGGCCAAGCTTTACATGGTTCCCAGGAATGGGAATAATAAGGCCTATCCTCACGCAACATTAAAACAAGATATTTGGTAAGAGAGAAGATTTGTCAACATTTACTAAAAAGAATTAGAGTTAATTATGTTCTGCATATGTCTGTAATATTCTCTCATTTTCATTACTTTTATTACTTAATTACTTTTATGTTCATAGCCATGTGCATGAACTTGTACTTCTCAGGATTGGGATGGGGGCAATCACGGTCATTTGTTAAAATTATCCCAGCAATTGCCTGGAAGTTGAAGTAATAAACCACTGAAGACCCCTTCAAGGATGGTAGTGAAACCCATTTACCCTGAGTTGCCCTTATGAGGGCATCTTATTTCAGCCCTCTGACTAGAATACATATATTCGACCAAACCAAGAAAAATTGGTATACTGTCAAAATCCTCCAAGTCTATTGTATTAAGCCCTTCACATAATAAAACTTTGGCCAGTGAGAATTTAGGTGCATCCCCTATTAGCTCAGTGCTCAAAGCAACAGCGTGTGAAGCCGCAGGTTCAAGACCCACAAAGGTCAGATATTATTTGCCTTTCCTCAAAAGGCTTGGCGTTCTGTATTCAACATGAACTAACAGCTGAAATCAATTCTAGAATCTCTAAGTACCGTTTGATGATAAGGGCGTAAAGTTGCAACATGATAAAGTACTTACCTGTTTGAAATCCGAAGATGCTATTTCTAGTTTAATGCAAGGAACAAACTCTGGTGAGGGACATTCTTCAGTCTGAACTTCCCCAGTAAGGTCAGTGTTATCCTGCAGAGAAATGATTTGCTTCAATAATATATTCCTTGGCTTAGGTGGAATTACAACTTACAGATGATTGGAAACTTACTCTGATGTAATCAAAAGACCAAATTTTGCTTGGATCCTATTTAATTTAATTTCTAGATCAGTAGGTCCATTAACTTAAAAGATGCAAGTTATTTTCTTTTAGTTCACAAAATAAATTCAATGCAGACGTTTGTTTTATTAGGTAGCATCGTCATTATTATATTCAGTTGAGCTCTATAAAGTAATTTCTCGCCGTAGAATAATCGTGAAGGTTACGGAATTGAGAGAGAACATTTGATGATTAATAGACTGCATACAATCAAAGCATTAAGAGAAGTCTGCTCATTACTAAAACATGTATTAAATATAAATATATGCTTTTTTAACCCCCTTAGTGCCAAGAATGCCAAGCCATTTTCAATGATCATACAGACTATTCGAAAAATAATCATAAATACCACATTTTCAACGATAGAATCATTATTATGAAAAAATAGGCTTATGAGATCACCTTTTGTGCGTGTGTGTGTGTGTGTGTGTGTCCGTCTATCTCTCTCTCTCTCACTCTCTCTCTCTGTGTATACCTCCCTAATATCATCTAAACGGCTGGAGCGATTTCTATGAAACTCGGTAACGTCCATAGCACCATTTTGGCCGACCCCGACCGTGCCCTTCAAATTTTATTACGTCTCACCAATCCAACATGGCGGCTGTGCGAAATATTTTACCAGTATTCAATATCTCCAAAACTATTGCCGATGTCACCCTGAAATTGTGTACGGTGATAAAGTACACTACTACAATTTCACCTATTAGGCTTTCAAGAACCTGGTAACTACAAAGCCAACATGGCGGCCAAGCGAAGTTGAGACATTTAAATAGACATTTCTCGCGATCCATCCAAACGCTATGAAGCTTCGTACAGCTAATGTTTATACTGTAATGCACTGACGTCTAATTTAGTTCAATTGTTTATATATCCTAAAGATGACGGCTGTGCGAAATACTTCACCGGCATTCTATATCTCCGAAACTAATATTGATATCGCCCCGAAATTTCGTACGGTGATAAATGGCACCAGTGGCGTAGCCAAGGGTGCCCATTTGTGGCTACACACGTCTTCATGACAACGTATACGCACAGTCTACCTACAGATCGCGAAGCTTGGCTCATATTTTTCTACCGCCAGACAATAATGCTCTCATGCAGACAGCAAGAATGTGCCGACTGCGCTATGTTGGTGTATGTTATTGTTGCTGGATTTACTGTATGTGAGCATTATGTAAAGGTTATATCTTCAATTTAACATGTGCTTTACAAGAGGAGATGTGCAGTTCAATAAACAGATCTAATATTAGAAGAAATAGTTCAGTGTTGCTAAGTAACCTATATGATCGCTTTTCAGTCGGTCAACACGAGTGTACGGTACCCAATACGATTTGGTGGGCAGTGACAATTTATCTCCTAATGCCAGAAATAAAAAATACATGAATCGTTTATACACTTAATAAAACACGTCTCACATAAGGGGGGAAGGGAGGAGAGGGAGGGGGAGAGGAAGGGGGAGTGGGATTGTATGAGAAGCGTTTTATTAAATGTATAAATATTTATTGTAGTATGAATTACACTGGGAAATTAATTGTTACTTCTCGCCCAATCTAATTGGTTGTATTCGTGTTGACCGACTGTTCAAATAGCAAGACGACACCAGAGTTTCCAAAGGGCCCTAAAAGGTAAGATTTGATCTATGGATTTTAGGCTAGTATTATAAAGCTTTTCAAGGGGAGCGTGATGGAGCAGTGGCTTAGCTGCTCGTCAATCACCCGGACGGCCGGAGTTCCAATCCCGGTGACAGTGGGGCGGAATTTTCACCAGAAACATTACGTGGCGTCAGGAAGGGCATCCGGCCTTAAATCCCCGGCCAAAACCAAAATGAGCCTGATTGGCTCCGGCAACCACAATTATTTGGGATATGCAGTAGAAAGTATTATAAAGCTTTTCAATCAAACAACCGAACTAAGTCTTTAACTGGTTATAAATCAATAATAATGTTATTGGTTTTATGTCCCTTGTAACTACTGTGGCTTTTAGAGACTCCGGGGTGCCGGAAGTTTGCCCTGAAGGGGATCTTTAACGTGCCAGTAAATCTACAGACACGGTTCCCTCGCATTTATGCACCCCTAAATGCCAGCTGACTGCGCCAGGATAAGATCCTGCAACCTTGGGCACAGCTGGCGAGAACGTTACCGCTGAGCCACGGAGCCAGTCGGTTATAAATCAGAAGCATGTCACGGTAGGATATCTATGCATGGCTTTGGTGGCGTAGTCGGTAGCATGCTGAACTGCTATGCCCAAGTTCGCGGGTTCAAACCCAGTCGAAGTCGTCGGGCCCATGTCATAGATTTATGGCACTTAAAGGAACTTACAACTACAATTGGTAGTGTGTATCCAAAATGTGTAGGCTATTGGGTTAGACACGCTCTATCAAGTTCAAACGTACGCCGTTGGGTCTCAGTGACAGTGGCGTCTGGTAGCTCAAATTGGAACTACTTGACATTGAAATTGGAAAACCTACGGGCGTTCATGTGAAATGCCCTGCTATGGCCATTGGCTGAAAATCAAATATAAATATCTATGCATTTTGAAAATTAAGACATACGGTAGGCTAAGTAAACGTAAAAGATGTCATCTCAAACGCGTCCCCACGTTTTAATTTTCAGATGTAGAAAATGGCTTTTTAATAGTCAGAGAGCTGATTTAATGAATAAAGATGTTGTACAATAATATAAACTTATTCTCGAATCCTTTGGAAGCAAGCCAATTTATGTCGTCAGGATAATGCTCACAAACGGTTTGTTAATTCTCTCATGAAATACCTGGTCACCCACATGGCTGCTGTGAAGGTACGGTACACAATTGTTATTGCCGATATTTGTAAAATTGGCATTGTATTATTTTGTCAAATTCTGGAATGAAAGGTTTCAAACCCACAGAAAAAAATACGAAGTACCTACAATTGAGCCATTTAAGACCTTGAGATCCTTTTATACTTTTCGTTTCAAAAATCACACTGGTATTTTAACTAATTAACTATAATGTTAACGGAATATCTAGCTTTGGATATGGTTAAGAATTTGATATTATATTATACCCATACTATCAACCCGCCCCGGCTTCGTCTGGTATCTTACAGGAGTCTCTCAGTGTAAGCTTAAAAGGCGCACGGACGGTAGGTCTCAGGCGCAATTCAGAAAAGCCGAGGTGAACAGCGAAACTCCAAACACTTATAGTCTACTCTTCTCTGAAGTCTTAACTCGACACGACTCGACAGTTAATGCTAGCCGAAGCTGGGGTGATGGGCTCGCTCGCTAGCTCATAAACTCGCTCCGAAGCTAGTAATTTAAATTTCCACTGAATGGAGATTGTTGGAAGAAATTAAAACGTAAAATCACTTGGCGATGTATTAAAGATATGCTGTCGCGAACTTCTTTGTAGAACTTTTCATGCTGACCATACACTCATAGTATATGGATATTTTTAATGGTTCACCCAACGTAAGCTTAAAGGGCGAACGGACGGCAGGTTTTCCTTCGACACGATTCTCTGAAATCGTTACTGCTCGGCTTCCATTAGTCGTAAATGAATGTTTCCTACAGAAACCTTCCTCGAGAAATTATGTACTGAATGGTGAAAACCGCATCAAAATCCATTCAGTGGATTTAGAGATTACCCTTTACAGCCAGGAATCGTGGACTTGGTTTATGTAGGGATGCCAGCGACTATCATTAAAACAAATACATGAATTTATAACTAGTATGGACTATGAATTCTACGTAAAACTCATTAAATACGTTATACAACTGTACCTAGGGATACTTAAGAGGACTGAACTAATAAAAACAAAGCATTCTTTTTATGTTTCTATGAACTAAAAGTGTACAGTATATCAACATTGTGGCTTTTTTTCTGTAGTTGTTGTTGTTGTTTGAGTCTTCATTCTTTTGACTGGTTTGATGCAGCTTTCCAAGCCTCCCTGTCCTGAGCTCATCGTTCCATCTCTACATAGCTACCACACCCTATATCCGAGGCAATCTGTTTAACATACTCTAACCTTGGACTACCGCTACAGTTCTTGTCCTCGACCCTTCCTTCCATAACTAAGCTTGCTATTCCTGGGTGTCTTAATATGTGTCCTACTAACCTATCACTTCTCTTCATTAACAATCGCCAGAAACATCTCTCCTCTCCCACTCGTCTTAATACCTCCTCGTTTGTAACCCTATCTACGCATCTGATCTTCATCATTCTCCTGTAACACCACATTTCAAATGCTTCAATTCTCCTCTTTTCTGCTGCACCAATAGTCCAAGTTTTACTTCCATAGAGCGCCACGCTCCAGACAAAGGCTCTCAAAAATTACTTCCTAATACCTAAATCTATATTCGATTCAACCGATTCCTCTTTTGTAGAAATGCTTTCCTTGTCTGAGCCAACCTACTTTTTATATCCTCTTTGCTTCGTCCATCACTGGTTATTCTGCTTCCTAAGTAACAGAAGTCTCCTACTTCCTTCAGCTTTTCACCTGCCAATTTGATCTCCATAGAGGTTTCTGATTTATTTCCGCTGCATTCCAGTTTTTTTATTTTATTTTTTTACATTTATTAATTTTCATCATGAATTATTTCCGTAAGACGGAGTCCATTTAACGTGACTTGTGTTTACAAAGGAAATAATCACTCAGGTGAGTTAAAATTCAAAAAACCCTTGCAAAAGTGAAATCATTAGTCCCGCGAATAACGTGCTCAAGGCAGTTGCCAGCTTGCGAGCCGCCGCGAGCGCTAGTGTCGCTTCACCTACAAAGAGGATGCAATTTCGTAGCGCAGCGAGCTTCGCGACTGTGTATTTTAGACTGTGGTAATACAACTCCGTCCTCCCCGAGTTGCCAATCTAACGTTTCCCTTGCGAAATAACTTTTAGCTTATTTCAAACTGAGGCTAGCGCCAAATAAGTTTGAATCCCACACAGCGGGACATTATCAGCTTTTTTTCTTTTCTTTGCGGGAGAGGTTATATGTAAATTAGTCTAGTTTTTATTAAAAATAACGCGATTTAATAAAGACTTAGAAAATTCTATGGGTACATTAACATCTTGAGCATGAGATAAGCGTCAGCCGAGTTGATTCATATTACGTAAATATGTCCAGCAATTCCCCGAAATACGGTTATCTCCCAGTTACGAATGAGTGAAATTTCGTCGCCTGAGTAGTATAAGCAATTAAACCTTTTTCCGGCTGCATGTAGCATTTGTAAGGTAAGAAGGACCATGGTAGGTGACAAATATCTTCGAAAATGATAGTTTAGGCATTCAGGGCTAATTGCAATATAAAGCACAGGATCTTGTTGGAAAAACTGAATAAACATGAAAATGAGAACCGGTATTGAATTACTCATAAATCAACATGATACATCGTGAGAGGACATGCCCACTTTTGCTGAGACCTCTGTAAATAATTTCTCTTGTTGAGAGATAGGCAGTCTTCATGTTAGTAGCACAGATATATTTGAGTTTATTTTGTTCCTGTCAGGGGAACAGGAATGTTCTAGATTTACCATTCAGGTGAGACATTTTAGTCAAAAATTAACTTAATTTTCTAAAGAACTGATTTGTTTTTGTCTTTTGAGCATATTATATTACTCGAAAAATTCGGGATCAAAATACATGAAACTTTTCTTGTGTAATAATATCTCATAGAGAAATGGAAATACTTGTAGAGTTGTTGTTAATTCATTTGAGGGGCTTGAGACACCTTGGTCATCAGCCCCGTGTAGTTGGGAGTGTGTTGAAGCTGTCTGGCAACCTGTATTGCTGTGATGATTGTAGTTGTGTGTGTAAATGTATATGGGACAGGGATGGAATAGACGTTCCGGGACATGAGCAAGGTACTATCCCGGCAATTTCCTGTAAGGAGTGTGGCAAAACCCGGGGAAAAACGCACTCACAAAACTGCTGTCAGCACCGGGATTCGAACCTACGATATCTGTACTTACCACAGCTGCCCTCGCGGCCATGGTGTACGTTCGACGAGCGCGCTATGCCGCGGGACGAAATGCTTGTAGAATTTGGCTTGAGTACCTATAACCCCTCCCATTGGCCGATCCTGGCTACGCTACTGAATGGCACTACTACAAGTTTATATATGTAACTGTCAAAAGTATGTAGACTAAAAAACCAACATGGCCGCCAAGCGAAATTGAAACATTTTAATAGACTTTTCTCGCGATTTAACGATCTGTGCGGAGTGAAATATGGTACAGTAAATGTTTATACATTTTGTAGTGCACTGGCATCTAATTTAGTTCAATTGTTTACATCCCTCAAGATGGCGGCTTTGCGAAATTTTAAAATTACGTTTTATTCCTTGTGTCGTAATCATACGATGGAAGTGGAAGTTTGAATAATGAACCTACGCAATAATTATCTTTTAATGGTACATAACTCTATGGCCTATACATATAACAATCCAACATGCCAACCATCCGAAATATTTAGATGGTTCTCAATATCTACGAATTTTTTACAGCAATCAAACTGAAATTTTTATGTTCATAGAGGCTATGAACAAGAGTTCACCTATAGGATTTTAAATAACCTGGTGAGCACAAATCCAACATGGCGGCGACGCGAAATTTAAACATTCCAATGGACGTTTCTCGCGATTTAACCATCCCAGTGCAGTGAAACTTGGTACGGTAAATGCTTATACAAATGTTAATCCACTTGCATCTAATTTATTTCAATTGTTTTCATAACCACAAGATGGCAGCTTTGCGAAATTTTAAAATCTCGTGTTTACTTCTTGTGTCCTAATCATGCGATTGAAGTTTGAATACTACACTGACACAATAATCTTCATGTAGTAGTCTGAACTGTTTCCTTCCTCCTGTAGACTTCCTTTTATTCTTTTTCCCTTCTGCGTGTCAATTATCGGAATTGTTCTCTTTTCTTCTTGGTTATTACTGGCCGGGTAACCGAGCAGATCAGTGGGCATTTCTATAATTGCTGATCAAGGTTCGTTATAGTAATTTCTTGCTATGCCGAATCGTGATTAGTGACACCTCTTCCCTTTTATCTTCTCTTTTCCGTCACCAATGACAACCCTTTGTTACTCTCCAGGCAGTCTTCTGTTTTTTTTATCTCCCATGTAGGACTTTATATTTTGTGCTCCCGCTCTCGTCTTCGAGATGCCGTGTTTTTCTTTCGGTTCTTTCTAGTTCTCATTATAAAGGTGCGCGTAGGGCCTGGATTTAGTTTATTTTGTGTAAATCCGTGATGCCGGATTAAGGTGAATCCATCAAGGTAGGATTGTCTTCGTATTTGTTCATCGTATGGAATACTATGGCGTATGGCCTTTTTAGAATGTCCATTGTGAGCTTCTTTCGTTCTCGTTATCTTTGTCTTCCTATCGCCGTATCTTTTTGTGTGGGTATTTGGTTCGGTTTACTGCATTGTGCGCTCACCATAAGACCATTACCATACCTCTTATCTTTTGTTTGCCTCCCTTACTTTAAGATTGTGTCTTCCGACGCAAGTCTATGAGTAAGGCTTAATCCCATTCTGACGTAACATATTTTGATGGACATCTTTTATTCAGTGTAACGTAACGTCTCTTGTGTTTATTTAATTTCGGTTTCATACCCCTCATTTTAATGGTTTATTTATCTACGTCATATCTACGCGCTCTTTTATTAAACTCCGTCCTATCTCATATTCCCTCACCTTCTCCATTTCTTCTGGGCTATTAGAGTTACCGTTCGATTCTTTTGCGGAAGGCTCACTTTTCCTGACACCTTGTCTAGCCCTTTTATCTTTCGTATTTCACAATGTAATTTTACTATTTGCGAGTATTCCTTCCCCATATGTCTCCCTCCCTTTTACCTTTACTTCCTATCGCCCATTACCTTAACATCACGGTCCTTTGTATCGTCTGTTTAACTTATGTCTTATGTTTGACAACCACATAACCTCACCTTAGCATGTAATGCTTCTTCGTCATTTCTTAGGCCTATTTTCTTGGAGAATACATTTCCGTTTCTTTACCTATGCGGCGTGTTTGTGTACCTTATTCCGTACATAGTTTAGTTCTTTATTCTTTAAGCAACTAGACTAGGCTAGGCTATGCCCATGGTTCTTCATAGTTAGGGGATTCGAATTGAACTTGCATTCACAGCAATGTGGATGTACGTTCAGTCCACCGCCTCTGATTATAATATCCTTTCATCACCTAGCCATGTATCATGGGCCCAGCGCACGACTAATAGCTACACACTTCGACTGCGACAACATCTGCGAACAAGGCCAGATGGCACAAATGGTAGCATCGCTGGTCGTCGAATCATGTAACGACACCTAATTTCATTTCTCAAAATGACATAGGAGAACCGCTTAGCCATATAAGTACGTCCAACTGTATGTGTAAGTTGGCAATAACCAACTATATCGTTTGTTTGTTGTTTTCATGTGTCGAGAATGCAAGATGGCAGCGGCTTATTATCAATAAACAAAACAAACTGTTGTGTGAATAGAGGAAATGTTCATGAAGATTATTATCCAGGTGATATGTTTAGGCCATAGTAAGCAGCTTTGACTCCAAAGTAAAAGTAAGGTCTGCATTAAATATATGTTCGTGCCTTTTCTGCGAGTGTGATGACAAATATGAATAGCAACACCAAATACGATATCGATTCACCAATCATCAGTGAAGTGAAACATTTATCCAACATCAATGCTTCGACGAAACTTGAATGGTTGGAATTTGACCCCCTATTTCCCACATTACCTATTCCTGAAGTACGTAATTCAATCTTTCTAGGTGGAAATGTCGCAAATACCGTAAATAAATATAATATTAGATATTTAGGGGAAGAAGGTTCTTCTTCAATTATACAATTATACAATGTATTCCCATGCTATTATGTGGAAGCGCTTTGAAATGGTACCGTCTGGTTCAGTACCCCTTTAGTTCATGGACTGGTTTTGTAAATGCTTTGAAGGAGAGATTCACGCCATCTGACTTTGAGCATGCCTTAAAGCATGAAATTTTCTCACGCACCCAAGCACTCAGCGAAAATATTGACGATTTTCTTACAGCGATCCGTACCCTGATATCCCGCCTCCCTGTTTCATTGTCTTCTCGTAAAACTATTAATACTGTTTACTGTAATTTACACCCGTCATATAAACAGTTTATTCGTCGTTCATCAGTATTAGACATTGAAGACATTCTCATCCAAGGGTGTGAATTTGGAGCAACTTCTCGATTGTGTAATCGATATTCCCCACCCCCACTGCCTTCGGAATCTATGGTTCCTAAATTAGAGTTCAGCATGGATGAGCGTAGTGATAAGATCAATATCCCTGCACGTGAGCAACGTAACAACACTATACCTGCCCGTTGGACTACACTACAATGTAACAATGGAGGCAATACCTCCGCCTCTGTTAATTCACATAGAACTAATGTTCGCGTTAATGCTGTGAATCATGTCCAACAAAGTACGTCCCGTTCTCACAACCTCGATGAGAATACCCGTCCTCACGTGAATACTTCCAGGTCCCCGGTTCAATGCTGGAACTACTTAAAAGGGTCTCATGCCTATCGTGAATGTTTAATACCGCTAAAAGGAAAGTTCCGTTTTCGGCTGTGGTCTGCAAGGAGTATCCAAACCAATCTGTCTTCGCTGCAACGCTAAATATCACTTGAGTCCAATCGTGAGGCCAAGAAGATTTATTTCAGCGGGGACTACGCTTCGGTGATAACTGATTTTCTTCCCATCACAAAGATAGGTTCAACATACGAAGGTATGCCTTTATTTTTCAGGTAATTGACTACGTCTTGGGGAGCTCCACTCTGTGAGCAATTTAGGAGCGTACCGTGGAACTTGTAAGTGATGACAGCCTGCAGCAAGTATCTATTGCCCATGTCACCCAACTGGAGCATTTTGTAAGTTAAGTCCATGTATCGTTGTCACATTTCTTCTTTTTCTCTAAAGTGTTTATTTATTTTTTCTTGTGATATGTTTTCCAGCTTATTTTTTCAAGTTTACGTGCGAGGACGCAAGATGGCATTGTTGTCAGTCATATTAACTACTTCTTTTTCAGGTTCCTCCTTCGAATAACATTTAAATAGTTGACATGTAGTCACTTTTCTTCACCTCTAATTAATCATTGTCGGAGTACCGTGGTGATCACCACTCAGTTTCATCCCATTATTAGCATAATTAATATAGTTCTCAATTAATCTTTTAATTTTAATCAATTTTAGATTTCGGCTCTCTGCCATCCTACCCAGGGAGACTAAGGAAGACTAGTTTTGATATATCTATGATTATTATATATTGTAACATTGTAACTTTTGTATATATTTTGGCAAGGAAGCTAGGGGTTTTTTACTTTCTTATATTATTTGTCTGGTTTAACTTATACTCTTATTGTGAAATTTTCGTTCTTTTGTTTTTATATTTTTCTTCGATTAAGTACACTTTTTAAATCCTCCCATCTTCCTCCTACTTCTAGGGTCCTGCCCGTCACATTTCGTGATGTATCCAGTCTCCTCCCTTCTCCCTTCCTCGTTGTCGTTTAATAAAAAAATTAACTTATACTGTTACTGTGAAATTTTCGTTCTTTGGTTTATATATTTTTTTTTTCGATTAAGTACACTTCTTTTGAGTCATCCCATCTTCCTCTCTCTTCTAAGCTCCTTCCCGTCATATTTTCGTGATGAATCCGGTCTCCTCTCTTCTCCCCTTCTCGTTGTCGTTTAATAAAATTTTTGTTCGTCTAGTTAATTGGACGCAACAAAAATTTTGGGGGAGTGTGAGGGAATCGGAACCGTTCTCTTCCTCCTGTAGACTTCCGTTTATTCTTTTTCCCTTCTGCGTGTCAATTATCGGAATTGCTCTCTTTTCTTCTTGGTTATTACTGGCCAGGCTAAACCGAGCAGATCAGTGGGCATTTCTATAATTGCTGATCAAGGTTCGTTGTAGTAATTTCTTGCTATGCCGAATCGTGATTAGTGACACCTCTTCCCTTTTATCTTCTCTTTTCCGTCACCAGTGACAACCCTTTGTTACTCTCCAGGCAGTCTTCTGTTTTTTATCTCCCATGTAGGACTTTATATTTGGTTCTCCCGCTCTCGTCTTCGAGATGCCGTGTTTTCCTTTCGGTTCCTTCTAGTTTTTATTATAAAGGTGCGCGTAGGGGCGTGGATTTAGTTTATTTTGTGTAATTCCGTGATGCCGGATTAAGGTGAATCCATCAATGTAGGTCACGACTTATTGTCTTCGTATTTGATCATCGTAAAGAATACTATGGCGTATGGCCTTTTTAGTTTGTCCATTGTGGGCTTGTTTCGTTCCCCTTATCTTTGCCTTCCTATCGGCATATCTTTTTGTGTGGGTATTTGGTTCGGTTTACTGCATTGTGCGTTTTCACCAGTAAGACCTTTACCATACCTCTATCTTTTGTTTGCCTCCCTTATCTTAAGATCGCGTCTTCCAACGCAAGTCTATGAGTATGGCTTAATCCCATTCTGACGTAACTTATTTTGATGGACATCTTTTATTTAGTGTAACGTAACGTCTCTTGTGTTTATTTTATTTCGGTGTCATACCCCTCATTTTAATGGTTTATTTATCTACGTCATATCTACGCGCGCTTTTATTAAACTCCGTCCTTTCTCATATTCCCTCACCTTCTCCATTTCTTCTGGGCTATTAGAGTTACCGTTCGCTTCTTTGGCGGTAGGCTAACTTTTCCTGACACCTTGTCTAGCCCTTTTATCTTTCTTATTTCACAATGTAATTTTACCCTTTACGAGTATTCCTTCCCCATATATCTCCCTCCCTTTTACCTTTACTTCGCTTGCCACGGTGGGTGAGTGGTTATAGTGTCAGACTACCAACCCCAAGATTGCAGGTTCGCTCCTGACCATGGTAAGTGATTTTTGAAAGGCGACAAAAATCACAACACTCATGTCATACGTTGTTGGCATGTTAAAGAACCCATTTTAATTCAGAAGGCCGCGTTCAATGGCAAAATTAATCTCGGGATTTTCCGCCAACACAAAGTTCCTCCATTCTCTACTTGAAAGCGCTGTAATGTCAAGGAGTTTAGATATCTAACCTCCTTGACTTTCATAGCGTTCAAGGGAACGACGAAATTCGACATGCATGCTACCCTCTGGGTGTCAATTAAAGAAGCTTGCACCAGCCAATCGAGGCCATACGATATTATTATACCTTTACTTCCTATCTCCCATTACCTTAACGTCAAGGCCCTTTGTATCGTCTACTTATGTATTATGTTTGACAAACGCATAACCTCACCTTAGCATGTAATGCTTCCTCGTCATTTCTTAGGCCTATTTCCTTGGAGAATACATTTCCGTTCCTTTACCTATGCGGCGTGTTTGTGTACCTTATTCCATACATTGTTTATTTCTTTATTCTTTAAGCAACTAGACTTGACTAGGCTATGCCCATGGTTCTTCGTAGTTACGGGATTCGAATTGAACTTGCATTCACAGCAATGTGGTTGTACGTTCAGTCCACCGCCTCTGATTCTAATATCCTTTCATCACCTAGTCATGTATCATGGGCCCAGCGCACGACTAATAGGTACACACTTCCACTGTGACAACATCTGCGAACAAGGCCAGACGGCACAAGTACATAACTCTAAGACCTACATATATAAAAATCCAACATGGCGACATGGTTCGCAATATCTACGAATCTATTACAGCAATCAAACTGAAATTTTGGATGTTCATAGAGGCAATTAACTTAAGTAGGATATATGAAAAGAGGCTTTGCTATGTATTATAACCAATACCTCATTTTTTCATACATTATGTTTGTTAAAGTATATACTGTATCAAGACCCTTTTTAATTCAGGTTATTCTGATACTTGTTCAATTTTTCAATTTTGTTGTGTGTAAAAAATCAATTTTGAGTCTATATTAAGGACACCTAAGAGTCATATTCGAAGAAACACTACGTTTCCAGCTGTATAAAGTTCTTCGATAAATCAGTAGTCAGAAAACTTCAACTAGAAGTGAGTGCGTGATTGGGGAAGCGGTAAGGGAAGGCGTCAATACAAACTCAAACCTATCGCGTAACGGACTTCGAAGGAAAATAGTAGACATCGCACAGGCAAGCTTGGAACCTCTTCATTCCAACAGACATATGCCTACAGAAATCTACAATTATAAGATTAACAGCACGCAGATTCAATTGGCTTTGGCAGTTTGGTGCGAGCAGCGAGAACCTACCTGATCGGCGCGTGGCACTGAGAGTGTTAAAATTAACATGATAAAATACTTACCAGTTTGAAATCCGAAGATGCTATTTCTAGTTTAATGCATGGAACAAACTCTGGTGAGGGACATTCTTCAGTCTTAATATCCCCAGTGAGGTCAGTATTATCCTGCGGAGAAATGATTTGCTTCACAGATATATTCCTTTGCATAGGTGGAATTACAACTAACAGATTACTTGTGAACTTACTCTGATGTAATGAAAAGACCAAATTTGCTTGGTTCCTATTTAATTTAATTTCTAGATCAGTAGGCCCATTAACTTAAATGATGCAAGTTATTTTTTCTATAGTTCACAAAATAAATTCAATGCAGACGTTGTTTTATTAGGTAGCATTGTCATTATAGTATTCAGGTGAGCTCTCTAAAGTAATTTCTCGCTGTATAATTATCGTGAAGGTCAATGGAATTGAGAGAGAAAATGAGTGCATACAATCAAAGCATTAAGAGAAGTGGGAGCAGCATAGTAACACTCCTTGTGAACATGTATTCAATATAAATATACATTTTAAAATTAACAGACACGAGTCAATAAGGACAACATTACCACAGGTTAACAATCTATAAATCAGCTGATTCTTTAATCAAAGCCAAGAGCCAAAATGGTGGCCACTAAACCCTAATATGGTCGACCCTCTTCCTCCTGCCCAGTATTCAGCGCTGTGAGGACAATTTAAAAGCTGGCTACTTACTTTCTCTTGGGCCACAGCCAAGAACCAAAATCGTCGACCATAAAGAACCAACTTAGGTGACCCGCCTTTCCTCCAACCTCATCCTTGAATAACTCGTCTGATATGAAACTGCTAAAGACTGTCATAACGTGACGTCATGGGCTGTCTCACAACAAGATTCCACCTGATAGTCAGGTAGTTTCCCTGTCAGACCAACGTCACTTAACACCACGTGCCTGGTTACCATGACAACCATTATGGCCAATGAGGAAACGCGAGGTCACCATGGCAACCCATTTTGTTTATATAGGGAGCCAAATGGTGCCTACATTCAAATCTAGGGGATTTATGGAGAGAATCTGCGTGAATTTCACAACTCACAGGTTGGCAATCCAGATTATGCAAGATCGTTGCAACTTGGTGACCATGGCAACCCATTTTGTTTACACAGTTAGCCAAAAGAACGTTTATTATCTGGAATTTTTTGGGTGAAAAAAAAACTGGGCGATTTTCACCACTCACAGGTTGGCAACACTGATTAACCAGGCCGCTGCAAGGTCACCATGGCAAAGGGTTTTGTTTATAATAGTCAGACAAACAGCACGAAAATTCAAATCTTGTGGAAATTTTAGGGAAATGTTGGTATTTAATGAGAATTTAGGTATATTTCACACTCACACGATGTGAATCCCCCAAAAACATATTGTGGCCAGACATGGCGACCGTCATGACCATCAGTAAATGCGCTAGACGCTCAGACTTGTGACGACGATGAGGGTCAGACAGTACTCAGGTAGCCTGCACAGATTGTGGCAAAATGATGGAAGTAGGATGTCCGGTACAAATTAGGCCTGTGTCAGTTGGGCCCCATTGTCCTAGTAGTTGTGAGCTCATGGAGAGATATTTAAATTCTATGTATCAATCATTAAAGACAGAAACAGATTTACAGGCTAAAAATAACTCCACAGACTGTAGCAGTTTTTGTTCGGTGACCCCTTGGCATTGTTTAGGCTCATCCATTACATCAAGGGTTCACAAATGAGCTACAAAAGGCATGGTTTATCAAGATGTTAGTTCATTGGTCAGAGCAACTGCGTACAAAACCTGCGGTCGCTGGTTTATCTCCAGCATGGGTCAGAAATTTTATCACTGCACCTTCCATCAAAAGGTTTGTGCTTTCTGTTCAATAGACATATTGTTATCAACACAGTTGTGAAAATTCAATTCTGGAATCCCTAAATACCATTGGTGATTAGGAGATGAACAGGTCTTGTCTTTCAAGGAGGCATTAACTCAATAAGGTACTTACTCCTTTCACAACTGAAGACACTGATTCTACTTTGATCCATGGAAAAATCTCAGGTGTAGGACATTCTGCTTCATTGCATGGAACAATCTGCCGTGAAGGACTTTCTTCAATCTTAATATCCCTCCTATGACGAGTATCGACCTGCAGAGAAATGACATGTCTCACAAATATGTTCCTTTCCATTGGTGGAATTATATCAGGATATTTGACGTGAAAACTTAACGCTACATGAATCTGAGAATAAAATAAACATTTAACTGGTTTCCATTTCCTTTCATTTCTTCCAAACATAATACAACACAGACGGTCTAGATCAGTAGGCCTATATACATACAGAACAGTAGTTATTTCTTCCAAACGTAATACAACACAGATGGTCTGGATCAGTAGGCCTGTTTACATACAGAAAAGTAGTTTTTTCTTCCAAACGAAAAACAACACAGACGGTCTAGATCAGTAGGACTATTTACATACAGAAAAGTATTTTTTTCTTCCAAACGTAATACAACACAGACGGTCTGGATCAGTAGGCCTGCAGATATTGGGGTGACGCGTGATCAGCGTATCGGGCCCCCTCGGCCGTTAATCTTGGTTTTTGTGATCGGGGCGCTGCCTCGCTGTCAGACTGCTACTCAATTGTCCTCACGAGGCTGAGTGCACCCTGTTACAAACCCTCACGTCAGTTTTAAAATCCATGACGGAGCCGGGAATCGAACCCGGGGCCTCCGGGTGAGAGGCAGTCGCGCTACCCCAACACCAAGGGGCCGCTCCGACGATCGAAACTGGTCATCCAATTTATTTATTAATCACATAGGAGGCGATGTTCCTCTTTCCTACTTTTCATTATGCCTTGATTTTATGAACCCCCTTAACCATTCCCTTATCGTGAATTCTTAGGGTCTATTGTTTATAGTGAGGGTTGAATACTCGAATGTTGAAGATACCACATAATACACAAAAGTCTGGCATTTATTTTACTTTGTGCCTGTATTCTGTACCTTAAGAGATGGAACAGGGAATATATTCAGTCACCGGGGCTGCCAATTGTAGTGCTCTATTAGGCTACATTATACCATGTATATTTCGATATTACCAACTTAATTTCGTCATTATTCTACATAGGTCCATACAGATTAATCATTGGCATGAATCATAATTTTAAGAGAAGTAGGCTCTTTAGTTCTTCACGGAACTTTTTGTTAAAATTGCAATAGTGTTCAGTTTGGTTAATTTATAGATTTTAGTTAAATATTGAGTATGCTTTTGTTCTAGACAACAAGTGATAAATTAATTGCAATAAATAATACTCTCTCCAGCAATCCAAGACTTGGAACAGAGGGGATTCCAAATCTAATTATTTTTAGTGAGTCAGTGCAGTAGCATACATATTACTATGTGGCAACACTGTAGATCACTACTCAAAACAATGGCTATGTTCCTCTCTATTGCATAAAAAAGTGGCATTGAATATAGGGAAGAATATTGTTTCACCTTCTCAAAAGCAAGTAATACACAAGTATGAATATACTAGTCCAGTCAAAATATACATCCGACCTTGCAAAAGGTCATGTAGTTCAATTTTTTTATATACATTGTTTGGACCACTGCCAATAGTTTAAAAAAAATTGCAACTTCTAAACTACAGAGCTTGCTTGGGACTCAAATTGTAGACAATTTAATATAATTGTAAACAGGTATTCTCGACGTCTTCTCTCAGACGCATAGTTTAGACGATATTGAGCAAACGCCGAAAAAAGTGCAAATATATGGCTGGTTTTTGGCTATTACACAGCTAGCATAGGACTTTCGAAGTTGTAAATATTTTTTTTTTGCTATTGGCAGAGGTCCAAACAACATATAAAAATGTTGAACTACATGACCTTTTGCAAGGACGGGACCCTTTTTATGTCTAATTTGACTGGACTATACAGACAGAATATTACCTCTAGTTAACAGTTAACCTACTGTTTAACAAAATTAACCTTGCTAACTACAAACATTTTATCTTGGACGTCACTGAGATTGCAATGTTACACAATATGTGGAATTAAAATACACTTACAATGTCGGCCAAGTCATCTGTTTGTGTCGACCATTCGGGCTCACTTTTGATCACTGATTGTTCCTCCATTATGTTACAAAACTAGAACACACTAATTCAAATTATTTGCATATGCTCTAATACACCAATATAGCCTTATGCGTATACAGCACGGTACGGTACTTCAAATGAGGTAATCTCAGTCCTCCAAATGTTATATTGGTAATTTATTCCGAATATATCCCGCGAGGTGCACAGTATCAATAACAGTAAATCCTACTTGATCATTACGCTCAAGTGAATAATGTCGAGTAATTTCTAATACACATCATTGGATCAGTATTATTAACGCCAGTTTGTACACAGTATATACAGAAGTGAAATGGAGCAACACTCGATTGCGTCTATCATTATGTTGAGTTCCTTTGTTCCCATACACACACAAACCTGAACATTGATTAGTCGAGACAGGGATAATCTCATTGTACATTACACTCCTCTCAACGGGACTTAAATAGGTTTCGTTGAAGTTAACTGAACTTCTTAGGGAATCAAGGCCAGTTGCATAAACCGTACACCACAGAATGCCAAGTTCAAACGAAACTCTTACATTCTCATCAGTGAACGGAAGTTAGAGAAAGATGTATTTATCTACACACACTTACAATACTAAAGTAACTTGTATAACATCATCATAAAGATGTTCCTAGCTGCATACCTCTGTCAAGGAGTCAAGGATACTTCTAAATCCTCGACAATACAATATTGTAAACGGAGTGTCACTGATAGCCTGCGCTGGGCACTGAGCTTGCTATATCCGTCCGCCGTAAGATAAATTATTTTAAATTGTATCTGTACCATACACAACATTTGAAATACCCTTACTTGGATCGGTCATCTACTCAAAATAGAAAAGAGTTCTCAGTTTGTGAATTCTTGCCTTAAATTATGGTATCGCAATGCAAGGCCCTATAATTCCATATAAAACATCCTCGTCGTGTTGCAAGCCGCCAGGTTCAAAAGAAAATACAATAAATCGAACGGAAGTGACTTTGAATTTATCCTTAGTCACATACTGTAATATTATTAAGCGTATGGTATATAGTCAAGGAGCATATAATAACAGATTAGAGACTCTCTGCTATTTCTGCGTTCCGTTAATTTCAGCGATTGCGTCATTGTTTGGGCTCCAACTCAAAAGCACATGGTGCGCAAAGCTACCAAAGAGCGTTGCTTGGTACGCACCACGTGGCGAATTCCAACGCCACTGAGATGCAATAACTGGCCGTATATTGTGCAAGAAATATAAGTGACCGAAGGATCTAGGTTGCTTTCGCCGAGTACGTTACCCAACTTACGAAATGAGAGGAAATCGAATCGAGTTTGATTATTCTGGATACACATCGTTATTGTTGCTTTAAAGCAACTACGTTTTATTTTTGAACGCCAATATATTACTTAGATTGAATATTAAGAGGCAACGGACACCGTAAACTTGATTTCCATACGTCCGTTGTGGTCTATGACGTTGGTACGATGAGAAGAAAAAAAGGACGGTCGTTGTTTTATTTCCTACTTTTTTCAGTTGCTTCGGCCTTTTAAGACCTTTAAGTACAAGCGAATAGTCTTTTTGAAGTTTCAACGTTAAAAATAAATAAATAAATCATGAAGTTTCATGCAAGTTTGCAATATTAAGATACCATAACCTCAAAATTACCGTACCCCTATTCCGACCCAGTACGCCACTATGGCCAATTTCTTGTCTGCTATACCTCCTTCTCTAAATAAATTGTATATGCCCAATAATGTCATTTCATTACAATTAACTTGGCCTCGATGATTAAATGATTTTTCAACTGTATCTACAGAAATAATATAGGCAGGGTTGAGGATTGTCTTCAAGGAAATGAGAAAGCTGATTTTCCAAACAGTTTCAATTGATTTATTAATTTATGTTCAATCACGGTACACATTCTTTCACATGTGAGTCATAACTTCTGATGTGTGAACGTCAATGGCTTAGCCGACTGGAGACAGGATTGAAGAAGACCATGCCGGGTTGCATTCAGATGATCGGCTATGCTGCAGGACGGTGGAAAACAACTGATCACCCACAGCCAAGTACTCTCCAACGCAGGAAAACTTCTTGGCTAGCTTCGATCAATCCTCAGGCTGAAGAAGCTGTAAACGCAAAGAGGATTATTTTTGGTGAACATGAATTTTCAGCCTGTAAAGCAACACAATTCCAGTTAACGCAGCATTTCTTGCAAGAAATAAGAGGGAGGGGACATTTGGAAGATGTGGTTGTATGTAATGGTGCAACACATTACCAATTACATTTAATACCCCCCAACTCAGTTTAATGGCAATTAAAACGTCCTGTTTCGGGCATGTTAAAAGGACCCCTGCAGGCCAAATGTACCGTACGAAGCCACATCATATTACTGTTAAATACACAGAAAAAAATCTGCATCACAGGATTATTGTGCCCATTGATTTAAAAGAGAGAGGGGAAAGAGTGTTGGTTGGTTCCTCAGTTTAGGGGCTGCGGCAACGCGGTCATGTAGCCCCGTGTACTTTGGGTGTGTGTAGAATCTGTCTGATAACCGGTGTTGATTGTGATGGCTGTATTAGTGTATGTATCTGTTTTTTAATTTAAGTACAGACTGCAAATTAGAATTTTTCAAATAGTTCTTACTTCTGCCGCCAAACGCCACCGTCAATGACTACTAGGCCTAGTTCAGAACTTAGCTACTAGACGCCACCGCAGTCGGCTCTTGGCAACGAACGTAGAAACCTAAGAGCGTTGTTTACATTCTTAACCTATCCAATTTAGCATCACACAGGTGTAATTAGTGGAAGGTTCTTTAACATGCCATAAATCTATGACATGGGACCGCCGGCTTTACTTCCCCTCCGAAGGAAGGCATACTGAGGGATTTTTAACGCTCTTAAAAAATCCGACCGCTTCGGCCGGGTTTGAACCCGCTATCTTGGACATAGAAGCTCAGCATGCTACCAACTACGCCACCGAAGCCGCCGGGAAAGAGTGTGTCCTACAGACAAGTTGTCAATATTCTTGAAAATACTCTATGCCCTTTAAATATAAATTTACATTGGACTTTAACTTCATCC
Organism: Meconema thalassinum; assembly: GCA_946902985.2. NCBI lineage: Eukaryota > Metazoa > Arthropoda > Insecta > Orthoptera > Tettigoniidae > Meconema > Meconema thalassinum. The sequence goes on from OX336396.1 coordinate 274,694,044, forward strand.
ATTATCTCACAACATGTCTGTTTTGAAATGTACACATTAAATGCTAAAATCTATCGTTTTAAAGCTAGGCAATGATGACGTTGCTTTGTTGAAGAGGACTGGTGAAGTTCAAAACATGTGCACGTATATCTACCCCCTGTCATCTTTTTTGTTGTGTGGCCTCCTGAGAGGCCGAGTACAGGTCTTTCTAGTCAACGCCCGTGGGCGACCTGCGCACCGAAATGAGAGATGATTTAATGAAACTGGGCACGGATGTGGAAGGAAGCGGCCGTGGCCTGTCAGAGGTACCGTCCCAGCATTTGCCTAGAGTTGAAAATGGGAAACCACTTCAAGGATGGCGACGGTGGGGTTCGAACCCACGTCCACCGAGTCAGCAGAGAGCTTGGCCGAACGCTGCGCTTTAGCTGCTGGCATACCTGCACCTAATTATTATTCTTTCAGAGGGATCGGAGATGAGATACAATGAATTGCTATAAAAATTGAAACAAGATTTCAGTGAACCGCCATCCAATACAATACCACCATTGAAATATTGCATTAATTGTACAATGTACATGATTGAATGGATGAATAAAAAATACAAATACAAATACTAATTTAAGTCGATGAGGTTCCACCTAGCCAATGTGTACAGCCGGATGTCGTAATAGATGGCAACATCACAAGGAGCTGATAAAAAAGATGAAATAAATGAATGACCAAGCAGTTGGAATGAAGCAAGGTACCGGTACCGTCCAGGCCATTGGGGGATGTTGAAAATGCTAAACCTGACCAGAAAAAATCCAAAACCAGTCACCAGATAGATAGACCCCATGGCCTAGCACTGCACTTACATGATTGCAGCTACCAAATATGTGAAAACTTTACATTAAACTATATACAGTACACACACATGTACTGACAAAGTGCAATGTTTAGAAATTACTACAACATTAACATATTGTTACACCAGATTATATATATTTCCAGAATACTTTCACAGCACGTGTGCAAACCGTCCAACTCTGCCTGTGGGTGTATTCCATCCCTCCCACCCTTGAGGGGGGCAATTCATAAGACAAGTAGGAAGCCTCAAAGAATAGCCAAGGTTGCTCCTTTTAGTCGCCTTGTACGATAATAGCCACAGGATACCATGGGTGAAGTCTAAACCCCCACCCACAAGTGGCTGCAGTGTTGAAGCCACCTAAAGAAATTATATTGTGTTGTTGATTAATTTCGGGGCTTTGCAACATTGTGGTCATGAGGCCCCATGTACTTAGGTGTGTGTGGAATTTGTCTGATAACTGGTGTTATTGTGAAGGCTGTGTTAGTGTGTGTAGTTGTAACTCAGATGAGGATTAAGAGGAGGCGGCTGTGGTCTTAATTAAGCATACACCTGGAATAGAAGTGGGGAAACCACAGAAAGCCACTTCCAGGATGGCTGAGGTGTGATTGGAACTTGCCTCTTCTCAGTTTTTGCACAACCCTCAGGCCAGAATTAAACTTCTTGGCAGAGCTGGGAATCGAACCCGGGCCTCCGCAGTGACAGCCAAGAGTACTAGCCAGTACACAATGAGGCACAAAAGAAGTTATGTATATGGTCACTGTGCATAGTTGATGTGCGACAAGTGGCAGTACAGTATACCTGATCAGGCAATTGGTATCCGGTTTACAATAGCAATGGCATCCACATTCACAGTTGTTCCAATTAAGACTTTTCTATCTCTGAAGGGACAAAGCTCCAGAGTCATTTCGTAATAATAGCAAGTCTATGAATTCATCACTACACGTCCAGATATTACAACCCACCAAACAGCAAGGCATTTGGGAGGAGGGAGTTAAGTACACGGGTAGCGGTTCACTTTAGACCATCCTTTGTATAAATATTTTTAAAAACTGAAATTACCTGATTTAATAGTCGGGAGGATATCAGGAGAGGATTGAGTATTAGATGTTCACTGCTCCGCTGTCATAGACCCACCATCCCGCCCAAATAGCAACACGACTTATATGGTTGAAATCGAAGTTCTGGCCACCATCTTTCTCACTGAGTCAGTATTGCCAACCCCACGCGTTTGGTACTATTTCGCACGTGATGTATGAAATCTTTATGTGAACTCAATTACAGGTTTTATTTATGTATTTATAATGTTTTACATACAAAAACAGACCTAACCTAGGGCTTACGCCCCAGACCCCCTTGCTTGTGGTACCAGCAGTAATTTTCGACCAGGCAGTACCTAACCTAGTAGCGGATATAAATTCTATCGTATTAATGTTTTACATACAAAAACAGACCTAACCTTGGGCTTATGCCCCAGACCCCCTTGCTTCTAGTACTTGCAGTAATTTTCCACAAGACAGTGCCTAACTTAGTAGTGAAGGCGTGTGGTGAATTTCTTTATTCAAGTTGGTAACGTAGTCACATGATCGACTTTCGGGTGTCACATGACTGTCAAAAATGGCGTCCGAAAGTGAAGAAAAATTGCATTCTTTCCATGAAATAACAATTATTGCGGTGCAGCAGTAGCTATCGAGTATGAAGAGATTGTGAAACGACTCCCAACAACTCCCCGAAAGGGTGCATATCATAAATGATATATTTTCAATAAGCTAAGGTGTTAAAAGTTGTTAAAAGTGATGAAAAGGGAGGATGGTCAAAAGTGAACAATAAATCAAAACTTCCTCATGGAGAACATCTGGGTGAAGCTTATGCTATCTACTGATAGGGGCAGATGACCTCGTAGTTCTGCCCCTTAAAACCTCAACTACCTGACTGATAATAGCCTAACTACAGGGATGAACAGACACAAATCTACATCACAGATAAAGGTGACTAAAATGGACAATACTATACCTGGTTTATACAAAGGATTTGTATAAAACTAATACCATACGGTCATCCAAGGGAAATCCACGCAGGTGCCTATGCTGGTTAGATGTCGCCATCACAATTCAGAGCAGTACACGACCTTCTTGCCAGCATGACAATTCTGCAATAAAGTGACAAGACTATTCATCATGGAAAAGTGAAACAAAAGTTTGAGAAATGATGAGAATGTAGGCTACATGTAGAAAGAATAAAGAGGATGTTCATCCTTCCCCTAAATATAATGTACACCATTAATCCCAATAGAAAAAGTCTACTGGTACTGTATGTGTTAACACATTTTCAATATATAGCCTATAATAATTTCTCATTCATATGCGGGCAGATTTTCTAAACTTCTAGCCGATGGCTGGATTACGAGCAACACACATCACATCCATCATTACTTCTCAAATATTGAAGAGCTTAAGATCAGTTAACCTATACAGGATCTCATTATGTCTCCATTATTATAAACTTAGCACGACCTAAAACAGAACTTAATTCACACACAATCAACCAAAAATATACTGCCATTTTATCGACTGAAACTACCATTACCTTTCTGTAAATCACCAAATGTCGAGACGTAATAATTACCTTGATTTGCGAACTCCTCATCGCATTTATCCATTCACCGTCCATGTTCACGTTGCCATGGAAATCACGTTGCCATGGAAATATAATTTTCCCAAGGACCAACAAAATGAACGGAAAGCCCCTAAAATCTAGTGACAAACATGCAAACAAGGTTGGTGACAAAACTGTTACCGAGTTCGGGCCCAAACAAAAGAATAATTATTTAACGGTCGGAGAAAGTAGTATGGACTTTCTTAGGCCTGGTATATAGTCACACAAAATGTACATTGAACTAGGTAATACAATCTAAAATCTAAATTAAAAATATTGTTCAGTAGTTAATTATCATGTAAGTTAACGGGAGTCTAACACACATTTGTTGAACTACTGAAATTTTCCGGATTGCCGTTTGTAATAATAATTTATCCTTAGTCACATACTGTAATATTATTAAGCGTATGGTATATAGTCACACAACATGTACACTGAACTAGGTAATACAATCTACAATCTAAATTTAAAATATTGTTCAGTAGTTAATTATCATGTAAGTTAACGGGAGTCAAACATACATTTGTTGAACTACTGAAATTTTCCGGATTGCCGTTTGTAATAATAAATAATAATTGTGGAAATGATGTAATGATACATGTTCTCTCCTATAACCACGAACCTCATATTAGACAACGACATGTAATAAATTTCCACACTTCAGACACTCGATGGTGTTTACGCGAGTTCAAAGTTAGGGCTTTAGACAGCACGGAATCTATCAAAATTCATTTGCGTAGAATAAAGTTTCATCAAATTTAAATGACCACATGCATTTGGAATGTTCACTTTTTTATTAGAGACCTGCTAGAAGCTAGATCTAGATTGGACGGTGTAATGGAGTCCATGTCTTGCTTTTCAGACTGGTTCCTGGATTGTTTTGGGCCTTTAACTTTGAACGTGACAGGATGGGAGATTGGTCTATGGTAGACAGTGAACCAGTGGTGAATTCTCCCATGGACCGCATATACCGGCGATAGGACGTATAACACCTGAGATTTACATGTGCAACGATTTCCTCGTCATAATTTATACTTCTTGTTAGTCGTAATTGTCATATATTTTCTTTCAGCAGATTGTTGGAACGAAACAAAGGCGCCTAGCAGCGCGCCATACGGTACCGTACTTATTGTTATTTGTCGTGCATAGCTTCAGTTATCAGTGACTGTACTCTAGTACAGCGTTTCCCAAACTGTGGTACCGGTACGCGTACCACTGGTGGTACGCTCGTACTGCTGTAGTGGTACGTGGTGATGTTACGAAAATGTAAAAAAATATTAGTTACGTTACGAAAAATATAAAAACCTTTATATATAAAAATGAAAGTTTGTCTGGTTTTTTTCTGTATGTCCATGGAAATTTGAGTTATGAACGCGTTTCAGACTGGTTTATGACGGTTGCGCGCAAAAACAAAATGTTTGTCTGTCTGGTTGTTTGTCTGTGTACAACTTTGCACGCGCATCACTCGAGAACGGCTGAGTGGATCAACGTAAGATTTGGTACAGATGTCCATCAGAGGCACGAAAGTAATCATTGATGTAACTCTTCTCCATACCTCTCATAAAAGAGGGCCTACCCCCTTAAAATGTATGCTGAAATGAGCGTAGAAAGACGAGACGAAGCTCATTTTCAGCGTCTCAATGTGAGAAACAAAACTTAGAGGCCCTACGGGTCCCGAAAACCACCTTTTAAGGTCCTAAAACCAACAGTTTTTTAGATATCCCCAAAAACTAATTTCATTTCATTTCAAGCTATTGAAAGAATACAAGCCGGTAACCATGGCAACACAATCTCAGAAGTCCATCTATTTCTGTAAGACGCAATGCCATTCCATTTATTACAATACTGTGAAGTTCGCAAACGGCTATAAGGTTATCACGGAACCAACTTAAGCTGTAAAATTCATCAATACGCATATAATGCGCTTAAGGGGGTACTCTTGCATTTCTTCACGCGATTTACACGTGCAGGTGTGGTACTAAAGGACTATTATATCCCTATCCCTATATTATTAAATTATTATTATGATTATTATTATATTGTGGCGTACAAGGACGAGACAAAACTCATTTTCAGCCACTCGGTGGCTCGGAGTCTACTACGTTTTAAGGCTCTAAAACCACATTTCTGAGATATTCCCAGAAAACTAATTTCAGTTAATAAACTAATAAAAATAGATGACGAGTACAGAAGAAGACCAAATCAGGAGCTATATAGATATACTGAGAAAATCACAGATGTGGCCCGACACCTTGGTTAACAGACGTTAACAAGGACATCCAAGAACGGAAGATAATGGAAAGTGATATTAGAAGCCGATCACATCACAGAAAGATACTTACACAGAAGTGTTTTCAGAACAGACCACCCTGTAAGAAAACGAGCATCACCTTGACAAAAGAGAGAAAGGAGAAACATAGCCAGAGAATGCGCGAATATTGGGCAAACATCATGTCCCTCGCCAAGCTGAAAAGTTGAACGTCGTGGCCCTTAGCTGGCCCATCCAAAAGAAGAAGAACAACAAGAAGAAACTAATGAAGTAGTGCAAGCCAGTAACCATGACAACAGTATCTCAAGAGGTGACCTCCCACTTTCCATCTATTTCTGTAAGAAGCAATGCCACTCAATTTATTAAATTTCTGTAAAAGTTTGCAAATGGCTATACGGTTATCATGGAACCAAACATAGACTGTAAAATGCATCAATGCGCTTAAGGGGGTCATGGGGTACCCTAGAATTTTTAAACGCAACTTACACGTGTGATATGTTGTACAGAAGGTCTATTATATCACCAAATAGCAACATTATTTTCGAAAATTCCTCAATTGAAATAGTGTTTTTTGCAGCATTTGTGAATTTGGGCCATTGGAGGCTAACAATCCTGAATTTTCATGCACCACAAGCCTTTATAATTTAGTAAAGGAGTCTTCCTGGGGATGGGGAGTTTCCACAGCGGTGAGAGTCAGTTTTCATTTGACATATATTGCGTTTCGTCAACAAGGTTTTCAATATTATTTTCACGTCAGGAATTCACGGCAGGTGAATTTAGGTTTTGTCGACAAACGGGTTTATCGTAAAGATGATTTTGTTTGACACTGTGGTTGATTGATCTTCATCTTTATGTACGCCTATAACTCGTGTTCGGGTGCCTGGAGCATCGTAAAATTAGGTATTGTAACCATGAGTCAATACACCAATCTTATATATAAAACTCTTTACCGTACTTCTCATAGAGGGGTTGGTATAGGGAAAAACTCTTCAAAATACATGCTAAAAAAGGCGAAAGATAAAAGTTATCCTAGAAAGACGACCAAAGCATATGTTGCGCTTCTCAATGTGTGACACAAAACTAGGGCTCCTACAATGGGTCTCCGAAAACCACATTTTAAGGCCCTTAAATTAATTCCTCAAATGGAAGGTAAATTGGCTTGCATAAAATCAAATTTTTAATTTTTGCCAGAAACCATAACCTGCCTAGAAGAAGTGGCATGCTATTGGCCAAGTCAATAGAGTTAGTCAGGAATGCTGAAGGTTGTATAAAACATGTAAAAGGTGAGATTGGGAACTCAGTCAGACAGAATATAAAATTTGTTTTCGACAAGAATAAAGGGTATCAGATAGTGTGTCAAATAGCTTGTATTTTGTCGGGAGAAGACTTCAGAATTGACATTTTTGAAGAGGATTTAACAGCCAGTGACATAGTGTTTTTTAAATATGCTCCTATTACATCAGTGGAAGTGGAGAGAAGTTTCTCTAAATATAAAACAATATTAGCTGACAACCGCCGTTCCTTCACCTTTGATAACTTGAGGATGACGATGGTGGTGTATTGCAACGCTAACTAAGGTATGTTTATTTAGTAATATATTTTTTCACTTTGTAGTAGAAATGAATATGACGTATTGTTAATCTATTGATTAATAGTTTACACTAATTATGCTGAGAATGTTTGTTATTCGAACCATTATTTGTACAAGACAATCATGAAATTGATCATTATTAGGTTTTTTTTTAATGGTAATTTTTAGGTCATTTTTTTTTAATGAGGTCATTTTAAGAACTAGTCGTGGATTTTAGGGGCATTAGACTAATGGCAACTCGAAGATTTCGTCTTGGAATGGTAGAAAGCAGCAGTTGGTTGATTTTGGGGCTTTGTGACATCATGGTCATGTAGATCTGTGTACTTGGGCATGTGGAATTTGTCTGATAACCTGTGTTATTGTGATGGCTGGATTAGTGTGTGCATTTATTATTCAGATGAGGATTGGGAACGAGGTGGCCATGGCCTTAATTTAGGAACCATCCCGGCATTTGCCAGGAGTAGAACCGTGGAAACCACTTCCAAGATGGCTAAGATAGGAATCGAACCCTCCTTTTCTCAGTTTTGCCTCATGAGGCTGAGTGTGCCTTGTTCCATCCCTCAGGCCAAAATTATAATTTCTTGGCAGAGCTGGAAATTGAACCTGGACCAACTGCCAAAAAATGCTAGCCGCACAACGCGAGATGGTTGGTAGAATAGTCTCCTGACCTCTCATCAACCGGCACATTAAAAGCCACTTGTAGAAAATTCAATGAATTCACTGAGAAATTGACGAGTTAAGTACAGGCGTTGAAAGGCAAGCTTTATCGACGGAGTAATATATTGAAAATTATAATTATAAGATACCAACACAAAACAATTTTCTGTGGAGAGCTGAGTTATTTAAATTGCGAGAGCGGAATATATGAGAGGGAATTGAACTGAGGCAGCGTTGTCGCGAATGGGTACGTCCTCTACACTTCCACTCATTTCTACATGATCATAATAATAGCATTATCATGACGAATACAATACTTAGTGTTATCACTGACCGAGTTCAAGTGCGTCCCGCTGTTGGCCAGCGCGAGTGGTGCAGATCCCCAACGCTACAGTCAGCCGCAGTCAGCTGTTCAAAAATGGGATACGCGCTGGCCTGCGTAAACCTCTTTACGAAGGCTGCGGTTACGCTGATTCCATCAAATTTTCAGTGCATATTCTAAAATAAAATAATAGCCTGCCTTCAACCAAAAATGTTCAAGGCAAAACGACATACGTAATAGAGGTAACACTTCAGGAGTGATGAACCAAGTAGAATACTTAACTTAGCCTAAATACCTTGTGTAATGATGAATAATAATTATGGAAGTGATGTCCTAATAGATGCTTTCTCCTTAGCTGTCTGTAACCCACCAGCTATGCCCTTTTATAAAACGACATATCTGCTATTGTGCCCAACCATATTACATTGCAATATATTTCATGTCTATACATAGTAATCAGGAACTGTGCAGTGTGTGTAAGAAAAACCACAGACAATGGCTCACAGCACTTGAAAGACATTAAGATAATTAATCAATCCTTCGATAAATGCCAATATTGTGTAGGGTGGGTATTTTGTAAGTATTTTTATTCTCAATTGCATTTTGTGACTATTTTGAATCTAAATTACATTTTGTAAGTATTTTCTAACTAAATTGCATTTTGTAAATATTGTCAATTCAAATAACAGTACAGTAAGTATGTAGTTAGTTTTAGTTGTAAGTAGGTAGTTAGTTTGTCTATTAGATATATGTCATTGTTCTATTAGACTGTGGTGTGTGAGTGTGTCTAGTAGCAGTTGCATTGTTTATTAGTTATAGTTCATTGTTTCAGTAGACTGTGATGTGTGAGGGTGCATGTGAGTGTGCCTGGTGACAGACTGTTTTAATGGTAGTATTTGTTGTTGGTGGAACTTAAGTATTTTTTTCGTTAGTAGAATTTTGGTATTTAATTGTTAGTACGGTAGAAGGTTAGTATTTTTGTTAGTAGAATTGCTCTTTACTTATTCTGAAAGGGAGTAGCAGCCTTTCAGAATAAATCAATTCTTTACTAGTCTTGTAGACAGTTAAGATATTGATAATATAAGCCAAATAATGGCTACACTGCGTCCTGCTGCACGGCTGAAAGCAACGGGAAACTACAGCCGTATGCTATTCCCGAGGATATGCACCTCTCTATGCATAATTACATGTGATGATGGCCTCCTCCCTTGTAAAATTTCAATCCGGAGGTAAACTAGTCCCCCGTTCGGATCTCCGGGTGGGGACTACTCGAGAGGGGGTTAACATCACAGAAGTGACAAAGAGGAAATCTGACATTCTACGGATCGGAGCGTGGAATGTTAGAAGTCTGCTAGGAAGTGGAAGGTTAGAAAACTTAGAAAGGGAAATGGATAGGTTGAGGTTGGATTTGGTTGGGATTAGTGAAATGCGCTGGCAGGAAGAACAGGACTTTTGGTCAGGAGACTATAGGGTCATTAGCACTAAATCAAACAATGGCCAAGCAGGGGTTGGCCTCATATTGAGTAGGAAACTTGGACAGCGGGTGGAATATTATGAGCAATATAGTGAACGGATTATTGTAGCTAAAATCAATACTAAACCTACCTGCACCACAGTGGTACAAGTCTATATGCCTACCAGTCAAGCTGATGATGAGGATGTTGAAAAGGTCTACGAAGAAATAGACGAAATTCTGAGGTATATCAAGGGTGATGAAAATGTTATAGTAATGGGAGATTGGAATGCTGTGGTTGGAAAAGGGAGAGAAGGGAAGATAGTAGGAGGTTTCGGATTAGGTGAAAGGAATGATCGAGGAAGCAGGCTGGTAGAATTCTGCACCGAGCATGAGTTGGTCATAGCTAACACCTTATTCAATAACCACAATAGAAGAATATACACATGGATGAGACCAGGAGATACAGGGCGTTACCAAATCGACTTCATTATGGTCAAGCAGAGGTTTCGAAACCAGATTTTGGATTGTAAAACATATCCTGGTGCTGACATAAACTCTGACCACAATCTGGTTGTAATGAAATGCAGATTAAAGTTGAAGAAACTGAAGAAAAGTCAAAAGCCAAAAAGGTGGGCAATAGACAGACTGAAAGAGAAGGATGTAAACGAAAGATTCAAGAAGAGTATAAAGGAAGGACTAATGAAAAACCCTAAACAAACTTCAATTGCAGACGAATGGGCACTTTTGAAGAATGAAATAACAAAATCCGCAGAAGAAAACATAGGTAGGAAAGAAAGAATAGGTAGAAAACCGTGGATCACTCAGGATATACTAGAATTGATGGATGAAAGGCGGAAACACAAGAATGTAAGAGATGAAAAGGGGAAGGCAGAATACAGACGTCTGAGAAATGAGGTTAACAAGAAGTGCAAGGAAGCAAAAGAAGAATGGTTGAAAGAGAAATGTGCAGGTATAGAAAATTGTCTGAAATTAGGAAAAGTAGACACAGCTTATCGAAGGATTAAGAATACTTTTGGGGAAAAGAAGACTAAGTGCTGTAATATTAAGGACAAAAATGGAAAGCCTCTAACAGATAGGGAAGAAAAGGTTGAGAGATGGAAAGCTTACATAGAGAGTTTGTATAAGGGAAAGGAGATTGAGAATCATGTAATGGAAAGGGAGGAGGAAATTGATGAGGATGCGAAAGGAGATTTAATATTGAGATCAGAATTTGATAGAGCTTTGGAAGACTTAAGCAGGAACAAAGCACCAGGCATAGATGATATACCGATTGAGTTGCTACCCTGCATAGGAGATGAAGGTCTGATCAGGTTATTTCACTTGGTGTGTAGGATTTATGAGACAGGTGAGGTACCCCCTGATTTCAAGAGGAATGTTATCATCCCTATACCAAAGAAAGTGGGAGCTGACAGATGTGAAGATTACCGTACAATCAGCTTGATTACTCATGCTTCAAAGATCCTGTCTAGAATAATTTACAAGAGGATTGAAAGCCAGATAGAAACGGAGTTGGGCGAACACCAATTTGGTTTCAGGAGAAATGTAGGAACAAGGGAAGCTGTACTAAGTCTTAGGCTGATTTTGGAAGGTAGAATAAGGAAAGATAAGAGAACGTTCATGGCTTTTGTAGACTTAGAAAAGGCTTTTGATAACGTTGATTGGACTAAATTGTTTGACATTTTGAAATCGATTGGAATAAAGTACAGGGATAGGAGGGTGATATACAATCTATACAGAAACCAGACAGCAGTCATTCGAGTTGAAGGACATGAGAGAGAAGCTGGTATTCAGAAAGGTGTAAGGCAAGGCTGCAACTTATCACCCATACTTTTCAATCTTTACATTGAACAAGCAATGAAGGAAATTAGAGAAAAATTTAAAGTGGGAGTGAAGATTCAAGGAGAAATAATTTCAACTCTGAGATTTGCTGATGACATCGTCATCTTGGCCGACAAGCCTGAGGATTTGAATGATTTTTTGAATGGTATGGACTCCGTCTTACGGAAAGAATTCATGATGAAAATTAATAAATGTAAAACAAAAATACTGGAATGCAGCCGAAATAAATCAGAAACCTCTATGGAGATCAAATTGGCAGGTGAAAAGCTGAAGGAAGTAGGAGACTTCTGTTACTTAGGAAGCAGAATAACCAGTGATGGACGAAGCAAAGAGGATATAAAAAGTAGGTTGGCTCAGGCAAAGAAAGCATTTCTACAAAAAAGGAATCTGCTGACATCGAATATAGATTTAGGTATTAGGAAGTCATTTTTGAAAGCCTTTGTCTGGAGTGTGGCGCTCTATGGAAGTGAAACTTGGACTATTGGTGCAGCAGAAAAGAGGAGAATTGAAGCATTTGAAATGTGGTGTTACAGGAGAATGATGAAGATCAGATGGGTAGATAGGGTTACAAACGAAGAGGTATTAAGACGAGTGGGAGAGGAGAGATGTTTCTGGCGACTGCTAATGAAGAGAAGAGATAGGTTGGTAGGACACATACTAAGACACCCAGGAATAGCAAGCTTAGTTATGGAAGGAAGGGTCGAGGACAAGAACTGTAGGGGTAGACCAAGGTTAGAATATGTTAAACAGATTGCCTCGGATGTAGGGTGTGGTAGCTATGTAGAGATGAAACGTTTAGCTCAGGACAGGGAGGCATGGAGGGCTGCATCAAACCAGTCAAAAGACTGAAGACTCAAACAACAACAAATTAACAGTGTATGCGATATACCCCGAAAACTAACTTCGTTCTGATAAACTTATGAAGGAATGGCAAGCCCCTAACCATTGCAACAGTAGCTCAATTGATAGCGTCTGGTTATTAATACCGAAGACTATTATAAAATATAAAATTTAAAAATATAAAAACATTGATATGTTGCCGGAGGGCTTTGAGGTCAAAGATAAGGAGCAGCTTTATTAATTGAATTGTGATTCAGAACTAAGGAAACTTTTTAAAAAATGGCTCTTGTGAACTTTTGGGTTGAGTGGAGTGCAAACTATGCACACATAGCTGACAAAGCAGTTAGATTTTTACTGCATTTCACTACTTCGTACTTGTGTGAGACTGGATTTTCTTCACTTGTTTATCTCAAGAATAAATGCCGGAATAGGCTCCTTATCGTTGAAAACTATCTTCGTTTGAGACTCAGTAATCTTAAACCAGACCTTTCTAACTTGGCTTCTAATTTTCAAGCTCACTCTTCACATTGTAGTTTAGTTGAACTTTGGTTGTTATGTTTAATTATCAAGAGTTATTTTATTAATATTATTTGCACAGAGTCATTTCTGAATGTTTGAATTGAATACTTATTGTTATAAATAATAAAACAACTGGGCACACTTTTTATTATTTGAACTTTAACTCTAACGTACACAATTTACAATCCATCTTTTGGTCTGCTGCGCAGTGGTGATGGGGGTTATAGTTTCTATATCTCCCAACCATTAGGTGGTACACGAGAGATTATCATCTCTTAAAGTGGTACACACACAAGAAACACACACAAGAAAGTTTGGGAAACCAGTGGGAAACACTGCTCTAGTATATCGCTTGGATCCCTTGGGCTCTCAGTGTTTCACCCACCTTGGCGGAGAAAGAGAGGGCAAGTTTCATTTGAACTGGGCATTCTGTAGTTTTCTGTATGCTGCTAGAACCAAGGAGTAACAAGGAGAGGCCCTACTAACAGCCGGGAAGTGAAGCCACAAGACATATGCTCATCATTTATGCTCATAACATTGTGTTAGCTCATAAGAATAGCATGGGATGGTGTGACCGACGTTCTAAAAAGTGGTGATATTTCGCGTGTGAGTCGAAATGTCGACGTGTGAGGCATATTATTGCGCAAACAGAAATCCCACCTGCCAAAGTAATGCCATTTCACAAGTAACTTAAATGCACTTTATTTGCCATTTATTGTGTTAAGTTTTCATCCTTAGACTAGCCACCTTATGGTACTGTTCTAGTATCATTCGTTAAATGTTCAAATAGTGACATATGTGTCCACCAATATAAGTATTTCGATTTCTAGGAATTAATTACGGATATTTTCCTTCGTTTCTTACTGGAAATAGTTTCTGCTTTTCAATTTATTAATGAACGGTACGGTATTACGGTACTGTAATCTAATTACCCCCAATCTATTTTTAACTTGGCTTGAGCTCTATATTTATTGATCGTGTGTGTTAGAGGATTGATATGCCATTATTTGCATATTTTAGCGTGTTAATCTCAAACCTCAGCCTATACCTTGTTTATTTTGTTACCGGAACTGAACTGGCCTATTTGTTAAAAACATCGTCCAATAAAAACAATATAATACATTCATTTCCCAAGTGCTATACTATATTTTAGATCGGTGTGTTGTTCTAGTTTATGTTGTAAAATTTAACGTTTTGCGGCAGTTTACGTGATTTTCGAGTGCGACGAAAAGTATTGTGACTGCCGTACACTCCACGCTGGCCAGCAAAGATCAAAAAAAAATATTCCTTGATTTCCATAGTCATATACCTTACAACTTCGTACTATACCTCACACGAATCTTTTACTGGTAATCATACTGAAATCCCACAATTAAATAAGTTTACGGTACCGTAGGCTCAATTTACCGCTGGAGCCGGACTGGTATGGGGGCGTGATCAGTGCTTCAACTTTCCGCATGCTATAGCACTGATAGGGCGTCTCCTTATTACTCCTTGGCTAGAACAGTGGCACGAACATTGATCTGTACTACCTCGAGTTCAATGGGCAAATCGCTTAACTTAAACGGAGTCTAATTCTGTCGTATGAATAGGTGTGTTATGTGCTCTAGAGTGACGTCTCCCCTCCTTGGTCGGGTTTGTGTATATTTATTTGTTGACGGTACACAGCGTGCGCCCCAATAACAGTGCACCTACACAGTAAAATATATATCCTGATATGTCTACATTAAGTATTAATATCTAAATGTAATTCTTTAGACTAGGAAGTTCACACAGATCAAAATGCATAGTAGTAAAAAGCTTAATCTAAATCTATATATATAAAAATCAATGTTACGTGATAGTTTGTATGTCTGAGGGTATGTCTCATATGCGTTCATATACCATTCGTCCGATTGCGATGAAACTTGGGTGAGATGTTGAGTACACTCCAAGGAAGGTTCCTGACTTAGTAAATCCATTTTACAATAGGTAGCGCACGCGCAGATTCAACAAATGAGCAACGATGCGCGAAGCATTTCAACAAAGTCCCGTATGTGTTCATATACCATTCGTCCGATAGCGAAGAAACTAGGCTGAGATTTTGTGTGCACTCCAGGGAAGGTTTCTAGCTTAGTAAATCCCTTTAAAAATAGGTAGAGCACGAGTAGAATCAACAAATGAGCGACGACGCGCGAAGCGTTTCAACAAAGTCCCATATAATTTCATATACCATTCATCCGATAGCGATGAAACTTGGGTGAGATGTTGTGTACACTCCAGGGAAGGTTTCTGGCTTAGTACATACATTTTACAATAGGTAGCGCACCAGTAGATTCAACAAATGAGCGATGACACGCGAAGCGTTTCAACTAAGTCCCGTATAAAGTCATATACCATTCGTCTGATAGTGATAAGTGTTTGGTGAATTGTTGTGTACACTCCAGGAAAGGTTTCTGGCTAAGTAAATCCATTTTACAATACGAAGCGCACGTTTATGTTCAACAAATGAGTGACTACGCGCGAAGCGTTTCGACAACGTCCCGTATACGTTCACATACCATTCATCCGATTGCGATGAAACTTGGGTGAGATGTTGTGAACACTCCAGGGATGGTTTCTGGCTGAGTACATCCATATTACAATATGTAGCGCAAGAGTAGAATCAACAAATGAGCGACGACACGCGAAGCATTTCAACCAAGTCCCGTATGCATACATGTACCATTCGTCCGTAGCTATGAAACTTGGGTGAGATGTTGTGTACACGTCATGGAAAATTTCTGGCTTAGTAAATCCCCTATACAATATGCAGCGCACAAGTTGATTCAACAAATGAGGGACGACGCGCGAAGCGTTTCAACAAAGCCCCGTATAAGGTCATATACCATTCTGCCGTTAGCGGTGAAAATTGGGTGAAATATGGTGGACACTCCAAGGAAGGTTTCTGGCTTAGTAAATACATTTCACAGTAGGTAGCACACGAGTAGATTCGACAAATGAACGACGACACACGGAGCGTTTCAATACAGTCCCCTATGTCTTCATATCCCATTAGTCCGATAGCGATGAAACTTGGGTGAGATGTTGTGGACACTTACGTGACGGTTTCTAACTTAGTAAATACATTTTACAGTAGGTAGCGCACGAGTAGATTCAACAAATGAGTGACGGAGCACGAATCGTTTAAACAAAAGCAGGTATGCGTTCATATACTATTCATCCGATTGCGATGAAACATTGATCAGTTATTGTGTACCCGCCAGGGAAGGGGACTTAGTAAATCCATTTCACAATAAGTAGCGCAAGAGTAGATGCAACAAATGGGTGACGACGCGCGAAGCGTTTCAACAAAATCCCCTATTGCGTTCATATAACAATCTTCGATTGCGATGAAACCTTGATGAATTATTGTGTTCACGCCAGGGAAGGGCTTCGACTTAGTAATACATTTCTCAATAGGTAGCGCACGAGTAGATTCAACAAATGAGTGACAGCGCACGAATCGTTTAAACAAAAAAACCTATACGTGCATATACCATTCATCCGATTGCGATGAATCATTGATGAGTTATTGTGTACACGCCAGGGAAGGGTTTCGACTTAGTAAATCCATTTCACAATAGGTAGCGTACGAGTAGATTCAACAAATGAGTACAGCGATGAAACTTTTGAAAGTTGTTGTGCACGCTCCCACGAATGGTTCTAAATTAGAAAATCCATTTTACGATAGCTTAGAGGCAGTTAACATGTTGTGTATCCAAAAGCACTTCAAGAAACAGAATTTCAACGCCAACATTTTATTTGATTGGCATTGCAACGCATGCCGGGTACAGCTTGCCTATATATATAAAAATCAATGTAACGTGATAGTTCGTCTGTGGGTATGTCTCCTATGCGTTCATATACCATTCGTCCGATTACGATGAAACTTGGGTGAGATGTTGAGTACACTTCAAGGAAGGTTTCTGACTTAGTAAATCCATTTTACAATAGGTAGCGCACGCGTAGATTCAACAAATGAGCGACGATGCGCGAAGCATTTCAACAAAGTCCCGTATGTGTTCATATACCATTCGTCCGATAGCGATGAAACTTGGGTGAGATGTTGTGTACACTTACGTGAAGGTTTCAAAATTAGTGAGTACATTTCACAGTAGATAGCGCACAAGTAGATTCAACAAATGAGCGACGACACGCAAAGCGTTTCAACAAAGTCCCGTATGCATTCATATACCATTCGTCCGATAGATATGAAACTTGCGTAAAATGTTGTGTACACTGCAGGGAAATTTTCTGGCTTAGTACATCCACTTTACAATAGGCAGCGCACGAATAGATTCAACAAATGAGCTACGACGCGCGAAGCATTTCAACAAAGTCACGTTTGCGTTCATATACCATTCGTCCGATAGCGATGAAACTAGGCTGAGATTTTGTGTGCACTCCAGGGAAGGTTTCTAGCTTAGTAAATCCCTTTAAAAATAGGTAGAACACGAGTAGAATCAACAAATGAGCGACGACGCGCGAAGCGTTTCAACAAAGTCCCATATAATTTCGTATACCATTCATCCGATGGCGATGAAACTTGGGTGAGATGTTGTGTACACTCCAGGGAAGGTTTCTGGCTTAGTACATACATTTTACAATAGGTAGCGCACCAGTAGATTCAACAAATGAGCGATGACACGCGAAGCGTTTCAACAAAGTCCCGTATAAAGTCATATACCATTCGTCTGATAGTTTGGTGAATTGTTGTGTACACTCCAGGAAAGGTTTCTGGCTAAGTAAATCCATTTTACAATACGAAGCGCACGTTTATGTTCAACAAATGAGTGACTACGCGCGAAGCGTTTCGGCAACGTCCCGTATACGTTCACATACCATTCATCCGATTGCGATGAAACTTGGGTGAGATGTTGTGTACACTCCAGGGAAGGTTTCTGGCTGAGTACAGCCATATTACAATATGTAGCGCACGAGTAGATTCAACAAATGAGTGACGGAGCGCGAATCGTTTAAACAAAATCAGGTATGCGTTCATATTCTATTCATCCGATTGCGATGAAACATTGATCAGTTATTGTGTACCCGCCAGGGAAGGGGACTTAGTAAATCCATTTCACAATAAGTAGCGCAAGAGTAGATGCAACAAATGGGTGACGACGCGCGAAGCGTTTCAACAAAATCCCCTATTGCGTTCATATAACAATCTTCGATTGCGATGAAACCTTGATGAGTTATTGTGTACACGCCAGGGAAGGGCTTCGACTTAGTAATACATTTCTCAATAGGTAGCGCACGAGCAGATTCAACAAATGAGTGACAGCGCACGAATCGTTTAAACAAAAACCCCTATACGTGCATATACCATTCATCCGATTGCGATGAATCATTGATGAGTTATTGTGTACACGCCAGGGAAGGGTTTCGACTTAGTAAATCCATTTCACAATAGGTAGCGTACGAGTAGATTCAACAAATGAGTGACAGCGATGAAACTTTTGAAAGTTGTTGTGCACGCTCCCACGAATGGTTCTAAATTAGAAAAACCATTTTACGATAGCTTAGAGGCAGTTAACATGTTGTGTATCCAAAAGTACTTCAAGAAACAGAATTTCAACGCCAACACTTTCTTTGATTGGCATTGCAACGCATGCCGGGTACAGCTTGTATAATATAAAAACTAAAATAAATATTTGATCTAATGTCAAATTGTGGAGTTTGAAGCCATTTTTCAGTGTTGCCTTAGTAAACAAGAGTTTAGTGCTTTTCAGTGCTTTCAATGGGTGCTTTTAATAGGTAAATGTTATCCGGATCAGGTGTACGATGTAATTTTTTCTTCAATAAACCAAGGCCGGTATTCGCGGCAGTATTAAAGGTGCCGGGACGTCCTCGAAGACCGGGCAGCGCTTAGTCTGTATGGCTATTGGTCCACGCGTGGCGAGACCCACCTCATTCGATAACATACATCTTATCTAGATTTGGCAACATCCCACAAAAAGACATCGCTCTGACTTCACACAGCACATAGAAACCTGGGGAGAAAAAGGAAAAACCAGTGTCGTTGAGATAACAACCCATTTCAGTTGACCACACCTGGAGTAAGAGAGAACACGAAACTGCTCGTAGCTCCAGCGAGGAAGACAACCAGATAAGTTGTGACATTACTGTAATATTACAGTTTAACCATAGTTGATTTTTTACAACCATATAGTCACTCCTAATATACAAACTCCGGATTTCTATCACCATTTAGCATTTCACCTAACATCATAATATATTACATTTAGCATACACCGACAGTTGCATTACCAAAACTGCAACTAAATAATTGTACATATTGTAAATATTTTCACCTGTATTTTCAAACAGATTTTATAGCCTAAGTGTAATGGATCTGAAGATGATCGCTTGACGATCGAAACTGGTCATCCTGGGTATTTATTAATCTCATGTAATTTATTTCAGGATTAGGGCATATCCCAGCTCTTTTGGGTACATTCGTGTTGACCGACTGAAAAGCACTGAACTCTTGCTAATGTCAAATATAAAAACAGGTTTTGAAATAATTAATCGTAAACTAAAAGGTAACTAGGGAACAGGCCTATCCACACATATACATTGTTGATTATGTTTTGTGTGATAATTTCATTTAAAGTATGAATTAGAGTGACTGGATTATAATTTCCAAGAACGGTCAAATTGAGAGACAGAATTCTAGTTTCCAGTTTACACGAACCACATCGTTGTAAATACTGCAAAGCCTCCATACTGGTGAATTATTATGTGAAGTAGTATTGGTTAAATCATTTCTGAATGTTATGGTTGATCTTGTAGTTAAGCGAGGGATGTTGAAATTTAGGAGCGATAGGAAAAATGAGTTATCAATTTGACCGTTAATAACTTTATGAAGGAATTTCATATCATGCACTTGCCTTCGAGGCTCCAAACAGGTCATCCCGAAATTCAACAAAAGTTCACCGTAGGGTACTGTACCCGTAAAAATCAAGGAGGTACTCGCCGGACATATTTCAAACGAAAACAACTTTACATAAACAGCTCTATTCAAACAAATTCTCTTTTAAACGCAATCATACTTATAAACAATCATACTTACATTCGCTACCGTTGTTCTAGACCAACGAAGCTGTCATTCACACAATATTAACAATAAAACTCAAACACTCGTTTAGAAAGCATTCTCTCTCTCTAACTATAATATAATCTAAAAACAATTTTAAAAATATTATCAGTTGCAAAAATTCTAAACCCTCAATATTAACTACCGGTAGTGAAAAAAACTTTTACACTATATACAGTCGTCTATCGCTTTAAATACTCACTCTTGAACGATAAGACCGGTTATTATTAACGCTCCTTCCTTCCATATTGTTTTCATCTACTATATCCTTCTTAATACAGATGCTAAAACCACTTTCATGACATATCAGGTAAAGTTCTTTATCGGTATACAATTGACCGATCATTTAAGATAAGTTCATTGTTAATTACATATCCATACATGAAATTAAATGTACTGAATGGAAGTGTACATAATGTATCATGTTGTCTCGGCATTATATCATTCTAGATGTTATAGATATTCTCAATGTTCCTTACCGTTGTTCCATATTGTTATTCATAACTCTGTCTCAACATATCCCAGTGGTGTAATAGTTTAATCTGTCATCCCACACATATTAAAAATGTCATAACCAATTCCATATTATAATTGTCAGTAGCCATCATAATGTTCATAAACCAAAAAGTCACGATGTTCCTACAAGATGAATCTACTCACTTGTTGCTGCAACGTGGACTTGCCTGAGTTAAAGTCGCGTTGCACTAAATGACTCTCTGCTCTGAGATAAACACTTTTGCTGGCTACGCAAAATGTCTTATATCTTTCGAAATTCTCGTTAGATTTTCCTAAATCCTTTCGTGGTGAAGCCTTATCACTTGATAAGTATAATGTATGCTCTTAAATATTCACGAAGTCGAAAACTTGTTCGCTATTATACTAAATGTCCACCGCTCAACTTCACTTAGTTTCATGCGGGGCTCTCGAAACCATTGGCCGGTATCACCGACGTCTCTTGTATCCATAGGACCGCACTCAGTATTGTGTCTACGGGAATGAACTACCTCCGTAACACGTCTTGTCACTGCGAAGTCAGTCGGAAGAAGAACACTTCTAGAAGTCGTCCTCCCTTCAGCTCATCTGAAAATCGGCGCCATTGTTGGTCCCACGCAGTTAGTGGCGCGCACTTGTAATAAAGCTTATTACAGTGAAATTCTTCCCTTTCACGCCATTCAAAGTAGTAGTAATATCTTCTTTTAATTTTCTTAATGTTTTCAATGGAGTAGAATTGTTATACATCACATTAACTAGGCAAAATTCCATATCTGCTTCCGAAGACCCTCCTCTCATTGGCTGAAAGCATATATCCAATGATATATTTTATAACAATTAACTGGTATTATTTCACGCTATTTCCTTGTTGCTAGGCTCTTTCCAATGATCGAGAATATTCTTGGGCGTCTCTGATCACGTGATGGGTTTCTCCCATGGCCTGTGTTCGCTAACAAAGCTCGCCTTGAGCCAACTTCCAAGATTTATATTGCAATGTTAAACTGTAGCATGGGCTCGAAAAATAACATCATTTTCATCATGAACCACCCAAATTTCTGGTGCAGTACCATGTGTGGGTACTTGCCAGTTATTTTGAGGTGTAAATATCTGAGGAATTTCTTTTGACCTTGCTCAATGGGTTTAATGCATGCTTTCTGCCAGGGACTCCATACTTGGCTGGCGTACTCGAGCTTGTATCTCACCATGGCAATATCAAGGTTTATGCAGGTACTGGTCCTAATGAATGGCTTAGTGTTTCTTATTATAAACCCTAACATGCGGTAAGCATCCCCCACTGTCTTTTGCGCATGACAAGTGAAAGCAAGTTCTCGGTCAAAATGGATTCCTAGATCTTTCTTCTCGCTTACTGTTTGCAATGACTTAGGTCCAATTCCATAAACAAATCTGATTGGGTTCTTCTTACGCGTAAACGTCATAACAACACACTTCGGTACGTTTAAGTATAATTTGTTTTCTATACTCCATTTGTGTATATTATTTAGGTCATTTTGTAGTAGAGTGCAGTCACTAGTGAAAGAAATTGATTTAAAAATGTTGAAGTCATCTGCATATAAAGGACTATTTGAGTGTTCTATACAACGTGGCAAATCTTTTATCATTGCTAGAAAAATCACAGTTCCAAGGTTCGAGCCTTGGGGGATTCCGGAATGAACTATGAATACCTGAGACAATTTTATGGAACAAAACAAATTGTTTCTTGTCTCTGTGGTAGGAGCTGAATATTTCGGTAATAAAGCAACCGAACATATGAATGCTACATTCCAGGGTTGCTCCGTTTCACTGCTCTAATATGCAAATTGGCAATACTACCCAATAATTAGTCAATTCAGTTTCAATGATCGATATTAGAATGATCGAGTAGGACTTGTCACCGTGCTCCTCGATGGTTATTCAACCCGGAATATAGAAGGACGGAAATTACATCATTTAATGTATTATATTTCAGGTATTTTTTAACGTGCAAGTGCGTATTCAATAAATTTTCAAATGAGTTCTGTGTTCCAGTTTACTAAGCATAATGGAGGGGCAATCATTGATCAAAAGTGAGCCGGAATGGTCGACACAAACAGATGACTTGGACAACATTGTAAGTTTTTTAAAAATTCCACATAGGCTACTTTGTAACATTACAACCTTAGTGATGTGCAAGACGAAAGTCATTGTATTTATCAAGGTTAATACTTCTTACCAAGCAGTAGGCAGTAGAGGTGTGTTGATCGATACTTGTATATTACTTTCCAGAAGACAAATGAGCAATTACCCACTCATAACCTGCTCGTAAAGTCTGCAGATATATTTGAAAACGAAAGTAAGGCTGTCAAAGAAGAACATAATCTACAGGTGATTATAAGATTTACCGGTACATTTCCTCAATTTTCATGTTAAAATTAGTCTTGATGTTATTAATACCCAGAGTTGTTTTCTAGTTCAACAGTTAATAATACCTAATGTTATTATGTTGGTAATGCAGGTTTATTCTGGACTCTATTGTAGATGAAGTCTTCACCACATGCTGGGCTAACAGTATCAGTAGATTTACTGTCACGTTAAAGACCCCCTTCGGGGGGAAATTCTGGCACCCCGGTGTCTCGAATAGCCGCAGATGTTAAAAGGGACGTATAACAAATAACATTATTAGGTAATTGAAGTAAGATCACCAACAAAATCCAAGAATTGGCGAGGCTCGTCCTAATTACTCATTCTCATTTCGAGTTGTGGTTTCTAATCGCGCAGCCGCCATCATGAATGCATGGAGAGAGGGAGTCCATACTAGGCCACATATACTGTCTTACCTTGCTACCTTACTGTAGCTCTGAAGTGTTTAGAGTTATTTAACTTTATATTTCATAACTGCAAGATGGTGGCTATGCGCAATGTGCACTCTCACATAGACATCACGTTGTTAGCAAATAGTCATAGAATAATATCTGAATACCAAGTATTGTGAGCATTGATTCCTTGGACCACACGTTACGGCCGTCATCTTGACATTTCGCTTATGACCTTGTAATTTGGGCACAAGACACATCGCAGATGGAGGTATGCATTTCCAAAATTTGGTAGAGATCCGTTGATTAGTTTAGTCGTAGCTTGATTTAAGCTTTGAACATATCGGTGGGTGTCATTTTGTTTTGGTTAATATGGTGGCGATATAAAATATGACACAGGTGTCCTTCGCTACGTCAGTACCAAGTTTGGTTTGCACAAACTCTAGCATTTAATTCATTTTGTGAGCATTGCCTACTGCTATTGTTCTTCTGTAATGCATTTTGTTTTGATGAAATTCAAGGGAATGGGAACCAAACAATTGTTTACATTATTTGTTTACTCTATCAGAGTAAGTTTACAGCACGTTGTAATTCCATCCATTCACAGGAATATATTTGTGAAAAGAATCATTTCTCTGCAGGATAATACTGACCTTACAGGGGATATTAAGACTGAAGAATGTCCATCACCAGAGTTTGTTCCATGCATCAAAATAGAAACAGCATCTTTGGATTTCAAACTGGTAAGCACCTTATCGTGTTACTATTTACAAGACATGATCTGCTCTTCATCTCCTTATCACCAAATGGTATTTTGGGATACCAGAATTCATTTTCACAACAGCATTGGTGATAAATGAGGCGTTTGGCTGTCAGGACATGTAATGTACAGAAAGCACAAGTATTTTGAAGAAAGGTGTATTAAAATATCTGACCAAAGTGGGTCTTGAACCTGTGACCTGCGGCTGTGCACGCTGTTGCTCTGACTACTGAGCTAATGGGGGTGGCATCTAAATTGGCTAAAGGTATATTTTATGAACAACTTAATATGAAGGACTTGGGTGATTTAAAAAGTATACGAATTGCTCGTAAGCCTCCGTGGCTTAGGCGGCAGCACAGTTCATATCCTCGCCGCTAGATGGGGGCTTCATTCATTCCATTCCTGACCCGGTCGTAGACTGGAAGCAGGCTGTGGATTTTTCACGAATTGCTCGTAGTTTGCCCAAATATAAGTATCCTGGTCACAGGGCTGGAACAAGATGCTCTCTTAAGGGCAGGTGGGTTCCACTATCTCAGCAATCCTTGAAGTGGTGGTTTAGTACTTGAACTTCCAGGCAATTGCTGGGCAGTCCAAGTACATTGACATGGCTGAAAAAATACGAGTTATAAATACTTAAAGATATGAGATTACTCAATGAACGCTACTTGTTTTTAGTATGTATTTAAAAATATTCTTTCTTACCATATATCTTGTTGTTCTTGAAATTGGGCGTACATAGGCCTAAGTATTCCTACCGCCTATTGTTCCCATGCCTTAAGTGTGATAGATAGATAGATAGATTTTATTAATTCCATTTGATCAAATACATGTATACAATACATTTTTATATAGGACACGTCAGAATTTACATCTATAAAAGTAGTAATAGGTATATAATACTAATACTTAACTATTTTAATAACAGATCTTAAGAGATACAATCTTATTGGACAACTATTTACACATTACTCTATTATCATAATATGAAAACTTAATTCTATAAATACAACAACTTACAGCTAGGTACTGTATTACAATTAAAATAGAAAAGTAAAATATAATTATAGATTTCATCGCTCCTATACACTAAGATATTCAACTACAGAGTAAAAACAATGGCACTGCAGATAAGCTTTCAACACTCTATCAAAGATTTTTATTTTTGGGGCAAGTTTTATATACTGGGGTAGTTTATTGTTTAATTTAACTCCTGTGAGTGAGTGAGATGGTGGAAAGACATTCTGTGTGGCAGTAATTTTTAGCACACAGCAGCTTCGGTGGCGTAGTTGGTAGCATGCTGAAATGTTGTGCCCAAGATAGCAGGTTCAATCCCAGCAGAAGTTGTCGGATTTTTTAAGAGCATTAAAATCCTTCAGGATGCCTTCCTTCGGAGGGGAAGTAAAGCCGGCGGTCCCATGTCATAGATTTATGGCATGTAAAAGATCCTTCCACATGCTAAACTTGTGTGAAGCTAAATTGTAGGTTAGATTTCGTTGGAACCCTCTATCAAAGTTCCAACATTCACCACTAGGTGTCATTGACATCTGGTAGCGAAAGTTGGAACTGCTTGATATTGAACGGAACTTGTAGCTCACACTAGGGGTGTCGGCTTGAAGCAGCTACATAACAGTTAGCATCTCAGCATTTGCTTGCAGATGAAAATGGGGAACCTTCGAAAATCAATTCAAGGTTGTCTGATGCTAGGGATCCCCTCTCATTAAATTGCAGTGTTTCATGAGAAACGAGTTGTAGAATTTCGTATAGGTGATGTACAATATCTGCATACTTTGATCATTCTCAAATGATTTACTGGTATAAATATTGAGTGCCTAGTAGCTTGTTCATCCATGATCCCTCATACTTTGGCAGGTAAAATTTTTAAAAATAAATGTTCATTTTATCTTAATCCATAAAGATATTATTTCAATTAAGGCCCTGATCTCAGCATGTTCTCTATTTCTAAGATTCCCTTGGACTTAAAATGACTGATAGTGTGTTGTAAGACATAATGATCATTTCCATCAATAAGATGTGATGGACAGTATGAAACTAAGGCCTGGTAGTCGTTAAGCGAATATATCTTTACTTCAATTGAGCTGTGCTGTACAATTATGTATGTTCTTATTTGTTATAACGTGATAGCAAAGAAATAATATATTCCATCTTGTCCTCAGGATATCAAAGAAGAGATCCTGAAGGAAGAGAGTGATGAAAGTGGAATAAATTTAAATGAGTAAGTGGACAACGTAATAAAAATGTGTTCTTCCGCTTTTATTAATGCATAACTGAAATGCATTATTTAAAAAGAATATTTTGCATATTGCCATGGATTTATGTATTTATCGTATGGACATAACGAATAGAATAAAAAGTGTGATCTCTTCTCCCTCAATAGCATGTAATGTATACGGATCGGGTTGGCACTCGCCGCTACGCAGCGCTACAGTCGACTTGAGATTGTTGATTTCCACATATGTTTATGTGTTTATGTGCGATATATTAAGTATGTAATCGGTCGGAGTGTTTTGGTGGTGTTCTGTGCAAACGTTTATTGATATAAGAGTGTTTACACTCTTACCTAATAGTATTAATACCTGAAATGCTATTGTAGGAAGCATTAACTGAAATGGAATGTAATTTCTTGTTGTGTGTTGACGTTATCTTCGTGTGTTAATTTTATTGTTATTTAATGTAAGTAAACAGCAGTTTAGCCCTTAAATTTTCATGAGTGCTTAATGTGTGTAGTGAAGATGCCTTGCTGTTTTGTACCAGGATGCAGATCTGGCTATGGGGACTGTAAAGAGGTCAGACGGTTTTTCAAACCTCCTAAAGATAAGGAACGTTTTATCAAGTGCAAAGGGGCCATACCAGGGAAGGATAGGGAACTTAATGAAAAGTCCTACATCTGTGATGCTCACTTTTCAGAAGATTTAATTGTTAAATTTGACAAATTTGTGATAGGAAGTAGTGCTTCTCCCAAGAACCAACTGGCGATTGAAAGACCTATTCTGTTCCACATATATTTCCTAATTTGCCTAACTATTTGACCAGTATGGTGTAAATAAAAATGATATTGATGCCATTAAAAACTACTTCTGTGAAGAAAGGGATGAGAATAAAACGACAATGAGTTTAAAAACATATATACCGTAATGCTGAAGGAGGCGTGATCCGTTTTAGGCAACAGCCTACTCCAAGAAGGGGTCATGACTGTGCCTTCTATGTCTGTTAAATGTTAAGTGCTTCTGAAATTATGGTTGTCTATTGAGTTTGGTGTTTGTGGAGTGAAATTTATGGGTATAATTGATTTTTGTAATATTCTTAGGTAAAGTAGAAGAAGCCGTGATCGGGTTTAGGCAATAGCCTACTCTATGAAGGGGTCATGACTATGCCTTCTATGTCTGTTTAGTGTTAAGTTCTTCTGAAATGATGGTAGTTTACTGATTTTGGAGTTTGTAGAGTGAAATTTATGGTTATTATTGAATTTTATAGTAATTACGGTAAAGTTGAAAGTTGCGTTCGTACGTTTTTTTGTCTGTGTTGCAAGTCTGTTAAGGGAATGTAAAATGTGTAACAATGTGAAGAAATCCTTTCTGATAGCAAGGTTAATTATTCCGTTCTTTTTTTTAATTTACCGATAGCTGGCAAAACTAATTGCATTTTGAACTTGCTCTCTATCTTCGCTCATTGTCGAAACTGGACTATTACAGGAGACGACTTATTGAATTATAATTGGGCACAGTAAATTAAGTGGAGATGTCGAACTTATTAGCGCCTATGAGGATATCTTGCGGTGTTTTAACATGTAAAACAGGTTGCAAGGATTTAAAAGTCTCGTAAGCGCCAATGCTAACTTACATCACAGATCGGAGCCAGTGCTGCGCTGCGGCGGACCAGGCGTACTAGGCCAGTGATATCACTTCTTATGCTATTCGTTATGGTATGGATATTAGTGCCGGGAGTGTCCGAGGACATGTTCAACTCGACAGAGGCTGTAGCTGCTTCAAGCGGACACCCCTAGGGTGAGCTACAAGTTCCGTTCAATTTCAATTAGTTCCAACTTTCGCCACTAGATGTCAATGATACCTAGTGGTGAATGTTGGAACTTTGATAGAGCATGGAGCACAGTGGGGATGGACTTACTTATTAAATACAGTCCACACCTGCTCTACAAAATTGAGATCGGGAGCATAGACAGGCATTCCATTCTGTGAAAACCATTCTCCTGAAGAAAGACATTGCCAATGCCATCTCTGTGCGAGCGAGCGTTATCGTCCACAAAAGTGAAATATGGGCCGAAATTGTCAGCAAAGTCCTTCACTACAGGTGCTAGGATAGTATACCTATAACGTAAGCCTGTCATACACCCTGGGATGTACACAAGAGGGGTTCAGCGACCATACATGACTGCATCACCTCCTCCCTGTTGGTATCGGTCTCGGATGTATTGGTCGTGCATACGTTCACCGGGTCGTCTCCACACTCGCACAGATCTATCCTCATTGACACAGCCCATATCCACTCACGCAAAAATGACTAATGGGTTTGTGACCACTACGTTTCTTGGCCAGCAGTATGCAAAATATTTTTTGATGTGTATAGTTTGATATTGTAACCATTCATTTTGGTTACAGAGTTAATAGGTAGCATGGCCACCTTTTGCTGGTGGGTCATTGCAAGGAGTATAGAGCATGAGTTTAGGGATTCCTTGTAGTAGACCAGCAGTAAGAGAGGAGGGGGCCATGCTCATTTAGTGTCATATCTGCATAGATATTTATTTTTTGTGAGTTTTTTGTTCTGATTTGGATTAGCAAGAATGAAGTTGGTTATGTTGGATATTGTAGAGGATCTGATGTGGAAATGGATGAGATGTTATGTTTTTGAAGAATAGAGATTGTATTTAAGAAAAGAATTGGTTTTTGATAATGAAGAAAAGATCAAAGAAAGCAGGTTCTTTTATGTTTGAAATAGTTGGTGAAAAGAATAATGAACGACTAACAAAGGAGTGCCCATGCTCATATGGAATATGAGGTATATGGATTGTCTGTCTGATCTGCACTGAAAATAAGGCTATCCCTTTTTGTGAATAAAACAACCACAACCACAAAATAAAATGTGTACAGTTACAATATGAATAGAGTTTGTTTGCAGAAAAGGTGTGTGTCTTGTTTTATCTGTCACTGCAATTATTTCTCTTATTGTCCTTCTCATTATAGAAGCGGATATTAGTTAGATAGTTATTGAGGTTTTAAGGCGCGGAACTACGAGGTCATCTGCACCTCAAAGAGCGGATGTTGATATAAAGTTTCTGTTTAGCTACCCACAAACCGTTCTCACTGACTGAAGTATTGAAGAAACGTTCGATAGTTTTCTGACGAATGCCTTTGGCCCACCACTCTCTAACAGGTGGTGAGACAAACCGACGGATTGAAGAGTCCAGGGGACGGAAGTTAGATAAAATGGTGAATTTGTCATCATAGGCTTTGATTAGGCTAATATTGAAATGAAAATCCACAGCCTGCTTCCAGTCTCCGACCGGGTCAGAAATGGAATGAATGAAGCCCCCATCTAGCGGCGAGGATATGAACCGTGCCGGCTGCCGAGGCCTGACGCACCCCTCTGGGGCAATGATTAAATGAATGACAAATGAAATGATAGTGGAGAATGTTGCTGGAATGAAATGTTGACAGGGAAAACCGGAGAACCCGGAGAAAAACTTGTCTGCCTTCGTTTTGTCCAGCACAGATCTCACATGGAGTGACCGGGATTTGAACCACGGACCCAGCGGTGAGAGGCCGGCGTGCTGCTGCCTAAGCCACGGAGGCTTCGATTAGGCTGTTATTTTTTAAACTAAATTATTCAAAGGATTGAAAATATCTTAATATGAGTATATGGAAGGTTCAGAGATGCCTGTTGATTTGGCCAGAGACGCGGCAGAGGCGTAACACATCATTGGTTGTTATTTCTAAGAATGGTTGTATGCTAGAACTTTAATCTGATGCATAGTGAGGGGCTAACAAATTTCATGTTATAAATTACCTTTATTAGCATTGCCGTTAGATATGCAACAAAAGACGGTCGACACTCAACAGTTGGCGAACACAGTTAAGAAAAATAATAAATTCACCAATTGTAGGGAGAGATACACACATCAAAAAAGGTATTGCATCACCTTGGTCCTGCATCTTGACATACAAATGACTTACTGATATACACAAACAACGTTTCAGCGCTCTTTATTGCTCATGAAAACCACACATTGCCAGTTGTACAATCAAACAGCGAGCCTTTCGGAAGTTGTGGTCCAGATTCCAGCATACACCTCAACAGCGTACCGGCGTAGATCTCTCAGATTGGCTGGTTACAAACGCTTAAAAATTAAAATGTATTGTAGTATCAACTAGTTACTCTTCAAATTCGATGCGTATAGAATGCCAATAGAAGGCAAATCAATTTAGTCCCCAATAGAACGGTAACGCTATCTGGCGGAAAAGTTTCTCATAAGAAATCCATTTACTGAAGAGGGAGCTGGATTATAATTTCCGTGGAACTCAAGTCAGACGCGTGCTTCCTCCATGACGTTATGGTGCGTTTATGTCAACAACTGCGTTCACAAAAATTGTCGGCAAAATCTTACGAATGTGTAGAAATTAGGGTTGAGGATATTAAGGTACAGTGCTATTTCTTTTGCAATATTGCCGAGTTTGTTTATTCATTGTTAACTACAATGGTTGATCCAAAATAGGCTACATTGTCAACATTCAAATCATGTCCGCCATGTTGGATTTTCAGTGCATGTCAGACGCTATCCTTTCCTAATTGGTCAATGAATGAAAATATGATTGGTTGGAAAAACAGTGTTTTAATTAATATTAGTACTTTAATGACACCCATTATGATACAGTTTTCTGACATATAATATTTACATATCAACATCATCGAACATAAAATAATAAATTTACCAGTTTTAGGGAGAGATACACACATCAAAGAAAGTATTGCATCACCTTGGTCCTGCACACAAACAACGTTTCAGCTCTCTTTATTGCTCATGAAAACCACACATAGCCAGTTGTACAATCGTACAGCGAGCCTTTCGGAAGTTGTGGTCCAGATTACAGCATACACCAATACCGCTAATACCGAGAAGCAGACCTCTTGCAATGATGCATGTCTGTATCCATCGTGGTGTACTATCGTCGAGTTCATCAGGGCACTGTTAGTCCAGATTGTCCCACTCCTCAACGCCGTTTCGGCGTAGATCTCTCAGACTTGTTGGTGATTCATCTCGTCCTAAAGCAGTTATTTTCAATGTATCCAAGGTATGTTCGATAAGTCCATGTCTGGAGAACTTGCTGGCCACTCTAGCCGTGCTATGGCATTATCATGAAGGAACGCATTCACAATATATGCACGAAGCGGATGAGAATTTACTTCCACGAAGACGAATGCCTCCACGAAATTCTGCCGATATTAATGCACTATTGGTCGCAGGTTGTCATTCATGTATCGTAGAGCCGTTTCGGCGCCTTCCATGACCACCAGTGGTGTACGTCGGCCCCACATGATGCAACCCCAAAACATCAGGGATCCACCACATTGCTGCACTCGCTGGACAGTGTGGTTAAGACGCTCAGCTTGACCAGACTGCCTCTATCACGTCTCCGACGATTGTCTGGTTGAAGCCATATGTGCAGAGAACGTGATGCCAATTCTGACGGGCCCATTCAGCATGTTGTTGGGCCCATCTCTACAGCGCCACATGGTGTAGGGGTGGCCAAGGTGGACCGCGCCATGGACGTCGGGAGTGAAATTGCTCATCATGCATGTTGTTGGGCCCATCTCTACAGCGCCACATGGTGTCGGGGTGGCCAAGGTGGACCGCGCCATGGACGTCGGGAGTGAAGGTGCGCACCATGCATGTTGTTGGGCCCATCTCTACAGCGCCACATGGTGTCGGGGTTGCCAAGGTGGACCGCGCCATGGACGTCGGGAGTGAAGGTGCGCACCATGCATGTTGTTGGGCCCATCTCTACAGCGCCACATGGTGTCGGGGTTGCCAAGGTGGACCGAGCCACGGACGTCGGGAGTGAAGGTGCGCACCATGCATGTTGTTGGTCCCATCTCTACTGCGCCACATGGTGTCGGGGTTGCCAAGGTGAACCGCGTCGGGAGTGAAGGTGCGCACCATGCATGTTGTTGGTCCCATCTCTACAGCGCCACATGGTGTAGGGGTGGCCAAGGTGGACCGCGCCATGGACGTCGGGAGTGAAATTGCTCATCATGCATGTTGTTGGGCCCATCTCTACAGCGCCACATGGTGTAGGGGTGGCCAAGGTGGACCGCGTCGGGAGTGAAGGTGTGCACCATGCATGTTGTTGGGCCCATCTCTACAGCGCCACATGGTGTAGGGGTGGCCAAGGTGGACCGCGCCATGGACGTCGGGAGTGAAATTGCTCATCATCCATGTTGTTGGGCCCATTTCTACTGCGCCACATGGTGTCGGGGTTGCCAAGGTGGACCGCGTTGGGAGTGAAGGAGTGCACCATGCATGTTGTTGGGCCCATCTCTACAGCGCCACATGGTGTCGGGGTTGCCAAGGTGGACCGCGCCATGGACGTCGGGAGTGATGGTGCACACCATGCATGTTGTAGGGCCCATCTCTACAGCGCCACATGGTGTAGGGGTGGCCAAGGTGGACCGCACCATGGACGTCGGGAGTGAAGGTGCGCACCATGCATGTTGTTGGGCCCATCTCTACAGCGCCACATGGTGTCGGGGTTGCCAAGGTGGACCGCGCCATGGACGTCGGGAGTGAAGGTGCGCACCATGCATGTTGTTGGGCCCATCTCTACAGCGCCACATGGTGTCGGGGTTGCCAAGGTGGACCGAGCCACGGACGTCGGGAGTGAAGGTGCGCACCATGCATGTTGTTGGTCCCATCTCTACTGCGCCACATGGTGTCGGGGTTGCCAAGGTGAACCGCGTCGGGAGTGAAGGTGCGCACCATGCATGTTGTTGGTCCCATCTCTACAGCGCCACATGGTGTAGGGGTGGCCAAGGTGGACCGCGCCATGGACGTCGGGAGTGAAATTGCTCATCATGCATGTTGTTGGGCCCATCTCTACAGCGCCACATGGTGTAGGGGTGGCCAAGGTGGACCGCGTCGGGAGTGAAGGTGTGCACCATGCATGTTGTTGGGCCCATCTCTACAGCGCCACATGGTGTAGGGGTGGCCAAGGTGGACCGCGCCATGGACGTCGGGAGTGAAATTGCTCATCATCCATGTTGTTGGGCCCATTTCTACTGCGCCACATGGTGTCGGGGTTGCCAAGGTGGACCGCGTTGGGAGTGAAGGAGTGCACCATGCATGTTGTTGGGCCCATCTCTACAGCGCCACATGGTGTCGGGGTTGCCAAGGTGGACCGCGCCATGGACGTCGGGAGTGATGGTGCACACCATGCATGTTGTAGGGCCCATCTCTACAGCGCCACATGGTGTAGGGGTGGCCAAGGTGGACCGCACCATGGACGTCGGGAGTGAAGGTGCGCACCATGCATGTTGTTGGGCCCATCTCTACAGCGCCACATGGTGTCGGGGTTGCCAAGGTGGACCGCGCCATGGACGTCGGGAGTGAAGGTGCGCACCATGCATGTTGTTGGGCCCATCTCTACAGCGCCACATGGTGTCGGGGTTGCCAAGGTGGACCGCACCATGGACGTCGGGGGTGAAGGTGCGCACCATGCATGTTGTTGTGCCCTTATCTACAGCGACAAATGGTGTCGGGGTAGCCAAGGTGGACCGCGCCATGGACGTCGGGAGTGAAGGTGCGCAACATGCATGTTGTTGGGCCCATCTTTACTGCGCCACATGGTGTCGGGGTTGCCAAGGTGGACCGCGCCATGGACGTCGGGAGTGAAGTTGCGCACCATGCATGTTGTTGGGCCCATCTCTACAGCGCCACATGGTGTAAGGGTGGCCAAGGTGGACCGCGCCATGGACGTCGGGAGTGAAGGTGCGCACCATGCATGTTGTTGGGCCCATCTCTACTGCGCCACATGGTGTCGGGGTTGCCAAGGTGGACCGCGCCATGGACGTCGGGAGTGAAGGTGCGCACCATGCATGTTGTTGGGCCCATCTCTACAGCGCCACATGGTGTAGGGGTGGCCAAGGTGGACCACGTCGGGAGTGAAGGTGCGCACCATGCATGTTGTTGGGCCCATCTCTACTGCGCCACATGGTGTAGGGGTTGCCAAGGTGAACCGCGTCGGGAGTGAAGGTGCGCACCATGCATGTTGTTGGGCCCATCTCTACTGCGCCACATGGTGTCGGGGTTGCCAAGGTGGACCGCGCCATGGACGTCGGGAGTGAAGGTGCGCACCATGCATGTTGTTGGGCCCATCTCTACAGCGCCACATGGTGTCGGGATTGCCAAGGTGGACCGCGCCATGGACGTCGGGAGTGAAGGTGCGCACCATGCATGTTGTTGGGCCCATCTCTACTGCGCCACATGGTGTCGGGGTTGCCAAGGTGGACCGCGCCATGGACGTCGGGAGTGAAGGTGCGCACCATGCATGTTGTTGGTCCCATCTCTACTGCGCCACATGGTGTCGGGGTTGCCAAGGTGGACCGCGCCATGGACGTCGGTAGTGAAGGTGCGCACCATGCATGTTGTTGGGCCCATCTCTACTGCGCCACATGGTGTAGGGGTTGCCAAGGTGGACCGCGTCGGGAGTGAAGGTGCGCACCATGCATGTTGTTGGGCCCATCTCTACTGCGCCACATGGTGTAGGGGTGGCCAAGGTGGACCGCGCCATGGACGTCGGGAGTGAAGGTGCGCACCATGCATGTTGTTGGGCCCATCTCTACTGCGCCACATGGTGTAGGGGTTGCCAAGGTGGACTGCGCCATGGACGTCGGGGGTGAAGGTGCGCACCATGCATGTTGTTGGTCCCATCTCTACTGCGCCACATGGTGTCGGAGTTGCCAAGGTGGACCGCGCCATGGACGTCGGTAGTGAAGGTGCGCACCATGCATGTTGTTGGTCCCATCTCTACTGCGCCACATGGTGTCGGGGTTGCCAAGGTGGACCGCGCCATGGACGTCGGTAGTGAAGGTGCGCACCATGCATGTTGTTGGTCCCATCTCTACTGCGCCACATGGTGTCGGAGTTGCCAAGGTGGACCGCGCCATGGACGTCGGTAGTGAAGGTGCGCACCATGCATGTTGTTGGGCCCATCTCTACTGCGCCACATGGTGTAGGGGTTGCCAAGGTGGACCGCGCCATGGACGTCGGTAGTGAAGGTGCGCACCATGCATGTTGTTGGGCCCATCTCTACAGCGCCACATGGTGTAGGGGTTGCCAAGGTGAACCACGCCATGGACGTCAGTAGTGAAGGTGCGCACCATGCATGTTGTTGTGCCCTTATCTACAGCGCCAAATGGTGTCGGGGTAGCCAAGGTGGACCGCGCCATGGACGTCGGGAGTGAAGGTGCGCACCATGCATGTTGTTGGGCCCATCTCTACTGCGCCACATGGTGTAGGGGTTGCCAAGGTGGACCGCGTCGGTAGTGAAGGTGCGCACCATGCATGTTGTTGGGCCCATCTCTACTGCGCCACATGGTGTCGGGGTTGCCAAGGTGGACCGCGCCATGGACGTCGGTAGTGAAGGTGCGCACCATGCATGTTGTTGGGCCCATCTCTACAGCGCCACATGGTGTAGGGGTGGCCAAGGTGGACCACGTCGGGAGTGAAGGTGCGCACCATGCATGTTGTTGGGCCCATCTCTACTGCGCCACATGGTGTAGGGGTGGCCAAGGTGGACCACGTCGGGAGTGAAGGTGCGCACCATGCATGTTGTTGGGCCCATCTCTACAGCGCCTCATGTTGTCGGGGTTGTCATGGTGGACCGCGCCATGGACGTCGGGAGTGAAGGTGCGCACCATGCATGTTGTTGGGACCATCTCTACAGCGCCACATGGTGTAGGGGTGGCCAAGGTGGACCGCGTCGGGAGTGAAGGTGCGCACCATGCATGTTGTTGGGCCCATCTCTACAGCGCCACATGGTGTCGGAGTTGCCAAGGTGGACCGCGTCGGGAGTGAAGGTGCGCACCATGCATGTTGTTGGGCCCATCTCTACAGCGCCACATGGTGTCGGGGTTGCCAAGGTGGACCGCGCCATGGACGTCGGGAGTGAAGGTGTGCACCATGTATGTTGTTGGGCCCATCTCTACAGCGCCACATGGTGTAGGGGTGGCCAAGGTGGACCACGTCGGGAGTGAAGGTGCGCACCATGCATGTTGTTGGGCCCATCTCTACTGCGCCACATGGTGTAGGGGTGGCCAAGGTGGACCACGTCGGGAGTGAAGGTGCGCACCATGCAGCGTATTGCGTACAGTTTGAGTCGAAACACGACGTCCTGTGGCGGCCCGAAACTCATTATTCAGTATGGTGGCGTTGCTTTCAGTGTTTGTCCGAGTTTAAATTCGTAAGTAGCGGTCATCCACTGCCGTCGTGGCCCTTGGGCGGCCTGAGCGAGGCATGTTGTCAGTTCCTGTATCTCTGTACCTCCTCCGTGTCCGAACAACATCGCTTTGGTTCACACGGAGACGTCTGGAAACTTCCCTTGGTGAGAGCCCTTGCTGACACAATGTAACAATACGGATTCGAAGAAACGGCGGTATTGCCCTTCTAGGCATTGGAGAACTACCGACAACACGTGCAGTGTACCTCCTTTCTGGCGGAATGACTGGACCTGATCGGCTGTCGTGCGCCCTCCGTCTAATAGCCCCTGCTTATGCATGGTTGTGTATAGCTTTGGGCAGGTTTAGTGTCATCTGGGAACAATCAAAGGGACTGTGTTCTGCGTCGGTGGTCACGCGATCCTGGAACCGAGGTGATGCAATACTTCTTTTGAAGTGTGTACTCGAATAATACTTTCACGCGAGTTGAGACTTCAGGGAATCGATCCAAATATGTTTGCATAGAATAACGACCTGTCAAATGGCCACTTGTACCTTCATTCTTCTTAGTAGAAACGTGACAGCAAGAAGTTACGTTTCTTTTAGTGGGTATAGTTAGGAAGTAGCTTATAAAGGAAATGTCATTTGCATTTTTTTTATTTTTATTTTTTTTGCGTCTAGAGAGACTAGTTACCGGATTTCTTCAGATGACCTCAGGACAGTCTTATTAAAAGATGGATTTGTTCTCGGTTAAAGGGCAGATAACCTCACTAATCTGCCTTTTAAATCAAATTAAAATTAAACTTTTCTCTTAGCATTGTAATATCTTTGATCTGTAGATTTATTATAAATTAATGATTCTGTCTTTCCTTTGACACTATTGTTTGAATGTAACCTTGGATACGGCATTTCATTCTTACATATTCTGGAAACTTGTCAAGACATTGACGCTCTTGTGAAAGCTACTCATATTCATAAGAACTCCGAGTACTATAGCATGCGCCATAACTGGTTGACATTCCACACTTCAGATTAGTATCCACACAATATTTATGTTGTAGTTGGAGCTTTAATCATCACAACAGAGCACTTGCAGTTCATTTCCACACATTCTACTGTAGTTTAAGTACAGGTCGAGGTATTATGAGAGTGATTCGAAAGAGTGTATTAAGCCGAAGTGTAGGGAAAAGTGAATGTGCACATTCAATGTTGCCAGGTAAAAGGTTGAACGTTACGGCGAGGCTGGTTGTGTAGAGCCGACAGCTCAATAAATGTGTGCTTTACAGATTTGTTAATCTGATAGGGTTACAAAATTATTTACATTATGACAACCCACCTTCATATTTAGTATAAGGACTTTTATCTTCGACGATTTGGCTAATCAATCATCGCCCCTGAATTGTAATATCCCTAAATAGTGATAACCACTCAATTTCGTTATATTGAACAGTGAAGCGTAGTAACACATGTGTTTTTGAAATCACATTGCCTGCTTGTCCGATGCAGCCACCATACAGCGAAAATGGCCTGTCTGTAGGTAATATGTCACCTATCGTAATAGATGTCTTGAACTTCACATTTCTTTGGCTCCATTCAATGAAACACGATAGTTACGGTTATTTCAATTACAATATGCCCAATTTAATCAGACAAGTGTCCATCCACCATAAAGACCCAATTAACCTCCTTAATCTCCCATTGTTATTCAATTTTCTAACCCATATTTCTTGTTCTTCTGCTTTTACGGCCTCATTGTACCACTCCAGGCAATCTTTTCTTGGTCCTCTTCTTCAGTAAGTTTCCTTTCCGAGTTGCCCAGTAGCTTTTCATTCGCTCTGATCTTCTCAGGCGTTCCTCATCTGTAAATAACCTTTTTTATTGTATTACGTTTATATATTTTTGCATGAAAACTTATTTTTATATCTTTCAATCTTTTTAATTTTTTTGTTTTGTTTTGCAAATCATCCAAGGTTATTTCTAATTCTTTCATATCTTCTCTAATTTCCTTAATCCATCCTACTTCTTGTTTCATATTCCAAAGTTTCTCAATATTTTTTCTAGATAATCTGGTTTCCGGTGTCCTCATGATGTGACCAAAAAAAAAGAAATCCGTTTCTTCCGAATAGTATCAGTGATGGGCTTCAGTTCTCTGGATACCACTCCTTTTGGTACTATCCGCCACTGTCCATCTTTCTGATATTTTTTTTATTTATGCATGTTCTAGCTATTCTTCTTTCTACTTCTAAAATTTTGTCGATTCTGTTTTTCTGAGTGACTTTAAAAAGAGTTTCGCTTCCATATATCACCTCTGGTTGAACCTCCGTCTTGTAATGTTTTAATTTTGTTGCGATTGATAGACATTTTCTTTTATATGTAGACCGTGTTAATTTTTGGGCTTTTATAATTTTATTAATTCTTTCTTGCCATACAGGTTTCTCATTCAAGTTGTACGTTATAATTTCTCCTAAATATTTAAATTGCTTCACTATTTTAACTTTCTTGTTATTTACTGTTATGTGATTGATGACAAGTGAATTTGCTAGCATTATCTGTGTCTTTTCAAATGATATCTGAAGTCCAATTTTCTAGCCCATATTTATAACACGATATGTAATATTTTATTAAAGCACAAATTAAAGGAACAGTAAAACACCTTGATTTTCTTTATTTCAATTTTGTTATTTCAGCTTATTTTCAACACACCAATTCGTCGACCTCGTTAGATAATCAAGTTCACTCCAATCTAATCTTTACCAATTCAGTTGAAAGTTATTTAACATTATTCTGTACATTTATACACTTTATAGGTAACACAGTATGTTGTTTATTAACTACGTAGAGCACAAACAACTTTAAACAGCGCTACAACGTTTACCGAAACAACTACATCTACCGCATTAAATAATAAATTTCGCTCAATGTTATCTTTGACCACTTATGTTGAACATTTTAACAATTTACTCTCCAATTTAACACAAATAGAAAACATAATATATTATTTCCTAAATACCTAGAGCACAAACAACTTTAAACAGCGCTTCATTCCAATTTAATCTTGACCAATTGAGTTGAACGATCTTTAACACCATTCTCTACATTTAAACACCTAATAGATAGCACAATATGTTGTTTACTAAATGCATTGAGCATAAACATATTAAACAGCGCTATAAAGGTCACCAAAAACCCTACATCTACATCATTAAATAATTATTTTCGCTCAATATTATCCTTAACCACTTATATTGAGCATTTAACAACTTACTCTAGAATTTAACACAAATAGGTAACATAATATATTATTATTTCCTGAATACGTAGAGCACAGCCAACTTTAAACATCGCTACAACGATCACCGAAACAACTACATCTAATACGATTTTCTTGTAGCACACAATACAACTTAGCTTCCTAGATTGCTCATTTCACTGCTTACTCTTTATTGTTACGTGTTTATTGTGACATTATATGATCTCCTAATATATATTTCTGTTCCATGAATGTGTGTTATCATTTTCTTCGACTTTCCAATCATATTTCTTGGCCTTAACTATCAAATTATATGTGCATATCGCATGCATGCTTGGTAAATGAATTTATATCGACGATATACACATTATGTTGGCCAGAACGCAAGCACCATAACATAAAAAGCCAAATAATAAGCATTGTTATCAAGCCATTTGGAGAAGCTTACTTTACTTTACTCCACTGGAAGATGGATTTTCATAAGAAGATATTTTGGGAAAATCAATTGATGATTACTAATTACAAGTCTGAATAGTAGTTGCTATTATATAATTTTTTGCGCACATTGTGTTGCCAGTGGATCTTATAAATCTGCAGAGTGAAGAATCATCTT
The DNA here is from genome assembly GCA_946902985.2 of Meconema thalassinum. Taxonomy (NCBI): domain Eukaryota; kingdom Metazoa; phylum Arthropoda; class Insecta; order Orthoptera; family Tettigoniidae; genus Meconema; species Meconema thalassinum. Next base: position 274,734,525 of record OX336396.1, read on the forward strand.
GAATTTTCGACTGATTTTTGGATAATATTTATTTACGTTTATTATCGACTGTTCTTCAAATTTTAACGACGATTTACATTCCTTCTCACATATCTACATTCGAAAGAAGAAGTCCCGTATTAATATATTTTTCGAAATACAAATAGAATATTAACATAGTATTTTAAAGTAGGTTGTCTAATTGCATATCGATCCATATATTTTCATTAATTAAATTAACACTATTTGTAAGGATATCCATTTATTTTACAGTGTTTAGCTAGTATTTAAGGTATAATATTTTTTGCGCTGAGGATGGAATCATTGACATTCCGAAACATGTGCATCGTTAAATATTTCATTTAACAACTTCTCTTAGTACTGATCATGCGGATTGACAATTTATTAAGAGAAACGAAACTTAAACACTCGCACTGCAAATATGAATTTCCATATCCTGTACATTAAACCGATGAAGGACCAGGTTGTCTTTTAGTAAAACCATTTTAAGAGTATGGGTATAATTGCGCTTCCCCAAGAAGAAACGTTTCTTTCGTGCTTCAGATGCACTAACACAAGTTTGCCCAACCTTTTTAAACTAAGGGCCACATTGCAAATAGTTGGGAGACCTTGTGGGCCAATGACACTCCGGGGAGTTTGATGGGTATGGATTTCTTTTTTAAATATAGGTGCAATATGGTGAGATTTGTGGCTGTCTGAGCGTAGTTTTCTTAGTATTATTGCCGTTTCCTATATTTATTGTAGTGGATAAAAAATAAAACACTAAAAATAAATAAACAGTGGTCAACCTGAAACTCTCTATGCGGCAGAAATACTTAAATTAACAAGATTTGGTGATTTAGACAAATTATAGAAGACGGAAAGTCGAATTCTGAGAAAAATACTGGGAGCTAAACGAAATAATAACGCGGAATATAGGTTACGACCAAATAGAGAGTTATATTTAAAATTAAAAAAATTAACTGATGTAATGAGAAAGAGAAGATTACAGCTTTTTGGGCACATTTATAGAAAGGAAAATAGTAGACTAACTAAACAGATCTTCAACTTACTGACTAGTTATAAATCCAAACCCACATGGTCCTTTGAAATTGACAAAGATTTTACAAAGGACAAAATTCAGACAGACACTATATCAAACAGAGAAGCTATTCAAAAGCCAAATTTCAAGAAAGGAAGAAACAAACAACTTGCAGAAAGTGGACTCAAGAGGAGAAAGATCGTCACTCTAGAAGGATGAAAGAAATTTGGAAACAAAGGAAATTGAATACAATGGACAATAGCCAACGTTGATTCATCGTACCCTCCAAATGGGTTATTCGAAAGAAGAAGAAGAAATTTAAATATCTTTAATAAATCCCTTTAAAATAGAAGTACGATGATATTCAATACACTCATACAGTATGAATGAAAAAGAGTGAGTATTAATATTTGACACAATTAATAATCAAATTATGAAATAAAGTTCATGATACATTAGTTTAGTGCGACTTGTTTCCAAGTAGGTTGGCAATCCTCAATCACATGTTTCTGCAGGAGTGTTATGACTTAGGTATCTCCGACAAAAGAGACATTAGTGTACTATGTAAGACATTCAGACCTTCTAAACACCTGTTTGGAAATAGAAACTAGCTATTGAAAGTTCCCCCAATTAACATATCACTAGATCTGTGTATCTAGAAAGTGCTGTTGCACAAGACTTCATAATACAACTTATTAAAGAACACTGCCGTATATTACTAATAATTATTTCAGGCCATGTGCAGATGCGTCAGATTCTGTTGTCATGAAACTTTATACCTTTGTAAATACTGCAAGACAATATACAAAAACTGCATCTTGAAGACATTTTGTTCAGGAGCACCCTATCAGCGGATTCATGAAAAATGTGGTTGATCATACTAAGCCTGTCTCGTATGCATGTAGGTCCGATTGGAATTCAACAAGTTAAAACGTGAAGTCCAACCTAACTTGTTTTCTTCGCGACCATTAGAAGAGATACAACCTGGTTTGGATGCCCTCCAGACTGGAAAAGCAGCGGGATTTGATGGTGTGTATCCGTAGTTTCTCAAGAAATGTGGTCCAGCTACCAAACGATGGCTTGCAAACTTTTTCAGTTCCATTCTACAATCAGGACGTCTTCCACCGTCTTTCAAGAAGACCAAAATAATTGCAATACTGAAGTCAGGAAAATATCCAAAGTTACCCCAAAGTTACAGGCCAATTGCCTTACTCAGTTTCACCTACAAATTACTTGAATAACTCTTAGTGAATAGAATTGCTCCTGCGATTGAGCAAGAGATTCCTGTTGAAGAAGCTGGATTCTGCCCAAAATGAGACTGCTCTGATCAAGTCCTTGCCTTAACTACATATCTAGAAATTGGCTTTGAGAAGAAACTTAGAAGTGTTTCTGCCTATCTGGACCTCTCAGTGGCATATGATACTGTCTGGAGGAAAGGACTTCTCGTCAAACTCATGAAGGGTGTCCCTTGTCTTAAAACAGTGACTCTCATCAGCAACATGTTAAGTAATAGACTATTCCAAGTTCACAATGAAAGTGCCAGGACAGATTCCATACACTCAATAATGGTCTACCTCAGGGTTGAGTTTTATCCCTATGCTATTTAACTTATACATTCATGATCTGCCAGAAACAGTATCCCGTAAATTCATCTATGCGGACGATATAAACTGTACAGTCCAGTTCGCCACTTTTGATGAAGCAGAGGATTTGCTGAGTGCAGACCTTAAGATGATGAATGTTTATTTCAGAAAGTGGCTGCTTCAACCAAGTCCTTCTAAATCTGAGGTAACCACATTTCACCTTAACAACCTACAGGCAAACTACCAACCTAGAGTGAAGTTCGGGAACCAATATCTGAAGTACAACAGCTCCCCTAAGTATTTAGGAGTGATATTGGATAGGGCATTAACTTTCAGACAGTATATTGCAAAAACAGCAGCAAAATTAAAAAGCCGTAATAACTTACTAAGTAGGTTAGCTGGAACATCATGGGGTGCTGCTGATGCCAACACTCTCAGGACTACTGCTTTGGCTGTCGTATACTCTCCAGCTGAATGCTGTATGGTTGAACAGCTCCCATTGCCAACTCGTTGATAATCAACTCCGCCAGACAATGCGGATTATCTCTGGCACTCTACATTGCACTCCCTCAAAATGGCTACCTGTACTGTGTTATATTGTTCCTCCTCACATCAGGAGACGGCAAGCTCTTTCCTGCCTGTGGTGCAGAATTATAAATAATGAAGCTCTCCCAATCCACCAAGACGTCAATCAACCTTCTACATCCAGGTTGAAGTCACGGAAACCATCCTACAAGACTGCTGTGGAACTTACTTCAGCTCCGTTCAACCCACGAAATACATGGAAATTTGAATGGTCTACCTCTCCACCTCGTGGCCTAATTGAAGGACTTGATCCTACCATCAAACTACCTGGATTCCATCTCCCTCTAGCTGCCTGGTCCCGTCAGAACAGAATTCGATGTGGCACTGCTCGAACTAGAGCAGCCTTACATCAGTGGGGTTGGATAGACTCGCCTCGTTGTGAATGTGGATATGAAGTGCAAACCATCAAGCACATCGTGCAGTAATGCCCTCTACATATGCACTCTGGGAGCTCCATGCAGCCACTCCACAAGCTCTTGAATGGATTCAAGACCAGGCAGCCAATATATGAAGGGTCCTCATGCTGTAAATTGTTTATTTGTAGATCTATATATATTAATTACTGTCTTGTATGCATCATACGCTGAATAAATTAAGTGTATGCAAAGAAAAATTTTCGAATTTTGGATGTTTCAGGAAGCACTTGTTAATTCATGCTGACAATAGGTCAAACTCATCAAGTGATATCTGCGCAGCTAACATTCCTAGGAAAGAATATATGAAGAGACACATACTACATCAAAAGAGAGAAAAGCCATACTCTTGTGATACGTGTGAAGCAAATTTTACACAGAAAGGAAATTTGAAGAGACACATATTACTTCACATTGGTCAAAAGTCACAGTCATCGACTTTACTGCAAGATAAATTTACTCGAAGAGTCGAATTAAAAACCCACAATGGTAGAAGGCCACATTTCTGTAGTATATGCAAAGCCAAGTTTACTCAAATGGGAAGCCTGAAGAATCACATGTTACGTCATACTGGAGAAATGCCGTACTCGTGTAGTACATGCAAGAGAAAGTTTTCTTATAAATCGAGTTTAAGGACTCACATGTTAGTTCACAGTGGTGACAAGCCACATTCATGTACATTGTGCGAAGCAAAGTTTAATTTGAAAGGAAATTTGAATAAACATATGTTATTTCACAGTGGTGAAAAGCCGTATTCATGTGGTACGTGCGATGAAAAATTTATTAGAAAAGTTCAATTGGAGACACATAAGTTACTTCACATTGGTCTAAAGCCTCATTCATGTAGTATGTGCGAAAAACGATTTACTCGAAAGGCTGATTTAAAGAAACACTTGTTATGTCACACTGATAAGTCACATGCATGTACTACTTGCGATGCAAACTTCACTCATAAGAAAAAATTGATCACCCACATGCGACTTCATAGTAGGGAAATGCCATATACATGTACTATATGCGACAAAACGTTCAAAAAGAAGACAAGTTTAAAGCCACACATGTTACGTCACAGTGGTAAAAAGCCATATTCATGTACATTGTGCGAAGCAAGATTTGCTATGAAGGGAAATTTGAAAAGACATATGCTTGTTCACGTTGGTCAAGAGCCACAGTCATGTAGTAAGTCGGAAGCTAAATTTGTTAGGAAAGCTGATTTAAAAGTACACTTGCTCCGTCGCATATGTGAAATGCCACATTCCTGTAACTTGTGCGAAGAAAAATTTACTCTGAAGGAAAATTTGAAGAAACATATGTTATGTCACATTAATCAAAAGCCACATTCATGTAATAATTGCGAAGCTGAATTTTCTCGGGAAGCCGATTTAAAAACTCACGTATTACATCACAATGGTGAAAAGTCACATTCATGTAGTTCGTGCGAAGCAAAATTTACTAGTAAGGCTGAGTTAAAGATACACATGTCGGTTCACAGTAGAGAGAAGCCACATTTGTGTAGTTTGTGCGAAGCGCAATTTTCTCAGAAGGGCTGTTTGAAAACTCCCATGTTACTTCACAGTGGTAAAAGGCCACATGCATGTAGTATGTGCCAACCAAAATTTGTCCTTAAGGAAAATTTGAAGACTTATTAAGTAAAGAGCCATGCTTATGTTTTGACTGCAAAGCAACATTTGCTCTAAAGGAATATTTGTAGTCACATGCGTTACTTAACAGTTGCAAAAATCCATTTGGGGCCTGCGAAGCAAAATTTATTCGGAAAGAATTAGACACACAAGGTTCTTTACTGTGATGAAAAGCCATATTCATGTAGTTGGTGCGATGCAAAATTCATCCTGAAGGGGTAATTAAAAACTCGTACGTAACTCCACAGTGGGTAAAAGCCTTACGCATGTGACAAATGGGAAGCAAAGTTCATTGGAAGAGGAATTATGCAGACTCTATGTCTCTTCATAGTGGGATGAAGCAAAATTCATGGTGGAGACACGATTTAAAAGCTCACGTGTTACATCACAGTGGTGAAAAGTCACATTCATGTAGTTCGTGCGAATAAATATTTACTAGTAAGGCTACGGCTTTTTTAATGTTGGGCATAACGATACCGTGTATGACCACCACGAGGCATGCTTGCAGACGACGAGGCATACTGAAAGCCAACGGAACCTGATTTGGGCAGACGATTCCACTCTTTGATAGCTTAAATCAGTTGCTGAATGTTTGTTGGGAGACTGGGGTGGTGCGAAATTGTCCTCTTAAGATCTTTCCATTCATGTGCAATATAATTCATGTCCACAGAATACACAGGCCACTCCATTCTCTGTATGCCATGCTTCTAAAGGAACTGATTGGCCACCCTAGCTTGATGGAGCAATCATTATCGTCCACTTGTGTAAAGCCCTCACACACTAGCGCAGCGAAACCTTTACACCAGATCAGTCATGTTACTGTGGATAGCAATTAGAGGCATACGTCGACCAAACATGATCCTTCTTGCTACCTGTGTATGCAGTCACATATGGGTGTTGGCAATATTTCCATTTATACAACATGTCTCTGCACCTGGCATGGTCTGTTCTTATTCTATTCAGGGCAGTCCATGTTTTACGTGGTAGAAGGAATCCACTTTAAACTTCAGCACCCAAGAACATACTGTTCTCGTACATCTCTGTTGCAGCTTCCCATCGGCTTTTCCACTCCGTAGTTGGGTTGAAACTTCTGGATGGCGTGAATGTAATCTGTTCTGATTAAGAATGGGTAGATCTTTATGTACAGGTATATTAGTATTTCTTACCATCTTATAAGAGCAGTTGATCTGGTTAAACCAGGTAGCATTATTCCTGACAGAAGCGAGAGCCAATGGATTGGCGTAGATTGGACTGCGCCCGTTATTATGCGTATGCTGGTATTCTGTTGACTGTCTAGAAGTCTTTTGTGATACCTGTTCATCTATACTGGAGCACAGTACTTAGCATTGGAGTACACCAAGCCCCAGGCTGTAGACCGTAAAACACTTGCCGAGGAACACCAGGGGGGTCCACATAACCTGATGTTAAACGGACGGACGCGAGATGTGCCTCCTAGTGGACAAATATACAATGATTCGTACGGAGTAGAGTCATTGAGTGGCTCTTAACATGACGTACAGAGCAGTATCGTCCAATCACCCATGTGTAATCGTCATACGCAAAACATTTTTTGAGAACTGTTTGTAAACTACGATTGTAGCGTGTCACTGTTGCTTATAAGAAGATTCGTAATTTGAATCTCTTTATATTGTTGGTTTGTTTCATCTAGGATTTTGTGAATTACTTGAATATTGGTATATGTGCACGTGTGTAAAATTAAGAATAACACAATATAATAAAAAAGAAGTCGCGAGACGAACTAAAGAGCCTACATTTCTTGAAATTTAAGATTCATGCCAATGATTAATTCATATTGATCTATCTAGAATAATGACGAAATTAAGTTGGTAATATCGAAATTTCTTATTAGTTCGAAATACTATATACCTGGCACAATGTAGCCTAATAGAGCACTACAGTTGGCAGCCCTGGTGACTGAATATATTCTTAGGTCCATCTCTTAAGGTACAGAATTCAAAATTTGGTTGAAGTCCAATGGATAGCATGGACGTTACATGCAGTTAAAAATTGGATCTAACAGCGCGCATAAAATCATGTTGGCAGCAATGTCATGCATGTATTGGTCAGAAATAATCTGAAATAATATGATCTATTCTTGTGCCAATTTTTAATGAAATCCATTAGTTAATATAGAAGTTTCATGCATTTTAAAATTGGAACTATCAGCCGGCTTCGAATCATGTTGGCAGCACTGATGTATATTAGTTACTCTAAATTAGTCTAGAATGCCAGGTACTATACGTGTGCAAGGTTTAGAGCTATTGGCTTGCATACTTTCTGATATATTGATATAAGGGTAACAAAAATAGAGACTGTATTTATTAACAGTTGGCAGTTCTGGTTGCTCTTAAGAATACGCATAGTCATATCTGTTATAGTACACATAGCACATACGAAATTTGGTTGAAATCCAAATGATAGTATAGAAGTTACATGTATTTAACGTTGGACCTCTCAGCAGGCTTAGAATCATGTGGGTAGCACTGACATATATAAGTTACTCCAAATTAATATAGAATGTAAGGTAATATTCGTGTGCATAATTTAAGGCTGTCGGCTTGCATACTTTCTAAATAAATTGGTATTTGGATAAAAGAAATTTAGAGCATTTATTAACAATTGGCAGCCCTGGTGGCTCTTAAGAATACGCTCAGTCATATCTGTTCATGTACACATAGCACATACGAAATTTGGTCGAATTCCAATTGATATTGTAGAAGTTATATGCATTTAAAAATTGGATCTATCAGCAGGGTTATAATCATTTTGGCAACACTGCTATGTATGTCCTCCTGGAAATTAAACTGAAATATTATCTATACGTGTGCCAATTTTGAAATATCTCCCATTCATACTTTCCAAGATATCCCACATAGAGCTCAAATTTCAATTGCGATTTTTCAGCAGTTGGTAGCACTGACATCATTTTCAAACGCGGCATTTAGATATTCAGGTATAGATCTTTACCCCTACCAAATTTTGTTTTGATTGCTGCAGCCGTTTAGGAGTTGATAGGGGGACACATAGAAGGACAGACAGACACACATTTGCCCGGATCAATCTCATAAAGGCTAGTAAAGAAAATTAACAATAAATAGGGACGAGCCCAATGACAAGGCAACTGCTGTGTCTCGACATCTCTACTGAGATAAGTAAAGAATATACTGTGACTTAGTCCAGAGGATATTCATTGAGTAGCTCTTAACATGACGTACAGTGCAGTATGGTCCCATAACCCATGTGTAATCGTCATATGCAATATTTTTTTGAGAACTGTATTTTAACTAGGATTGTAGCGCGTCACTGTTGCTTATAAGAAGATTTGCAATTTGAATCTTGTTATACTGTTGGTTTGTTTCATCTAAAATTTTGAGAATTACTTGAATATTGGTATACATGCACGTGTGTACAATTAAGAATAACACAATATAGTAAACAAGGAAAATTAACAATAAATAGGGACGAACCTAGTGACAAGGCAACTGCTGTGTCCCGACATCTTTACTGAGGTAAGTACAGGCCGGACGTTTGTTTTAGACGAGTGAAAAATCTTAATGGAAGCCTGGAGGCGAGTTACTGCAGTACCTGTATTGTTATCAGCTGCCCCAAGCGGTCCGATGATTGACGAAGCTGTCTCACACTCCTACTGAAGTACAGTCATTGGCAAATAAAATGACGTTCTGTTCGTAAATACGTAACGTGAACTTCCTTGTCGCACAATACTTCGACGTTGACTGTGCTGTCTGCAAGTCAGTGTCGTCACGTGCTCAAGTCTGGAATTCCATTACATCAGATCGGTGGTGACAAATGGGAAGCGATAGTGTGAGAGAGTGACTCTGTATAGGCTCACCCGCTGGCTTCAAGGTCAAGGGCAATCGTCTAAAACAAACGTCCGGCCTGTAAACATTTACTGTGACAGCCCAGAGCGCCAGGAAACCTATTGTTTCCAATAAACATTAATATAGAGCAACGAATATCCTCTTCCTCTCAGGGACAGAGACATTAATTTATGCTGATCAATGGCACTGACTGATATGAGAATTGTAGGCTTTAATTAACTTTTATTTTCAATCATACTATTCAGTAGAACATCTTAACAAAATTCCAAAGCATGGCATCAATAACAGATCAACAACCGATTCTATAGTTACCTCTGCCAAAGACCTTAACAAGAGAAAAACAACTAGCACACAATGACAAGGATATATGACATGGCCCCGTATACATATATTGTAATACTCGTATGTCCACATTACAATACAGATAAAATTCAAGTGAATCCTAGTTCTTGGATGTTTGTGTTTCAATTGAGATGCTTGGACCTCGTGGGCATTTATCCCCGTTTACTTTGTTGTGTGTATATTTTTCTGATATAACCTGTGTTATTGTGGTAACTGTTGTAGTGAACTTGTAATTAAGGATTGGAAAGGAGACAGCCATTGTCCGACATTCTCCTGGAGTTGTTGTGGGAGACCACGGAAAACTATTTCCATGACGGCTGAATTGAACCCACTTCTTTTCAGTTGTTCCTCACGATCATGTCTACCCTGTGTGAAGAAGAGATTGAAGTTGAATTTGCCGTTAAATGGGAAAATAACGACTTTATTAACCGGACATGGTAACCTAAATTAAATTCGTTCTTCTGTCGTTTCAAAATTGAGGACAGTCCTTGATGAACGAGTGGAATCATTTGTTATTTTCATGTATTAAACTGGAGAAGGAAAGGGAAATATTTCGGAAAAATGTTGGTCAACAAATGTGGAAAATAGACATTCGAAACGAAAAAATTAATAGAAGGATTCTACACCTCAATGCAATGGAGATAGACAGATTGCAGAATGTCACTTTAAAATAATTATGGTTCATTTAACTTTGTGTGATTTAGACATATTCTGCTGTAGATAATATAGTAGAATAATAATGGTAGCGAATATAGAAACACTATCAGGCGTTGGTTGGTTTCTTAGTTCAGAGGCAGCGACAACATGGTCATGTAGCCCCGTGTACTTTGGGTGTGTGTAGAATTTGTCTGATAACCGGTGATAATTGTGATGGCTGTATTAGTGTGTGTTATCTGTGATTCAGGTAGAAGGAATGCAGACGATTTTTTTTTTCAAGTAGGTCCTACTTTTGCCACCAAATGCTACCATCCACGACACCTAGCTGCGGACGCAGCTACTAAATGCCATCGCAGTCAGCACCCAGTGGCGAACTTTTGAACTAATATAGCGTATCAAACTAACCGACAAATATTTGCTTCCACAAGTGTAACTAGTGGAAAGGTCTTTTTCATGCCATAAATCTATGACATGGGACCGCCGGCTGGCTGCGGTTGTTAAATTAACAATAAATAAAAACGCATAATTTACGTGATTTAGCATAGGCCTACATATATACATATATATATATATATATACACATGGTGCAGAAGTGACCAAGGTTACAGTAGTACAGTAGCGTAGCCAGGATCGACCAATATATTTACTCAAGCCAAATTCTACAAGCATCGTCAATGGCTACGAGGGGACGTTCATGAAATACACTCACAATAAAAGGATGCACCAAACCCACAAATTTGAAGATACAACAATGACATTTTGTACTGTACTTTACATTGAGTTAGCGCATTTACTGTAATTTTCTGGGATAATATACGGTATGTAACTTTTTTATGGAACTTAAAATTTTATTTTTAAAAAATCATATAGGCCTATGTACCTTCAACAAATTTTTACAAAATGTTATCTGTTAAATCTCTTAGCATATAGCAAGCTTCTCACATGAGATTTTTTGAATATATCAAATAGTTGAATTTTAATAATTTTTAAATTATATTTCTGCAAGAACGATATAAAATTAATGCAAAATTGCAAAGACTATACCCCATATCTCAGCTTAAACACAGAATTTAAAAATTTGCTCTCGTGAAAACATTTATTGTGCTTATAGAAATTAAAATACAACATTTCAAAATTTCTTAGATTCTGAGAAAAGGGTAGGCTACATAAACATTTAAAAATATTATTTTCAGGGAAAGCATTTTAAAGTTGAACATAACATTTTATCTTATGTTACGCACTCAGGAGGCCTCAGCTCAGAACTGTACTCGGGGTCTTCTTTCTTTTCAAGGCTTCTCTTTTGGCTTCTAATTTTCTGCCTTATTTCCTTGATGACGTCTTCAACTGACTATTCAGCCGCTAAGATGCGTTGTAATTCTATTTGTCTCAAGATGTCTTGAGTGAAACCTCCTATCTTGAAGGGCATTCTCTCTAATACCTTCATCCTCCCTAACTGCATCATGAGTTGCAATTCCGACAACTGTAGCAGATGAGTAGCCCTATGTGATTTTCGGACATCAGTTTCCATGTGAGTGAATAGAGAGACTCATTTGGATTCTGCGTTTTACCTTGAACACACTTTTTGAGAAGGTCAGGATCAGCCAGAAACCTGTAAATGGGCTTGACAACATCCAGGATAAAATTTGGGAGCCTCTCCTTGTGAATAAAGGGGGAGTTATTCCGCTGAGCCTGTAGATTTTTGCACCAGCTAATGTGGCACAGATGATGAATGGGATGTTCATATGTTGACACAATGGGGAAATACCGGTATGTAGCCCATACAGCACTTTTCTTGTCACTTACACTGGATAGGTTCAGTCTGATAGCCTTGCCATAATGCACTTCAAGAGTGCATCTTCTTGTATTCCGCAGCCTCTGCAAACGCTGCTTAGGCCCATTTTTCTGTACACTCTACGTGGCCGTGTCATTATTGAATACTGGACAAATGAATTACTTTCGTAAATCGCCGTCAGTAGCACAATGCAAAATAAGGATGGTTTCTTTATAGGCTGCTGCCTGCTCCTCCACCAAACGACTGCTCCCGACAGCCCGACTCCGCTCCTTATATACAAAGCCGGGACAGGCGTGTACAAAGGAGGCGAAGCCGAGCAGTACGGGCGCAGCCGCCTGGCGAGGAGTGGCGGGCTGAGGGCCCAGTACTTTATTAATAATATTATACAATGCAGCCATACAAGAAAATACAACATGGGCACAGAACAAAGTCCCCCGAGGGGGAGAAACAACATACAAAGCTCTGAGAAAGAAACACACATATAACACAACACATTTTGACGAACCATGGTCAAGCCGGCCCTTAGGATTAATATATCTTTCTCTCGTTTCCCTTCAACGAAAATGTAATATTTTCCATTTGTAGTGGGCATTCTGTGGTTTTGAAAACCTATTCGTTAGCTGCTAATGATTCGCAAAATAGCCCGTGGTAAGATCAGTTAACTTATCTAATTCAGTCGTGTGGATACGTGCGTTATGCGTCAGATTATATCCGCCTCGCCCAAAGATGTTTCGGCTTTGTTTGTATTTGGGAATAAGGGAACCGAACATATTATTGCCGCAGTCAAGAGTTGCTCCATTACACCCAGTGCCGGATTAAGGTAAAAATGAGGTCCAGGTCCCTCGGATTTTTGGGGTCCCTTTATTTTTAGCCTATTTTCAATTTTGAAAAAATAGGCTTATGAGATCACCTTTTGTCCGTGTGTGTGTGTGCGTGTGTGTGTGTGTGTGTGTGTGTGTGTGTGTGTGTGTGATTCGTGTGTGTGTCCCCCCCTAATAAAATCTAAACGGCAGGAGCGATTTCAATGAAACTCGGAAAGTTCATAGCACTATTCCCGGCGACCTCGACCGTGCCCTTCAAATTTTGTTACGACTCACCAATCCAACATGGCGGCTGTGCGAAATATTTCACCAGCATTCAATATCTCCGAAACTATTACCGATATTACCCTGACATTTTCTATGGTGATAGAGGGAACTACTATAAATTCACTTATGTGACTTTTGAAAACCTGGTAACTACAAAACCAACATGGCGGCCAAGCGAATTTGCGACTTTTAAATAGACGTTTCTCGCGATTTGACCAACCAAACGCAATGAAACTTGATACAGTATATGTTTATATACATTGTAATTCACCGACATCTAACTTCGTTCAATTGTTTACATAATCACTAGATGGCGGATGTGCGAAATATTTCACCGGCATTCTATATCTCTGAAACTATTAGCGGTATCTCCCTAAAATTTTGTACGGAGTCAAAGGGCACTACTGGAAGTCCATCTATAAGATTTTCAAAAACCGGTTAACTACAAAACGAACATGGCGGCCAAGCGAATTTGAACATTTTAAATAGACCTTTCTCGCGATTTAATGTTCCAAGCGCACTGAAACCTGGTACAGGAAATATTTATACACATTGTAATCCACTGGTATCTAATTTTGTTCAATTGTTTACATAACCTCAAGATGGCGGCAGTGCGAATTTTAAAATTAAGTTTTTATTTCTTGTGATGTAGTCATGCGATCGAAGTGAACGTTTGAATAATGAACCTACGCAATAATTTTCCTTTAATGGTACATGACTCTATGGCCTATACATTTAACAATCCAACATGGCGACCATCCGAAATATTTAGACGATACTGAATATTTACGAATCTATTTTAGCAATCAAACTAAATTTTTTAATGTTCATAGGGGCTATGAACTTAAGTTCACCTACAGGACTTTAAATAACCTGGTGATCACAAATCCAACATGGCGGTGACGCGAATTATAAATATTCACATGGACGTTTCTCGCAATTTAACCATCCGCGTGCAGTGAAACTTGGTACAGTAAATCTTTATCCGAATGTTAATCCACTGGCATCTAATTTATTTCAATTGTTTCCATAACCTCAAGATGGCAGCTGTGAAATTTTTTAAATCTCCTTGTTTTTTCTTGTGTCCTAATTATGCGATTGAAGTTTGAATACTACACGTTCACAATAATCCGCATGTAACAGTACATAACTCTAGGACCTACATATATAAAATCCAACATGGCGCCCATCCGAAATATTTAGTCGGTTCTCAATATCTACGAATCTATTTCAGCAATCAAACTGAAATTGTGTATGTTGATAGTGGCAATTAACATAAGTAGCATATATGAAAATAGGCTGTATTGTTCTTCACGGAACTACTTGTTTTCAAATAATTTTTATTTTTTAGCACTTGTACATTTAGTAAAGTATATACAAGATTTCTTGGTGGCGCTGCAGAGTATGAGAACATGTGTTTAAAACAATGTAAGTAATGAAATTGGCCAAAATAACTGTAGTAATGGTATCTGGAGATGATATAGTAATAGATGTTAAGAGTCTGGTGCCCGTAAACCGGCTCCTTTAACTCTAGTTTGAAGGTACAAAGTGTGGAGGGTAATAATAATAATAGATTTAGAAGTTACCTCTGGCTATAGTCTAATGAATGACTTATGGCCAGAGTATTTACAGTGAGTGATTTGAATTTTGAATTGTGTATGGATAATATGTTGTTGATTTAATTAATGAATTACTGGTGCAATTAATCAATTTTTAGGGGCAGTGCAAAATGAAATAGAGAGTAGCAGAACTGTTTCAGCTTAAGTTCGGATCAGGATGTGCCTGTTGGCCATTGTTGGCCAGTGCACACTCCTGCCGATACTGTAGATGTTATAACTTTCGCTTCGCTCGCCATGGTTTAACTGTGTGTGATTTTGCAGTGTGTGTAAGGGTTTTGATTTGTGCAGCAGCTTCGTAAATTAGTATCAAAATATAGACCTTAAGTAGGTTGAAGTTAGGTTTCAATAAATTGCTTCAAAAAGGCCTCAGCTACCACCTCATATGCTTGATATATGTGAGAAGTATTTATGTCTAGTGTTATTGTGGTGTAAAGACTGTCACTGGAGCGGGGAGTTTGAATTTAGAAATGCTGTGCTCTGATTGGCTGGTGATGTGCTCTGATTGGCTGGAGTCTGGATGATGTTTAAAAGTGCTTGCATGTAAAAATAATGCTGTATTGTGGATAATTATGTTTAATTAGGTCTATTAATTGTGTAATATTATGGTTTATAAATGTATTGAGGCGTGGAGGCCAGTGTAGCGTAGGCCAATCACTGGGATTGGTCCCGCCAAACTGAGCCTCCTTATGTGTACTGAGTTCGAATCTCGTAATACGCTCCAGTGCAGTTTGGTGTGTTTATGGTTCTCCACCCGCAGTCCGTCCCCCCGGAAGGGGTCCGCCGTGGCCAACGCCCTCCCATAGGTAGGTCCGCCGGGCAGGACTTGTATTGAGTGTAGTTAATTAGTGTATTGGCCATGAATTACAAGGAAAAGGGAGGGCTTAGATTTGGTGAATGAATTATCAAAATTATTTAAAAATTTCAAAATTAGAAGTTAAAAGTTTAAAAAATGGGTCTCTGAGGGAGTGCAAAAATATCGGCCCTTCTCCGTGGTAATGATCTAGAGATAGTTATTTGTTCCTTTGATTGGTAATGGTGTTAGCGCAGAGCACATGGCGCACCATCTCGGGCGGAGTCGGCGGCGGCCTTCCCCCGAGCAGGAACGACATACTGCTCTGGTTTAAATTTTTTAAAGGGTTCCTTCGGAGTTCAGGGTTTTGGATGTGGTAGAAAGTTATGAATTGTTCAAGCAATGTGTTGACATGGATGATTTATCCACTATTACCTGGGGTTGAACATTTGGTTTAATTATGTTGGTAGTATTAGAAGGTTATATGTCAGGATTTTCTAGTTGTCTTCTTATCCACCAACCCGCCCTAATAGGAGCACGACTTATATAGCTGAAATTGCTGCCCTGACTGCCATCTTTGTGAAGGAGTTCATAATGCCAACCCCACGCATTCGGAACTATATCGCATGTGGCAGACCTATGGTTATGCCTAGACCAATATTTTCGTCCAAACCAATGGTGGATTGATAGCGCGGCCCTGGGGGCCGCGTTAGCTAATAGATAACACCCCTGGTGTTTGTCACGCACAGTGGGGAAGTCACGCATCAATAATCTTTAAACAGGCCAATGGTTGTGTCTATTATTTCATTATTCATGTTGGCAACGTGTCACGTGGGTATGACGTAGTGTCCGGGGTGAATGGAAAATGGCCGACCTTGTTCAAATGAACACGACCAATAATGCTTTATTTACGTTAAAGGTAATTATTTCCGGTGCAGCAGTGGATATTGAAATTGTGAAACGAAACAACTCCGAGAAAGGTTTGTCAATCATAAATACTACATTTTCAATAATATACCTTGTTAAAAAAGGCATGTTCTCACAGGCTGCAGAATTAGTGATTTTTTTCTCAAGATGAATAATACTCTTTTTATTAAATCATATATACATATATACATATACATTTCAATTGAAACGATCATCGTTATTTGAAAACATTTAAGATGATTTGATGAACAATTTAACAAATCATACTACTTTTCACTTCTTACTTTTTTTGGGGGCCCTAGGCCTGGGCCTAGTCGGGCCTAATGAGTAATCCAGCACTGATTCACTCCTTTAGGCTGTATAGCCTACATAAGCTAGCCGCTGGTAATAATTCCTCATTTTATCCCTTCAGTCTCAATGATGAATCATTATTCCCTAGCTCCTCAGGTCGGGCGTAATGATCAAGTAGGTAGGATCTACTGTGCACGTCGTGGGTTAGCCTATATTCGCAATACGGTACCAGTATTGCATTGATGTACCGGTAGGTAAGCCCATCAGTGGCGGCTGGAAGATAATTGTTCTGGGTGTTACACTTTTTTAATTAAAGGGGTTTGGGGGTTAGGATAAAGGACTGCTTGATAACTGAATTCAATTGCGCGAGAAAACCGATGTACCTCATCACGAATGCCACATTTCAGTGAACATCACATTGCCATCAGATTATAAGTTAGCCTACATGAAAACCTTCACGAGAACAAAACAAAGTAACTTATATACGAGGTAGAGAAAGAACCGTGAGTGTCACAAGTACGCCCAACATTGCAAGACATAGTATCGGCAGTTGACGGAGCATTTCAGATGCCTCCGTCCGCGCCTCGGCTCCCTTGTTGCAATCAGCGGGCAACGACCAGCCGATTTAACCGTTGGGTTAGGACTTATCCTGCTATACCCTTCACTATTGAGATCTGATCGGTGCTCGGGCCTGGCAGCGACCAAACGAACGAGTGCTCCTAGACAGTTAGCGCGCTTCGCTTTCTCAGGCAGTTCACCGTAACTTACTATAAAATATCCTGAATTATTAAAGAACAAAATAATGAATTCCTTTACATATAAAAAGATATGTACAGCTTTTATTACTAAAAATATTATTACGGTATTAATTGTCTTTCTTATAGAAATCTGGTCGTTGTGCATCACTGCTACCTTACTACTAGCCGCCATTGAGACCTATTACAGTATATATCAGGCTATTTACACAAATAAGTGCGTATTTAATTACATTTAAAGTGAATTTCTGTGTTCAAGTTTCCTACACATAATGGAGGGGCAATCGTTGATCAAAAGTGAGACGGAATGGTCGACACACACAGATGACTTGGCGGATATTGTAAGTAGTTTTTTTATTCCACATACCGTAGGCTACTTTGTAACATTACATCCTTAGTGATGTGCGAGGTTAATACTAGTCACCAAGCTAATCAGTATCTGTTAACTTAGCCGGCTTCACCAAACGCAGCGTTAACTGTGTGACATTACAACCTTACTGATGTGCGAGGTTAATACTCGTCACCAAGCAGTAGGCTAATCAGTATCTGTTAACTTAGCCGGCTTCACCAAACGCAGCGTTAACTGTGTGACATTACAACCTTACTGATGTGCGAGGTTAATACTCGTCACCAAGCAGTAGGCTAATCAGTATCTGTTAACTTAGCCGGCTTCACCAAACGCAGCGTTAACTGTGTGACATTACAACCTTACTGATGTGCGAGGTTAATACTCGTCACCAAGCAGTACGCTAATCATTATCTGTTAACTTAGCTGGCTTCACCAAACCCAGCGTTAAGTGTGTGACATTACAACCTTAGTGATGTGCGAGGTTAATACTCGTCACCAAGCAGTAGGCTAATCAGTATCTGTTAACTTAGCCGGCTTCACCAAACGCAGCGTTAACTGTGTGACATTACAACCTTAGTGATGTGCGAGGTTAATACTCGTCACCAAGCAGTACGCTAATCACTATCTGTTAACTTAGCTGGCTTCACCAAACCCAGCGTTAAGTGTGTGACATTACAACCTTAGTGATGTGCGAGGTTAATACTCGTCACCAAGCAGTAGGCTAATCAGTATCTGTTAACTTAGCTGGCTTCACCAAACGCAGCGTTAACTGTGTGACATTACAACCTTAGTGAAGTGCGAGGTTAATACTCGTCTCCAAGCAGTGGGCTAATCACTATCTGTTAACTTAGCTGGCTTCACCAAACCCAGCGTTAAGTGTGTGACATTACAACCTTAGTGATGTGCGAGGTTAATACTCGTCACCAAGCAGTGGGCTAATCACTATCTGTTAACTTAGCCGGCTTCACCAAACGCAGCGTTAACTGTGTGACATTACAACCTTACTGATGTGCGAGGTTAATACTCGTCACCAAGCAGTAGGCTAATCAGTATCTGTTAACTTAGCCGGCTTCACCAAACGCAGCGTTAACTGTGTGACATTACAACCTTAGTGATGTGCGTGGTTAATACTCGTCACCAAGCAGTGGGCTAATCAGTATCTGTTAACTTAGCCGGCTTCTCCAAACCCAGCGTTAAGTGGCCGTCAGTAAATGCCTCATCAATTTTAACTCGGCATTTCACCAGCACATTAGCAAACGAAGCGTTATGTTTAAGGGCTGTACAAAACTCATTGAAAGATGATTGAAAGGAAGGAAGGAAGCTTGTAGTTTAACGTGACCGTTAATCTCGAGATCATGAGCCACGGGACCTCCTTTTTTTACGTGGAATCCGAACCACAGGACATGGCATTTCACAAGAAAGATGATTGAGGTGGTATTTGTATATTCCTTGGTGTAAAGAAACAGGCCGTTAACTGCAAAAAGCTTCGAAGTTATATACTCCTTGGTTAAAAACAAACATGACTGATGAAGAAAAGAGGAAGAAGAGCTAGGGACTGAGAAATGTTCTTCAAATGAATGAAACGTACTTAGGCCTATCCACCCTTATCCACTTGGTGGATGAGTTTCGTGTAATCGTTGAACAAGAGGACTGATGCTGAGACGTCTAGGAGTATTATGAGTAAGGTTAGGATGTGTAGGAAATGTCATATTTTTTTCCCTTGGCTACATTTTCATTAAAAACTGTAATTAAGTAGCAGTCCAATGCTCCTGATTTTTTAGTGTATTTTATGTTGTTGTTGTTGTTGTTTGAGTCATCAGTCTTTTGACTGGTTTGATACAGCTCTCCATTAACACTTGTTTTTAGAAAACATGTAAATATATTAGGTCATATAGTACCTGTTTTTGGGATGATATTTCAGTATTTTTAGGGCATATTTGGCTGCATATTACTCGTTTCTTAAGGACCTAATCATCTGAACCTCAATTATGAGCATTGATTCATTCGATAATAAGTTACGGATTATAATCCTTGCATGATTTTCACGGCCGCCATCGTGCATTTGTTTGGCTTATGACTTTGTAATTTGGGACAAAGACACTTTGTGCATGGAGGTATGCATTTTCAAAATTTGGTAGAGATACGATTACTAGGCAAGTGGAAATTGAATTTAACCCTCCGTCGGTCGCTCACAAAAAGTTACGCGATTGGTCGCGGTGTATGTGCAGGGTACAGACGCAATTTTACCTGATAAATCTAAATATTTTTTTACAGTGTAAAATGTTTTAAGTTTTCAGAGGCATTCTAAAAACATGTAACCACTTGCAAAGGGTCCATATTGTAAATAATCTAGGTAATACACATTGCAACACAACACAACTTCACTATCTAGTATGGCTTCAGAGACCGCCTCGTTTTGTAGCGATTACCATTCTTGACCGTCTCCCCGAAGATCAGGGTGCGATTTCCTGCTCTGCCAAGCTCTGGGGCCGATAACCTAGATGTTGGGCCCCTTAAAACAACAATTATCATCATCATATTTATTTCTGGTCTGAGGGCTGGAACGGGGTACATTCAGCCTCGTGAAGAAACAGGGAAGAGGTGGGTTCGATTCCCGTTTCCGCCATCCTGGAAGTGGTTTTATAAACTTTACGACTTCTATGAAGTTCAATAAATCTTTTGTTTGGACCACCTCACGCTTCTTCAATACCTTCGATTTATATAAGCTCGTCAACATTGCAAGCACTGCAGCTCAAAAGACGTCTTCGTGGAGCAATATTTCTTTCACATCTGATTACTGATTTGTGTTAAAATACTATTACATCAGGACAATAGCTGACAACCTGCCTACTTTAATAGCTTTTCTTGTGCATGGTGTTTGTTTTTCGGGCTGATACTCTGTCTGTACGCACTCTTTTGTATATAATTCTTCCCTTATCATTAGTATTATTATTGTTGTATTATTACTGTATTTTTGTTGCTATCATTGTTAGACTATTATTATTTATATTGTGAATGTTAGTGAAATTAATGTTTTAATTTTATAAGCCTTAATCTTATTTTATGTAGGGCGCTCCTGTAAAGGATCTCTTAAGCTCTAAGTGTAGCTGTGAAAATAAAATAGAATCAAATCAAATGCTAGGATGGTCCTAACTTAAGGTCACGTCCGCCTCCTTCCCAATCCTCACCAGACTTACAAATACATTCACTACTACAGACATCACAATAACACAGCTTATCAGACAACTATGTATATACTCACTCTTGATTACAGGAGACGGAACTAATGTTGTCATCATGATTGTCACATTCTCAAAGTTCAGAGTGAATTAATTCAAGGAAACTTTCATTTTCTGGGTCTAAACGCTCCTTATTTGCAACTGTTTTCACACGTACAGATGTGTCTCACAATTAAAAACACAAGACTGTCAATGAACGTGAGAACTGACAAACAGGAAACCCCAAAGGGGAAAACTTAGAATGGTGACAAGCAGCCACAGGGTGAATGTATTGCGAAATAATACATTATGAAATACGCATGTATCTCACAGATACGGCGCGACCGACGTGACGGTGGGTTAAGCTTTGGACATTTTTGTGGCCGCCAGTTTGTTTTGGATACGATGGTGGCAGTAATAAACATGACACTGATGTACACTTTGCTAGTGCTACCTCTGTACCAAATTTGATACACTCAGAGTCATTTTGTGAGATTTAGAAAAGTAATTTCCATTCTGTATGTAAATAGGCATACTGATCTAGGTCATGTATTTTGCTTTGTGTTTGAAAGACAATGAAGGAAATTGGAACCAATCCAATGTTAACTTTATTTTTTGACTCCATCAAAGTAAGTTTACAAATTTTGAGTAAGTTGTAATTCCACCTATGGAAAGGAATATAATTATGTATGACATGAATCATTTCTCTGAAGGATAATACTGACCTCACCGGGGATATTAAGACTGAAGAATGTCCCTCACCAGAGTTTGTTCCATGCATCAAAATAGAAACAGCATCTTCGGATTGTCAAGAGGTAAGACATCGTGTTACTACCGGGTGAGTTAGCCGTGGTCGTTACGGCATGACTGCTGGCAGTCGCTCACATCCGGGAGGTGAGGAGGTTCGAATCCCCCCCACCGGCAACCTTTAAGATGGTCTTCTGTGGTTTCCCATCTTCCTTCCAGGCAAATGCCGGGGTTGGTCCCTAACTATAGGCCACAGCCGCTACCTTCCAACTCCTCGTCCTTACATTCCAACTTCCCTCCCCTACGGTACTTGTAGCTCACCCCTTGGGTGTCCGTCTCGAAGCAGCTACAAAAACTGCGAGCCGAACCTGTCCTCGGACACTCCCGGCACTAAAAGCCATACGCTAAAAAAAATCGTGGTACTGCCCTAAGTCTCTTTACAAGACATGACATTTTCACATGTTCTTCATCTCCCTTTCACCAAATGTTATTTAGGGATTACAGAATTAATTTTCACAACAGTATTGATGATAAGTTCGGCTGTTAGGTCGTGTAATGTACAGAGAGCGCAAGCCTTTTGATGAAAGGCGCAGAATGAAAATATCTGACCCATGTGGGATTTGAACCTGCGACCTGCAGCTGAGCAGGATGTTGCTCTGACCAGGACTGGGTTTAGATTATATGCGCTCCTAGGCCCATGGGGTTTGCGCCCCCTCTTCATACCTTCGTGAAGGAGGGGGAATTTAGACATCAGAAAGGTCTTTGTGAGGGTAAATTTTTATTTTATTCTAATATATCGTGAAGTAAAATCATTTTAATAAATTAAAATAATGAGAGCCACGAACCTACTACGTTGTCGTAGCAGGCGGAGAGGTGATACTCTGACGTGGTGCGTCCCATGTGGCGGATAAGGGGGTCCTCACCGGCTTGCCGGCGGACTTGAGCGAAATAAAATTGCTCTCGCGGACCAAACACACAAAATCCAATAGTGTCTCTTCTGGTATCCAGCGATTATTGGTCAGCGTCTGTTCACCTAGTTGGTGCGGCTGTGAAATATGTCTTGATCTCAACAATCAAGTCAGCAATCATCGTGATCTTTCTTTAAGATCGCCACAACCACCTTCAACTTGAAGTAATCATGATGGAACAAAAGGAAAGAAATCCGCTACCCCAGGCCCCAGTCACCGTGCTGGACTTTCCTGGTCATCGGATTCTGGGGGACCAGGAACATCATGAGGAGAAGAGTCGGAGCTTCTCAAAATCTCTACACAAACACTACATTGGCACTCTCAATGTTAATACTCTCTTCAAACTTGGAAAACTAAAACAACTCACAGACATGTTAGAAAAAATTCATATAAAAATTCTTGCGATTCAGGAGACTCGTTTTCAAGATGAAAATCATTTCAACACTGAAAATTATAGGATTTATAAAGGTAAACCTGCTGTCAGACGAGGTACACCATCATTGTTTGGAACAGGATTTGCAGTACACAAATCAGTCATGGATAACATTATTGACTTTAATTCCATATCAGAAAGGATCTCCACACTCTCCTTCAAATCAGGAAATAAAGGTTACACGATTATCAATACACATGCACCTACAAATGAGCATAATAGAGAGAAATCCCAAGAAGTTGAAGACTTCTGGGAAGACATGGAAGAAGTAACCAACAACATACCAGAAAGGCATATTAAAATTTTAATGGGAGACTTTAACGCGCAATTAGGTAAGGAGAGAAAATACAGACAAATCACAGGCCCTCATTCAGCACACTATCGCACAAACAAAAATTGGGAACACCTCATAAAATATTGTCAAAATTTTAACCTCAAAATTATGTCGACACAATTTCAAAAGCCTAGACGAAAACTTACAACATGGAAAGCACCCAACACCGTATGGGGAGAATTCCAGATTGATCATGTGGCCATATCTAACAAAAATACACAGGAAATTTTAAATGTCAGAACGCGTAAAGGGTTCTTCGAGTCTGACCATTATTTGTTACAAGTCAAGATTAGACCAATCCCAAGACAGAAAAAGACAACAAAAAACAAAATTGTGAAGCCTGATCCAGAATATTTGAAGATAAACAGGGACAAAATCATTGAAGAAATTAATAGGCATCCAACAGACACTTGGACAGATCTTGCGACCACAGTTCAAAAGGCAATGCGTTGGGCGCAACCTCCTAGAAAACGAAAACATAGGTGGTGGAACGTAATTTGTGATCAAGCCACTGAGAGAAGAACACAGGCATGGGTGAAGTTCAGCAGTAACAGAACATCCGAAACATGGAAGGAATTTCACGAAGTTCAAAAACAATCATCAAAGGAAATCAGAAGAGAAAAACGAGCATACGACAACAACAGGCTAAAAGAAATTGAAGAAGATTTTAAGAGAAATAACACAAGAATTTTTTACAGAACATTCAAAGAAAATATTAGGGGTTATCAGCCTCCTAGCCTCAGCTTTCGAAGAACAGATGGGTCCCTGGAAACGAACACGAAAGAAAACTGTACAATTCTCAAACAATACTTTAATAATCTTCTCAATTGTACAGAACCCATGGAGAAATTGACCTTCCAAACAACCACATCCAATCCCGATTCTACTCCACCTACAATAGAGGAGATAGAGGAGATCATACAACAAATGAAAAATAACAGAGCGGCAGGAGAAGATGGCATTATTGCTGAAGTATGGAAGCTTCAAGATTAAAAAAAACATAACCAAAACAATTCATAAGATCATCACAGACATTTGGATCACAGAGAAAATGCCAGAGGAATGGAAATGTGCATTGATCCACCCATTACATAAAAAGGGTGATAAGTCAGATCCAAATAATTACAGAGGGATTTCTCTAGTGCCAGTCGCTTACAAAATATTCTCTAAAGTGTTATTGAACAGACTAGAACCACAAGCAGATCCACAAATAGGAGAATACCAGGCTGGCTTCAGAAAAGTGAGATCATGCATCGAACAGATCTGGAACTTGAGAACACTACTGAAAGTCAGACAGACAAAAAACACTGTAGTTACCTTTGTGGACTTTTAAAAAGCATACGACAGCATTGATAGACAAACGCTCTTTGCAGTACTGGAAGAATATGGCATTGACAAAAAAAACAGGGCACTTATACAACTAACGCTCACGGACACCACCTCTAAAGTTAAGTTCATGGGTGAAATTTCAGAACCCTTTCATATACGCACAGGTGTCAAACAAGGAGACGGCCTCTCACCAATCTTGTTCAACAGGGTCTTAGACAAAATTGTTAAGCAGTGGGAGGAACAAGTTAAAGGAATACAGCTAGGAAGAACCCGCGAAACAAAAACAATCATAAAATGTCTGGCATTTGCAGATGACGTAGCCTTACTCAGCAATAACACACAGGAGGCAAAGGAAGCACTGGAACGATTACATGAAATAGCTGCTAAAACAGGTTTACAGATATCTTATGAGAAGACCCAATACATGGAACGACACACCAACAATGTACAAACCATGCATACCATATATGGATCCATACAAAGTGTTGAAAAATTTAAGTACTTAGGAGAATATATACAAATAGGAGGATCAAACAAGGTGTCTAACATAGAACGAACGGAAAAACTCCAGAAAGCATACAAACTTACATGGTCACATTATAATAAGAAAAGCATATCAAGACAGGCCAAACTTAGACACTACAAAACAGTTGTATCACCAGAAGCATTGTATGCGTCAGAAACGACCACAATTGGAGCATCTGGCATCATAGAAACAGAAAAAATTGAACGTAAAATTCTGAGAAAAATATTTGAAGCAGTACACAGAGATGGGATATGGATGAAAAGACCTACCAAAGAGCTATATGAACACACAGGCAGACTCACAGATATCATTAGAAAACGCAGACTAACTTTCTACGGACACATACAGAGAATGAACAATAAACGACTTACAAAGAAAATCTTTGATGTAGTAAACAGTTCAAAAAGAAAAACAACTTGGTATCATGAAATAGAAGACGACTTAAAGCAATTAGGGATCAACAAGCAAATAATAGAAAACAGAGAAAATTTCAGAAACAAAATTAAGAACGCCAAATTTTTAGTAAGTGAAAGGAAGAAGATAGGAACATTGTGGACGGAACAAAGGAAACAGGAACACAGTCACAGGATGAAGAGATTTTGGGAAGAGAAGAAGGGGAAGAAGTGAAAATTGTGACATCATGAGATATTTAAGTTCATACACTGTCCATAAGGGCAAAAATGATGTAATAATAATAATAAAATAATGAGAGAATCAACTGTTACTAAATTTGTATATAAACTATAAATAAATAGGCTAACGAGATATTAAAATAAGTTCATGTTTGACCCTGACTATTATATATCTGAAAACTGTATCATAATGATGGTCATTATAACACTATATTTCATTATGAAACAGTTTCTCCCACCAATCAGAGCTCAAGAAACAGTTGTTTGACCAATTAGATAAGGATACCTTCGCGCATGCGCCCAAAATCCAACATGTCTGTATAAATTACCGAAAGTGCACCGTCCATACGTTCGCGTAAATAAACTGGTGAATATGAGACAAGAAATAGCACTGTACCTTAATATCTCCAAATCCAATTTCTACACAGCGCGTTGTTTTCAAACGCATTCGGTGACATTTTTACTGAATACTGGTGCTCAATCTGCACATATGGCATTGAAGCACACAGAGCGCATGCGTCGGTCGGTCAAAGAGCTTGGAAATCAGAGATATCCTATACTCAGCGCAGCACCATCACAAAATTCAAGTGGCCGACTCTCAACAGATATTTATGAATGAAAATCCACAGCCTGCTTCCAGTCTCCGACCGGGTCAGGAATGGAATGAATGAAGCCCCCATCTAGCGGCGAGGATATGAACTGTGCCGGCTGCCGAGGCCTGACGCACTCCTCTGGGGCAATGATTAAATGAATGACAGATGAAATGAAATGATAGTGGAGAGTGTTGCTGGAATGAAATTTTGACAGGGAAAACCGGAGTACCCGGAGAAAAACCTGTCTGCCTCCGTTTTGTCCAGCACAGATCTCACATGGAGTGACCGGGATTTGAACCACGGACCCAGCGGTGAGAGGCCGGCGTGCTGCCGCCTAAGCCACGGAGGCTTCATATTTATGAATATTTATGTTAAAACATATAATAAAGTTATAATTATCGTCGAACATAAACAGTCGTATGCAACTCGCCTATAATGGTAATTAAGACACTCGTATGGAAATTATAAAACTCGCATACGCTCGTTTTATAAAAAATACTCGTGTCTTAATTATAGCCATTATAGCCTCGTTGCATAATGTACTATTAAACCATTTAAGACTCATTATACACTGTACATATACACTACATCATACAGCCTACAGCTATACATAATGAATTATTCCAATTAAACTGATATTAATATTCAAGACTTAAATATTCTCCTAATAAATCATAAAACATTGCTGTTCTAAAGCTGAAGTCGAAAAAACCTGCTGTTGCAAAACATTTGTTGGAAAATGATGGCCTCAATATAAATTGGAAAAGTGTCAAAATTCTCATAGGCTAAATTAATATTGTGTGAAGGACTTGGAGGGGTTCAAACGTATACCAATTGTTGTTGGTTTGGCCAGATGTATGTAATCTGGTCAGAGGGCGGAAACAAGATGCTCACTTAAGGGGAACACAAGGGAGGTGACTTTCCGTGGTTACCTACTTCTCCTCCAGGCTATTGTTGGGATGTTTCTTAACTTATGGTCACTGCCGGCTCCTTTCTAATCGTTCCCATCACAATAACACAGGTTATCAGGCAAATTGTGCACTTAACCCACGTAGCCTACACGAAGCTACAATACCATGACATCGCAAAGCAACGGAAGAAATAACAACAGCAACAACAGTTGTTTTGAGCCCAAAATATGTACCTATAAGATAATGTAGGCTAATCCCAAATCACGTCTATTGACTGTGTGGATCCTTCAAGCAATATTGATAACATTTAACAAATCACAATGGTTTATTTCAAAGCTATACATAGGAAGATATTTATTTTATCTTGGCCGCTTAGTGCTTTATTCAGTGTGATAAACGTATCTAGAACACTACTCCTCTTCTATCAAGTTCTGCCTTAATTGTGCTGTAACATCCGTGTACATGAATAACATGTCCAACCTCCATCTTGAATCCATGGAGCTAATGTTCTTTTGTTTTGGGCTTACAAGGTTCTATTTTGTTTCTACATTACTTTATAGGAGCTCTCTGATACCAAAAATTATTGATGTGAACATTTGAAGATGGCCGCTGTGCGCTATATTCAGTGCGATAATCGTTTGACTAACGCAAGTGAGAGGTTTAATATGATACTCTTCTCGGGGCATGATTCGTCCTAATTTCCCAATTTCATTCTGAGATGTGGATTCTAATGTTCTAATAGTTTGCACACTGCCATTGCCTCTGCATACTAGGCCTTATATACGGCCCTATCTTGTCACTAATTTTCTTAAGTGTCGCTAGTTATTTAATTTTATATTATATAACTTCAAGATGGGGGCTGCGCGCAATGTACACTCTGGTATAGTCATCACGTTGGTAAGAAACAGTCCTCAGTATTATGAGGATTGATTCATTGGATCATAAGATACGGATTATAATCTTTGTATGATTCGCACGGCCGCCATCTTGAAATTGTATGGTTGATGACCTTGTAATTGGGCTGTATGATGCTTTGCGCATGGAGGTATACTTTTTTCAAAATTTGGTAGAGATCCGATGACTAGGTAAGTCGTAATTTGATTTAAGCTTTGGACATGCTAATGGTCGCCATTATGCTTTGTCTAAGATGGTGACGATATGGATCATGGCACTGAGCTGCCCTTTGCTAGTGCTACCTCTGTAACGAATTTGAAACACTCAGTCATTTTTCGTGATAAAGAAATAACTTCCATTCTGTGTGTAAATAGGCCTCCTGATCTAGGTCTTCTATGATGCATTGTGTTTGGAAATGGGAACCAGAGTAAGTTTACAAGTTATGTGTAAATTCTAATTCGCAAAGGGATGTATGAGACAAATAATATTTTCTGCTGGATAATACTGACTTTACTGGGGACATTCAGACTGAAGAATGTCCCACACCAGAGTTTGTTCCACGCATCAAAATAGAAACAGCATCTTCGGATTACCAAGAGGTAAGTCCCTTATCGTGTTACTACTTTATGCCTCTTTAAAAGGCATGACCTGTTCATCATATCACCAAACGGTATTCAGATTTTCACAACGGTTGGTTGCTCAGTTTAGGGGCTGCGACAACACGGCCATGTAGCCCCGTGTACTTGGGTGTGTGTAGAATCTGTCTGATAACCGGTGTTAATTGTGATGACTGTATTAGTGTATGTTATCTGTTTTTAATTCAAGTAAGGACTGCATTCATTCGATTTTCAAGTCGTTCCAACTTTTACTACCAAACGCCACCGTCAACGACCAACTAGTTCTGAACTTTGTTACTAGATGCCACCACAGTCGGCTCCTTGCGACGAACGTTGGAACCTAAGAGCGTTAGTCAAAGATAACCTATAATTTGGCTTCATACAGTTGTAATTCGTGGTACGTTCTTTATCATGCCATAAATCTGTGACACGGGACCGCCAGCTTTACTTCCCCTCCGAAGGAAGACCCTCTGAGGGATTTTAACGCTCTTAAAAAATCCGACGACTTCGGTCGTGTTTGAACCCGTGACCTTGGGCATAGAAGCTCAGCATGTTACCAACTACGTCACTGAAGCAGTATTAATGATAGATGGCAGCGTTCGGATGTTATGTCGTGCAATGTAGAGATTGGCAAGCCTTTTGATGAAAGACGGAGAAATAAAATATCTGACCTAGGTGGGACATGAACCTGTGATCTGCGGCTGAGCACACTGTTGCTCTGACTACTCAACTAATGGGGGATACATCTAAATTCTCAATTGCCTTTGTTGTATTATGTAAAGGACTTACATGAAGGATTCGGGTGGATTTCAAAGGTATACCAATTGTTCTCGGTTTGACCAAATGTATGTACTGAGGTCAGAGGGCTGAAACAAGGTAAGTTTCACTGCCTCAACCATCCTTGGGTGGCTTTCTCTGGTTTACTACTTCACCTTCCAGGCAATTGCTGGGATGGTTCTTCTTCCTAGCATTTATCCCACATTGCAGGGTCTGCTTTCTTGCACCTTTGCTTCCATTCTGCCCGTCTTTGGCGTCCCTAGGTAGAACATTCATCGTGCGCATGTCTTCCCGTGAGGTGTCCTTGGTCGTCCTTCAGGATACCAATCTAGTGCAGTTCGCAGCTGATGAATAATTGAATCCCTTGTTGTTGAAAGGCATTAAGTCCAATTTTGAAAGTTGAGATAAACACAACAACTGTTTCTCCGCTCTTGTACTGAAATATGAGACATAGGGTTTTGTATGTGGAAAGTGCACACACACGTTACTAACACTTCTATTGGCAAAATACATAACTGGACTTAGTCCATTTCAACATGGAACGAGCAGAACCTTTGAGCGAGGAATATCATTCACATCTTAGTTTATTACCTTTATCTCTAACTGAACTGATGCATCCGGAAGCCTGAAATAAAAAGTACCATGAATGTAATAACTGTTATTTTCTTCATGTAGAAACGCACTAACTGCTGGACTAAGTTCCTTTCAACACGAAATAACTAACTTGACGGCTGTGGTAATAGCACAAGCGCTGCCAGGACATGGTTCCATTCAACATAAAACATACATCTTGCTTCCTAGGACGCAAAATCGCGGTAAAAAGGATTTGTCAAGAATGTGGACTTAGTGCCTTTCAACAGCGAGCGATTCAATTGTTGCTGCGTAATTCATGGCCATACCATCTCAAACGACTCTCAGTTATTGGAGCTACAACAAATTTTGCCAGAACATCCTCATTCCTGATGCGGTGTAGTCTAGTAAGTCCTTGCGGCCAGCGAATATTGTTCATTTCCATGACAGGCAGCTGTTGTTCATGTCTCTTCGTGACTGTCCAACATTCTGATCCATAAAGTGCCACTGGTCGAACGTTGGTTTTGTATATCTTCGATTTCAAGTACAATGGCACCTTCCGATCGAAAAGGACTCCAGTGACTTGGCGCCACTTCATCCAAGCAGCGTTGATTCTACTTCGGGCGTCTGAGAGCGTGAGACCATCCGAGCGGATCAATGTTCCTATATATTTGTACTCAGACGTGTTATTTGGTCCAACGCCATTGCTGGGATGGTCCTAACTAATGATAATCCCACTCCTAAGCAGTCCAAGTACATTGACATGGCTGGGATGGTCCTAACTCATGATAATCCCACTCCTAAGCTGTCCAAGTACATTGACATTGCTGGGATGGTCCTAACTAATGATAATCCCACTCCTAAGCAGTCCAAGTACATTGACATGGATGGGATGGTCCTAACTAATGATAATCCCACTCCTAAGCAGTCCAAGTACATTGACATGGCTGGGATGGTCCTAACTAATGA
The DNA here is from genome assembly GCA_946902985.2 of Meconema thalassinum. Classification (NCBI taxonomy): domain Eukaryota; kingdom Metazoa; phylum Arthropoda; class Insecta; order Orthoptera; family Tettigoniidae; genus Meconema; species Meconema thalassinum. The sequence continues at coordinate 274,765,755 of OX336396.1, forward strand.
TAATCCCACTCCTAAGCTGCCCAAGTACATTGACATTGCTAGGATGGTCCTGACTAATGATAATCCCACTCCTAAGCTGTCCAAGTACATTGACATGGCTGGGATGGTCCTAACTAATGATAATCCCACTCCTAAGCTGTCCAAGTACATTGACATTGCTGGGATGGTCCTAACTAATGATAATCCCACTCCTAAGCTGTCCAAATACATTGACATGGCTGGGATGGTCCTAACTCATGATAATCCCACTGCTAAGCAGTCCAAGTACATTGACGTAGCTGGGATGGTCCTAACTAATGATAATCCCACTCCTAAGCTGTCCAAGTACATTGACATTGCTGGGATGGTCCTAACTAATGATAATCCCACTCCTAAGCTGTCCAAGTACATTGACATGGCTGGGATGGTCCTAACTCATGATAATCCCACTCCTAAGCAGTCCAAGTACATTGACATGGCTGGGATGGTCCTAACTAATGATAATCCCACTCCTAAGCTGTCCAAGTACATTGGCATAGCTGGGATGGTCCTAACTAATGATAATCCCACCCCTAAGCAGTCCAAGTATATTGACATGGCTGGGATGGTCCTAACTAATGATAATCCCACCCCTAAGCAGTCCAAGTACATTGACTTGGCTGGGATGGTCCTAAATAATGATAATCTCACTCCTAAGCAGTCCAAGTACATTGACATGGCTGGGATGGTCCTAACTAATGATAATCCCACCCCTAAGCAGTCCAAGTACATTGACTTGGCTGGGATGGTCCTAAATAATGATAATCTCACTCCTAAGCTGTCCAAGTACATTGACATGGCTGGGATGGTCCTAACTCATGATAATCCCAGTCCTAAGCAGTCCAAGTACATTGACATTGCTGGTATGGTCCTAACTAACGATAATCCCACTCCTAAGCAGTCCAAGTACATTGACATGGATGGGATGGTCCTAACTAATGATAATCCCACTCCTAAGCTGTCCAAGTATATTGACATTGCTGGGATGGTCCAAACTAATGATAATCCCAGTCCTAAAGCTGTCCAAGTACATTGTCTTTGCTGGGATGGTCCTAACTAATGATAATCCCACTCCTAAGCTGTCCAAGTACATTGACATGGCTGGGATGGTCCTAACTCATGATAATCCCACTCCTAAGCAGTCCAAGTACATTGACATGGCTGGGATGGTCCTAACTAGTGATAATCCCACTCCTAAGCTGTCCAAGTACATTGGCATAGCTGGGATGGTCCTAACTAATGATAATCCCACCCCTAAGCGGTCCAAGTACATTGACTTGGCTGGGATGGTCCTAACTAATGATAATCCCACTCCTAAGCAGTCCAAGTACATTGACATGGCGGGGATGGTCCTAACTATTGATAATTCCACTCCTAAGCTGTCCAAGTACATTGACATTGCTGGGATGGTCCTAACTAATGATAATCCCAGGCCTAAGCAGTCCAAGTACATTGGCATGGCTGGGATGGTCCTAACTAATGATAATCCCAGTCCTAAGCAGTCCAATTACATTGACAAATCTGGGATGGTCCTAACTAATGATAATCCCACCCCTAAGAAGTCCAAGTACATTGACTTGGCTGGGATGGTCCTAACTCATGATAATCCCACTCCTAAGCATTCCAAGTACATTGACATGGCTGGGATGGTCCTAACTCATGATAATCCCACTCCTAAGCAGTCCAAGTACATTGACTTGGCTGGGATGGTTCTAACTCATGATAATCCCACCTCTAAGCAGTCCAAGTACATTGACATGGCTGAGATGGTCCTAACTAATGATAATCCCACCCCTAAGCAGTCCAAGTACATTGACTTGGCTGGGATGTTCCTAACTAATGATAATCCCACTCCTAAGCAGTCCAAGTACATTGACATGGCTGGGATGGTCCTAACTCATGATAATCCAACTGCTAAGCAGTCCAAGTACATTGACGTGGCTGGGATGGTCCTAACTAATGATAATCCCACTCCTAAGCTGTCCAAGTACATTGACATTGCTGGGATGGTCCTAACTAATGATAATCCCACTCCTAAGCTGTCCAAGTACATTGACATGGCTGGGATGGTCCTAACTCATGATAATCCCACTCCTAAGCAGTCCAAGTACATTGACATTGCTAGGATGGTCCTGACTAATGATAATCCCACTCCTAAGCTGTCCAAGTACATTGACATGGCTGGGATGGTCCTAACTAATGATAATCCCACTCCTAAGCTGTCCAAGTACATTGACATGGCTGGGATGGTCCTAACTCATGATAATCCCACTCCTAAGCAGTCCAAGTACATTGACATTGCTAGGATGGTCCTGACTAATAATAATCCCACTCCTAAGCTGACCAAGTACATTGACATGGCTGGGATGGTCCTAACTAATAATAATCCCACTCCTAAGCTGTCCAAGTACATTGACATTGCTGGGATGGTCCTAACTAATGATAATCCCACTCCTAAACTGTCCAAGTACATTGACGTGGCTGGGATGGTCCTAACTAATGATAATCCCACTCCTAAGCTGTCCAAGTACATTGACATTGCTGGGATGGTCCTAACTAATGATAATTCCACTCCTAAGCTGTCCAAGTACATTGACCTGGCTGGGATGGTCCTAACTCATGATAATCCCACTCCTAAGCAGTCCAAGTACACTGACATGGCTGGGATGGTCCTAACTAATGATAATCCCACTCCTAAGCTGTCCAAGTACATTCGCATAGCTGGGATGGTCCTAACTAATGATAATCCCACCCCTAAGCAGTCCAAGTACATTGACATGGCTGGGATGGTCCTATCTAATGACAATCCCACCCCTAAGCAGTCCAAGTACATTGACTTTGCTGGGATGGTCCTAAATAATGATAATCTCACTCCTAAGCTGTCCAAGTACATTGACATGGCTGGGATGGTCCTAACTAACGATAATCCCACTCCTAAGCAGTCCAAGTACATTGACATGGATGGGATGGTCCTAACTAATGATAATCCCACTCCTAAGCTGACCAAGTATATTGACATTGCTGGGATGGTCCAAACTAATGATAATCCCACTCCTAAGCTGTCCAAGTACATTGACATTGCTGGGATGGTCCTAACTAATGATAATCCCACTCCTAAGCTGTCCAAGTACATTGACATGGCTGGGATGATTCTAACTCATAATAATCCCACTCCTAAGCAGTCCAAGTACATTGACATGGCTGGGATGGTCCTAACTAGTGATAATCCCACTCCTAAGCTGTCCAAATACATTGGCATTGCTGGGATGGTCCTAACTAATGATAATCCCACCCCTAAGCAGTCCAAGTACATTGACTTGGCTGGGATGGTCCTAACTAATGATAATCCCACTCCTAAGCAGTCCAAGTACATTGACATGGCTAGGATGGTCCTAACTATTGATAATTCCACTCCTAAGCTGTCCAAGTACATTGACATGGCTGGGATGGTCCTAACTATTGATAATTCCACTCCTAAGCTGTCCAAGTACATTGACATTGCTGGGATGGTCCTAACTAATGATAATCCCAGGCCTAAGCAGTCCAAGTACATTGACATGGCTGGGATGGTCCTAACTAAAGATAATCCCAGTCCTAAGCAGTCCAAGTACATTGACAAAGCTGGGATGGTCCTAACTAATGATAATCCCACCCCTAAGCAGTCCAAGTACATTGACTTGGCTGGGATGGTCCTAACTCATGATAATCCCACTCCTAAGCAGTCCAAGTACATTGACATGGCTGGGATGGTCCTAACTCATGATAATCCCACTCCTAAGCAGTCCAAGTACATTGACTTGGCTGGGATGGTTCTAACTCATGATAATCCCACCCCTAAGCAGTCCAAGTACATTGACATGGCTGGGATGGTCCTAACTAATGATAATCGCACCCCTAAGCAGTCCAAGTACATTGATTTGGCTGGGATGTTCCTAACTAATGATAATCCCACTCCTAAGCAGTCCAAGTACATTGACATGGCTGGGATGGTCCTAACTCATGATAATCCAACTGCTAAGCAGTCCAAGTACATTGACGTGCCTGGGATGGTCCTAACTAATGATAATCCCACTCCTAAGCTGTCCAAGTACATTGACATTGCTGGGATGGTCCTAACTAATGATAATCCCACTCCTAAGCTGTCCAAGTACATTGACATGGCTGGGATGGTCCTAACTCATGATAATCCCACTCCTAAGAAGTCCAAGTACATTGACATTGCTAGGATGGTCCTGACTAATGATAATCCCACTCCTAAGCTGTCCAAGTACATTGACATGGCTGGGATGGTCCTAAGTAATGATAATCCCACTCCTAACCTGTCCAAGTACATTGACATGGCTGGGATGGTCCTAACTCATGATAATCCCACTCCTAAGCAGTCCAAGTACATTGACATTGCTAGGATGGTCCTGACTAATGATAATCCCACTCTTAAGCTGTCCAAGTACATTGACATGGCTGGGATGGTCCTAACTAATGATAATCCCACTCCTAAGCTGTCCAAGTACATTGACATTGCTGGGATGGTCCTAACTAATGATAATCCCACTCCTAAGCTGTCCAAGTACATTGACATGGCTGGGATGGTCCTAACTCATGATTATCCCACTGCTAAGCAGTCCAAGTACATTGACGTGGCTGGGATGGTCCTAACTAATGATAATCCCACTCCCAAGCTGTCCAAGTACATTGACATTGCTGGGATGGTCCTAACTAATGATAATCCCACTCCAAAGCTGTCCAAGTACATTGACATGGCTGGGATGGTCCTAACTCACGATAATCCCACTCCTAAGCAGTCCAAGTACACTTACATGGCTGGGATGGTCCTAACTAATGATAATCCTACTCCTAAGCTGTCCAAGTACATTGGCATAGCTGGGATGGTCCTAACTAATGATAATCCCTCCCCTAAGCCGTCCAAGTACATTGACATGGCTGGGATGGTCCTAACTAATGATAATCCCACCCCTAAGCAGTCCAAGTACATTGGCTTGGCTGGGATGGTCCTAAATAATGATAATCTCACTCCTAAGCTGTCCAAGTACATTGACATGGCTGGGATGGTCCTAACTCATGATAATCCCTGTCCTATGCATTCCAAGTACATTGACATTGCTGGGATGGTCCTAACTAACGATAATCCCACTCCTAAGCAGTCCAAGTACATTGACATGGATGGGATGGTCCTAACTAATGATAATCCCACTCCTAAGCTGTCCAAGTATATTGACATTGCTGGGATGGTCCAAACTAATATTAATCCCAGTCCTAAGCTGTCCAAGTACATTGACATGGCTGGGATGGTCCTAACTAATGATATTCCCACTCCTAAGCAGTCCAAGTACATTGACATGGCTGGGATGGTCCTAACTAATGATAATCCCACTCCTAAGCAGTCCAAGTACATTGACATGGCTGGGATGGTCCTAACTATTGATAATTCCACTCCTAAGCTGTCCAAGTACATTGACATTGCTGGGATGGTCCTAACTAATGATAATCCCAGGCCTAAGCAGTCCAAGTCCATTGGCATGGCTGGGATGGTCCTAACTAATGATAATCCCAGTCCTAAGCAGTCCAAGTACATTGACAAAGCTGGGATGGTCCTAACTAATGATAATCCCACCCCTAAGCAGTCCAAGTACATTGACTTGGCTGGGATGGTCCTAACTCATGATAATCCCACTCCTAAGCAGTCCAAGTACATTGACATGGCTGGGATGGTCCTAACTCATGATAATCCCACTCCTAAGCAGTCCAAGTACATTGACTTGGCTGGGATGGTTCTAACTCATGATAATCCCACCTCTAAGCAGTCCAAGTACATTGATATGGCTGGGATGGTCCTAACTAATGATAATCCCACCCCTAAGCAGTCCAAGTACATTGACTTGGCTGGGATGGTCCTAACTAATGATAATCCCACTCCTAAGCAGTCCAAGTACATTGACATGGCTGGGATGGTCCTAACTCATGATAATCCCACTGCTAATCAGTCCAAGTACATTGACGTGGCTGGGATGGTCCTAACTAATGATAATCCCACTCCTAAACTGTCCAAGATCATTGACATTGCTGGGATGGTCCTAACTAATGATAATCCCACTCCTAAGCTGTCCAAGTACATTGACATGGCTGGGATGGTCCTAACTCATGATAATCCCACTCCTAAGCAGTCCAAGTACATTGACATGGCTGGGATGGTCCTAACTAATGATAATCCCACTCCTAAGCCGTCCAAGTACATTGGCATAGCTGGGATGGTCCTAACTAATGATAATCCCACCCCTAAGCAGTCCAAGTACATTGACTTGGCTGGGATGGTCCTAACTAATGATAATCCCACTCCTAAGCAGTCCAAGTACATTGACATGGCTGGGATGGTCCTAACTAATGATAATCCCACCCCTAAGCAGTCCAAGTACATTGACTTGGCTGGGATGGTCCTAAATAATGATAATCTCACTCCTAAGCTGTCCAAGTACATTGACATTGCTGGGATGGTCCTAACTCATGATAATCCCATTCCTAAGCAGTCCAAGTACATTGATTTTGCTGGGATGGTCCTAACTAATGATAATCCCACTCCTAAGCAGTCCAAGTACATTGACATGGATGGGATGGTCCTAACTAATGATAATCCCACTCCTAAGCTGTCCAAGTATATTGACATTGCTGGGATGGTCCAAACTAATGATAATCCCAGTCCTAAGCTGTCCAAGTACATTGACATGGCTGGGATGATCCTAACTAATGATAATCCCTCTCCTAAGCAGTCCAAGTACATTGACATGGCTGGGATGGTCCTAACTAATGATAATCCCACTCCTAAGCAGTCCAAGTACATTGACATGGCTGGGATGGTCCTAACTATTGATAATTCCACTCCTAAGCTGTCCAAGTACATTGACATTGCTGGGATGGTCCTAACTAAAGATAATCCCAGGCCTAAGCAGTCCAAGTACATTGGCATGGCTGGGATGGTCCTAACTAATGATAATCCCAGTCCTAAGCAGTCCAAGTACATTGACATAGCTGGGATGGTCCTAACTAATGATAATCCCACCCTTAAGCAGTCCAAGTACATTGACTTGGCTGGGATGGTCCTAACTCATGATAATCCCACTCCTAAGCAGTCCAAGTACATTGACATGGCTGGGATGGTCCTAACTCATGATTATCCCACCCCTAAGCAGTCCAAGTACATTGACTTGGCTGGGATGGTCCTAACTCATGATAATCCCACCCCTAAGCAGTCCAAGTACATTGACATGGCTGGGATGATCCTAACTAATGATAATCCCACCCCTAAGCAGTCCAAGTACATTGACTTGGCTGGGATGGTCCTAACTAAGATAATCCCACTCCTATGCAGTCCAAGTACATTGACATGGCTGGGATGGTCCTAACTAATTATAATCCCTGTCCTAAGCTGTCCAAGTACATTGACATGGCTGTAAACGTAAAAGTAATTAATATGATATGAAAGTAAGAGAATTTTATAGTCATATGCAGAATTAATTCAACACTTTTAAGTACGTCTTGTGATATCTTCCTTTTTACCGTAAATCATATTGTTTTTAATGTTGTGCTTAGCCTACATAGGCTAAGTACTTCTGTATGTATATATAAAAAGTAGGTTGGCTCAGTCAAGGAAAGCATTTCTACAGAAAAGGAATTTGTTGACATTGAATATAGATTTAGGTATTAGGAAGTCATTTTTGAAAGCCTTTGTCTGGAGCGTGGCGCTCTATGGAAGTGAAACTTGGACTGTTGGTGCAGCAGAAAAGAAGAGAATTGAAGCGTTTGAAATGTGGTGTTACAGGACAATGGTGAAGATCAGATGGGTAGATAGGGTTACAAATGAAGAGGTATTAAGACGAGTGGGAGAGGAGAGATGTTTCTGGTGACTGCTAATGAAGAGAAGAGATAGGTTGGTAGGACATATACTAAGACACTCAGGAATAGCAAGCTTAGTTATGGAAGGAAGGCTCGAGGATGTGAACAGTAGGGGTAGACCAAGGTTAGAATATGTTAAACAGATTGCCCCGGATGTAGGGTGTAGTAGCTATGTGGAGATGAAACGATTAGCTGAGGACAGGGAGGTAAGGAGGGCTGCATCAAACCAGTCGAAAGACTGAAGACTCAAAAAACAACATTTGTTTTCCAACGGGGTCAGAGATGGCGGTCTTTGTGGCGGATGGTTTTTACGGCCGGGTGCCCTTCCCGATGCCAGCCTCATGAGGGGAGTTAATGAATGATGGTGAATGAAACAGGGCAAGGTTGTGGAAGGAACCGGCCGTGGTCTGTCTGAAGGTATTGCGCCCGAATTCTCCAATCAGCACCTATATCCGCTGAGATGTAAAGGATTGCAGGAACATAGATACCCAGCTCAAGATAACTTACCGTTGCCTGCTAGGTATAGAATTGGGAATTTGTGTATCATACAGAGTATAAAAATAGTACTACCAGACTAGTTACATACTTCTACTATTATTTACATTAATAGCAAATCGAGAAACTCCGATCTCGAGGGGTGATAAGGTCAAAACTATAGTGGGTGCCTGTATCTAACTAGTAGTACCATTTATGTCGATTATCAAATGAGTAAGCGGTCAGTTAAGATAAAAAGGGTGACAAGAAGACTAAAAAGTGCTTGTTACGTTTATTAACAAAGGACGGTACAGTTATGTCCCTAACACAAATAAATGAAAATAGTGTCCTATTTGATACTTCATATAATCAAGAAAAAAAAACAATTTCGACAATCTTCGTGTTGTCCTGAAATAATATTGGAGAATTCGGCACCCCACTGATTCTCTCCACGTAGAATAATGCATAAACTTGCATGTCAAACAAACATAAAAATTTAATATAATATTTTAACACTGTGAAGTTCCACTTAACTTTCACCACATTCGTGAAAAATGAAACGACGGTAGTTTCAGACATTTCCCTAGTCTATACAAGGTGTTTCATTGACGTGAACCGTAGTTCCAAATCTAAATTAGAATAGTGAAAATATATAAATGTTTAATTTATTTACAGATATACAGAAATTTGTGGTCTGCACAAACTTTTATTTCTATAATAAAATCTCCTAAGGTTTTATTCTTTTCGCAACTTCTATGAGTATTCATCACTCATCTCAAAAAACAAACATCACTCATACCCTTTATAAATTTGAAGTATTAACATACTCAGCATATCAAAAAGAACAATTGTGCCGAACGATTATGTTAAGCACTGTTCAAAAATTGTCACACCAATCTTGAATAGCTCCAATAGTAATGAATTTCGTTGCAAGACTTTCAGTGACATATATAAACGTTGATATAAATTAGGTGCATGGCATCTTACATCATTCCACACCTCTATTTCAAATGTCTAGAAATAATTACTTGTTAAACACCCTGTACAGAATCTTGCCTCAATGCAATTTATAACTTCACACTCTCTGTGAACAAATCTAGGAAACATTTCTGACATGCCTCCTTTATAACAATCTGTAATTTCATTTACGCCAAACTTTCGCACGGAATCCCAAATACTAAATCCATTTTAATCCTTTCTACACTGATGCAATGAAAATCAGTAACTTTATTTCATATTCACCTCAACTGTGAATATTTTTCTGAAACACTCCAACAAAACTTCCACTATTCCTTATACAATTATTTCCTCGTGCTTTCAAATTCAAAAACTTCAAATAATTCTGTACAGCTTCTGAATCACCCTGTGTCTTTAATCCACATATTAATTTTTTGTAGTATTACCGTAACTTTCTGAGTTTGGGCTGCACGAATTCATATTTAAATAGAAATACGAACATTTCCTCTCTTCCTGTGAATGCAAATGAAATGAAAATCCACAACCTGCTTCCAGTCTCCGACCGGGTCAGGAATGGAATGAATGAAGCCCCCATCTAGCGGCGAGGATATGAATTGTGCCGGCTGCCGAGGCCTGACGCACTCCTCTGGGGCAATGATAAAATGAATGACAGATGAAATGAAATGGTAGTGGAGAGTGTTGCTGGAATGAAATTTTGACAGGGAAAAACGGAGTACCCGGAGAAAAACCTGTCTGCCTCCGTTTTGTCCAGCACAGATCTCACATGGAGTGGCCGGGATTTGAACCACGGACCCAGCGGTAAGAGGCCAGCGTGCTGCCGCCTAAGCCACGGAGGCTTCTCCTGTGAATGCAAATAATGAATTTAATTTAGTTAAATCCATCCTGATTTATTTCCGACACTGGATTGACTTATAACATGTCACCCTGTCATTTCTTTCGATATTTCAATACATGTTTCTTAACAATGAAGTTTCTCGGTTCCCTTAATGAAAGATTTTAATCACAAAAATTATTTGTACGTATTAATGCTCAAATAATTTAATTTGGCATATATAAATGTTCTTAGAACATTATATCAACTGGATATACACACATCAAAAAAAGTTTTGCATCACCTCGGTTCCCAGATCTCCGGCATATAGACGTTGACTGTGTATATTGTATCCAAGATACAGTCCCTTTGACTGTTCATAGATGTCACTAAAACTGCTCAAAGATGTAAACAACCATGCATGAGCAGGGCCTATTAGACGGAGGGGGTACGACAGCCGATCAGTTCCAGTCATTCCACCAGGACGAAGGGACGCTGCTCATGTTGTCTGTAGTTCTACCATGCCTAGAAGGTCAATACCGCAGTTCGATCGCGTCCGCATTGTTACTTTGTGTCAAGAAGGGCTCTCAACAAGGGAAGTTTCCAGGCGTCTCAGAGTGAACCAAAGCGATGTTGTTCGGACATGGAGGAGGTACTGAGATACAGGAACTGTCGATGACAGGCCTCGCTCAGGCCGCCCAAGGGCTACTACTGTAGTGGATGACCGCTACTTACGGATTGCCGCTCGGAGGAACCCTGACAGCAATGCCACCATGTTGAATAATGCGTTTCGTTCAGCCACAGGACGTCGTGTTTCAACTCAAACTGTGCGCAATAGGCTGCATGATGCGCAACTTCACTCCCGACGTCCATGGCGAGGTCCAGCTTTGCAACCCCGACACCATGCAGCGCGGTACAGATGGGCCCAACAACATGCTGAATGGACCCCACGGAATTGGCATCACGTTCTCTTCACCGATGAGTGTCGCATATGCCTTCAACCAGACAATCGTCGGAGACGTGTTTGGAGGCACCCTGGTCAGGCTGAACGTCTTAGACACACTGTCCAGCGAGTGCAGCAAGGTGGTGGTTCCCTGATGTTTTGGGGTGGCATTATGTGGGGCCGACGTACGCCACGGGTGGTCATGGAAGGCTCCGAAACGGCTTTACGATACCTGAATGACATCCTCCGACCCATAGTGCAACCATATCGGCAGAATATTGGAGAGGCATTTGTCTTCATGGACGACAATTCTCGACCTCATCGTGCACATCTTGTGAATGCGTTCCTTCAAGATAACGACATCGCTCGACTACAGTGGCCAGCATGTTCGCCAGACATGAACCCTATCGAACATGCCTGGGATATGTTGAAAAGGGCTGTTTATGGACGTCTTGACCCACCAACCACTCTGAGAGATTTACGCCGAATTGTCGTTGAGGAGTGGGACAATTTGGACCAACAGTGTCTTGATGAACTTGTGGATAGTATGCCACGGCGAATACAGGCATGCATCAATGCAAGAGGACGTGCTACTGGGTATTAGAGGTAGTGGTGTGTACTGCAATCTGGACCACAAATGCTGAAAGTCTAGCTGTATGATGGTACAACATGCAATGTGTGGGTCTCATGAGCAATAAAACGAGCTGAAATGTTGTTTGTGTTGATCTCTATTCCCTTTGTATTTAACGGTTCCGGAACTCTTGGAACCGAGGTGATGCAAAACTTTTTTTGATGTGTGTATTTTATTCCAATACTTGACATACAAAATAGTTCCAACAACTATCTGTTTCCACAAAGAAATAATAACATGTAATTATTTAACTGGTCATATTCATTATGAAGACTTTCTTTTACAAAGAATTAGACGTCGTGTAATAAAGCATTTATTGCACGCAGGAAATTTTTAATACGTTCGAAGCTTGTATTAACATCATAAGCTTTCAAAATTTCCTGTACTTACGCAAAGTTACAAACTTTCTTAACATACTGTATTTCGACTATCGACGCATTACATCACTCTCATAAAACAGATTTAGTTACGTTTCACAAGTTATAAGAATTATTAACTACAATGAATTTACAATTTAATTTACTTAAATGTCAAAACGACAACTCGCTGACGAAAATCTCAAACTGACGGAAATTTACTAGAAAATAGTAATAAAACCGTGAATTTAATACTTATAATAATCTATACAAAAATATTACAGCTATAGAAAAATAAGTTGGTCGATCACTGAATTAAACACAGAACCTATCTACTCTACTACATATTAATAAAGACGCTCATTTACCTTAGCTGCCAAAAGATTCTGCTTGGACTGCTGTGCCAAGCAAATAAGATTTGCCTGAGTTCCAAGTCCCAGCTGTTCGAACGAACCATATGCTGGCGCGCTGCTTGTGATGTAACGGGGTATCGAGGTCATGGCCAGGCCGTTCACCTCGCTACTCGCCTCTCGCCTCACTCGTAAACCGCTTCCGAGTTCCCTCAGGATGGTTGGATCTTCAAGCATGGCACTGCTACACGCCCGCATCTCTTCTTCCTTAGTAGAATCTCCTTTCATGGTAAATGTCTTTATGAGAATTCCCAGATGTAAGCGGAATCTCATTCTGTAGCGTAGCTTAGTTCTTTAAATTCAGAGTGTCATGGTCATGTTCTGCCACGATATCCAATATGTGAAGACATTCTGGATCTCACACTCTTCATTGATGTAGGTCAACTTCCCTTCATGGTGAATTTAGAACATGACAATCACTTGACTAAAGATTGAACAAGTGTGCATTCCCCTTCACCAATCTGTTAACTGCATTTGGTATACTGTTAAATATGAAGTATAGTTTATATATTATAATGCTTTTGTATATGCGAAGCCTTTCCGTAGTATTATAAGCAGTAATAGAATGATATATTTGCTGTGTGTTTGTACTGTAAGTCGCGTTATAAAGATGAAGTGTTCTGTTGAAGAACGCGCTTTATAAATGTGCTCAGTTCTGAGCTATACTGTTTCACTGAAATGAAGCACTCGAATAGTCCGGCCTTCAAACTTGGCTTGCCGGAGAAGAAGTGTCTCTTTACTGGTCAAAGCCTGCTGTGCCTCGCACTCTCACTTATTATACGGTGCGCTTCTAGTAATGCACTAGTTTTGTAACTTCAGGTCTAACCCGGACCTGTTATAAGCAGAGAATGAATTCTTGGTTTGCTCTCACCAGCCGCGTCAAGATCTCCGCTCTCGTCCCCGCTCTTGAGTTGTGACGTTGCTTAAAGCATCTCCTCACGCGCCGCGCACGTGCCGTTTCCTCCCCTCTCTGGTAACGTCACCGCGTCTAACGGGAAATAAACTCCGTGTTTTCACTTTCGTGGGCCTGCCTTTCTTCAATAAATTTTCTCCATTATTTAAACAATTTTCGAGTTTTCTAATTCCACTCTGGCCTTCTGTAATTGTTTATAATAGCTTCAAAAAATGATGGCATACCTAATCACAGTATAAAATGCTTTGATATTCGAGTTTATATTATTTATGAGATTTTATTGTCTCCCTTATAAAATCCATGCGCCCCCGTTCGTATCTTGGCTGAATCATGACCATAGCCTTAAATAAATTCGGGCGCAGTACCGTCCCAGCATTTGCCTGGAGTTGAAAATGGGAAACCACGGTAAACCATTTCAATGACGGCGGACGGTGGTGCTCGAACCCAGGCGTCTACCGAGTCAGCAGAGAGCTTGGCCCCATGACCTAGCGAGCGTAGCCGCCACTGTCGGTAGGCTAAGTATTTCTACTCCTTGTTATTGCATTTCCTCAGTGTCTGGGAGGAGGTGAATATAGATAATGTGTGGCAGTAATTTATATACCCAGATGCCCTTCTGTCCAGCCCAAAAGCTTCCGGTGGTCGCCGTAGACAACTAACGCCATTAGTCGCGTGGAGTACAAATGTAGGCCAATTTTTAACGGGCAGTTTGTTAGCTACTTTTGATTTGAAATTTTGGTTTTTAAAATTTACGGGGAGGATGGAGTGTGGTTAATATTCTAACCATAGACAAATGCATGAAGTACCAAATATTTTGAACAGCAAGAATAACTTATTTAATCTGCTTTTAAGAGAAATTCTGCAATATTTCCCGAATTCATTATAAACATGAAACATTTGCAAACGGATGCGTATTTCTCGACAATGTTGTGTTCATATAATATTCAGTTTCCCAATTCCGTACAATTCTGTACCTATACAAGCAAGCCAATAGTCATGTGGAGTACAGTTGTAATCCAAGTTAACCCCTTGCTACGCCACTAACACGCTGATTGTAATGGTAGGAAAGGCACTGGACAGTATGTACCAAAATGTGGTGTATTATAATCACTGATATAGACGAACCTGGATTACAATCCACGGGACCAACGGAGGGATAACAAGTGTTAATGAAAATTGAACTTATGAAATATAAAAGGGAGATGGAAAGAAGTGACCATGGCGTCATACAAGTTACCGTCTCAGCATTTTCCTGGAGAATAAAGTAGGGAACAATTTCAAGGTTGAACGATGCTGGAGATTATGCAGGGTTTCATGAGAAACGTGTTGGTACAAATAGTCACTTGTTACTCCATGAACATCTCTAAACACTTACTAATGAATGTTTATATTATCTTAATCCTTAAAGATATAATTTCCATGAAGGCTCTGATCTCGCTTGGTCTTTAGAAGAGTGATGGTGTATTATAAGTTACGGAACTAGGAATCGTCTCTGAGATGTGATGGACAGTATGAAGCTAGTATCTTGCAGTCGTCAAGCGAATATATATTATAAGTTGCAGAACTAGGAATCATCTCTGAGATGTGATGACAGTATGAAGCTAGTGTTAGTTAGTTACAGAACTAGGGATCATCTCTGAGATGTGATGACAGTATGCAGCTGGTGTCAGGTAGTTACAGAACTAGGGATCATCTCTGAGGTGTGATGCCAGTATGAAGCTGGTGTCAGGTAGTTACAGAACTAGGGATCATCTCTGAGATGTGATGACAGTATGAAGCTGGTGTCAGGTTGTTTCAGAACTAGGAATCATCTCTGAGATGTGATGGACAGTATGAAGCTGGTGTCAGGTAGTTACAGAACAAGGGATCATCTCTGAGATGTGATGACAGTATGAAGCTGGTGTCAGGTTGTTACAGAACTAGGGGTCATCTCTGAGGTGTGATGGACAGTATGAAGCTGGTGTCGGGTAGTTACAGAACTAGGGATCATCTCTGAGATGTGATGGACAGTATGAAGCTGGTGTCGGGCAGTTACAGAACTAGGGATCATCTCTGAGATGTGATGGACAGTATGAAGCTGGTGTTAGGTAGTTACAGAACTCGGGATCATCTCTGAGATGTGATGGACAGTATGAAGCTGGTGTCGGGTAGTTACAGATCTAGGGATCATCTCTGAGATGTGATGGACAGTATGAAGCTGGTGTCGGGTAGTTACAGAACTAGGGATCATCTCTGAGATGTGATGGACAGTATGAAGCTGGTGTTAGGTAGTTACAGAACTAGGGATCATCTCTGAGATGTGATGGACAGTATGAAGCAGGTATCAGGTTGTCGTAGAACTAGGGATCATCTCTGAGATGTGATGACAGTATGAAGCTGGTGTCAGGTAGTTTCAGAACTAGGGATCATCTCTGAGATGTGATGACAGTATGAAGCTGGTGTCAGGTAGTTACTGAACTAGGGATCATCTCTGAGATGTGATGGACAGTACGAAGCTGGTGTCAGGTAGTTACAGAACTAGGGATCATCTCTGAGATATGATGGACAGTATGAGGCTGGAGTCAGGTAGTTACAGAACTAGGGGTCACCTCTGAGATGTGATGGACAGTATGAAGCTGGTGTCAGGTTGTCGCAGAACTAGGGATCATCTCTGAGATGTGATGGACAGTATGAAGCTGGTATCAGGTAGTTACAGAACTAGGGATCATCTCTGAGATGTGATGGACAGTATGAAGCTGGTGTTAGTTAGTTACAGAACTAGGGATCATCTCTGAGATGTGATGGACAGTATGAAGCTAGTGATAGGTAGTTACAAAACTAGGGATCATCTCTGAGATGTGATGGACAGTATGATGCTGGTGTCAGGTTGTCGCAGAACTAGGGATCATCTCTGAGATGTGATGGGCAGTATGAAGCTGGTATCAGGTAGTTACAGAACTAGGGATCATCTCTGAGATGTGATGGACAGTATGAAGCTGGTGTCAGGTAGTTACAGAACTAGGGGTCATCTCTGAGATGTAATGAACAGTATGACGATAATGTCAGGTGGTTACAGAACTAGGGATCATTTCTGAGATGTGATGGACAGTATGAAGCTGGTGTCAGGTTGTCGCAGAACTAGGGATCATTTCTGAGATGTGATGGACAGTATGAAGCTGGTGTTAGGTAGTTACTGTACTAGGGATCATCTCTGAGATGTGATGACAGTATGAAGCAAGCTTGTAGTTTAACGTGACCGTTAATCTCGAGATCTTGTGCCACGAGACCTCCTTTTTACGTGGAATCCGAACCACAGGACATGGCAGATGACAGTATGAAGCTGGTGTCAGGTAGTTACAGAACTAGGGATCATCTCTGAGATGTGATGGACAGTATGAAGCTGGTGTGAGGTAGTTACAGAACTAGGGATCATCGCTGAGATGTGATGAACAGTATGAAGCTGGTGTCAGGTTGTTAGAGAACTAGGGATCAGCTCTGAGATGTGATGGACAGTATGAAGCTGCTGTGCGGTAGTTACTGAACTAGGGATCATCTCTGAGATGTGATGACAGCAAGAAGCTGGTGTCAGGTTGTCGCAGAACAAGAGATCGTCTCTGAGATGTGATGGACAGTATGAAACTGGTGTTAGGTAGTTACAAAACTAGGGATCATCCCTGAGATGTGATGGACAGTATGAAGCTGATGTTAGGCAGTTACTGAACTAGGGATCATCTCTGAGATGTGATGACAGTATGAAACTAGTGTTAGGTAGTTACAGAACTAGGGATCATCTCTGAGATGTGACGGACTGTATGATGCTGGTGTTAGGTAGTTACTGAACTAGGGATCATCTCTGAGATGTGATGACAGTATGAAGCTGGTGTCAGGTAGTTACAGAACCAGGGGTCATCTCTGAGATGTGATGGACAGATTGAAGCTGGTGTCAGGTAGTTACAGAACTAGGGGTCATCTCTGAGATGTGATGGACAGTATGAAGCTGGTATCAGGTAGTTACAGAACTAGGGATTTTCTCTGAGATGTGATGGACAGTATGAAGCTGGTGTGAGGTAGTTACAGAACTAGGGATCATCTCTGAGATGTGACGGACGGTATGAAGCTGGTGTTTGGTAGTTACAGAACTAGCGATCATCTCTGAGATGTGACGGACAGTATGAAGCTGGTGTTAGGTAGTTACAGAACTAGGGATCATCTCTGAGATGTGATGGACAGTATGAAGCTGGTGTTAGGTAGTTACAGAACTAGGGGTCATCTCTGAGATGTGATGGACCGTATGAATCTGGTATCAGGTTGTCGCAGAACTAGGGATCATCTCTGAGATGTGATGGATAGTATGAAGCTGGTGTCAGGTAGTTACAGAACTAGGGGTCATCTCTGAGATGTGATGGATAGTATGAAGCTGGTGTCGGGTAGTTACAGAACTAGGGATCATATCTGAGATGTGATGGACAGTATGAAGCTGGTGTTAGGTAGTTACAGAACTAGGGATCATCTCTGAGATGTGATGGACAGTATGAAGCTGGTATCAGGTTGTCGCAGAACTAGGGATCATCTCTGAGATGTGATGACAGTATGAAGCTGGTGTCAGGTAGTTTCAGAACTAGGGATCATCTCTGAGAGGTGATGACAGTATGAAGCTGGTGTCAGGTAGTTACTGAACTAGGGATCATCTCTGAGATGTGATGACAGTATGAAGCTGGTGTCAGGTAGTTACAAAACTAGGGATCATCTCTGAGATGTGATGGACCGTATGAAGCTGGTATCAGGTTGTCGCAGAACTAGGGATCATCTCTGAGATGTGATGACAGTATGATGCTGGTGTCAGGTAGTTTCAGAACTAGGGATCAACTCTGAGATGTGATGACAGTATGAAGCTGGTGTCAGGTAGTTACTGAACTAGGGATCATCTCTGAGATGTGATGGACAGTACGAAGCTGGTGTCAGGTAGTTACAAAACTAGGGATCATCTCTGAGATGTGAT
This sequence comes from Meconema thalassinum, assembly GCA_946902985.2. NCBI lineage: Eukaryota > Metazoa > Arthropoda > Insecta > Orthoptera > Tettigoniidae > Meconema > Meconema thalassinum. The sequence continues at coordinate 274,784,169 of OX336396.1, forward strand.
GGACAGTATGAAGCTGGTGTTAGGTAGTTACTGAACTAGGGATCATCTCTGAGATGTGATGGACAGTATGAAGCTGGTGTCAGGTTGTCGCAGAACTAGGGATCATCTCTGTGATGTGCTGGACAGTATGAAGCTGGTATCAGGTAGTTACAGAACTAGGGATCATCTCTGAGATGTGATGGACAGTATGAAGCTGGTGTTAGGTAGTTACAGAACTAGGGATCATATCTGAGATGTGATGGACAGTATGAAGCTAGTGTTAGGTAGTTACAAAACTATGGATCATTTCTGAGATGTGATGGACAGTATGAAGCTGGTGTCAGGTTGTCGCAGAACTAGGGATCATCTCTGAGATGTGATGGATAGTATGAAGCTGGTATCAGGTAGTTACAGAACTAGGGATCATCTCTGAGATGTGATGGACAGTATGAAGCTGGTGTCAGGTAGTTACAGAACTAGGGGTCATCTCTGAGATGTGATGAACAGTATGAAGCTAATGTCAAGTGTTTACAGAACTAGGGATCATCTCTGAGATGTGACGGACAGTATGAAGCTGGTGTTAGGTAGTTACTGAACTAGGGATCATCTCTGAGATGTGATGGACAGTATGAAGCTGGTGTCAGGTTGTCGCAGAACTAGGGATCATCTCTGAGATGTGATGGACAGTATGATGCTTGTATCAGGTAGTTACAGAACTAGGGATCATCTCTGAGATATGAAGGGCAGTATGAAGCTGGTGTCAGGTAGTTACAGAACTAGGGGTCATCTCTGAGATGTGATGGACAGTATGAAGTTGGTGTCAGGTTGTCGCAGAACTAGGGATCATCTCTGAGATGTGATGGACAGTATGAAGCTGGTATCAGGTAGTTACAGAACTAGGGATCATCTCTGAGATGTGATGGACAGTATGAAGCTGGTGTTAGGTAGTTACAGAACTAGGGATCATCTCTGAGATGTGATGGACAGTATGAAGCTAGTGTTAGGTAGTTACAAAACTAGGGATCATCTTTGAGATGTGATGGACAGTATGAAGCTGGTGTTAGGTAGTTACTGAACTAGGGATCATCTCTGAGATGTGATGACAGTATGAAGCAAGCTTGTAGTTTAACGTGACCGTTAATCTCGAGATCATGGGCCACGGGATCTCCTTTTTACGTGGAATCCGAACCACAGGACATGGCAGATGACAGTATGAAGCTGGTGTCACGTAGTTACAGAACTAGGGATCATCTCTGAGATGTGATGGACAGTATGAAGCTGGTGTGAGGTAGTTACAGAACTAGGGATCATCTCTGAGATGTGATGGACAGTATGAAGCTGGTGTCAGGTTCTTACAGAACTTGGGATCAGCTCTGAGATGTGATGGACAGTATGAAGCTGTTGTGAGGTAGTTACTGAACTAGGGATCATCTCTGAGATGTGATGACAGTATGAAGCTGGTGTCAGGTTGTCGCATAACTAGGGATCATCTCTGAGATGTGATGGACAGTATGAATCTGGTGTTAGGTAGATACAAAACTAGGGAACATCTCTGAGATGTGATGGACAGTATGAAGCTGGTGTTAGGTAGTTACTGAGCTAGGGATCATCTCTGAGATGTGATGACAGTATGAAGCTAGTGTTAGGTAGTTACAGAACTAGGGATCATCTCTGAGATGTGACGGACAGTACGAAGCAGGTGTTAGGTAGTTATTGAATTAGGGATCATCTCTGAGATGTGATGACTGTATGAAGCTGGTGTCAGGTAGTTACAAAACTAGGGATCATCTCTGAGATGTGATGGACAGTATGAAGCTGGTGTCAGGTAGTTACAGAACTAGGGATCATCTCTGAGATGTGATGGACAGTATGAAGCTGGTGTCAGGTAGTTACAGAACTAGGGGTCATCTCTGAGATGTGATGGACAGTATGAAGCTGGTGTCAGGTAGTTACAGAACTAGGGATCTTCTCTGAGATGTGATGGACAGTATGAAGCTGGTGTCAGGTAGTTATAGAACTAGGGATCATCTCTGAGATGTGACGGACAGTATGAAGCTTGTGTTTGGTAGTTACAGAACTAGCGATCATCTCTGAAATGTGACGGACAGTATGAAGCTGGTGTTAGGTAGTTACAGAACTAGGGATCATCTCTGAGATCTGATGGACAGTATGAAGCTGGTGTCAGGTAGTTACAGAACAAGGGATCATCTCTGAGATGTGATGGACAGTATGAGGCTAGTGTTAGGTAGTTACAGAACTAGGGATCATCTCTGAGATGTGACGGACAGTATGAATCTGGTGTCAGGTTGTCGCAGAACTAGGGATCATCTCTGAGATGTGATGGACAGTATGAAGCTGGTATCAGGTAGTTACAGACCTAGGGATCATCTCTGAGATGTGATGGACAGTATGAAGCTGGTGTTAGGTAGTTACTGAATTAGGGATCATCTCTGAGATGTGATGACAGTATGAAGCTGGTGTCAGGTAGTTACAAAACTAGGGATCATCTCTGAGATGTGATGGACCGTATGAAGCTGGTATCAGGTTGTCGCAGAACTAGGGATCATCTCTAAGATGTGATAGACAGTATGAAGCTGGTGTCAGGTAGTTACAGAACTAGGGGTCATCTCTGAGATGTGATGGACAGTATGAAGCTGGTGTTAGGTAGTTACAAAACTAGGGATCATCTCTGAGATATGATATACAGTATGAGGCTAGTGTTAGGTAGTTACAGAACTGGGGATCATCTCTGAGATGTGATGGACAGTATGAAGCTGGTATCAGGTAGTTACAGAACTAGGGGTCATCTCTGAGATGTGATGGACAGTATAAGGCTAGTGTTAGGTAGTTACAGAACTAGGGATCAACTCTGAGATGTGACAGACAGTATGAAGCTGGTGTCAGGTAGTTACAGAACTAGGGATTATCTCTGAGGTGTGATGCCAGTATGAAGCTGGTGTCAGGTAGTTACAGAACTAGGGATCATCTCTGAGATGTGATGACAGTATGAAGCTGGTGTCAGGTTGTTTCAGAACTAGGGATCATCTCTGAGATGGGATGGACAGTATGAAGCTGGTGTCAGGTAGTTACAGAACAAGGGATCATCTCTGAGATGTGATGACAGTAGGAAGCTGGTGTCAGGTTGTTACAGAACTAGGGGTCATCTCTGAGGTGTGATGGACAGTATGAAGCTGGTGTCGGGTAGTTACAGAACTAGAGATCATCTCTGAGATGTGATGGACAGTATGAAGCTGGTGTCGGGCAGTTACAGAACTAGGGATCATCTCTGAGATGTGATGGACAGTATGAAGCTGGTGTTAGGTAGTTACAGAACTCGGGATCATCTCTGAGATGTGATGGACAGTATGAAGCTGGTGTCGGGTAGTTACAGATCTAGGGATCATCTCTGAGATGTGATGGACAGTATGAAGGTGGTGTCGGGTAGTTACAGAATTAGGGATCATCTCTGAGATGTGATGGACAGTATGAAGCTGGTGTTAGGTAGTTACAGAACTAGGGAACATCTCTGAGATGTGATGGACAGTATGAAGCAGGTATCAGGTTGTCGTAGAACTCGGGATCATCTCTGAGATGTGATGCCAGTATGAAGCTGGTGTCAGGTAGTTTCAGAACTAGGGATCATCTCTGAGATGTGATGACAGTATGAAGCTGGTGTCAGGTAGTTACTGAACTAGGGATCATCTCTGAGATGTGATGGACAGTACGAAGCTGGTGTCAGGTAGTTACAGAACTAGGGATCATCTCTGAGATATGATGGACAGTATGAGGCTGGTGTCAGGTAGTTACAGAACTAGGGGTCACCTCTGAGATGTGATGGACAGTATGAAGCTGGTGTCAGGTTGTCGCAGAACTAGGGATCATCCCTGAGATATGATGGACAGTATGAAGCTGGTATCAGGTAGTTACAGAACTAGGGATCATCTCTGAGATGTGATGGACAGTATGAAGCTGGTGTTAGTTAGTTACAGAATTAGGGATCATCCCTGAGATGTGATGGACAGTATGAAGCTAGTGATAGGTAGTTACAAAACTAGGGATCATCTCTGAGATGTGATGGACAGTATGATGCTGGTGTCAGGTTGTCGCAGAACTAGGGATCATCTCTGAGATGTGATGGACAGTATGAAACTGGTATCAGGTAGTTACAGAACTAGGGGTCATCTCTGAGATGTGATGGACAGTATGACGATAATGTCAGGTAGTTACAGAACTAGGGATCATCTCTGAGATGTGATGGACAGTATGAAGCTGGTGTCAGGTAGTTACTGTACTAGGGGTCATCTCTGAGATGTGATGGACAGTATGAAGCTGGTGTTAGGTAGTTACAGAACTAGGTATCAGCTCTGAGATGTGATGGACAGTATGAAGCTGCTGTGCGGTAGTTACTGAACTAGGGATCATCTCTGAGATGTGATGGACAGTATGAAGCTGCTGTGCGGTAGTTACTGAACTAGGGATCATCTCTGAGATGTGATGGACAGTATGAAGCTGCTGTGCGGTAGTTACAGAACTAGGGATCATCTCTGAGATGTGATGGACAGTATGAAGCTGCTGTGCGGTAGTTACTGAACTAGGGATCATCTCTGAGATGTGATGACAGCATGAAGCTGGTGTCAGGTAGTTACAGAACTAGGGATCATTTCTGAGATGTGATGGACAGTATGAAGCTGGTGTCAGGTAGTTACTGTACTAGGGATCATCTCTGAGATGTGATGGACAGTATGAAGCTGGTGTTAGGTAGTTACAGAACTAGGGATCATCTCTGTGATGTAATGAACAGTATGAAGCTGGTGTTAGGTAGTTACTGTACTAGGGATCATCTCTGAGATGTGATGGACAGTATGAAGCTGGTGTTAGGTAGTTACAGAACTAGGGATCATCTCTGAGATGTAATGAACAGTATGAAGCTGGTGTTAGGTAGTTACAGAACTAGGGGTCATCTCTGAGATGTGATGGACAGTATGAAGCTGGTGTCAGGTAGTTACAGAACTAGGGATCATCTCTGAGATGTAATGAACAGTATGAAGCTGGTGTTAGGTAGTTACAGAACTAGGGGTCATCTCTGAGATGTGATGGACAGTATGAAGCTGGTGTTAGGTAGTTACTGTACTAGGGATCATCTCTGAGATGTGATGGACAGTATGAAGCTGGTGTTAGGTAGTTACAGAACTAGGGATCATCTCTGAGATGTAATGAACAGTATGAAGCTGGTGTTAGGTAGTTACTGTACTAGGGATCATCTCTGAGATGTGATGGACAGTATGAAGCTGGTGTTAGGTAGTTACAGAACTAGGGATCATCTCTGAGATGTAATGAACAGTATGAAGCTGGTGTTAGGTAGTTACAGAACTAGGGGTCATCTCTGAGATGTGATGGACAGTATGAAGCTGGTGTCAGGTAGTTACAGAACTAGGGGTCATCTCTGAGATGTAATGAACAGTATGACGATAATGTCAGGTGGTTACAGAACTAGGGATCATCTCTGAGATGTGATGGACAGTATGAAGCTGGTGTTAGGTAGTTACTGTACTAGGGATCATCTCTGAGATGTGATGACAGTATGAAGCAAGCTTGTAGTTTAACGTGACCGTTGATCTCGAGATCTTGAGCCACGGGACCTCCTTTTTACGTGGAATCCGAACCACAGGACATGGCAGATGACAGTATGAAGCTGGTGTCAGGTAGTTACAGAACTAGGGATCATCTCTGAGATGTGATGGACAGTATGAAGCTGGTGTGAGGTAGTTACAGAACTAGGGATCATCGCTGAGATGTGATGGACAGTATGAAGCTGGTGTCAGGTTGTTACAAAACTAGGGATCAGCTCTGAGATGTGATGGACAGTATGAAGCTGCTGTGCGGTAGTTACTGAACTAGGGATCATCTCTGAGATGTGATGGACAGTATGAAGCTGGTGTTAGGTAGTTACAGAACTAGGGATCATCTCTGAGATGTGATGGACAGTATGAAGCTAGTGTTAGGTAGTTACAAAACTAGGGATCATCTTTGAGATGTGATGGACAGTATGAAGCTGGTGTTAGGTAGTTACTGAACTAGGGATCATCTCTGAGATGTGATGACAGTATGAAGCAAGCTTGTAGTTTACCGTGACCGTTAATCTCGAGATCATGGGCCACGGGATCTCCTTTTTACGTGGAATCCGAACCACAGGACATGGCAGATGACAGTATGAAGCTGGTGTCACGTAGTTACAGAACTAGGGATCATCTCTGAGATGTGATGGACAGTATGAAGCTGGTGTGAGGTAGTTACAGAACTAGGGATCATCTCTGAGATGTGATGGACAGTATGAAGCTGGTGTCAGGTTCTTACAGAACTTGGGATCAGCTCTGAGATGTGATGGACAGTATGAAGCTGTTGTGAGGTAGTTACTGAACTAGGGATCATCTCTGAGATGTGATGACAGTATGAAGCTGGTGTCAGGTTGTCGCATAACTAGGGATCATCTCTGAGATGTGATGGACAGTATGAATCTGGTGTTAGGTAGATACAAAACTAGGGAACATCTCTGAGATGTGATGGACAGTATGAAGCTGGTGTTAGGTAGTTACTGAGCTAGGGATCATCTCTGAGATGTGATGACAGTATGAAGCTAGTGTTAGGTAGTTACAGAACTAGGGATCATCTCTGAGATGTGACGGACAGTACGAAACAGGTGTTAGGTAGTTATTGAATTAGGGATCATCTCTGAGATGTGATGACTGTATGAAGCTGGTGTCAGGTAGTTACAAAACTAGGGATCATCTCTGAGATGTGATGGACAGTATGAAGCTGGTGTCAGGTAGTTACAGAACTAGGGATCATCTCTGAGATGTGATGGACAGTATGAAGCTGGTGTCAGGTAGTTACAGAACTAGGGGTCATCTCTGAGATGTGATGGACAGTATGAAGCTGGTGTCAGGTAGTTACAGAACTAGGGATCTTCTCTGAGATGTGATGGACAGTATGAAGCTGGTGTCAGGTAGTTATAGAACTAGGGATCATCTCTGAGATGTGACGGACAGTATGAAGCTTGTGTTTGGTAGTTACAGAACTAGCGATCATCTCTGAAATGTGACGGACAGTATGAAGCTGGTGTTAGGTAGTTACAGAACTAGGGATCATCTCTGAGATCTGATGGACAGTATGAAGCTGGTGTCAGGTAGTTACAGAACAAGGGATCATCTCTGAGATGTGATGGACAGTATGAGGCTAGTGTTAGGTAGTTACAGAACTAGGGATCATCTCTGAGATGTGACGGACAGTATGAATCTGGTGTCAGGTTGTCGCAGAACTAGGGATCATCTCTGAGATGTGATGGACAGTATGAAGCTGGTGTTAGGTAGTTACTGAATTAGGGATCATCTCTGAGATGTGATGACAGTATGAAGCTGGTGTCAGGTAGTTACAAAACTAGGGATCATCTCTGAGATGTGATGGACCGTATGAAGCTGGTATCAGGTTGTCGCAGAACTAGGGATCATCTCTAAGATGTGATAGACAGTATGAAGCTGGTGTCAGGTAGTTACAGAACTAGGGGTCATCTCTGAGATGTGATGGACAGTATGAAGCTGGTGTTAGGTAGTTACAAAACTAGGGATCATCTCTGAGATATGATATACAGTATGAGGCTAGTGTTAGGTAGTTACAGAACTGGGGATCATCTCTGAGATGTGATGGACAGTATGAAGCTGGTATCAGGTAGTTACAGAACTAGGGGTCATCTCTGAGATGTGATGGACAGTTTAAGGCTAGTGTTAGGTAGTTACAGAACTAGGGATCAACTCTGAGATGTGACAGACAGTATGAAGCTGGTGTCAGGTAGTTACAGAACTAGGGATTATCTCTGAGGTGTGATGCCAGTATGAAGCTGGTGTCAGGTAGTTACAGAACTCGGGATCATCTCTGAGATGTGATGACAGTATGAAGCTGGTGTCAGGTTGTTTCAGAACTAGGGATCATCTCTGAGATGTGATGGACAGTATGAAGCTGGTGTCAGGTAGTTACAGAACAAGGGATCATCTCTGAGATGTGATGACAGTAGGAAGCTGGTGTCAGGTTGTTACAGAACTAGGGGTCATCTCTGAGGTGTGATGGACAGTATGAAGCTGGTGTCGGGTAGTTACAGAACTAGAGATCATCTCTGAGATGTGATGGACAGTATGAAGCTGGTGTCGGGCAGTTACAGAACTAGGGATCATCTCTGAGATGTGATGGACAGTATGAAGCTGGTGTTAGGTAGTTACAGAACTCGGGATCATCTCTGAGATGTGATGGACAGTATGAAGCTGGTGTCGGGTAGTTACAGATCTAGGGATCATCTCTGAGATGTGATGGACAGTATGAAGCTGGTGTCGGGTAGTTACAGATCTAGGGATCATCTCTGAGATGTGATGGACAGTATGAAGCTGGTGTCGGGTAGTTACAGAATTAGGGATCATCTCTGAGATGTGATGGACAGTATGAAGCTGGTGTTAGGTAGTTACAGAACTAGGGAACATCTCTGAGATGTGATGGACAGTATGAAGCAGGTATCAGGTTGTCGTAGAACTAGGGATCATCTCTGAGATGTGATGCCAGTATGAAGCTGGTGTCAGGTAGTTTCAGAACTAGGGATCATCTCTGAGATGTGATGACAGTATGAAGCTGGTGTCAGGTAGTTACTGAAATAGGGATCATCTCTGAGATGTGATGGACAGTACGAAGCTGGTGTCAGGTAGTTACAGAACTAGGGATCATCTCTGAGATATGATGGACAGTATGAGGCTGGTGTCAGGTAGTTACAGAACTAGGGGTCACCTCTGAGATGTGATGGACAGTATGAAGCTGGTGTCAGAATGTCGCAGAACTAGGGATCATCCCTGAGATATGATGGACAGTATGAAGCTGGTATCAGGTAGTTACAGAACTAGGGATCATCTCTGAGATGTGATGGACAGTATGAAGCTGGTGTTAGTTAGTTACAGAATTAGGGATCATCCCTGAGATGTGATGGACAGTATGAAGCTAGTGATAGGTAGTTACAAAACTAGGGATCATCTCTGAGATGTGATGGACAGTATGATGCTGGTGTCAGGTTGTCGCAGAACTAGGGATCATCTCTGAGATGTGATGGACAGTATGAAGCTGGTATCAGGTAGTTACAGAACTAGGGGTCATCTCTGAGATGTGATGGACAGTATGACGATAATGTCAGGTAGTTACAGAACTAGGGATCATCTCTGAGATGTGATGGACAGTATGAAGCTGGTGTCAGGTAGTTACTGTACTAGGGGTCATCTCTGAGATGTGATGGACAGTATGAAGCTGGTGTTAGGTAGTTACAGAACTAGGTATCAGCTCAGAGATGTGATGGACAGTATGAAGCTGCTGTGCGGTAGTTACTGAACTAGGGATCATCTCTGAGATGTGATGGACAGTATGAAGCTGCTGTGCGGTAGTTACTGAACTAGGGATCATCTCTGAGATGTGATGGACAGTATGAAGCTGCTGTGCGGTAGTTACTGAACTAGGGATCATCTCTGAGATGTGATGACAGCATGAAGCTGGTGTCAGGTAGTTACAGAACTAGGGATCATTTCTGAGATGTGATGGACAGTATGAAGCTGGTGTCAGGTAGTTACTGTACTAGGGATCATCTCTGAGATGTGATGGACAGTATGAAGCTGGTGTTAGGTAGTTACAGAACTAGGGATCATCTCTGTGATGTAATGAACAGTATGAAGCTGGTGTTAGGTAGTTACTGTACTAGGGATCATCTCTGAGATGTGATGGACAGTATGAAGCTGGTGTTAGGTAGTTACAGAACTAGGGATCATCTCTGAGATATAATGAACAGTATGAAGCTGGTGTTAGGTAGTTACAGAACTAGGGGTCATCTCTGAGATGTGATGGACAGTATGAAGCTGGTGTCAGGTAGTTACAGAACTAGGGATCATCCCTGAGATGTAATGAACAGTATGAAGCTGGTGTTAGGTAGTTACAGAACTAGGGGTCATCTCTGAGATGTGATGGACAGTATGAAGCTGGTGTTAGGTAGTTACTGTACTAGGGATCATCTCTGAGATGTGATGGACAGTATGAAGCTGGTGTTAGGTAGTTACAGAACTAGGGATCATCTCTGAGATGTAATGAACAGTATGAAGCTGGTGTTAGGTAGTTACGGTACTAGGGATCATCTCTGAGATGTGATGGACAGTATGAAGCTGGTGTTAGGTAGTTACAGAACTAGGGATCATCTCTGAGATGTAATGAACAGTATGAAGCTGGTGTTAGGTAGTTACAGAACTAGGGGTCATCTCTGAGATGTGATGGACAGTATGAAGCTGGTGTCAGGTAGTTACAGAACTAGGGGTCATCTCTGAGATGTAATGAACAGTATGACGATAATGTCAGGTGGTTACAGAACTAGGGATCATCTCTGAGATGTGATGGACAGTATGAAGCTGGTGTTAGGTAGTTACTGTACTAGGGATCATCTCTGAGATGTGATGACAGTATGAAGCAAGCTTGTAGTTTAACGTGACCGTTAATCTCGAGATCTTGAGCCACGGGACCTCCTTTTTACGTGGAATCCGAACCACAGGACATGGCAGATGACAGTATGAAGCTGGTGTCAGGTAGTTACAGAACTAGGGATCATCTCTGAGATGTGATGGACAGTATGAAGCTGGTGTGAGGTAGTTACAGAACTAGGGATCATCGCTGAGATGTGATGGACAGTATGAAGCTGGTGTCAGGTTGTTACAAAACTAGGGATCAGCTCTGAGATGTGATGGACAGTATGAAGCTGCTGTGCGGTAGTTACTGAACTAGGGATCATCTCTGAGATGTGATGGACAGTATGAAGCTGCTGTGCGGTAGTTACTGAACTAGGGATCATCTCTGAGATGTGATGGACAGTATGAAGCTGCTGTGCGGTAGTTACAGAACTAGGGATCATCTCTGAGATGTGATGGACAGTATGAAGCTGCTGTGCGGTAGTTACTGAACTAGGGATCATCTCTGAGATGTGATGACAGCATGAAGCTGGTGTCAGGTTGTCGCAGAACAAGAGATCGTCTCTGAGATGTGATGGACAGTATGAAACTGTTGTTAGGTAGTTACAAAACTAGGGATCATCTCTGAGATGTGATGGACAGTATGAAGCTGGTGTTAGACAGTTACTGAACTAGGGATCATCTCTGAGATGTGATGACAGTATGAAACTAGTGTTAGATAGTTATAGAACTAGGGATCATCTCTGAGATGTGACGGACAGTATGATGCTAGTGTTAGGTAGTTACTGAACTAGGGATCATCTCTGAGATGTGATGACAGTATGAAGCTGGTGTCAGGTAGATACAGAACCAGGGGTCATCTCTGAGATGTGATGGACAGTATGAAGCTGGTGTCAGGTAGTTACAGAACTAGGGGTCATCTCTGAGATGTGATGGACAGTATGAAGCTGGTGTCAGGTAGTTACAGAACTAGGGATCTTCTCTGAGATGTGATGGACAGTATGAAGCTGGTGTGAGGTAGTAACAGAACTAGGGATCATCTCTGAGATGTGACGGACGGTATGAAGCTGGTGTTTGGTAGTTACAGAACTAGGGGTCATCTCTGAGATGTGATGGACCGTATGAAGCTGGTATCAGGTTGTCGCAGAACTAGGGATCATCTCTGAGATGTGATGGACAGTATGAAGCTGGTGTCAGGTAGTTACAGAACTAGGGGTCATCTCTGATATGTGGTGGATAGTATGAAGCTGGTGTCGGGTAGTTACAGAACTAGGGATCATCTCTGAGATGTGATGGACAGTATGAGGCTGGTGTTAGGTAGTTACAGAACTAGGGATCATCTCTGAGATGTGATGGACAGTATGAAGCTGGTATCAGGTTGTCACAGAACTAGGGATCATCTCTGAGATGTGATGACAGTATGAGGCTGGTGTCAGGTAGTTTCAGAACTAGGGATCATCTCTGAGATGTGATGAAATTATGAAGCTGGTGTCAGGTAGTTACTGAACTAGGGATCATCTCTGAGATGTGATGACAGTATGAAGCTGGTGTCAGGTAGTTACAATACTAGGGATCATCTCTGAGATGTGATGGACCGTATGAAGCTGGTATCAGGTTGTCGCAGAACTAGGGATCATCTCTGAGATGTGATGACAGTATGAAGCTGGTGTCAGGTAGTTTCAGAACTAGGGATCATCTCTGAGATGTGATTACAGTATGAAGCTGGTGTGAGGTAGTTACAGAACTAGGGATCATCGCTGAGATGTGATGGACAGTATGAAGCTGGTGTCAGGTTGTTACAGAACTAGGTATCAGCTCTGAGATGTGATGGACAGTATGAAACTGGTGTTAGGTAGTTACAAAACTAGGGATCATCTCTGAGATGTGATGGACAGTATGAAGCTGGTGTTAGGCAGTTACTGAACTAGGGATCATCTCTGAGATGTGATGACAGTATGAAACTAGTGTTAGGTAGTTACAGAACTAAGGATCATCTCTGAGATGTGACGGACTGTATGATGCTGGTGTTAGGTAGTTACTGAACTAGGGATCATCTCTGAGATGTGATGACAGTATGAAGCTGGTGTCAGGTAGTTACAGAACCAGGGGTCATCTCTGAGATGTGATGGACAGATTGAAGCTGGTGTCAGGTAGTTACAGAACTAGGGGTCATCTCTGAGATGTGATGGACAGTATGAAGCTGGTGTCAGGTAGTTACAGAACTAGGGATCTTCTCTGAGATGTGATGGACAGTATGAAGCTGGTGTGAGGTAGTTACAGAACTAGGGATCATCTCTGAGATGTGACGGACGGTATGAAGCTGGTGTTTGGTAGTTACAGAACTAGCGATCATCTCTGAGATGTGACGGACAGTATGGAGCTGGTGTTAGGTAGTTACAGAACTAGGGATCATCTCTGAGATGTGATGGACAGTATGAAGCTTGTGTTAGGTAGTTACAGAACTAGGGGTCACCTCTGAGATGTGATGGACCGTATGAAGCTGGTATCAGGTTGTCGCAGAACTAGGGATCATCTCTGAGATGTGATGGACAGTATGAAGCTGGTGTCAGGTAGTTACAGAACTAGGGGTCATCTCTGAGATGTGATGGATAGTATGAATCTGGTGTCGGGTAGTTACAGAACTAGGGATCATCGCTGAGATGTGATGGACAGTATGAAGCTTGTGTTAGGTAGTTACAGAACTAGGGATCATCTCTGAGATGTGATGGACAGTATGAAGCTGGTATCAGGTTGTCGCAGAACTAGGGATCATCTCTGAGATGTGATGACAGTATGAAGCTGGTGTCAGGTAGTTTCAGAACTAGGGATCATCTCTGAGATGTGATGACAGTATGAAGCTGGTGTCAGGTAGTTACTGAACTAGGGATCATCTCTGAGATGTGATGACAGTATGAAGCTGGTGTCAGGTAGTTACAAAACTAGGGATCATCTCTGAGATGTGATGGACCGTATGAAGCTGGTATCAGGTTGTCGCAGAACTAGGGATCATCTCTGAGATGTGATGACAGTATGAAGCTGGTGTCAGGTAGTTTCAGAACTAGGGATCATCTCTGAGATGTGATGACAGTATGAAGCTGGTGTCAGGTAGTTACTGAACTAGGGATCATCTCTGAGATGTGATGGACAGTACGAAGCTGGTGTCCGGTAGTTACAAAACTAGGGATCATCTCTGAGATGTGATGGACAGTATGAAGCTGGTGTTAGGTAGTTATTGAACTAGGGATCATCTCTGAGATGTGATGGACAGTATGAAGCTGGTGTCAGGTTGTCGCAGAACTAGGGATCATCTCTGTGATGTGCTGGACAGTATGAAGCTGGTATCAGGTAGTTTCAGAACTAGGGATCATCTCTGAGATGTGATGGACAGTATGAAGCTGGTGTTAGGTAGTTACAGAACTAGGGATCATATCTGAGATGTGATGGACAGCATGAAGCTAGTGTTAGGTAGTTACAGAACTAGGGATCATATCTGAGATGTGATGGACAGTATGAAGCTGGAGGCAGGTTGTCGCAGAACTAGGGATCATCTCTGAGATGTGATGGATAGTATGAAGCTGGTATCAGGTAGTTACAGAACTAGGGATCATCTCTGAGATGTGATGGACAGTATGAAGCTGGTGTCAGGTAGTTACAGAACTAGGGGTCATCTCTGAGATGTGATGAACTGTATGAAGCTAATGTCAAGTGGTTACAGAAATAGGGATCATCTCTGAGATGTGACGGACAGTATGAAGCTGGTGTTAGGTAGTTACTGAACTAGGGATCATCTCTGAGATGTGATGGACAGTATGAAGCTGGTGTCAGGTTGTCGCAGAACTAGGGATCATCTCTGAGATGTGATGGACAGTATTATGCTTGTATCAGGTAGTTACAGAACTAGGGATCATCACTGAGATATGAAGGGCAGTATGAAGCTGGTGTCAGGTAGTTACAGAACTAGGGGTCATCTCTGAGATGTGATGGACAGTATGAAGTTGGTGTCAGGTTGTCGCAGAACTAGGGATCATCTCTGAGATGTGATGGACAGTATGAAGCTGGTATCAGGTAGTTACAGAACTAGGGGTCATCTCTGAGATGTGATGGACAGTATGAAGCTGGTGTTAGGTAGTTACAGAACTAGGGATCATCTCTGAGATGTGATGGACAGTATGAAGCTAGTGTTAGGTAGTTACAAAACTAGGGATCATCTCTGAGATGTGATGGACAGTATGAAGCTGGTGTTAGGTAGTTACTGAACTAGGGATCATCTCTGAGATGTGATGACAGTATGAAGCAAGCTTGTAGTTTAACGTGACCGTTAATCTCGAGATCATGGGCCACGGGATCTCCTTTTTACGTGGAATCCGAACCACAGGACATGGCAGATGACAGTATGAAGCTGGTGTCACGTAGTTACCGAAATAGGGATCATCTGTGAGATGTGATGGACAGTATGAAGCTGGTGTGAGGTAGTTACAGAACTAGGGATCATCTCTGAGATGTGATGGACAGTATGAAGCTGGTGTCAGGTTGTTACAGAACTTGGGATCAGCTCTGAGATGTGATGGACAGTATGAAGCTGTTGTGAGGTAGTTACTGAACTAGGGATCATCTCTGAGATGTGATGACAGTATGAAGCTGGTGTCAGGTTGTCGCATAACTAGGGATCATCTCTGAGATGTGATGGACAGTATGAATCTGGTGTTAGGTAGATACAAAACTAGGGATCATCTCTGAGATGTGATGGACAGTATGAAGCTGGTGTTAGGTAGTTACTGAACTAGGGATCATCTCTGAGATGTGATGACAGTATGAAGCTAGTGTTAGGTAGTTACAGAACTAGGGATCATCTCTGAGATGTGACGGACAGTACGAAGCAGGTGTTAGGTAGTTACTGAATTAGGGATCATCTCTGAGATGTGATGACAGTATGAAGCTGGTGTCAGGTAGTTACAAAACTAGGGATCATCTCTGAGATGTGGAGGACAGTATGAAGCTGGTGTCAGGTAGTTACAGAACTAGGGATCATCTCTGAGATGTGATGGACAGTATGAAGCTGGTGTCAGGTAGTTACAGAACTAGGGGTCATCTCTGAGATGTGATGGACAGTATGAAGCTGGTGTCAGGTAGTTACAGAACTAGGGATCTTCTCTGAGATGTGATGGACAGTATGAAGCTGGTGTCAGGTAATTATAGAACTAGGGATCATCTCTGAGATGTGACGGACAGTATGAAGCTTGTGTTTTGTAGTTACAGAACTAGCGATCATCTCTGAAATGTGACGGACAGTATGAAGCTGGTGTTAGGTAGTTACAGAACTAGGGGTCATCTCTGAGATGTGATGGACCGTATGAAGCTGGTATCAGGTTGTCGCAGAACTAGGGATCATCTCTGAGATGTGATGGACAGTATGAAGCTGGTGTCAGGTAGTTACAGAACTAGGGGTCATCTCTGAGATGTGGTGGATAGTATGAAGCTGGTGTCGGGTAGTTACAGAACTAGGGATCATCTCTGAGATGTGATGGACAGTATGAGGCTGGTGTTAGGTAGTTACAGAACTAGGGATCATCTCTGAGATGTGATGGACAGTATGAAGCTGGTATCAAGTTGTCACAGAACTAGGGATCATCTCTGAGATGTGATGACAGTATGAGGCTGGTGTCAGGTAGTTTCAGAACTAGGGATCATCTCTGAGATGTGATGAAATTATGAAGCTGGTGTCAGGTAGTTACTGAACTAGGGATCATCTCTGAGATGTGATGACAGTATGAAGCTGGTGTCAGGTAGTTACAATACTAGGGATCATATCTGAGATGTGATGGACCGTATGAAGCTGGTATCAGGTTGTCGCAGAACTAGGGATCATCTCTGAGATGTGATGACAGTATGAAGCTGGTGTCAGGTAGTTTCAGAACTAGGGATCATCTCTGAGATGTGATGACAGTATGAAGCTGGTGTGAGGTAGTTACAGAACTAGGGATCATCGCTGAGATGTGATGGACAGTATGAAGCTGGTGTCAGGTTGTTACAGAACTAGGGATCAGCTCTGAGATGTGATGGACAGTATGAAGCTGCTGTGCGGTAGTTACTGAACTAGGGATCATCTCTGAGATGTGATGACAGCATGAAGCTGGTGTCAGGTTGTCGCAGAACAAGAGATCGTCTCTGAGATGTGATGGACAGTATGAAACTGGTGTTAGGTAGTTACAAAACTAGGGATCATCTCTGAGATGTGATGGACAGTATGAAGCTGGTGTTAGGCAGTTACTGAACTAGGGATCATCTCTGAGATGTGATGACAGTATGAAACTAGTGTTAGGTAGTTACAGAACTAGGGATCATCTCTGAGATGTGACGGACTGTATGATGCTGGTGTTAGGTAGTTACTGAACTAGGGATCATCTCTGAGATGTGATGACAGTATGAAGCTGGTGTCAGGTAGTTACAGAACCAGGGGTCATCTCTGAGATGTGATGGACAGATTGAAGCTGGTGTCAGGTAGTTACAGAACTAGGGGTCATCTCTGAGATGTGATGGACAGTATGAAGCTGGTGTCAGGTAGTTACAGAACTAGGGATCTTCTCTGAGATGTGATGGACAGTATGAAGCTGGTGTGAGGTAGTTACAGAACTAGGGATCATCTCTGAGATGTGACGGACGGTATGAAGCTGGTGTTTGGTAGTTACAGAACTAGCGATCATCTCTGAGATGTGATGGACAGTATGAAGCTGGTGTCAGGTAGTTACAGAACTAGGGGTCATCTCTGAGATGTGATGGATAGTATGAAGCTGGTGTCGGGTAGTTACAGAACTAGGGATCATCTCTGAGATGTGATGGACAGTATGAAGCTGGTGTTAGGTAGTTACAGAACTAGGGATCATCTCTGAGATGTGATGGACAGTATGAAGCTGGTATCAGGTTGTCGCAGAACTAGGGATCATCTCTGAGATGTGATGACAGTATGAAGCTGGTGTCAGGTAGTTTCAGAACTAGGGATCATCTCTGAGATGTGATGACAGTATGAAGCTGGTGTCAGGTAGTTACTGAACTAGGGATCATCTCTGAGATGTGATGACAGTATGAAGCTGGTGTCAGGTAGTTACAAAACTAGGGATCATCTCTGAGATGTGATGGACCGTATGAAGCTGGTATCAGGTTGTCGCAGAACTAGGGATCATCTCTGAGATGTGATGACAGTATGAAGCTGGTGTCAGGTAGTTTCAGAACTAGGGATCATCTCTGAGATGTGATGACAGTATGAAGCTGGTGTCAGGTAGTTACTGAACTAGGGATCATCTCTGAGATGTGATGGACATTACGAAGCTGGTGTCAGGTAGTTACAAAACTAGGGATCATCTCTGAGATGTGATGGACAGTATGAAGCTGGTGTTAGGTAGTTATTGAACTAGGGATCATCTCTGAGATGTGATGGACAGTATGAAGCTGGTGTCAGGTTGTCGCAGAACTAGGGATCATCTCTGTGATGTGCTGGACAGTATGAAGCTGGTATCAGGTAGTTACAGAACTAGGGATCAATCTCTGAGATGTGATGGACAGTATGAAGCTGGTGTTAGGTAGTTACAGAACTAGGGATCATATCTGAGATGTGATGGACAGCATGAAGCTAGTGTTAGGTAGTTACAAAACTATGGATCATTTCTTAGATGTGATGGACAGTATGAAGCTGGTGTCAGGTTGTCGCAGAACTAGGGATCATCTCTGAGATGTGATGGATAGTATGAAGCTGGTATCAGGTAGTTACAGAACTAGGGATCATCTCTGAGATGTGATGGACAGTATGAAGCTGGTGTCAGGTAGTTACAGAACTAGGGGTCATCTCTGAGATGTGATGAACTGTATGAAGCTAATGTCAAGTGGTTACAGAACTAGGGATCATCTCTGAGATGTGACGGACAGTATGAAGCTGGTGTTAGGTAGTTACTGAACTAGGGATCATCTCTGAGATGTGATGGACAGTATGAAGCTGGTGTCAGGTTGTCGCAGAACTAGGGATCATCTCTGAGATGTGATGGACAGTATTATGCTTGTATCAGGTAGTTACAGAACTAGGGATCATCTCTGAGATGTGATGGACAGTATGAAGCTGGTGTGAGGTAGTTACAGAACTAGGGATCATCTCTGAGATGTGATGGACAGTATGAAGCTGGTGTCAGGTTGTTACAGAACTTGGGATCAGCTCTGAGATGTGATGGACAGTATGAAGCTGTTGTGAGGTAGTTACTGAACTAGGGATCATCTCTGAGATGTGATGACAGTATGAAGCTGGTGTCAGGTTGTCGCATAACTAGGGATCATCTCTGAGATGTGATGGACAGTATGAATCTGGTGTTAGGTAGATACAAAACTAGGGATCATCTCTGAGATGTAATGGACAGTATGAAGCTGGTGTTAGGTAGTTACTGAACTAGGGATCATCTCTGAGATGTGATGACAGTATGAAGCTAGTGTTAGGTAGTTACAGAACTAGGGATCATCTCTGAGATGTGACGGACAGTACGAAGCAGGTGTTAGGTAGTTACTGAATTAGGGATCATCTCTGAGATGTGATGACAGTATGAAGCTGGTGTCAGGTAGTTACAAAACTAGGGATCATCTCTGAGATGTGAAGGACAGTATGAAGCTGGTGTCAGGTAGTTACAGAACTAGGGATCATCTCTGAGATGTGATGGACAGTATGAAGCTGGTGTCAGGTAGTTACAGAACTAGGGGTCATCTCTGAGATGTGATGGACAGTATGAAGCTGGTGTCAGGTAGTTACAGAACTAGGGATCTTCTCTGAGATGTTATGGACAGTATGAAGCTGGTGTCAGGTAATTATAGAACTAGGGATCATCTCTGAGATGTGACGGACAGTATGAAGCTTGTGTTTTGTAGTTACAGAACTAGCGATCATCTCTGAAATGTGACGGACAGTATGAAGCTGGTGTTAGGTAGTTACAGAACTAGGGGTCATCTCTGAGATGTGATGGACCGTATGAAGCTGGTATCAGGTTGTCGCAGAACTAGGGATCATCTCTGAGATGTGATGACAGTATGAAGCTGGTGTCAGATAGTTTCAGAACTAGGGATCATCTCTGAGATGTGATGACAGTATGAGGCTGGTGTCAGGTAGTTTCAGAACTAGGGATCATCTCTGAGATGTGATGAAATTATGAAGCTGGTGTCAGGTAGTTACTGAACTAGGGATCATCTCTGAGATGTGATGACAGTATGAAGCTGGTGTCAGGTAGTTACAATACTAGGGATCATCTCTGAGATGTGATGGACCGTATGAAGCTGGTATCAGGTTGTCGCAGAACTAGGGATCATCTCTGAGATGTGATGACAGTATGAAGCTGGTGTCAGGTAGTTTCAGAACTAGGGATCATCTCTGAGATGTGATGACAGTATGAAGCTGGTGTGAGGTAGTTACAGAACTAGGGGTCATCTCTGAGATGTGATGGACAGTATGAAGCTGGTGTCAGGTAGTTACAGAACTAGGGGTCATCTCTGAGATGTGATGGATAGTATGAAGCTGGTGTCGGGTAGTTACAGAACTAGGGATCATCTCTGAGATGTGATGGACAGTATGAAGCTGGTGTTAGGTAGTTGCAGAACTAGGGATCATCTCTGAGATGTGATGGACAGTATGAAGCTGGTATCAGGTTGTCGCAGAACTAGGGATCATCTCTGAGATGTGATGACAGTATGAAGCTGGTGTCAGATAGTTTCAGAACTAGGGATCATCTCTGAGATGTGATGACAGTATGAAGCTGGTGTCAGGTAGTTACTGAACTAGGGATCATCTCTGAGATGTGATGACAGTATGAAGCTGGTGTCAGGTAGTTACAAAACTAGGGATCATCTCTGAGATGTGATGGACCGTATGAAGCTGGAATCAGGTTGTCGCAGAACTAGGGATCATCTCTGAGATGTGATGACAGTATGAAGCTGGTGTCAGGTAGTTTCAGAACTAGGGATCATCTCTGAGATGTGATGACAGTATGAAGCTGGTGTCAGGTAGTTACTGAACTAGGGATCATCTCTGAGATGTGATGGACAGTACGAAGCTGGTGTCAGGTAGTTACAAAACTAGGGATCATCTCTGAGATGTGATGGACAGTATGAAGCTGGTGTTAGGTAGTTATTGAACTAGGGATCATCTCTGAGATGTGATGGACAGTATGAAGCTGGTGTCAGGTTGTCGCAGAACTAGGGATCATCTCTGTGATGTGCTGGACAGTATGAAGCTGGTATCAGGTAGTTACAGAACTAGGGATCATCTCTGAGATGTGATGGACAGTATGAAGCTGGTGTTAGGTAGTTACAGAACTAGGGATCATATCTGAGATGTGATGGACAGCATGAAGCTAGTGTTAGGTAGTTACAAAACTATGTATCATTTCTGAGATGTGATGGACAGTATGAAGCTGGTGTCAGGTTGTCGCAGAACTAGGGATCATCTCTGAGATGTGATGGATAGTATGAAGCTGGTATCAGGTAGTTACAGAACTAGGGATCATCTCTGAGATGTGATGGACAGTATGAAGCTGGTGTCAGGTAGTTACAGAACTAGGGGTCATCTCTGAGATGTGATGAACTGTATGAAGCTAATGTCAAGTGGTTACTGAACTAGGGATCATCTCTGAGATGTGACGGACAGTATGAAGCTGGTGTTAGGTAGTTACTGAACTAGGGATCATCTCTGAGATGTGATGGACAGTATGGAGCTGGTGTCAGGTTGTCGCAGAACTAGGGATCATCTCTGAGATGTGATGGACAGTATTATGCTTGTATCAGGTAGTTACAGAACTAGGGATCATCTCTGAGATATGAAGGGCAGTATGAAGCTGGTGTCAGGTAGTTACAGAACGAGGGGTCATCTCTGAGATGTGATGGACAGTATGAAGTTGGTGTCAGGTTGTCGCAGAACTAGGGATCATCTCTGAGATGTGATGGACAGTATGAAGCTGGTATCAGGTAGTTACAGAACTAGGGGTCATCTCTGAGATGTGATGGACAGTATGAAGCTGGTGTTAGGTAGTTACAGAACTAGGGATCATCTCTGAGATGTGATGGACAGTATGAAGCTAGTGTTAGGTAGTTACAAAACTAGGGATCATCTCTGAGATGTGATGGACAGTATGAAGCTGGTGTTAGGTAGTTACTGAACTTGGGATCATCTCTGAGATGTGATGACAGTATGAAGCAAGCTTGTAGTTTAACGTGACCGTTAATCTCGAGATCATGGGCCACGGGATCTCCTTTTTACGTGGAATCCGAACCACAGGACATGGCAGATGACAGTATGAAGCTGGTGTCACGTAGTTACAGAAATAGGGATCATCTCTGAGATGTGATGGACAGTATGAAGCTGGTGTGAGGTAGTTACAGAACTAGGGATCATCTCTGAGATGTGATGGACAGTATGAAGCTGGTGTCAGGTTGTTACAGAATTTGGGATCAGCTCTGAGATGTGATGGACAGTATGAAGCTGTTGTGAGGTAGTTACTGAACTAGGGATCATCTCTGAGATGTGATGACAGTATGAAGCTGGTGTCAGGTTGTCGCATAACTACGGATCATCTCTGAGATGTGATGGACAGTATGAATCTGGTGTTAGGTAGATACAAAACTAGGGATCATCTCTGAGATGTGATGGACAGTATGAAGCTGGTGTTAGGTAGTTACTGAACTAGGGATCATCTCTGAGATGTGATGACAGTATGAAGCTAGTGTTAGGTAGTTACAGAACTAGGGATCATCTCTGAGATGTGACGGACAGTACGAAGCAGGTGTTAGGTAGTTACTGAATTAGGGATCATCTCTGAGATGTGATGACAGTATGAAGCTGGTGTCAGGTAGTTACAGAACTAGGGATCATCCCTGAGATGTGAAGGACAGTATGAAGCTGGTGTCAGGTAGTTACAGAACTAGGCATCATCTCTGAGATGTGATGGACAGTATGAAGCTGGTGTCAGGTAGTTTCAGAACTAGGGATCATCTCTGAGATGTGACGGACAGTATGAAGCTGGTGTTAGGTAGTTACAGAACTAGGGATCATCTCTGAGATCTGATGGACAGTATGAAGCTGGTGTCAGGTAGTTACAGAACAAGGGGTCATCTCTGAGATGTGATGGACAGTATGAGGCTAGTGTTAGGTAGTTACAGAACTAGGGATCATCTCTGAGATGTGACGGACAGTATGAATCTGGTGTCAGGTTGTCGCAGAACTAGGGATCATCTCTGAGATGTGATGGACAGTATGATGCTGGTATCAGGTAGTTACAGACCTAGGGATCATCTCTGAGATGTGATGGACAGTATGAAGCTAGTGTTAGGTAGTTACTGAATTAGGGATCATCTCTGAGTTGTGATGACAGTATGAAGCTGGTGTCAGGTAGTTACAAAACTAGGGATCATCTCTGAGATGTGATGGACCGTATGAAGCTGGTATCAGGTTGTCGCAGAACTAGGGATCATCTCTGAGATGTGATGGACAGTATGAAGCTTGTGTCAAGTAGTTACAGAACTAGGGGTCATCTCTGAGATGTGATGGACAGTATGAAGCTGGTGTTAGGTAGTTACAAAACTAGGGATCATCTCTGAGATATGATATACAGTATGAGGCTAGTGTTAGGTAGTTACAGAACTGGGGATCATTTCTGAGATGTGATGGACAGTATGAAGCTGGTATCAGGTAGTTACAGAACTAGGGGTCATCTCTGAGATGTGATGGACAGTATGAGGCTAGTGTTAGGTAGTTACAGAACTAGGGATCAACTCTGAGATGTGACAGACAGTATGAAGCTGGTGTCAGGTAGTTACAGAACTAGGGATTATCTCTGAGGTGTGATGCCAGTATGAAGCTGGTGTCAGGTAGTTACAGAACTAGGGATCATCTCTGAGATGTGATGACAGTATGAAGCTGGTGTCAGGTTGTTTCAGAACTAGGGATCATCTCTGAGATGTGATGGACAGTATGAAGCTGGTGTCAGGTAGTTACAGAACAAGGGATCATCTCTGAGATGTGATGACAGTATGAAGCTGGTGTCAGGTTGTTACAGAACTAGGGGTCATCTCTGAGGTGTGATGGACAGTATGAAGCTGGTGTCGGGTAGTTACAGAACTAGGGATCATCTCTGAGATGTGATGGACAGTATGAAACTGGTGTCGGGCAGTTACAGAAATAGGGATCATCTCTGAGATGTGATGGACAGTATGAAGCTGGTGTTAGGTAGTTACAGAACTCGGGATCATCTCTGAGATGTGATGGACAGTATGAAGCTGGTGTCGGGTAGTTACAGATCTAGGGATCATCTCTGAGATGTGATGGACAGTATGAAGCTGGTGTCGGGTAGTTACAGAACTAGGGATCATCTCTGAGATGTGATGGACAGTATGAAGCTGGTGTTAGGTAGTTACAGAACTAGGGATCATCTCTGAGATGTGATGGACAGTATGAAGCAGGTATCAGGTTGTCGTAGAACTAGGGATCATCTCTGAGATGTGATGACAGTATGAAGCTGGTGTCAGGTAGTTTCAGAACTAGGGATCATCTCTGAGATGTGATGACAGTATGAAGCTGGTGTCAGGTAGTAACTGAACTAGGGATCATCTCTGAGATGTGATGGACAGTACGAAGCTGGTGTCAGGTAGTTACAGAACTAGGGATCATCTCTGAGATATGATGGACAGTATGAGGCTGGTGTCAGGTAGTTACAGAACTAGGGGTCAACTCTGAGATGTGATGGACAGTATGAAGCTGGTGTCAGGTTGTCGCAGAACTAGGGATCATCTCTGAGATGTGATGGACAGTATGAAGCTGGTATCAGGTAGTTACAGAACTAGGGATCATCTCTGAGATGTGATGGACAGTATGAAGCTGGTGTTAGTTAGTTACAGAATTAGGGATCATCTCTGAGATGTGATGGACAGTATGAAGCTAGTGATAGGTAGTTACAAAACTAGGGATCATCTCTGAGATGTGATGGACAGTATGATGCTGGTGTCAGGTTGTCGCAGAACTAGGGATCATCTCTGAGATGTGATGGACAGTATGAAGCTGGTATCAGGTAGTTACAGAACTAGGGATCATCTCTGAGATGTGGACAGTATGAAGCTGGTGTCAGGTAGTTACAGAACTAGGGGTCATCTCTGAGATGTAATGAACAGTATGACGATAATGTCAGGTGGTTACAGAACTAGGGATCATTTCTGAGATGTGATGGACAGTATGAAGCTGGTGTTAGGTAGTTACTGTACTAGGGATCATCTCTGAGATGTGATGACAGTATGAAGCAAGCTTGCAGTTTAACGTGACCGTTAATCTCGAGATCTTGAGCCACGGGACCTCCTTTTTACGTGGAATCCGAACCACAGGACATGGCAGATGACAGTATGAAGCTGGTGTCAGGTAGTTACAGAACTAGGGATCATCTCTGAGATGTGATGGACAGTATGAAGCTGGTGTGAG
The DNA here is from genome assembly GCA_946902985.2 of Meconema thalassinum. NCBI lineage: Eukaryota > Metazoa > Arthropoda > Insecta > Orthoptera > Tettigoniidae > Meconema > Meconema thalassinum. The sequence goes on from OX336396.1 coordinate 274,809,144, forward strand.
GTAGTTACAGAACTAGGGATCATCGCTGAGATGTGATGGACAGTATGAAGCTGGTGTCAGGTTGTTACAGAACTAGGGATTAGCTCTGAGATGTGATGGACAGTATGAAGCTGCTGTGCGGTAGTTACTGAACTAGGGATTATCTCTGAGATGTGATGACAGCATGAAGCTGGTGTCAGGTTGTCGCAGAACAAGAGATCGTCTCCGAGATGTGATGGACAGTATGAAACTGGTGTTAGGTAGTTACAAAACTAGGGATCATCTCTGAGATGTGATGGACAGTATGAAGCTGGTGTTAGGCAGTTACTGAACTAGGGATCATCTCTGAGATGTGATGACAGTATGAAACTAGTGTTAGGTAGTTACAGAACTAGGGATCATCTCTGAGATGTGACGGACAGTATGATGCTGGTGTTAGGTAGTTACTGAACTAGGGATCATCTCTGAGATATGATGACAGTATGAAGCTGGTGTCAGGTAGTTACAGAACCAGGGGTCATCTCTGAGATGTGATGGACAGTATGAAGCTGGTGTCAGGTAGTTACAGAACTAGGGGTCATCTCTGAGATGTGATGGACAGTATGAAGCTGGTGTCAGGTAGTTACAGAACTAGGGATCTTCTCTGAGATGTGATGGACAGTATGAAGCTGGTGTGAGGTAGTAACAGAACTAGGGATCATCTCTGAGATGTGACGGACGGTATGAAGCTGGTGTTTGGTAGTTACAGAACTAGCGATCATCTCTGAGATGTGTCGGACAGTATGAAGCTGGTGTTAGGTAGTTACAGAACTAGGGATCATCTCTGAGATTTGATGGACAGTATGAAGCTGGTGTTAGGTAGTTACAGAACTAGGGGTCATCTCTGAGATGTGATGGACCGTATGAAGCTGGTATCAGGTTGTCGCAGAACTAGGGATCATCTCTGAGATATGATGGACAGTATGAAGCTGGTGTCAGGTAGTTACAGAACTAGGGGTCATCTCTGAGATGTGGTGGATAGTATGAAGCAGGTGTCGGGTAGTTACAGAACTAGGGATCATCTCTGAGATGTGATGGACAGTATGAAGCTGGTGTTAGGTAGTTACAGAAATAGGGATCATCTCTGAGATGTGATGGACAGTATGAAGCTGGTATCAGGTTGTCACAGAACTAGGGATCATCTCTGAGATGTGATGACAGTATGAAGCTGGTGTCAGGTAGTTTCAGAACTAGGGATCATCTCTGAGATGTGATGACAGTATGAAGCTGGTGTCAGGTAGTTACTGAACTAGGGATCATGTCTGAGATGTGATGACAGTATGAAGCTGGTGTCAGGTAGTTACAATACTAGGGATCATCTCTGAGATGTGATGGACCGTATGAAGCTGGTATCAGGTTGTCGCAGAACTAGGGATCATCTCTGAGATGTGATGACAGTATGAAACTGGTGTCAGGTAGTTTCAGAACTAGGGATCATCTATGAGATGTGATGACAGTATGAAGCTGGTGTCAGGTAGTTACTGAACTAGGGATCATCTCTGAGATGTGATGGACAGTACGAAGCTGGTGTCAGGTAGTTACAAAACTAGGGATCATCTCTGAGATGTGATGGACAGTATGAAGCTGGTGCTAGGTAGTTACTGAACTAGGGATCATCTCTGAGATGTGATGGACAGTATGAAGCTGGTGTCAGGTTGTCGCAGAACTAGGGATCATCTCTGTGATGTGCTGGACAGTATGAAGCTGGTATCAGGTAGTTACAGAACTAGGGATCATCTCTGAGATATGATGGACAGTATGAAGCTGGTGTTAGGTAGTTACAGAACTAGGGATCATATCTGAGATGTGATGGACAGTATGAAGCTAGTGTTAGGTAGTTACTAAACTATGGATCATTTCTGAGATGTGATGGACAGTATGAAGCTGGTGTCAGGTTGTCGCAGAACTAGGGATCATCTCTGAGATGTGATGGATAGTATGAAGCTGGTATCAGGTAGTTACAGAACTAGGGATCATCTCTGAGATGTGATGGACAGTATGAAGCTGGTGTCAGGTAGTTACAGAACTAGGGGTCATCTCTGAGATGTGATGAACAGTATGAAGCTAATGTCAAGTGGTTACAGAACTAGGGATCATCTCTGAGATGTGACGGACAGTATGAAGCTGGTGTTAGGTAGTTACTGAACTAGGGATCATCTCTGAGATGTGATGGACAGTATGAAGCTGGTGTCAGGTTGTCGCAGAACTAGGGATCATCTCTGAGATGTGATGGACAGTATGATGCTTGTATCAGGTAGTTACAGAACTAGGGATCATCTCTGAGATATGAAGGGCAGTATGAAGCTGGTGTCAGGTAGTTACAGAACTAGGGGTCATCTCTGAGATGTGATGGACGGTATGAAGTTGGTGTCAGGTTGTCGCAGAACTAGGGATCATCTCTGAGATGTGAAGGACAGTATGAAGCTGGTATCAGGTAGTTACAGAACTAGGGATCATCTCTGAGATGTGATGGACAGTATGAAGCTGGTGTTAGGTAGTTACAGAACTAGGGATCATCTCTGAGATGTGATGGACAGTATGAAGCTAGTGTTAGGTAGTTACAAAACTAGGGATCATCTCTGAGATGTGATGGACAGTATGAAGCTGGTGTTAGGTAGTTACTGAACTAGGGATCATCTCTGAGATGTGATGACAGTATGAAGCAAGCTTGTAGTTTAACGTGACCGTTAATCTCGAGATCATGGGCCACGGGATCTCCTTTTTACGTGGAATCCGAACCACAGGACATGGCAGATGACAGTATGAAGCTGGTGTCAGGTAGTTACAGAACTAGGGATCATCTCTGAGATGTGATGGACAGTATGAAGCTGGTGTGAGGTAGTTACAGAACTAGGGATCATCTCTGAGATGTGATGGACAGTATGAAGCTGGTGTCAGGTTGTTACAGAACTTGGGATCAGCTCTGAGATGTGATGGACAGTATGAAGCTGTTGTGAGGTAGTTACTGAACTAGAGATCATCTCTGAGATGTGATGACAGTATGAAGCTGGTGTCAGGTTGTCGCATAACTAGGGATCATCTCTGAGATGTGATGGACAGTATGAATCTGGTGTTAGGTAGATACAAAACTAGGGATCATCTCTGAGATGTGATGGACAGTATGAAGCTGGTGTTAGGTAGTTACTGAACTAGGGATCATCTCTGAGATGTGATGACAGTATGAAGCTAGTGTTAGGTAGTTACAGAACTAGGGATCATCTCTGAGATGTGACGGACAGTACGAAGCAGGTGTTAGGTAGTTACTGAATTAGGGATCATCTCTGAGATGTGATGACAGTATGAAGCTGGTGTCAGGTAGTTACAAAACTAGGGATCATCTCTGAGATGTGATGGACAGTATGAAGCTGGTGTCAGGTAGTTACAGAACTAGGGATCATCCCTGAGATGTGATGGACAGTATGAAGCTGGTGTCAGGTAGTTACAGAACTAGGGGTCATCTCTGAGATGTGATGGACAGTATGAAGCTCGTGTCAGGTAGTTACAGAACTAGGGATCTTCTCTGAGATGTGATGGACAGTATGAAGCTGGTGTCAGGTAGTTATATAACTAGGGATCATCTCTGAGATGTGACGGACAGTATGAAGCTGGTGTTAGGTAGTTACAGAACTAGGGATCATCTCTGAGATCTGATGGACAGTATGAAGCTGGTGTCAGGTAGTTACAGAACAAGGGGTCATCTCTGAGATGTGATGGACAGTATGAGGTTAGTGTTAGGTAGTTACAGAACTAGGGATCATCTCTGAGATGTGACGGACAGTGTGAATCTGGTGTCAGGTTGTCGCAGAACTAGGGATCATCTCTGAGATGTGATGGACAGTATGAAGCTGGTATCAGGTAGTTACAGACCTAGGGATCATCTCTGAGATGTGATGGACAGTATGAAGCTGGTGTTAGGTAGTTACTGAATTAGGGATCATCTCTGAGATGTGATGACAGTATGAAGCTGGTGTCAGGTAGTTACAAAACTAGGGATCATCTCTGAGATGTGATGGACCGTATGAAGCTGGTATCAGGTTGTCGCAGAACTAGGGATCATCTCTGAGATGTGATGGACAGTATGAAGCTGGTGTCAGGTAGTTACAGAACTAGGGGTCATCTCTGAGATGTGATGGACAGTATGAAGCTGGTGTTAGGTAGTTACAAAACTAGGGATCATCTCTGAGATATGATATACAGTATGATGCTAGTGTTAGTTAGTTACAGAACTGGGGATCATCTCTGAGATGTGATGGACAGTATGAAGCTGGTATCAGGTAGTTACAGAACTAGGGGTCATCTCTGAGATGTGATGGACAGTATGAGGCTAGTGTTAGGTAGTTACAGAACTAGGGATCAACTCTGAGATGTGACAGACAGTATGAAGCTGGTGTCAGGTAGTTACAGAACTAGGGATTATCTCTGAGATGTGATGGACAGTACGAAGCTGGTGTCAGGTAGTTACAGAACTAGGGATCATCTCTGAGATGTGATGGACAGTACGAAGCTGGTGTCAGGTTGTTGCAGAACTAGGGATTATCTCTGTGATATGATGGACTGTATGAAGCTAGTGTCAGGGAGTCGTCAAGCGAGTATATATTTATTCAATTAAGCTGTGAAGTAAAAATGCATATGTTTTTATTCGTGCACAAAACATAAGATGATAGCAAACAACTAAATTATTCCATCTTATCCCCAGGATATGAAAGAAGAAATCCAGAATGAAGAAAGAAATGCAAGTGGAGAACATTCATAAGGGTAAGTGGACACCATAGTGAAGAAAGTGTTCTTCCTCCTTTATGAATGTATTACTGGATATGAATAGGGTTTGTTTGGAGCAAAATATTTGTGTTTTTTGTGTCTGCATTGAAATAATTTTTCCTGCTGCCAGTCTCATTATAGAAGCGGCGGCTTCGGTGGCGTATTTGGTAGCAAGCTGAACTTATATGCCCAAGATCGCGGGTTCAAACCCGGCCGAAGTTGACGGATGTTTTAAGACTGTTAAAACCCCTCAGTATGCCTTCCTTCGAAGGGGAAGTAAAGCCGGCGGGCCCATGTCATAGATTTATGGCATGTAAAAAAAGCTTGCCACCGTGGGTGAGTGGTTATCGTGTCGAACTACCTACCCCAAGCTTACAGGATTGCTCCTGGCCGTGGTAAGTGATTTTTGAAACGCGACAAAAATCACGGCATGCATGTCATACGTTGTGTGCATGTTAAAGAACCCACTCGAATTCAGTAGGCCGTGTTCATAATGGCAAAATTAATCTCTGTAATATCCACCAACACCAAGTTCCTTCTTACTCTACTAGAAAGCGCTATAGTTGTTGATGATAATTGTTGTTTTAAGGGGCCTAACATCTAGGTTATCGGCCCCTAAAGCGCTATAGTGTCAAGGAGCTTAGATATTTAACCTCCTTGACTTTCATAGCGTTCCAAGAACGACAAAATTTGGCATGCAAGATTCCCTCTGGGCCTCAAATATCGAAGCTTGTACCCAGCACCCCAGGCCATACGATATTAAATGCATGGCATGTAAAATAACCTTCCACTAACTACACTTGTCTGAAGCTAAAATTTGTAGGTTAGATTTGATTAACAGTGTATTAGTTTCAACGTTCGGCGTCAGGTGCAAGTTGCGGTGGCATCTAGTAACCAAGTTCGCAGCTAGGTATCGTTGACGGTAGCATTTGGTAGCAAAAGTAGGAACAACTTGAAATTGATCGCCTGCAGTCCTTACGTAAATTACAGATAACACACACTAATACAGTCATCACAATTAACAGCAGTCATCAGACAGATTCTACACACACCCAAAGTACAAGGGTCTACATGACCGCGTTGTCGCAGCCCCTAAACTAAGGAACCAATCAACCATTATAGAAGTGCATGTTGATATTAACATTCTATTTAGCAACCCACAAATTATCTGTTCACATAGGCCTACAGTTTTCACAGACTGGCGTATTTAAGAAACGTTCGTTAGTCTGCTGATAAGAGCTATTTCTGTCTTGTTGTTAAGCCCTTTAATTTGGTTGGAAGAATTATACATACAGCAGGGATAAGAATATGACTGTGATATTAGTTTTGTAAGGAACGGCCCCTACTTGAAACCTCTCCCAGTTTGCTACTGTGCCTTTTGACTCTTTTGTAACCAAAATTGCGAGTGTAAATAGCTTCGGTATCTCCCGGTTTCGCTAGAAATAAATCCAATCAAATATCTACTGCAACGTATTTCTTGGAGAATTTAGGGAATTTGCCAGTTCTTTATTTTCTTTATTCGTGTTGCAAGTTCCTATGTATGTATGTCTACCCCTTATTATTCCCGTTTTTCCAATGGGGTCGGGGATGAGATGCGATGGAAGTCATTGTGGCGGTGGTTTTTACGGCCGGATGCCCTTCCTGACGCCAACCTCATGAGAGGAGTTAATTAGAGATGAAATGAATGATGGTGAATGAAACTGGGCAAGGATGTGGAAGGAAGCGGCCGTGGCCTTTCAGAAGGTACTGTCCCAGCATTTGCCTGGTGTTGAAACTGGGAAACCACGGAAAACCATTTCAAGGACAGCCGACGGTTGGGCTCGAACCCACGCGTCTACCGAGTCAGTAGAGAGCTTGGTCCCATGACCTAACGCTGCGCTTTAGCCAGCTGAGCCACTATTTTAATATATAGTTCAGAATATAAGTATAAACCTAGGTAACTAGGAGCCAAAATCTGTGCCCAGTGGCAGCATGAGGGGAGGCTAGGACCAAATCTTCCATTGTGCAAGTAGATGGGCACACGTTACGTTGTTACGTTCATCCGCTGGCTCTTGGTACACACTACCCGGAACGCCTCCGGGGTAGTGGACATCAAGGCCATGCTCTTTTGAAGCTTCATGTCATTCGTTGTTCCTTAAGCCTGAGGCGCTAATCAATAACCCAGGATGTTGAATGACTGTACCTCGCCATATGCTTTAAATATGGTCACTCGAATGGAGCTTTGCATATTGTCGTCAATGTAGCAGACACAAGGCCGTGTGGTAATTTTCTTTTGGCCTAAAACTCTACAATGGCAGTAAAGTGCAGGTACATGAATTCTCCAATTGTGATCTGACATAAATTCCTCTTTCGCTTATCAGCTAATGTTCACCCATTGATAGTGCTAGCAATTTCATCAATATTCCTACTTTGCTAATCATGATATGCATTAGTTATGTGGACACTAGATCTCAAATGAGGTCTATTTTTTGAAACATCTGTGTCTTTTTTACAATACTCACAGCACCTAACTCTTTTCCTGCAATGCTCTTTGCTTCTGAATTTGTACCTTTTCGCTCATTTAATTAGTTTAAGACCTAGTGCATATTGTGTGCATATTTGCGGTGTGTTTAGTAGAAGCTACGAGCAGTTTAGAAGCTTGTTTGAGAAAGCGCATCTCGTCTGTTAACTTAACAACGTCATGCTGAAATCTGTGTAAACCAAAGTAGCACTTGCTACCCGGATAAGCAGAGTATCCTGCTTTCGTCCTGCAGACCTTTGTGTCATCGTCCAACCGGGCTACGAACCATCGGATATAAACGGTCCTTTTTTGGACCGAATAAAAATGCACTTGTCGGAACAGGCCATAGCACATCTATTATAAACGGCAATAAACGAAGAAGAAAGTACCAGTCTGGGGAACGAACCAGCTACCAGGCAGTATAAACATATGTTGAACAGTATGCTAGAAACGCTGTATAAAGTTCCAACGTTCGCCGCTAAGTGTCAGTGACAGTGGCTTCTCTGGTAGGCAAAGTTGGAACTACTTGAAATTGAACATGGTGGGGAGCCTACCCCGCTATGGCCATTGGCCACAATAAGACAAGGTATAATACTCTCGTGTCCAAATGTAAAGCATAAGTTTCCAATAAGCAGGGCAGCGGGAAATAGACCGCAAATCGCACGACATATGCACCTACCAACCTTACGTGTTCGCTCTGTATAGAAAAGGAGTATTCCCTGCGTTGACTAGGGGCGTAACCGCAAGGTAAACACAGTCAGTGCCTGCGCTCCGTATTTCCTCAATCGTGTTTGCCCTGTTATAATGTGCGGAGTGTAGCCTCGTTGTGAACGTGACAACATAATGGCACAATGACGCCATTTGAACTACGTTTTTCAGGGTAGAATACTCGGCCACCTGGAAGCAGGCCAGACACACACCGAAGTCGCCGTATCCTTGAATGTGCCACAATGTGTAATTTCCAGGCTTTAGAGACGATTTCGATACACAGGAGGTGTTAGTCGTAGGCCAGTACCAGGTCGAGCAAGAGTAACCATCCCACAGCAGGACCGATATCTGGCCTTTACCGCCCGACGAAAAGACAATTGTGGGTGGACCTTGCAGTCGTCTCAGGGGTTGCCGTTTCCCGGCAAACTGTGTTCCGGAGGCTCAGAACAGAGGGGCGGAAGTCTTGGAGGGTCCTTGGTGGAGAATGACGGGATGCAATTCGCCTCCTCAATGCAACCCAGGCAAGTTCTATAGGATTCAGATTCCCAGACCTCGATGGCCAGTACATGCGATGAATGTCTTCCCCAGCCAGAAATTCACCCACCAGAGCAGCGCGGTGCCGTCGGGCATTATCGTCCATAAGAGGAAGTCAGGACCAACCGCTCCTCTGAAGTGTCGAACAGGTGTTCTCAGTACCTCATCCCTGTATCTTCGAGCGTTCATTGTGTTCCCCGGACCTCCCATGAAGGTGTGCAGGTACGTAGGGCCATTCAACATGTTGCCGCCCCACTCCCATTTTAAAAAGAGCAGTGCTATATATAAACACCACTTTTTTCAGATTCATATGCTCAGATGGCTCGGATCCTGTTGTAAGGAAGGTATACACATCAAGTAATGCCGGAGGACATGATACTAGCACAGCATCTGGAAGATATTGTCCACAGAAGCAACCTATATGTTCCAAGGCGGAGTACACCCTTACAAGTGATACATGCACATCCTCATTCATTAAACTTGCTAACATGAAGGAAGGTTCGTTAACACATAGTGGTATTAAGAGACGTGAGCCTACTCATACTAGCCATGAACTGTACACATGTAGTATATGTAGACGGAAGTTTGCTCAAAAGAGAAGTTTGAAGTCTCACATGTTTACCCATGGCGGTGAGACACCACATGCTTGCAGTGTATGTCAAGCCAGATTCGCTCTGAGAGGCACGTTAAAGACACACATGCTAACCCATAGTAGCGAGAAGCCACATTCCTGCAGTATATGTCCAGCCAACCTTTGCACACAGATGACGGTTGAAGTCACACATGCTAACCCATAGCGGCGTGAAGCCATTTTCAGGTAGGTTATGTTCTGCCAAATTTATTCAGAAAAGAATTTGGCAGGCACACCTGCTAGCTTATAGTGGTCAGAGGGCGTACTCGTGCAATGCATGTCAAGCCAAATTTGCTAAAGGGGAGATTTCAAGAAACGCCTGTTAACCCATACTGGCGAGAAACCATACTCTTCTAATGTATGTCCAGCCAAATTTGCTCCGAGAGCTCAGCTGAAGTCACACATGCTAAGCCATAGTGGCGAAAAGCCACATTCATGTAGTATATGTCCTGCCAAATTTGCTGAGAAAGGAACTTTGAAGACACACATTCTAGTTCATAGCGGTGAAAGGCCGTACCCATGTAGTGTGTTTTAAGCCAAATTTGCTGATAGGGGAAATTTGATGAGACACCTTTTTACCCATAATGGTGTCAAGCCTCTTTCATGTAGTATATGTCTACGCAAATTTACTCAGAAAGGACATTTAAAGGGCCGATTGTATAAACATCGCTTCACTGGGGATCAAATTAACTGCAGTTCAAAATCTGAACCAAGTTCAGTCATCATCCATGTTGTATAAAACTATTCGCGGGTTCCGAGAACCGAGTTCTATTTGATCTCATGTTCAAGGATTTCAACTGGCAACAGCGCAAAATAGTAGCAGAATTCGACAATAGAACGCACTGATGTAATTCCACCGTCTGGTTGTCAACTGTTTACATCTATGAAAAAAAAAAGATACTCGGAATTCGTAACATAACCTTGTTCATTGGTAAACAAAACTTCTGTGGTGTAGTGATAACATTTTCGTCTTCCGTAAATCTTGTAATTCAATATCTCCGAAGAATGTCGGAAAAGAAGTCCCGGGCTCCCAACTTGACGGAACATGAAAAGTAGGTTATTCTCAATTTAGTTTTAGATAAATATAAACACATAATAGAAAACAAGAAGACTGACGCAGTTAGCAGGTCAGCGAAGGATGCCACGTGGCGGGATGTCGCCAATAATTTCAATAAAAGAATTGACGTAGCCAGCCCACGAGATTGGAAAAGCCTCAAGCTGTGCTATGAGAATTTAAAGAAACGGGCTAAAAAAATCCAATGCCAAGGACAAGGTAGGTTACGTCTGTAGTTCGCAGTAGTTTCCAATTTACGACTGCTGATAAAGGATGTGTTTGGTAACGTACTTCGTTGATTCATGCGGCGGTATTATTTCAAAATTCATTTCTTTTAGATTCAGGTGCATAAAACTGGCGGTGGAGGGTATGTTCCCCCTACCCTCAACGAGACTGGGAGGAAACTGATTGCGGCTCTCAAACCTAAGTTTGTTCCGTTTTACAGCGCGTTCGATGGAGATGCTGGTTTTCATGTGGACGAAATTTATGGTAAGTTTGCAAGTCTTTTATTTAGTACCAGAGGTAGGGCATATTTCTGCGTAGGGTTTGTGTGGATAGCTTTGAAGCATTTACATCTGTAACAATACCTAGCTGTGGAGGAAATAAAACAGCAGGAAACAAATATCCAATTCACCAAAATTATTTTCATTTAAATTTTAGTGATACGACTTAAATTTTGCAGATAGTTTTATAGATACGGTATTGGTTATGTATTGACCAGCTTAAGTGATGTGAATTTTGGATTAATTTGTTAAATGTACAGGTCACCTATTAATAAGAGGTGTAGCTTAGTTCTCCTGGCGCAGTCAGCTGGCATTTGAGGGTGCGCAAATGCGAGGGAGCCGTGTCCGTAGATTTACTGGCACGTTAAAGATCCCCTTCGGGTCAAAATTCCGGCACCCTGGCGTCTCTAAAAGCCAGTGTAGTTAAAAGGGACGTAAAACCAATAACATTATTGTAGCTTAGTTCTGTATGCCTTGCCCTTCTCTGCAAGTTCATGTATCATGTTCAATTGAAGTGTTGTCTTCCTTTTTCAGATATAAATAATCTGGAACCCGTTGTATGCGAGGTTCAGGCGTGCAACAGTAGCATAATTGAGGTAAACTTACCAAGATCAAAAATACAATCAACTTCACAATACATTCGATATCTCAGGGTATGCAAATTTAAACACATTTTGATATTGCAGGTTATTCTAACAGAGGATGAGCCTGCAGGAGCTCCACCTCACGATGTGGACTCTCCTTCTGAAATTCAGGTAAAACATCAATCGACTGTTTATTTCCTTATAACATGCCAATTTATTAATTCTGACCGACGTATCACTCTTTTCCGTGACAATATATAATTTTCATACCTTATTTCACCTTTTGGGGGAATATTATCAATTGTAACTACGAACTTTGATCACTTCTGCATCGACTGCACGGGATATGTGTGCTAAATAATGTAAATATTATTTATTTATATTTTATTTATTGTGCATTTAACAACTGCAGCCATGTTCGGCAGTGTATTTATTATGTTCAACTTACTGCCAAAGCGTTCACATTGACGTCACTAGTTGCCAACATGTCCGATACAAAATACACCTCACATCACACGTATAAGAATACCAACATGTCATAGCTCTCGACAGACTGCACCACTGACTGACTGGATGTACTAAAGTTCGGTAAGACAAAGTCATTGGTCTGGACGAAACCATTGGCCAGTACTAGGTTAGAAGACTCTGGACGAGAAGTACTGCTTGCACTACAAGCAAGAAGGTCTAGGGCATATTCCCCAGGTAAGATTCGGGTTTGTATGTTAGACCATCCTCCCTTTTCATCACTTTTAACACCTTAGCTTATTGAAAATATATCATTTATGATATACATACCTTTCGGGGAGCTGTTGGGAGTCGTTTCACAATCTCTTCATACTCAATAGCCACTGCTGCACCGCAATAATTATTTCACGGAAATAATGCAATTTTCCTTCATTTACGGACGTCATCTTACACCCGAAGACGATCATGTGACTACGTTACCAACTTCATAAAAGAAATTCACCACACGCCTTCGCTACTAAGTTACGCACTGTCTTGCGGAAAATTACTGCTAGTACCACAAGCAAGGGGGTCTGGGGCGTAGGCCCCAGGTTAGGTTTGTTTTTGTATGTAAAACATTAATAAGATAGAATTTATGTCCGCTACTAGGTTAGGTACTGCCTGGTCGAAAATTAATGCTAGTACCACAAGCAAGGGGGTCAGGGGCGCAAGCCCCAGGTTAGGTTTGTTTTTGTATGTAAAATTTATGGAATTTATGTCCGCTACTAGGTTAGGTACTGCCTGGTCGAAAATTAATGCTAGTACCACAAGCAAGGAGGTCAGGTTTTTGTATGTAAAACATTATAAATACATAATTAAACACTGTAATTGAGTTCACTTTCCACTGAGTATAGTGATTTCATCAATCACGTGCGAAATAGTACCAAACGCGTGGGCCTGGCATTACTGACTCACTGAGAAAGATGGAGGTCAGAACTTTGATTTCAACTATATAAGTCGTGTTGCTATTTGGGCGGGATGGTGGGTCTATGCCAGCGGAGCAGTGAACATCTAATTCTCTATCCTCCCGACTATTAAATCAGGTAATTTCAGTTTTTAATTTTTTTTTATATGAACTCTTACCAAGCCTTATTCTTCAATCCTAACCCCAATAACAAATACACAATTACAGGTACTGCAGTAACAGAGCGTTATCTGACATCAGTAAAGCCTTGTTCCATGGCCTGTGACTTGGCGAGCCTGGTCTGTAGTTCGCCAGACCTTATGCCGTGGGGACGCAAAGACTCGTTATTACTCGGGTTGGCTCGAGGTTGCTTGGCCTTTCCAGCGTATTGTCGGTACCTCAAAGACTTAAGGCTAGACGGATGACAAACCGCAGTACAGCTTGAGCCGGCTATAAACCAACCGGCTTCCCTATTTAGATCACGACTTCTATAGTAAAATTCCAGCTGTGTCTGCCATTATCCGCGTGAATTATGCACAAATAGAGTATTGCCAATCCCACACATAACGGTGCTAATTGTGTAGGCAGTGTTGTAAAACAAAAGACCAAGAATTACTAGGTAGCGCGGTACTGCCGGTCTCGTTAGCCATTTATGCACCCCTGGTTTTTGTTACGCACAGAGGAAATAGTCATGCATATGACCGACCTTATGTTGTGGTGTACTTTGTATCTTACATGTTGGCAACACTAATGCGACGTCAATGTGTGCGCCTAGGTAACAGTTGAAGAGAACTCATGCCCTTGACGAACATGGCTACCGTATTTCAATGAGCAAGAAACAAAAACACCTATTTACAGTGCACAACTGAGCAGACTAGTAAATCATTCATATCATGTCTGGAATCTGTGAGAAAATAATTACAATGAAGTTCAAAGGTCAAGGATTGTAGCTTAGTTTGGAGACATTAATTTTTCTTGGATATGAAAACTAAAGCACTGTGGAGTGAAAAATCTGGTAGGTTTGTTCCTCAGTTTAGGGGCTGCGACAACGGGGTCATGTAGCCCCGTGTACTTTGGGTGTGTGTAGAATCTGTCTGATGACCGGTGTTAATTGTGATGGCTGTATTAGTGTGTGTATCTGTTTTTTAATTCAAGTAAAGACTGCAACTTTGAATTTTTCAATTAGTTCCTACTTTTGCCGCCAAGTGCCACCGTCGACTACTAGGCCTAGTTCAGAACTTAGCTACTAGACGCCACCGCAGTCGGTTCGTGGCAACGAACGTAGAAACCTAAGAGCGTTGTTTACATTCCTAACCTATACAATTTAGCTTCATACAGGTGTAATTAGTGGAAGGTTCTTTAACATGCCATAAATCTATGACATGGGACCACCGGCTTTACTTCCCCTCCGAAGGAAGGCATACTGAGGGATTTTTAGTAGAAAATCTATTTATAAATTTAGTAATTGCACTCTGATCAATCCTCCCAGAGCCAATTAATGAAAATATTAAACTTGTGAAGTTTTTAACATTGAATAGAACCAACCTTTGGTTTGATGACATCTTATCTATGAATAGGGGCTATGAAATCATCATACCGTGTGTTACATGATAACCTATACCGTGTGTTACCGTCCGTCTGTCCTAAATAACATGTATTAAATTACAGGTGAACAAATAAGCACACTTACTACCCTCGCTTATCATTTAACCACGTTTCTGTGACAAGCAACGTAATTTATTAAAAAAATCATCAGTTCCTTTTGAGAAATTACAAAATACTGTCTGTATGGAAGCCATGATACTGTTTCCCAAAGAGACGAGAGCTTTATCGTTATTCTTTTGTTCGCGGAATGGCCAGCGATCATCACTGCCGAATTGCAATGAATTGACGCCAGCGCTGATCGCTGTAGGGAAACCTTTTGTTTACATGCGTTCATAAAGCAATAAAGATCGCCAGCGATCATCGTCGTAGCCAAACCGTACCTTTAATTCTGCACCAAAATTGCGACAAAGAGCTGTAGAAAATCGGGAGAATGGTAAAGCGACATACTCTAGTGGCATAGATAGCTTTGATCCCATTTTCTCAGTGTTGCATTCTTGACAATGTATCAAGTATCTGTTAGCAGTGGCTTAACAGACTAGTAATCATTATATCATGTTCTTCCCCTTATAAACACCACCATGCGTCTTTGATGTAAACAAATCAGGAATCTGTGAGAAAATACTTACAATTAAGGTCAAGGAATATTGCTTAGTTTGGTGACAATTAATTTGTTTTGGTTATGAAAACTAAAGAACTGCAGAGTAGAAAATCTATTTATAAATTTATTAATTGCACTCTGATCTGTTAGGAATTTGGAACAATCTTGCTATTTTGAATAGAAGAATAAACAAAATTCAAGTTTATGACTATTTTTATTATACAAAACAAACAAAAAATCAAAAAAAGAGCTACGCTATATACAAATTGAATTACATATTTTAGTAATATCCATGTTGTTGGGTTTCTGATGAAAGTAGGCCTAAGTCACTTCATGAAACTCCAGCTTCCAATGAAATAGTAAAAAATTCACAATGAGCCTAGTAGCTTCATGAAATGACTTACTCTCGCCATCCTATGGTTTAATTTATTTTCGTTCATCATATCCTTTGTATGTTGCAGGAGTCCACGGCGAAGCCGTTGCAGGGGTCCACGGCAAAGCAGCCAGAGAGATGCAGATTACCTGTAAAGAAAACAACTCATACTGATGATGTCATGGCAGAAAGGGTCAGCTTTTATAAAAAGAGAAGAGAACTGCTGCTAGAGGAGCACGAAATGAAAATAAGTTTCTTGAAGGAAGAGAATGAAAGGAAGTTAAAGGAACATGAACTTATAGTAAGAAATTTAGAATTAGATCTTAAATTAAAAGAAAAGAAATTGTCCGAATAGTAAAAATGGTAATTAAAATGTTTTTTATACCCGAACTTATTGTTGATGAGTGCTGTGTCCTCCCTCCTATCCAATTGATCCTCAGCAGGCTGAGGTAATTCGACAAAAAGGTGCCCTGCGATGACATCATCCTGCGGCATATTGTCCATTGAGTTAATGGTGAGGTTGTGTAGAACGAAGCAAGCCACAATGATGGGTGGCACTCGAAGTAACTTCACTCTGAGGCCCATACTTAGGCAGGGAAACCGTCTTTTTACTGCCCCAAATGACCTCTCGATTACACATCTTGTTCTTTTATGGGCCACGTTGTAGTTCTGTTCTGCGGGTGTCCGTTCGCTGAGTACCGGGGTCAGCAAATAATCATTGCAGCGATAACCACTATCTCCTACCATGATACTGAGTGGAAATTCTCCCATTTCAAACTGAGCGTGGAGCCAACAGTTGTGAAATATATTACTGTCGTGTGCCGATCCTGGCCATCTTGCCACAACATTTATATATCTCAACTTCGCATCACAGATGGCTTACACATTTAGCGAAAACCATCCATGGCGATTTCGGAACACTTCAGCATTATCTCCCCTAGGTGAAATTATTGGAATGTGTGTCCAGTCTATTGCACCTATAACACCTGGAAAATTTGCAATTTCGTAGAAATCGCTTTTCAGCCTGTCCATTTCATTTTCTTCACGGGGCATTTTAATTAGTTCCACAGCGAGTGAAGCAATTTCTCTTGTAACTCTGTGGATATCTCTGCATGCTGTGGCTCGATCAATTTTAAACAAATCCCCTACAACTATCTGGAAACTCCCAGTTGCAAAAAATCTCAGTGTTAGGAGAAGCATGTATATTGGCGATAGTGGCATGTTTCGCCGAGTTGTTGCCTGTAGAGGTTGGCGTATCCGTAGCTCCAGATTCCTGACTGTCTCTTTTGACAAACGGAACCTCATACGAAATCTCCCTTCTGTGAACTCCAGAAGAGGGTTCCTTCGTTCTTCAAAAACACGAGGTGCTCTTCGATGAACTTCTTGGTCATCATCGGATGAAATGTCCGAGTAATCCGACATCTGAGAAATAAAGAAAAGTTTCATTAAACAAGTTTCTCCACACTGATGCAGGTGCATTTGAAATGTCAAAGCTGTTGTCATTACGTTAGATTTAGGTTACGAATGGTGATGACAAGTTTAGTTTCAGAGCACGGACCTACATTTTCAGATTGGCGGGTACAGTTTACTCTATAGACACGTCAACAGCCGGTAATGAAAGCTGGTGAAGGTAAGCAAGACCTACTTTTTCATTACATTGAATTGCGTTGGAATTGGAATTATTGCTTTCTGTGTTTCAACAATTCTTGCATTGTACTTCATTTTCATCTTGCTATTAAGTTAAGTATTGGATCAGTGTTCATACTGAAAATTGTATTTGTAAATTTCAAAAGCAATAACAATACATTTTCTTAATTATTTGAGGGTTTTATGTGGAAGTTGGCATTCAAAGTTACAAAGTTCATTCTATTTGATATATCAAGGGTACTTCTGCAATACTAACATCTGTCATTTTTTCATAATCTATGAATTGGATTTTGTATTTTCGTGCACTGAAGTGTGCATATAGTCGTCGTACACTGGCAGAAGCATTAAACATAGATTGACATTTTCCATCACCTAGACAGTTCTTTTCCTTCTAAATCTTGAAAGTGTCATAAGTGCCCTTTCAACATCAAGCGATTCAAATAAGGGTTTATTCTAACTTGCTAACAGAGGCCAGCACACAACACTGAATGATAAAAGGCATAAGGATCTCTATTAATAACGTGCTATTAAAAATTTAAATTGACTAGCTGCGTGACTCAGCGGTAACGTTCTCGCCCGCTTAGCCCACGATATTGGGATCGAATCCTGGCGCAGTAAGTTGGCATTTGAGGGTGCTTAAATGTGAGGGAGCTATGTCAGTAGATTTACTGGCACGTTAAAGATCCCTTTTTGGGCAAAATTCTGGCATTCCGGCGTCTCTAAAAGCCGTGGTAGTTAAAAGGGACGTAAAACCCATAACGTTATTAGTATCTACATATAAACAGCTTGTCTATTGTGTTGACCTGTGCATAGGAGTACATAAATTAGCCAAAAATACCTTTTCAAATTATGAAAAATAAATCGGGAAATGACGTAGTAAGAGATATGTACTCCTCCGCTGACTATATCCACCCACCATCCTCTTTATAGATCACGACTTGTATAGGAAAAGTCCAGCTGTGTCCGCCGTTATGCGCATCAATTATAGTTAATGACAGTATTGCCAACCCAAGCCTACGGTACTACTGTGTATATAAGCGGTACTGTGCCCATTTGATAGTGTGCAGAATGCTGCTAAGTGGCTTTTGGTTTTGACAATGGTTACAGTCTAACACTTCCAATCCAATGGTTTTGGAGTTGGAAGATAGCGGCTGTGGCCTATAGTTAGGGACCAACCCCGGCTTTGCCTGGAAGGAAGATGGGAAACCACAGAAGACCATCTTCAAGGTTGCCAGCGGGGTGATTCGAACCTCCTCGCCTCCCGGATGTGAGCGACTGCCAGCGGTCATGCCCGACCACGGCTAACTCACCCGGTTTGTCCAATCTAATGCCTTTTGACAATGGTTTTAACCTGCAGGCCGCGTTAGCTATATACTGGGTGTATCTTAATTATACCGACAAAAAAAATCAGGGACGCTTGGCGTGTTATGTAAAAGACGATGCCGCAATCGGATTGGCGGAGAAAATTTTTCCCTCCGAGAAAATGAGGTTACTCTGTTACTTCCGGGCGCGCGATTCAAATCTACGAACTCGCCGTATTTGCTGAGCTAGAGAGCAAACCGCTGGCTGCCTGGCTCAGAAAATACGGCGAGTTCGTAGATTTGAATCGCGCGCCCGGAAGTAACAAAGTAACCTCATTTTCTCGGAGGTAAAAATTTTCTCCGCCAATCCGATTGCGGCATCGTCTTTTACATAACACGCAGAGCGTCCCTGATTTTTTTGTCGGTATAATTAAGATACACCCTTTTTTCACGCACCAATAATCTTGAATTAGTGTTGTGTAATTTGTATCCCACATGTTGGCAACAATGTGTGCACCTTGTTGGCAATTGAATGAGAATCATGCGCTGTTGGAACATGGCTGCCGTTGTTAAAAGAGCAATAAATAAAAACATGCATTTACTTAATTTAGCACATAAGTTAAGGTGCAGTAGTGACCAGGGTTACTAATTGGAATGGTAATGTCCACCTGAAGATGAAACAAGGAAATAAGGTATGTAAAAGCTACTATGATGTCTGATGCAAGTGCAAAAGCCACGTTCTGTTCTCATTCAGAACACCTTGGAGCACCTTACGATCAACATATCCAATGTACCAGTGAAAGTAAAACTGTTCTAGTTCACTGGCCAGGTGTAAGTTATAAACATTTGACACCACTCGGCTGACTTACATGTCAAAATTGCAATTCGGGCGCCTTAAACCAGAATTAAATTAATAATCAAAACCGGTCAACAATTCTAACCACTACACCTTAAAGATTGTATGGTATGCTTTAATACCATATATTCAAATAGAATGGAATAGGCATGCTGTTTTTTTTAATTTTGATGAACTACACTGAAGAAAATAGAAATTGCAACACCATGAAGGAACTGGTCGTTTGTGTTCATTTTCAAGATATGGAACGATGCCATGTAGGTATGTAAACGATCAAAGTTTCAGACCCATTGGATTGTTGCTACAGGTCTCCCCACGTGATTGGTCGCGGAGGAA
The DNA here is from genome assembly GCA_946902985.2 of Meconema thalassinum. NCBI lineage: Eukaryota > Metazoa > Arthropoda > Insecta > Orthoptera > Tettigoniidae > Meconema > Meconema thalassinum. The sequence goes on from OX336396.1 coordinate 274,828,558, forward strand.
TCAACTCCAGTACACGGACTCTGGTGTAGCGTAGTTGACTTGCAGTCTGTGCAGTGAAGTGTTCCCGGGCAAACATGCCTCGACGACACAGAAGAGCACGCTATCAACAACTGTCGCCGTTTGAGAGGGCTCGGATAATTGGGCTGTGTGAGGCTGGATTATCGCTATGGACTGTCGCTGCACGTGTTGGCCGACAGGCATCTACGGTACAACGTGTATGGCAGCAGTGGTCAAACGAAGGTACCCACACTCGTAGACCTGGCACAGGCCCAGCGCGACAGACAACTGTGAGAGAGAATCGCCGCATCATTCGGATGGCCCGGGTGGAACCCCATGCAACAGCAGCGCAAATTCAAGCAGCTGTGGCACCCCACGTTACACAACAAACAGTTGGTAATCGCCTGCGTGCAGATGGCTTACGATCCCGTGTCCCTGCAGAAGGTGTTCCATTGAACCCACAACAGCGACGTGTAAGGCTGGCCTGGTGTCGAGAACGATCGACGTGGGTCGATGAATGGCATAGGGTCGTCTTTAGTGATGATTCACGCTTCTGTCTTGCCCGCAGTGATCGCCGGAATCGTGTGCGCCGACGTACCGGGGAGAGGGGCCGCCCAGACCTTATTGTCGAGAGGCACACAGGGCCAACACCAAGCATTATGGTCTGGGGAGCTATTGGCTTTAATGTGAAATCACAATTAGTGCTTGTTGAGGGCACTATGACTGCTCGACAGTACGTTGATAGGGTAATCAATCCAGTGGTTGTCCCTATGATGGCGAACATTGCTAATAGGTTGTTTCAGCAGGACAGCTAATGGGTTGTTTCAGTAGGACAATGTCGGGGTTCACACTGCACGCATCTCCAGAGAAGCTCTCCACGACATCACAACCTTAGAATGGCCCGCCAGATCCCCGGACCTCAGTCCTATTGAGCATGTGAGGGACATGATGGGTCAACAACTGGCCAACCGTCCTCAGCCACCCACAACTCTGGAACAGCTGACCCATGCAGTGCAGCAAGCATGGGCCACAATTCCTCAGGAAGTGATCCAGGGCCTTATTGACTCCATCCCTTGCCGAATTCATCAATGTATTGCAGCTCGTGGTGAGAATATCCTGTATTGATTATTGTCCAAACTTGCGGTAGAGAGATCTGAAAGTGTAATCACCGAATCACAACCGAACACTCGTCCTGCATGTTCAATTGCAGCAATGTAGCACCACTCCTTCTGGGTGTTGCAATTTCCATTTTCTTCAGTGTAGCTCAGCCCCGGTTTCGCAGACGTACAGAGGACAGCCGTCGAGCCTCAGGTATGTGCAATAGTTACATGAGTTGTCAGTTCCGCTGAAAGCTAGGCTGTCATCGCGTGTGTGCTCTGCCGGTGACGAATAAATAAAATAGACTGTTATCCTAGTGTATTTTTTCTAGTAGCTTGTGTGCGTGTTGTGCATAGTGGGCTGAGTGAAATGCCACCTAAGTTATTCAATCAAAACTTCGTGGCAAATATCTTCACAACCAAACTCCTGAGGTTTCAATATAAAGGAAGGATATTCGATCCTGGCGTGTTTCATATTTACGTGGAATAAATAAAACAATACTGTATAGGAAGGAGGGCAGGCCCATAATTTATGAAGCTGCCTGCAATATGTCTCGCATTAATTGCAATATCATTATTCTGTGACGAAGCACTTTGCGTTGCATCGAACTACATGAGATGCATGGCACGTCAGCTGTTCGCTTATCTCAGTGGCCGAATGCTCCACATATCAAATTCCAGCGTAACTTGTGAAATAACAAGAGGTTCATTATGAGGGTTTTATTATGCAGGTCAACAATATCACGTACTATCATGTAAACTGAGGGTAGAATCACTTTTTACGAAATTTTGTACTAATGATGGATCGTAAGAACCACATTAATGCACATTGTGCGCAATAAAGTATTTATTATGCAGCTCAGCTGAATTACCATATATTCATATCGTTTGCCGGATGCGTTGACTAACTTCTTTTATTTTTAGTAGTGGTCATAATAACGGACTGAAGTTAATAATTGCAACCAGCCGGCAGCCGGCAGGACTGAGAAAAGCTCTCAGCATCTCCTTTCAGCAGCTAGTACTAGGGCCTATACTCACTTCAATCTCTAGGCCACCGGCCTAAATCAGTGGTGTAAACTGTGTACGGCACCATAATTGATTCATGGATCCACAAAAGAACTAGTACGGTAGGCTACGATATGTATAGTGAAATGTAGGCCTAAACCACAGGAAGAAAGTAGCAAGAAATGTAGACCTTTATAATGTCCCAGAAATAGAGATCGAACATCACCTTTTTGAAGATCATTATTCTGCACATAAAGAATAGGCTACTGCTGTAGTCCACCACATTTAACATGTTATAACAATTTGTACAATTTAGGCTGAAATATAGCATCTCCAAGCAATATGATGAACCCTGGACCAACATCGTACTCGCATTATGACAACAAATTTGGAGAGTTTCCTTTCCATACCGTACGGCACAATAAATAGGTATCGTCGATCTTGTGCCTTTGTATTCTATAACGTAGTCATTACATCTTCTGATTATAAAATTAATAGTAACGCAATCAAGTTTAGAGTAGACGCAGCCTTGAAACACAGGCACATAATTATCCACTACCGAACCGATAGTCCGTATATAACCTCAAACTTCATCTGAATCAAAAACTATGTTACCGTACGAAATAAGCCAAATTTAAATATTTGTTAGAAAGGTTGTAATTATTGTAGGCTCACCTTGATTCGTTTATTCGTGCTATTCCTCTTCGATTGATTCCACTGCCTGAAAAATTAAAGTTTATAATAAATTATCTGCCAATAGCCTACCGTGTACGTAAGCAAAATATTGGATAAATATATAAATACTTATACAAAAGTTTAATTACTATTATTATTATTATACTATTGTATATTTGCAAGTAGGCCAACTTACTATTGTCTTGTGGTTCCTTCTCGTCCAGATTTAACTTTTCAATAAAATATTATAATATGATTCAAAGGAGATACGTAATTACACGACGTGTGAACTAAGATCAACTGCGCTGAACCGAGAACTGTCGCCGGTTAAATATGAACTCGGATCAAGACGCGGTGATCTTAGATTAATGTTTATACAACGGACAGTCTGATTTCAGCACGCGTCAAGATCAGCTGAACCCGTTGAACTGAGATCAAATGCTTTATACAATCGGCCCTGAATAGGATATCTAAGAAAATGCTTTCGGGAAACTAATTCAGAAAATGGGGGGGGCGTAAATGAGTGCACTGGAAAAGATAAGTTACAGTAAATCAGTACAACGAAAAACAGGACTCAGGTCAGGGAAGCAAGGGATTACTAATTGCACAACCACAACATCAAAATTTGAAGGGGGAGGGTCTAAGATTGCTCTTGGTAAACTGTCAAGTGTAGTAAACAAGCAAATAAAACTCAGTACAGCAATGGGAGCATTTGAAATTGATGTGGCGATAGGAGTGGAATCATGGCTGAGAGAAGGGGTAGGAAATAGAGAAGTGTTTCCAGAAGGTATGTAGTCTATCGTGGAGACCGAGGAAATAAGAAGGGAAGGGGGGGGGGGTTATTCTGGTGAAGGAAACTTACTGCTCACATGAATGGTTTACCGACGAAAAGGACGAAATATTAGGGATAAAATAGTTTGTGACAGTATGAAGGAGGTGGGAATTATAGGAATATATAGGCCTGGGAGAGAGAAAAGTGACATGGAAATATTTGAGAAAGTAATAGATTACACTCATAAAAACAATAATGACATGGTAATAATTGGGGGGATTTAAACTTTCCAGAAGTTGATTGGAATGGAGCTGCAACAGAAGCCCATAAACAGAAACTTGCAAATAAATTAGTTTGGGAGGGAGGATTTACACAAGTAATGCAAGCACCAACTAGGCTCAGTAACTTGTTGGATGTATTCCTTATAAAACCAGGGGAACTTGTTGAAAATAACCACGCAATTGAAGGAATAGGTGACCATAAGGCTGCAATAATGGGCGTTGGTCTGGTACCAAAAAGGCTTAATTGGAGGGACACACAGGACAAGAAATAATACAGAAAAACTAAATTCGATGAATTTGGAGCTTACCTGCAATCAAAATTTAATTCTTGGATAAGTGAAGGGAGTATTGTGGATACACTCTGGGCAAATTTTAAAGAAATCATTTGGTAGGGTGTCAAGAGGACCTGTTAGGAAGGGAAAAACAACCTCAGACCCTGTTTACTATACAAAGGACATACGAAATTAAAAAGGATATGTAGAATGGTAAACAGACAAATCAAAGAGGGCAGGGAAACAGAGAAACCAGAAAGCAGCTAATAAAGGAGCTCAATAGGTTGAAAAAGGAAGCAAAGGAAAATGACATTAATGGCATACTTCATGAGGGTAAAGACCAAATAGGGAAATGGAAAAAGCTGTATTCATATATTAAAAATCAAAAGAAAAACGGAATCCACATTCCCACAATGGAGGGAGAAGGGGGTGAGCATTTATTTGCAGATAATGAGAAAGCAAACCTATTTAGTAGGGAATTCATAGATTCAGTGGAAGATTGTCAGGAGTTGAAAACCGTTAATGAGGCTGGAGAGGGTGAAACGCATAAGGACACAAGTAGCTTCACCTTTACAAATGAGGATATTTTTAAAGAAGTCAAACTGCATCAGCAAGGAAAAGCAGCATGGTGTGATCAAATTACTGGGGAATTAATAAAGGCAATGGGGTGATACATAGTGCCTTATTTAATGTTTCTTTTCGACTACGTCACAAACAATAGTAGAATACCAAAGGAATGGAAGGAATCGATAATAATACCAATTTATAAAAATCTAAACCAGAAGTAAACCTGAGAACAACAGACCAGTAAGTCTGACCAGTGTAGTTTGTAAAATCTTGGAGAGTTTAATAGTAAAATATATTAGAGGAGTATGTGAAGATAAAATTGGTTCCTGAGAGGCCAGTAAGGATTTAGAAAGAAATGTTCTTGTGAGGCACAACTGGTGGGATTTTAGCAGGACATATCAGATCGGTTGGATCTAGGGGGACAGTTGGACTGCATAGCTATAGACCTTTCCAAAGCTTTTGACAGAGTGGAACATGGAGTATTATTCAAGAAACTGGAGAGAATGGGATTGGACTCAAGGGTTGTACATTGGATAGGAACATTTCTAAATTCAAGGGTTCAGAGAGTCCGAGTAGGGAATTACGTATTACAGAAAGAGAAAGTTAAGAAGGGAATTCCACAGGGTAGTAAAATTGGTCCAGTGCTTTTCCTAATATACGTAAATGATTTGGGGAACAATATAGCATCAAAAATAAGATTGTATGCAGATGACATTATCGTCCATAGGGAAATAAATAACATAGAGGATTGTAAAATATTACAAAGGGACCTCGACAGTATCCAACATCGGGTTGAAGAGAACCACATGAAGGTTAACGGAGGTTAATCAACTGTCACAATATTCACAAACAAGAGATTAAAAACTGAATTTCAATATACATTGGATGGGGTAATCGTTCAAAAGATGACAAGTGCAAATACTTAGGTGTGAGATTTGATAGTAAATTGCACTGGAAGGGTCATGTTGGAGACATTGTTGGGAAAGCATACAGATCGTTGCATGTCATTATGAGACTACTTAAAGGATGCAACAAAGAAATAAAAGAGAGAAGTTACCTAAGATTGGTTCGTCCAATATTGGAATATGCAAGCAGTGTATGGGATCCACACCAGGAATACCTAATTAAAGAAATTGAGAGTGTGCAAAGGAAAGCAGCAAGATTTGTGATAGGGGATTTTAGAAGAAGCAGAGTATCAGATATGTTAGAGAAGCTTGGGTGGGAAACATTAAGTAAAAGAAGGGAGAAAAACAGACTTGTAGGGTTATATAGAGCATATACAGGAGAGGAAGCATGGGGGGAAATCCGTGAGAGGCTTCAATTGGAAAGTAATTATATTGGCAGGGCGGGCCACAAGTTCAAAATTGGACAGCACATTAGCAGAAGCGATCGGGATAAATTGTCATTCATTGGGAAGGGTGTGAAGGAATGGAACAGTTTACCAAGGGCGATGTCTGATCCCTTTCCAAAATCAGTCCAGATATCCAAGAGCAGAGCAGACAAAACCAGGGAAAAGAAAGAAGTGGTATAACTTAGTGCTGTATTCCTAGAAACAGCCTACACGTGCAATGTAATTCCTACAGCAGTTGTGTGATGGGAGTTCAATCAATGTGTGAATAGTACATTAAGTTACTGTATTCTTTTAATATTGTGTAGTGTATGTAAATTATGTACCTCATTTGCCACCGAGGTCGACACCTCATTGCAAATAAAGTGATTTTGATTTGATTTGAAATAATTAGACCTTAAAAAACAGGGCTTTATCTCGAGGCATAGGACACCCTATACTAGTCTCTAGGGTTCGCGAAATATTGGGAAAGAAAACTGTGCGGCAATCAGCATAGCAAAACGCCTAGTGTCACTAAAAGCTATAGAGTCTTCTCTTTCTATAAAGTGCTCTGTTTCAGTCCCCAAAGGCGGAAATCAAGTTAAAAACTTAAGTGTATCAACCTAAAGTGTCAGTCGCTACGGTATACAAAAAAATAAAAAATAAAAATTGTAAAACAGTCTACCGCGGCCTGTCAAAAGCTGTCGTCCCAAAAGCATATTAGGGTCACTTTTTAGTTTTACGTTCGCAGTAAGAGATTGAGGATGTTAGTCCGGAGACTACCGCCCACATATGCGAGAACCCCAAAATCGGTTGAGCACGAGACTCTAAAAACACTCAGAGAAAACTGGGTATCGGCTAATGGTGCAAAAACGAATTCGAGATCCCCGCTTGGATATAAGAAGGATGAAAACACACAAAATTCTTAAAACAAACACTTCCACTTTTATTTGATAAAATAACATCACACATAGAAAGAACACTCCTACCTAGATCCGCAGGGCTATAAATATAAAGTCTCTCAGCCTGAGATTCCAAAACTAAAAATATAGTGAACCATCACTGGAAAAGAATATATGTCTTATTGTCTAAGTAAGTGTTCAATGGTGTCCACATTCACGAATCTCACATCACACTGATTATAATATACAAATATATTTTATATCCCACGGGTCACTGTTCAGCACATTCATTTGTTCTCAATTAAATTTCACACCAATTAATATTCTGTCCACAAATAGTGGTAATAAAGTTCGAAGAAATCAGATATTTAAGTAGTTACCTCTCCAATAATAAACCTCTCATTGATATTTTAGATCAATGACTAGCTCAACTATTTATCCACATTTATTCTGACATGAGCCTATAACTAAACTAAAAACATTAGGCTCATACAGAAAAACGCCTTCGCAAATATTATTAAATAACCATCACATGAGTAGAGTGATTTTAATAATGTCGTTACATCACTGGTAGTCAATTGTGCAATGCTCACTGATCTCTAAACATGGATGGCTGGTAGCTAAGGCAGCAATATGCCGAATAGACGATGACAGGTATAGCAAGATGGTAGCGAGCGCATGGTGCAATATTGCTCGTAGACCACGTGGTCCGTGGAGCGCTCTAGCCTTGTTCAGTGACACCAGGCCCAGTGGCCAGGCCTCTTGATGGTTGATAGATTGGCCACTAGTTCATTGGTTTTGGTGGTTTGAAGTAACTTAAAGACCTGTAGTAGGTTGTCGTTATTTAAGTAATACATAAGAATAGTGGAAATAAGCCTCAATTGCTCCAGGGAGGAATGAAATTGATTTTTTTAAGTAGTTTGTAGCTGGATTTAGTAGTTAAATATGCTTGTAGGTAATAAAGTGCTGTGATTGGTTGGGAGGGCGAATCCGACTCTGTGATTGGTTACTGGTAGTTTAATGTTATACATGTATTTAAACTGGCAGTAAATATTTTGTGTTTCTTGTAGTTGTAAAATGGGCTGAATTTGGTTATTTAAAGCGTAAAATCTTAGTTTTAAGAACCCGTTTGGTGACCCATCATCCCAGGCAAGGCGGTAATACCTTTACTTCTCAGGCAGATAGGTCACTTAGCCGTACTTTTGAAGTTATTGTGAAGTTAAGTATACAAATGCGGTGGTGCTGAAGCAGACGTGATCGGCTAGGCAATTGCGTTTCTAAATTTGATCCCTTTTCAGGGTTTTTCGGTTCTGGATGCGAATAGTTCGCTTAATAGTTGTAAAACTGTGGGGAGAGTATATTTTGAGTAGGTTTTTAGTTGTGTTAAGTTTTATGTGGAGCTGAGGAGTGAAATTGGTATGGCTTAAAGTGCAGTTTAGGCCTAGATCTACTGTACTTCCCGTTATTATTAAATGAATTGTGCTGCTAGTGTGATAAAAAGCTGTAGTATTTGATGTAGAGTGCTGGGATTAGTAATTAAGCCCTGTAATCCTTCTCCCCCCGCCATTTCTTTCCGATTTCGCACCCTGATAATTATAGACATTTATTTTTGTGTAATTTTTATTGTGGTAATTAAGCTGATGGTTATGTGATATCCTGACAAGTTCTGAATATTTGCTGGTTTCATAAATGTGTACATTTGCCTTAATGATATTTTCATTTTATAAATTAAACTGCGCGTTATTTCATGGAAACAGGAATTCATTACCAAGCATCGATTAAGATATGTCGAATCTAGGCCTAACTTATATAGTGTGCTACGTTAATAGGTACCGTATATCATTTGAAAAATGCATAATTTCGTGGCATATATATATACAATTAAGAGCCTCCGTGGCTTAGGCGGCAGCACGCCGGCCTCTCACCGCTGGGTCCGTGGTTCAAATCCCGGTCACTCCATGTGAGATCTGTGTTGGACAAAACGGAGGCAGACAGGTTTTTCTCCGGGTACTCCGGTTTTCCCTGTCACAATTTCATTCCAGCAACACTCTCCACTGTCATTTCATTTCATCTGTCATTCATTTAAACATTGCCCCAGAGGAGTGTGTCAGGCCTCGGCAGCCGGCACAGTTCATATCCTCGCCGCTAGATGGGGGCTTCATTCATTCCATTCCTGACCCGGTCGGAGACTGGAAGCAGGCTGTGGATTTTCATTTCATATATATATATACAATTTACAAGAATGTTTCCAGAAATTGTTTTTCACTCGTTACTCTGTTACTGATCGCTAATTGTGTGTACTCGGCAAATAAGTTGATATTTGTCAGCCGTTATTATACATTAATTTTTATTGCTATTCCAGAGATTTACTGACCTCGGAATGATGTGTCAGTGACCTAATGCCCTTATGCTATGAGTGAACATATCTCTATATATTTATTTGTTCCAAAGCACAATTAATTACGATTTAAAATTGACTAGATTATCATTGCTTCCCCATAAGGAGAGCTGAGAATGGGTAGGCCAACATGTCGGACCGCACGCCCAACCTGGCATACTTTCTCGTGCAACGAAGAGCTGCCATCAGCGATCCAAGTATAGAGATCAGCGGTGAGGACTTACGTGGACCGCAGCGCTGTACTGCTGAGGTCACTCGACACGAATACTGCTTTCAGTAGCATATGCGTGGGGTTGGCGATATCCTTCTTGTCACATCATTTTCCCGGATAATAGCGTACACAGCTGAAATTATTAATTGAGGAGCTTGTTTCCAAAACTGAATATCGCCAAAAATTAGAAAAATAGTTCTATAGTTGATTCGGTAGCATTTGCCTCAGATGGTAAAGTATTTATTAATCAAATGTTAATATTGATAAGGTTGATAAGGCTGTGAGAAAACATGCTTTTCATTCAAAACTGATTATATCCATCACTTACAATATAATGAACTAAATGAATATTTATATTTTTAAATTAAGGAATTTAATTTCTGATTGTACCTATTAATATTATCTTTCTTGAGAAGCAGTATTGGAGCTACAAAGATGGACAGAATAAGAAATGAGAGGACCAGAGAATTAATGAAGGAGGAACCATTACAGGATGGTATAGAGAAATCTAGACTTAGATGGTATGGACATGTAAAACGAATGGAGGAGAAGAGGATACCCAGGAGAGTACATGAGACGAAGTGGGAAGGAAAGAGACCGAGGGGAAGACCGAGAGACAGGTGGCTGAAGGGGGTGGAAGAAAGCGTGAAGAAGAGAGGAGAAGACTGGACAAGGGTGGAGGCTGAGAGATGGTGGGAAGACAGAAGACGTTGGAGAGGCTTGTGTTCCAAACAGACCCGGCCAGTGGCTGGAAACTGTGCAAGATGATGATGATGAATATTATCTTCAAAATAAATATCACGAATTGGGATAAATATTTGAGATTATGTGAAATATCCCGATTTCCATAGCTGAATACAACCACCATTTTTTTTTTCCAAAACTAAATATATCCATTCATTTTTATCAATCTTTTGTCAATAACTTTTTATGTACTTTGTATAATTTGGTGCATTTTTTGTGATAGTGTGTTGCTCTTTCTAGCTATCATCCAAGCTATATATTACTCCAGTTTGATAATCCTGTCTGAAGATATATATTTTCATCTCCCCTGTAAAATTTATGATTATGGGTACGGCATATTCAGTTTTGAAAACAAGCTCCTCAATTCTTCCCTTGACCAAAACCGGACTTAATAGTAATATTATAGAAAATATATGATAAATATCTGATTCACAAACCTTTCTGGGAGTCATTAGGAATTGAAAATACTGTCAATTATCACTGCTGCACTGGAAATATTTGTAAGATTACCTACGTAAATAAAGGTTTTTATTTCATACTTGTTCAACGACGGCAGCCATGTTTGAGGCGCAAACATTGACGGCATATCACGTCCCATTACTGTCGCCAATATGCAGTGCTTTTTTTTAATAAAAATAAAATGGGGGTACTCTCAGTTGTCGCCAAAAGATCACGATCTTGCAATTTTCGACAACTTGCAATGTGCGGTCATTGTGTTCGAATCATTAACTTTCAGCTTTTTCGATGCCTGGGTGGATGATAAATAGTTCGTTATTTTCTTCTTCCTTCAAAACTAACCACACACACAAAATAACAACCTATCCCGCCTCCAAACAATAGCCCGAGTGCTTATAAGAACGGAGTGCCGAGTTGCCAACCAAGAAAAACTGATTCGATCGATTGATTCAAATCGAGGATAACTCGAAATCTCCTCCAGCTGTTGTGAACTTTCAAGTCGGAAGTTATGTTTGCAGGACTAAATACAAATGTACCAATATTTTTTCTTAAGCAGTTTTCAAATGTTTAAAGGGTACGCGATCCCCGCGTTCCCCCTGAAGAAAGGCACTGCCAATATGTCCAATACAAAATACACCAGAACTAAACGATTGAGGTTTTGTCCACAAATGCACTCATCATAGTCACAATAAGCCACCAAACTTAATGTTGACAGTCTAACAATAATGCTCCGCTGGCCACTTAACTTAAAAATAGGTAGCTTTCTAATGAAATCTACCTAAAGGCACTTGCCAACTGAGTACAGTTCATAATGTTCTGGAATATAGAGGCCACATGAAGATACACACCCAAAACTAATCTAACCCCAATTCACTTTAGCGGAATTCTTGCTCAGAAAACCTCAGTAGTGCTTGTTATAATAAACCTTGTACAATTTAGGTTTCATTGAATACGATTCAGCTGACAACTGCCTTAACATTCCCTCATTCATAAGGGTGAAGTCTCCTAATCTTAAGGGGGAGAGGGGTTTAAATCGACGAGGTTCGAACCACCCATCCTTCAATTTAGTATTTACATTGTCTCCCCTCCACATTTTCCCTTGTGCTTCTTGCCTTCTCCTTTGCAATGGCACCCCCAATCACTTCCCAAGACGTTAGAGTTATTCTAACCAGTAGGCAGAGAAAGATTTTTTCGTTCCGTGCCACACAAGATTCTTACATTAATTGCTTTCGGTTGGTTTTTAGAGATACATTTATAACTAGCTTATTTTTTCCTTGAGCAACAACTTAAGCATGAACTTCAGGTGTACAACCATAGTGCAATTATCGATTGCTGCCACACTATGCTTGTGTTTTTTCATGCATCAGAAAGTGCCCCAGGATGCCACATTGCTATGTGAATGGAAAGTAATATTTTCTCCCCATTGGGGAGTGGAGAAACTTCATTGTGAAAAATGAACTTTTATACTTTACAAAACTTATGATGCCTTACTGCAATGTGTAGGCCCACTTCCAATTCCTCTGTTTCCTCAGCAGCTTAACAAAACAGGAACGAAAGAATTGCGTGAACCGATCACTGTAAAATGCTCCAATCCTATCTTATTTCCCCCACCGATGTTTAGCGTAAGCAGACTAGATCGCTGTCCTAACCAGAACTTCGTTCCTGGCTATGCCTTACAAGGACAACTGCTATCCTGGACGTGATTTCCAGGCAGGAGATAGGTAGACCTTGACAATTCTGTCCCGACTAGAAATACACCCAAGTACAGTTCACACCACAGTGTTTGGCCGGTAAGCCCCGATTGCGCAGTCGTACAGAGGACAGGTGGCGAGCCTCACGCATGTGCAATTGATACGCAAGTTTTGAGTTGCGAGGAAAGCAACTCGCGTATCAATTGCATATGAGTGAGGCTCGCGAAGGTAAAGAAAGAACTAAAAATGTGCAGAATGAAGGAAGGGAAGAAGAAAAGAAAGAAGGAATGAAGGAAAGAAATAAGAATAGAAAGAAGAAAGGCAGGAAGGAATTAAAAAGGGAAGCAAGAAGAAAGAAACGAATCAAGGTAGGAAGGAAAGGAGGAGAGAAGGTAGGAGATTGATTTTTTGAGCAACAAAATGAAAAATTGAAAACGTTGAAATGTGAAATAAAAAACTACAAATATCTACAATGCTGAAATAATGAAAATGAGATTTGAACTTTTTTATATCTATAATGTGAGAAATGAGAAATGACAAAGGTCGAAATTCGTGCTCACTGCAGACTGTTCTTTGTACGACTGTGAAACCAGGACTGACCCGCCAAAACCAGGGGCATCAACTGTACATAAGGATGATAACCATCCTGCCTGAAACCCCTAAATGAAATCACTATATCATATAAGCAACCTACAAACTAATCAGCGAGGGAAACTTTGGATTAAAGGAAGGATATGCTACTACAGGGTAAAACAAACTTTCACACCAAGGAATGCTTTTACAGTTTTATTAATCATAATCTTTTCCTTAAGAATTCTTGTTACAATTTGGCATTTTTAATTTTTACTTCTAACAATTCAATTTCCATTTTTGTTTCAAACTCTTTCTTTGTCTAGCCATGGTCACCACTAAGCGGGCTAATTGCCAACATCCTCATTAACACACTGGAAAACGCGTTCCTAGACCTCGACGAAGGGAATAGTAACGTGGATGATATAATGTGCATTTAAGACACTGAATTAAAAAGAGAAGAAACAATTCTCCAAACCATTAATAGCCTACACCATTCTATCAAATTAATTAAGGAATCCAAATCATATCGGAAATTAAATTATCTCAATATAACTATTGAACTTAAAGATAATGAGCTTTCATTTTGCATAATCCGAAAACCTACACAAACTTCATATGCAATTGACAATCAGTCCAATCACCCCAGAACGCATAAATTAGCGAGGTCCAATGCAATGGTGCAAAGGACTTTTAACATACCCATGCCAAAAGACAACAACAAGGAAATCAAAATAATCAGGCAAATAGCAAAGGAAAACAAAAGTTCCGTCCAGCAAAATTGATCAAATTGTAGCCAGACATAAATATAAAACAATTCAAAGGCCGGACAATAATGAGCAAAAATTGCGCGTTTTAATTATGTGAACGCTAATACGCATAAAATCACCAATCTGTTCAAAAATCAAGGCTTAAAAATAACATTTACAACAAATAACACAACTGGAAAACATATGCACAATAGTAATCTAAATAAACAAGACCCGTATTCAAAGTCAGGGGTATATTCCATTACATGCCAAGATACAGGGTTTTAGAATGTAAACCCTATTTATTACTCAGGATATAGGATGTCAAGCAAATTACATCGGGCAGAGTGGGAGAAGAATGGATACATGATACAATGAAACAGAAATGCGATAAGATCTAGCTACGCACATCAAACTGGATAAGGTAATGCCTTGATTCTTAACTACCCCTTAAAACCTCAATAACTAACTATTCTCCTTGAAGGGGTCGAAATTTTATGTTTATAGCACTCTTAATTGATACATTTCTCAATTCCACCCCGAGTAATCTTGCAGTAAAGACACTCTAAGATGCTGCTTCCTAAGCGTTTCCAGAATGTCAAGGTTCATACAATTGTAGAGCTTAATGTGAAGGTCTGGGTTCTTGACGTGTTTGGCAAAGAGTTCTGTCCATAAACCTTCGAAATTAAGATCAAACTTCAAAACCATGAGCTGCTCAATGCCGCATAGAATACGCAAGCTTTCTTCTGTCATTCTATCACACTTGTGTACTTCCAGGTGAGTCAACACTGGCAGCTCAAGTAGGTAAGGCGCAGATTGATCTGTGAAGCAACAGTTGCTAATCAAGCGCAGATTGGTCAGCTTCTTAAAACAAGATAGATGATTCAAACAGCGATTTCCAAAATAGCGTCCAAAGCTTCGTAAGTTGCACAAGGTTAATTTCTTTACTTGGGGACAGTTTTCAGCGACTACACGCAGAGTCTCGTCGTACAAAAGACAGTCATTAAGCCGTAGCTCGACTAAATTTGGAAAGAACTTAATGAGAGACAAAACATGAATCTGTGTGGACCAGTCTGAATCTCTGACAGTGAGAGATGAAACCTGTTTCAAATGTTTTAATTTTTCAGTAGTAAAGCTGCTGATATTATCACACAGACAATACAAGGTCAAGGTTTTCAACTTTCTGCATTGTGATAGATGGGGCAAGACACAGCGATTTTCTTGTGTTTCACACATAACACCTACAGTGTGCATAGATCGTCTTCTGATCCTCCAATAGGACACAAGGTCATTCTCTTTAATTATAAAGAAATTGCTGTTTAGGTGTTCTAAATTAGGAAAGTATTTGTGCAGGAATTTTAAATTCAGATCCTTGCAATCCTCAGCGAGAATTAGATTCTTGATCTTCTTGATTGGGATATGTATATTGTCACATAAACAATCCCACTGGATAGTGAGCTGTTCTAAACTGGGACAGGTCCTAACTAGGCCTTCAAATAGTTCTCGGCAGACTCTGGAGCGTCTGACGTACCTCAGGTCCAAGGCCTGCAACATTGGGGAGATCTTCAGGTTGTTTATGATATCCTCACTGCTGTCCTTCCATTCTGGCTGGTACACGATGCCTCGCCAAAGTTTACTGTCTCGAGACACCTGCTGCCACCAACGGCAGACAAATTGAACTTTCACCAAATCACGGTACGACAAGTAGGAGAAAATTTCTAGAAGCACGTCAGCTGGTAGGAAGCCTGAGTTAGTCTCCAAGTTGAGCTGGAAGAGAATGAAGACATTTCTAGGAGCACGTCAGCTGGTAGCAAGCCTGAGTTAGTCTCCATGTTGAGTTGCAAGAGAAAGAAGACATTTCTAGAAGCACGTCAGATGGTAGTAAGCCTGCGTTAGTCTCCATGTTGAGCAGGAAGATAAAGAAGACATTTCTAGAAGCATGCCAGATGGTAGTAAGCCTGCGTTAGTCTCCATGTTGAGCAGGAAGAAAAAGAAGACATTTCTAGAAGCATGCCAGATGGTAGTAAGCCTGCGTTAGTCTCCATGTTGAGCAGGAAGAGAAAGAAGACATTTCTAGAAGCACGTCAGATGGTAGCAAGCCTGAGTTAGTCTCCATGTTGAACTGGAAGAGAAAGCGATCATAGCAATCATTTCTGCGATAACTAGCATTTTAATCCGTGCTAAGGAGGCTATACTAAGGTCATCTCTTGTCATTGGTGCTGAGGCAGAGAAACCCACGGCCGTGGCTTTAGTAGTGGGAACTCATGGAGGTGTAATGTATATATTTTGTTCATTGTTAGAAATGAAGAGGTTCATTATAAATGCAGTAATAAATTCAAATGCCAAAAATTCTTTACACTAAGGCATTGGATATTGTTCAAAGTAAGTGCACTGAACCTAATATGGTGCACCATATAGATAGACTAGCAGTAGTGCCCGGCTTCGCTCGGTAGATTTATTTGTTTCATGGATGATAATGAATACTACTACAGAAATGGCACATGATACTTAAACTATCAGGAGGGAAATATTTTTTTAAATGTAACTTTTTTGTGGTGGTGGTGGTGGTGGTAGTGGTGGTGGTGGTTGTAGTGGGGGTGATAAGCAGTACAGTATAAAGCACGTAACATTTAGGTCATTTTCCCGAAATGATAATGATAATAATGAATAGGGAAACTGCTATTTATTAACTACAGCACTGTCACATGTAATTTATAAACAAATTTCTAAAAATGATTAGAAAGAGGAATAAATGAAATAAAAGACACTGCCTAGGGCCTATATCTCATTCTCTGTTAGAAATGTAGTTATAGAGTTATTGTTGTTTTAAGGGGCGGAACTAAGAGGTAATCTGCCCCTTTAGAAATGTAGAGACCAATAGTGTCGTCTTTTGTCGTATAGCGCCGTAGGAATATAATTAGAACACTTGGGAAAACTTTGGCTGTCCCGAGCTCCTGTAGTAGCAATAGTATCGTTTATCGCCACATAGCGCTCAACGATAAGTTTCGGAATACATTAAGGTAAATTTGAAAGCACCAACGCTTATTGCAGCTGATAGCCTGAATGTATTGCACCAACACCATTGCACTTATACAGAGGCATAATATTTTCAGGATGATAACTGTTTTAAGGGGCCTAAGAAATCTTTTTACACTAATTACTCCCCGTGACTGCAATTTATAAGCAGCGCAAGATTTAAGTATTTTCGCAATTCTGCACCAAAACACTGGTAGGGGCGACGTGAGGCAGGCCGAATCGCCAGTCAACAATAGACTTATTAAAATACTCTCACAGTTACACTACTACGGACATGAATGGTTCTAGGAACTTAATACGTGGTTTTCAAGTTCAGTCTGTTTGTTATTCTAAATGTAGGGAATGGAGAGCGTTGCCCAAAATATCAAGTGGACAGTGTTATCAGCAGGGTTTCAAAGTGCATTTAAAATTTGGTGCAATTAGGAGGAACAGTGTAGATTTGTGATAAAGGGACTAAATGCAGGGAATGGAGTGGTCTGTCCGAAATTTAAAGTGGACAGTGTCACCCGCAGGGTTCTAAAGGGTAAGTGTACAAAATGTGGTTCAGATCGGTGAAACGGTGTAGATTTGTTCCAAAGGACCTAAATGCAGGGAATGGAGGGGTCTGTCCAAAATTTCAAGCAGATATTGTTACTCGTCGGGTTCCAAATGGTAAGTATGTGAAATTTGGTTCAGATCGGTGCAACGGTGTAGATTTGTGCCAAAGGGCCTAAATGCAGGGAATGGGGTGGTCTGTCCGAAATTTCATGCCGACAGTATTACTCGCAGGGTTCCAAAGGGTAAGTATACAAAATGTGTTTCAGTTCGGTGAAACGGTGTAGATTTGTGCCAAAGGGCCTAAATGCAGGGAATGGAGTGGTCTGTCCGAAATTTCATGCAGATGCAGGGAATGGAGTGGTCTGTCTGAAATTTAATCTTGTATCTGGCTATCATATACAAAAATACTTTTTCGAATCCGATTTGTAGTTCCAGAGATTAGCGCGTTTAAACACACAAACATACAAACTCTTCAGCGTTATTATATTAGTTCGATAGGATAATTTAAATGATTAAGGCACAATACACGAGAAAACACTTTTAACTGGGTCAGTTCAATTCAATGCAGTTGCTATCGCCAGGTGCTGACTGCAATGCCATCTAGTAGCCAAGTCCACAAGCTAGGAGTCGAGGACGGTAGCATTTGGTAGCAAAAGTAGGAACTACTTGAAATTATTGACTGCTGTCGTTACTTCAATTAAAACAGATAACACAAATACAGCCATCTCAATTAACACCGGGTATCAGACAGATTCCACACACACCAAAGTACACGGGGCTACATGACCGCGTTGTCGCAGCCCCCAAGGAACCAACCAACCTAAGTGTAATGGATCTGATGATGTTCACTTGACGATTGAAACTCGTCATCCAAGTGTATTTATTAATCTCATGCAATTTATTTTTCAGGATTAGGGAACAACCCATCACAATTGGGTACAGTCGTGTTGACCGACTGAAAAACATTAAATTTCGATTACTAAGGAAACACTGAAAATTGCTTCAATAATGAAGGTGATTAGTATCAAATTCCCAATAATTCTTGTTCAGTACAGTTTGTAAATTATACAGAGAGCTTTGTAGAAAAGAGCAGGAAATGATAAAGAGCTCGCTCTACATCCCTTAGCAATATAGGGATATATTTTAGCATTATATAGATAATTTGTATTTTGTTTTATATTGTCCGTATTAAGCCCACCTAAGCTCATGCTGGTGATGATTTTTCAGAAAAGCATGGAATACTTCAACTATGAGTTACTAAACGCACCCCAGAAGCTTGTCTTAGCTTCAGGAGATCTTTTGACTTCGTTTGGAGGACTGGATTATTTTATTCAATACATTCAATTTATCTTCGATGTGCATATTTGAAAGAATCATTCTACGTAACTCTGCATAATAAGCCACTTTAGATTGGTCTAATATGTATTCCATTTTGGTAATGAAAAAGGTATATCATCGCAGAGACGCGAAGCACATGGAAATAGTTGATAAATGACTTCGACAGTAATCGAAGCCGGAACACGCCATGCCAGGCAGAAGCGACAACCCTTAGTGCATTTGATACGTGCAGACGTATAATTTTTTGTCATGTAGACTAAAGGTGCATCGGTATTATAATAGGACCAGGGAGTCCATAATCTACAGATTATAAAAGCATCAAGTTTTCTTTCGGCACTAAAGTGCTTGTGACAGTGTATTTCCAAAGTTTATACACGGGAGTGTGATATTTTCAAGAAAACAGTGAAATTGATAATTTTTGTGCTGAAGCACATGTGAATCGTTACACCACATGGTGAACAGAATGTCCAACGAAAATTGTTAAAGTGTTAAAATATTAGCAATATTAATTGCCAATGCTTACTACATTATTTCTACAATCAGTAAGAATCACGCCGTGTAAAGGCGGATCTTTCAATTCATCGTATTACACTGATATTCGAGTGATTGTGCTATACAATAAATATAAAATCTGTGACAAGAACAGCTTCAGTGAAAGCAGGCACATGATCAATTTTGCTTACAGCTTGCACAGTGTAATGCCAGTTTTAAGAAGTGGCACCAATATTAAAATCAGTGAATTTCCACCCAATTCCACCATTACTACCAGCACTTCGAGATGCCGAAACTAGTCCACGTGATGTTTAATCCCAGTTCCATGATGTTGACTATGAGGGCTTAAACCCCAGTATGGAGGAGCCATTGATCACTTAACGACACCTCAGGATGGAAACCGATGCTAGGATTATGAGGACCATGGCCAAGGAGTTGCAATCTTTGCTCTACTCCTGGATTGAAGCAAGGACCCCTCAAATTATGCCTTCCCAAGGTATAGGTGAACAACTGCCGCCGTGAGTTTCGATTAATTTCCTCTTGTATTGGTCATGGATCAGGGCTGGATTAGTTTTAGACAACCGTAAGCATAACAGTCATTTAGGTAGGTTTCCTGTCGGTGGGTTTCATTCTCATGGGCTTTGTGTTAGCTCAGGTCTAGAGTTAGACACCCCACGGGTTCAACCCGGGTGAAATAATTGTAATTTTGTGTAGTCCACATACTGGACATGGATTTATAACTTCGAGTAGTAATGTTCAGCTGTTGCTGAAAGCACAGTCATTCTTTGAAGCTTCCTTTAATGTGAAATATTTGTACGTCACTGTAGGGGGCGTATCGTTTAGATGCAGAAGTGGCATCTAGATGTAGATAACGCATCGACATAATTATTATACATAATTTTTGTATGGTCTTAGAACCAGATTCAAGCAGAATCAGAATAGTGTAAGAGTGTGCTGTAGGTTAACTCACTCTAAATACTCTAAACCCCGCATTACACTTTATACGTATCATTTGCAACTAACACCCCAGATGTAAGTGTATTATAACATTTATAGGCTTTGATATGCTTAGCGCACAATATTTTTGTAATAATAATCTTCCGCCATGTAGTGGGCTATCTTTCAAAGACATTACAGAGTAGGCATTTCTTTCTTTTGTTACTCGTTGCCCATTTAATGGCCAACACATGACTATCAGCGAGTTTGAAGGGCTAACTAGAGTTCAGCAACTTCAAGTGTGACCCTGCGTGAGTGCTAGCTCCGTCAGCCAGAGTGACAGAGAGTACAGCGGGCTTGTAGTTCGCATTTTTTCCGGGGTTTCAGTTGGAGTTGCTGCGCTCTAGAACGTCTCAGATATACAAAGAACAATGTGATAATATTCTCACGTGTAATAGATCAGAACTATGAACTTTATCTAGTGAAATCAACAATTTTCTTAATGTTTTGATGGACATTGCTTTGCAATGAATGTGAGTTGCTGCTATAAACATTCACTTGAGGTCGGCAGAATTACAGATGTCGACGATCGACGTTAAAGCACAGTTAGATTTCCTAGCAGCCACCTGGAGTTTCCGTGTGAGACCATAGATATGATACAGCTCTCTTTGCATTGCCTAAAGGGTACTTTTATCGAGACATTCTTGGTGCTCGAACGGAATGTAATTTAGGTCACAGTAATTTTTTAGTACAGGGTAACCAGAGAGTCACGTCTTCCATTATTTTTGTTATATTCGCATGATGTTGTAAGCGAATGAATGATGTGTCTTATATTATGATGAGTACTATCAGGGTAATTCTTGGGAATGAACCATACTTTTGTTCATTTAGGCTATTTATTACCACTTAAAGTGGTAGATGATTTTTGCCATGGTTTGACACGAAGACATGGGGTAGTTTCCGGTGCCATCAGATTCAAATTGTGTTTGACTGCTGAGGTTATCTCTCTCGTGATCCGGCTGAGGGACGCGATGAGATACTTCTTGAATGGTTTGATAGAGCTTTGAACGCCCATCTGGTAGTCGTGTTATTGTGGACCTGAATTATATTTTTATTATATTGGAGCCGCTTAGAGCTCAAGACAGTAGTGACTTGTCGGGTCACACGTCTCGTAAGCATCTGGTACAGACTTACGACTAATGTCTATAAGATTGTGTTATTGTAGCAGGCAGCAGCCGTGTGTTCTCTGTTGTGTTTTATTCTTTGGTCCATAAGCCTTGCATAGTTGTCATTCTTCATAACTAAGATACTCATAGACGACGATAGTAATAATAAATACCCATAAATCATAAAAGCTCATTATTATTAAACTAACGCGGGTTAATACTATTATTAAATAATAACAGCTGTTTAACATTGATCTTATTGACTTTTCGCTGGACCAATGCAATGCGCTTGATAAGAGATATTCCTGAAGGGATGATTTAGAGAGGGAAACAACACGTTTAGACTTGACAGGAGCCCTGAGGCTGACCGGAGGTGATTAACTCGAGGGTTGAGTACCCTTGCTGATGACCTGCTGTGATAATAGCATACTTTGATTAATTCTTTTACACACTTTACAGATGACGAATGGAACGAATAGTCTCCATTTCGCTGTAGGAAGGGTAATAAGAATATTTGTTTATGTGTTTATTTATTCATTTATTGAATGTATAATTCCCTATGTGAACCCTACTATTGTTTCATATGTAGTATTTCTTGTACAGTTATAATTGTAATGCCTATAATGTATTGAAATGACTTATATTAGTATTTGTTGTTAACCCGGACGCTTAACACAGATGTTTATGTAACTTAGGAATTAGCTTAGACAGATAAACTTAAATGTAAATATGGGGAGTGGTCACAGTATGATCTAGATTTTTGCTGTCAAGTTTGACTATTTTTATGGCATGATGATTCTTCTCAGAACATCGTTACCTTTTCCTTGTATTTAAATTAGGGCTTTTGTGCCTTTTTTCCAAGTTTTGATCATAAGGGTTAATTTCCATTAGCTTAGGGGTTGTTTTTCTTTGATTTTTATTAGATAGCGGATTAGCTGATCGTGAAACTCTCTGATCCTAGGTTAGGGGTTGGTTTTTATTCAATAAATATTCCAACGATTTTTACTTCAGTCTGGACTCCCTTCTTTAGTAGTTTGTTTCCTTTGGGGGTGTATTTCCAGGGGTGTCTTATGACATAACAATCATGATGGGTACCTGATCCTGCGGTACAGGAGTCTCGTGCCGGCGAGCACTATTGGATTGCACTCCAATCCTCTTCTTCGGTATGTGGTCGGAGGAAGAGGTCATCTGGGAAGCCATACTCGGTTGGTGGTGACCAGATGACCTCCTCCAACGGGCACATAACATTGCTATATTACTCCAGCCCACAGACCAGAATTATATTTCATATCACAGTCCGGAAGAGAACCCAAGACATCTCAACTCGGTGATTAAATACGTCAGGGTCAGTATGACTAAGCAAAATGTTTTAGAAAGAGGGCTCCATTTTTTTTTATAACAACTCAATTATCGGAAGCAGTATGACTAAAGCAGAATTATTTAGACAAAGGGCTCCAAATTGTTTAATAACAACACAATTATTGGAGGCAGTATGACTAAAGCAGAATGTTTTAGACAAAGGGCTCCAAATTGTTTAATAACAACACAATTCTTGGAGGCAGTATGAATAAAGAAAAATATTTTAGACAAAGGGCTCCAAATTGTTTCATCATCATCATCATCGTCCCACTCCAGTCGCCCGGGTGTGGTTAACAAGCCTCTTCCACTCGTTTCTGTCCTTCCACTTTTCCTGCTCCATTACTTCCTCCACATCCAATCCAGCTTCTCCGATGTCCTTCCGAATCTGATCCATCCATCTTCTTCTTGGTCTTCCAACTGATCGCTTACCCTTAACTTCTCTTTCCAACTCCCTTCTTGCCGCTCGTTCCTTTCCCATTCTCTTCACATGTCCGAACCATCTCAGTCTTGCTTTCCGTATCTTCTGTACTAACGGTTCCACATTTAGCTCTTCTCTGATTTTAACATTTTGAATTCTATCTCTTCTTGTCTTTTTTACAGATGTTCTTAAAAATTTCATTTCTGCTGCTTGGATCTTACTATCTTGTCTCTTGTTAGTTACCAGCGTTTCCAGTCCGTATGTTACAATTGGTATGAAGTACTGTTTATATAGTGTTAATTTCGTTCTCCTGGGCACTTTGTCATCCCATAAAAGCTCTCTGACATGATGATAGAATGTTGTGCTTTTACTTAGTCTGTTGTTAATTTCAGGGTTGATTTCATTACCTCCGTTAACAATGCTACCCAGATATGGGAACTGTTCCACATTCTCTAACCATTCTCCATCTATGTTCACTTGGCTTCTCTTTTCCTCTTTTCCACAGTGCAGGACTACAGTTTTCTTTTTACTAATTACCATTCCAAACTCCTTCAGCTTTTCATTCCAAATGTCCAATCTCCTTTGTACTTCCTTTTCTCCCTCTCCCCAAATCACCACATCATCTGCAAATACCAAGGCCTTCACTTCATCACTACTGATACTCTGTTTTACACGTTTTATGATTTCATCCATCAATATAACAAATAATAATGGTGACAGTGCACTTCCTTGCTTGAGGCCTTTTTTTGTATAGAATGTTTCAGAATCACCACTACCCACTTGTACACTGCTCTTACTCTCATAATACAACATTTTTATCTTGTTAATTAGTGATTTTGGTACATTCCTTTTCAGTAGGCATTCCCATACATATTTTCTTTTAACTGTATCATAGGCTTTTTCCACATCCAAAAATATAAAGATGATTTCCTTGTTCATTTCTAGATGCTTTTCCATTATCATTCGCACTGCAAATATCAAGTCTATTGTTGATCTATTCGGTCTAAAGCCATACTGTTCTTCCTCTAACTGAGGTTCTATTATATCCCTCAGTCTCTTGCCTATGACTTTCTCCATTATTTTTAGCCCATGTGATAACAATGTTATACCTCTATAATTTTCACATTTCTTCCTATTTCCTTTCTTGAACAGTGGTACAATGCTTCCTTGTTGCCAATCTTCAGGTATCCTTTCATCCTTCCATATGGCATTGAGGGTTCGGTATAGCCACTGTAGTCCAATGCTTCCTGCTGCCTTAATCATATCAGCATTGAATTCGTCTTTTCCACTTGCTTTACCTTTGCTCATTGCTTTCACTGTCCTTTCAAGTTCCAACCATGTTATTGGGTTCTCTTCTTTTTCTCCATCTATTTCCATTTTCTTATCTCGTTCTTCCTCTGGGAAGTCATCCCCATTATAAAGCTTTTCAAAATACTTAGACATCACCTTCTGAAGACCTTTTTCATCATGTACTATGGAACCATCTTCTCTCTCTAATGCCTTGATTTTTTCTTGGTCTGCTCTTTTCGATTTTATTACTCTATACAGTAGTTTCCGATTTCCTCTACTATCTTGCTCAATTTTGTTGGTGAACTCTCCCCAGCATTTCTCTTTTTCTTTCCTGATACTCCTTTTTACTTGTAGTTTTAATCTTTTGTATTCCACATGTAACCTTTCTATCTTATCCTCATCTTTCTGATACGTTTTTTGCTTTTCCTTATCCATTTCTTTCTTCACCTTGTTCCTTTCTTTTATTTCTTGCTTTATTTTGTCTGTCCACCACCGGGTCTCCTTTTCCTTAACCTTTGCTTTTGTTTTCCCACATACCTCAACTGCTGCTTCAACAAATGTCTGTCTGAAATTGTTCCACTCTTCTTCTCCACTTTGTGTTTCTGTGTTAGGCAGCTTCATTTTTATCCTATCTTGGAATGCTATCCTTTTGTCCTCCTCCTCCAATTCCCAAATCCTGATCTTTGTTTTTTTCTTAAGTACAATTTTAGGGATTTTTACTCGTTTTAAATCCACTATTAATAACCTGTGATCACCTCCCATACTTTCACTGGGGATTATCTTCGCATCCATGACGTATCTTCCCCATTCTCGGTCTGTTATCACAAAATCGATGAGAGTACCATACTGTCCATCCCAACTATACCGGCTGATCTTATGGCTATTCCTCTTCTTGAACCACGTGTTCTTTATTATCAGGTTATTTCTGACACAAAAATCCAACAGTTTCTCTCCATCTTCATTTCGATCGCCATACCCATGTGGACCCAAAACATTCTCATATCCCATTCTATCAGTTCCTACATGAGCATTTAGATCTCCCATTATCATGATCCCATCTCCAACAATATGTGATTCCAGTTCACTGAGGAAATCATCTTTTTCTTCCAAGCTACATCCTGTCTGTGGAGCATACACCTGTATTATCTTCAGTAGTTCCTTATTTACGTGTATTTGCATTATTATAATTCTTTCATTTACATACTCAACTTCAGCTATTGGTCCAACATTTTGATTCACTATAAAGCCCACTCCATTTCTTTTCTCTTTACGGTTACCCATCCAGTACAAGGTGTACCCCTTACTTAGTTTCTTCATTCCTTTTCCCTTCCGTTTCACTTCACTTAATCCCAGGATGTCGAGTTTTCGTGTCTCCATTAGGTCAATCAATTCATTTTCCTTGTCATTCAGTGTTAAAATATTTATTGTTCCAAATCGGGTTTTGTTCTCTGATCTATCACTTGCACAAACATCAGCATTACCATCATACGCTGCAACTGTAGTCACAATTCTTGGAGGCAGTATGACTAAAGCACAATGTTTTAGACAAAGGGCTCCAAATTGATTAATAACAACATAATTCTTGGAGGCAGTATGACTAAAGCAAAATGTTTTAGACAAAGGGCTCCAAATTGTTTAATGACACAACTATCGGAGGCGTTATGAATAAAGCAGAATGTTTAGACAAAGGGCTCCAAGTTGTTTAATGACAACACAATTCTTGGAGGCTTATGACTAAAGCACAATGTTTTAGACAAAGGGATCCAAATTTTTAATGACAATTATCGGAGGCGATATGACTAAATCAGAATATTTAGACAAAGGGCTCCAAATTGTTCAATAACAACACAATAATCGGAGGCAGTTTGACTAAAGCAGAATGTTTTCAACAAAGGGCTCCAAATTGTTCACTTGTTGTCCATTCGGCAGATGTGACCATAAAATTTCAATCGTCTCTTACGCACGGTATCAGTGAACTTATTGATTACTGTGTACAAGTCTGTGGTTTTCCTTTTAATCCATATACCATTAACTTAAACGGGGCCATATATTTTCCAGAGAATTTTACGTTCCTGGATTTCGATTTCACCAATTTCAGAGTGGCCTCCTAGAGATATAGTTTCGGAGGCGTACAATGCTTCCGGAAGAGCAACTGTCTGGTAGTGCCGTAGTTTTGCATTTCGTGACATCACTCTTTTATTATAGTGATTCCATGTTATTCGGTGTGCTTTCTGAAGTTTGGTAGCTCTTTCTAAATTAGCTTTCCTGTCCAATCCAGACGGTACAATAATTTCTCCTAAATATTTGAAGGAAGGTACGTGTCTAATTATTCCATAGTTGGTCTGTAGTGGAGATCTCGGGATATTCTGGTCTCCATTTACTATGAAATGCGTCTTCTCATACGATATTTGGAGTACTGTCTTTGATGCTAACTCATGTAACTTATCTATGGCATACTTGGTTTCTTCACTAGTCTTGGTAAAGATAGCTAGATCATCAGCAAAAGCTAGGCATTTTACTTTTATTTTCTGTTACAGAGTACCAATGCTTATGCCTTTGATGTTGTTTTCCCACTCCCTGATGACTTTGTCTAACACTAAGTTAAAAAGCAGTGGGGAGAGGCCGTCACCTTGTCGAACTCCGGTATGTACTTCGAAAGGCTCTGATAGTTCACCTAGAAACTTCACTTGAGATGTTGTGTCAGTGAGAGTCTGGCAGATTAAGTCCCTGGTTTTCCTGTCAACTCTGAGCTCTTCTAGGGTGTTCAGAACAGTTTGTCTGTCAATAGAATCACACGCCTTCTTAAAATTCACGAAGGTGACAATGTGTTGGTACTGCGGCGTATCCTTAATATCGTCTTTAGGCTCCAAATCTGCTCCGAACACGATCTATCTTTCCTAAAGCCTGCCTGGTATTCACCAATCAAATGATCAGTTTGTTGTTCTACTCTGTTTAAGCATGCTTTAGATAATACCGTGTATATAATTGGTAAAAGTGATTATACCTCTGTAGTTGTTGGGGTCCGCTCGGTCGCCCTTTTTATGCAAAGGATGGATAATGGCATTCTTCCAGTCCTTCGGAATTATTTCGCTCTCCCATATTTCTGTTAGGAGTGTATGAATTCTCCTTATGAGGTCATCTCCTCCTATTTTCAACATCTCAGCAGTTATTCCATCGTTCCCAGGGGCTTTGTTATTTTTGAGCGATTGGATTATCTCTTTTATTTCTTGAGCTGTTGGGGGAAGTGAGTTTGGGTTTGGTACAGGTTTTTCAAACTGCAGCCTTTCCACTGGAGGATCACAGTTCAGTAGAGTTTGGAAATAATCAGCCAGTATCTTGCAGTTCTCCTTACTGTTTGTTTCTAGTCCATTACGTCGACGGAAACTTAATGTTGGTGGTTTGTACCCTGACAAGTCCTCACGGTATGTCTTGTAAAAATTTCGAGTGTTGTTTTTCTGGAAATCCTGTTCTAACCCTTCGAGTCTGATTTTGTTGTAGGCACGTTTTTCGCGCCGGATTGTTTTGAGGTCAGTTTTTTAGTTTTTAGGAAGTTCTCCCATCTTTCCACTGTTCGATATCCATTCCACTGATGCCATACTTTGATTTGGTCATTGACGGCTTCATCGCAAGTTGTGTTCCACCATCTATGCTTTCTTTTCCTAGGTGGTTGTCCTAATTTCATGGCTGATGACTGTAATGTCTTGCGAAGGTCTGGCCACTCCCTAGGATTTTCTTCCTGTAAATCTCGTACGAAAACCTCGGCGTTCTTCCTCAAGCAGTTCGGATCAACTCTTGGAAACCGGTTGCCTTTAGGTTTGGATCTGTTTGGTTGAAACCGAACCTTGATTTGCGTGAGGTAGTGATCCGAATCTACCACTCCCTTCCCTACCTTAACATTCTGAATCTCCAGCATATTCTTTGCGGAAATAGCCACATGATCTATCTGAAATTCCCCTTAATAACGGGTTAGGTGATCTCCAGGTTTTCTTTTTGTGTAATGGTCTCATAAAGTGCGTGGACATGAGTCTCAGCATGAATAATGTACAAAAGTTTATTAGACGCTCTCCATTCTTATTAGTCCGCCGATGTGCGGGATGGAGTCCTACTATTGATCTGTAATCTTCTCTCTGCCAACCTGCGCATTGAAAACCCCTAATAAGATTTTCACGTGATGTTTGGGGATTTTACTTGTAGTTTCCTCTAGTAATTCCCAAAAGTCTTCTACATTCTGTAGATTTCTCTTATTGTCTATGTTAGTGGGAGCATGGGCATTTATCAAGGCATATGCCTTGTTGCTTGATTTAACTGTAAGCACTGAAATTCTTTCGCATGGCGATGTGAAGTCGATAGCTGAATCTAAGATAGTTTTCCTCACTGCAAAATCCGTCCCAAACATTAATAAATTGCCTGTGATATTAATGGCTGGTTTACCCTTAAATATCCTGAAGTTTTCAGAGTCGAAATGGTTCTCATCTTGGAATCGTGTTTCCTGAATTGCTAGGATTTGAATATCAAATTTGTCCAGGACGTCAGTCAGTTGTTTGAGCTTTCCTGTTTTCAGCAGGGTATTGATGTTAATAGTACCCAAGAAGTTCTTTTTCTTGGGGCGAAGAGATTTTGAGAAGCTCCGATCCTTCTCTGAAGCATGATTTCGTTCCCGATTCCCCAGAATCCGATGATCGGGAAAGACCGGACGTGTGTCCGGGGCCTGGGGTAGTTGCGTTAGTAGTGTGTGTTCCATCATGCCTTAGTTACAAGTTGAATATACAACTAGTGGTGATCTTAAGATAAGATCACGAAATTACTACTCGATTGTTGAGATCGAGAGGTGCCTCTAGGTGTTCTATGGCTTAAGTGTGTTTGGTCCGCGAGAGCTATTTTATTTCGCTCAAGTCTGCCGGCAAGCCGGTGAGGACCCCCTATCCGCCACCTGGGATGTGCCACGTCGGAGTATCACCTCTCCGCCAGCTACGACAGCGTAGTAGGTTCGTGGTTCCTTTGTTGTCTTTTCTACCCTACCCCTCTCTGAATCGATGGCTGTGATAAGACTGAGGAATCACAGTGTTCTTAGAAACTGCTAAGTACCCGCTTTTCACCCCCATCAATAGAGAGATGGACAAGGCAGGAAAGACAGCGAACCTATTAATATTATCTTAAAAATAAATATTACGAATTAGGATACATATTTGAGATTATGTGAAATATCCTGATTTCCATAGCTAAATACAACCACCATTATTTTTTTTTTTTTATTTTTTTTTTCAAAACGAAATATACCCATTCATTTTTATCAATCTTTTGTCAATAACTTTTTATGTACTTTGTATAATTCGGTGCACTTTCTAGCTATCATTTTAGCTATATATTACTCCAATTTGATAATCCTGTCTGAAGATATATGTTTTTCATCTCTCCTGTAAAATTTATGATTATGGAGATATTCAGTTTTGAAAACAAGCTCCTCAATTCTTCCCTTGACCAAAACTGGTCTTATACAGAACCTGTAAGATTATTGAAAAAATATGATAAATGTCTGATTCATAAACCTTTCTGTGAGTCATCAGGAATTGAAAATACTGTCAATTATCACTTCTGCACTGGAAATATGTGTAATATTACCTTCGTAAATTGAGGAAAGGATATACATTATACTGGAGTGGTGGCCAAGAGGCAAAAAATGGCGTGGGACTGATAACCTCGAAACAACTGGAGGAGTATGTTGAAGTGGTAGAGTGTGTGAGTGACAGAATAATGAAAATTAGAATGAAGATGAAGAATGACGTGATGGACTTCATACAAGTGTATGCACCACAGACTGGAAACAGAGAAGAAGATATTGAAGTATTCCTGGAGGATGTAGAAAGAGTAATCTCAGATGTAGAAGTGGTGATCATGGGAGATATGAATGCACAAGTCGGAAATGAGAGACAAGGAAAGGAAGAAGTTGTTGGACCATATGGATATGGGAAAAAGAACCGGGAAGGAGAGGAACTTGTAAACTTTTGTGAAAGGAATGGACTGATAGTGGGTAATTCATGGTTTCGGAAGAAAAACAGCAGGAAAATTACGAGATATGGGTGGGGTGATAGAAGAACAAAATCAGTAATTGACTACTTCCTGGTGGAAAGGATAAATCGCAGAAAGCTGATGGATGTGACAGCTTTACCAGGAGAAGCATTTGATGGGGACCATAGAACTGTGGTGGCAAAATTTAGATGGGGAAAATTGGAAAGCCTAAAGGAGATCAGAGAAAGTAAAATAAAAGTATGGAAATTGAAAGACAAAGCTGTACAGGAAGATTTTCTGGAGAGATTGAAGCAACAAATCCCAGTTACTGAAGTGGAAAATGTAGAAGAGGAATGGTCCCACTTTAAAAAGGCATTTGCTGGTGCAGCAGAGAGTGCTTGTGGTAGGACGTCAACAAGAGTGAAAGAGAAGGAGACACCGTGGTGGAATGAGGAAGTGAGGAAAGCAGTGAGAGAAAAGAAGTCTGCATGGAAAGAATGGAACCGAGATCAAACAGAAGAAAGCAAAAGGAAGTATCACGACAGCAAACGGAGGTGTAAGAAAGTGGTAGGAGAAGAAAAGAAGAAAAGTTGGGAAGAATTTACACGAAGAATGGAAACAGATGTAAGTGGCAGTAAAAGGATGCTGTATGGGCTTCTAAGAAGTAAGAGGAAAGAAAGGGTTACTACAAAGCTTGTGAAAAAGGAAGATGGAGAGTTGTTAACACACCCGGAAGAGATAAAGGGACGATGGAAGGAGTATTTCGATAAGCTATTGAACGTGAGCAATTGTACTGGTGAGATCGAAGTGACACAGCCTGACGACTCTATAACAGAAGATGATATAACAATGCTGGAGGTAGAATTAGCAGTACAGAAGATGAAGAGGGGAAAAGCAACAGGGGTGGATGAGATCAGTGTAGAAATGATAAAGGCTGCTGGACCTGTTGGTATGCAATGGCTGTATCGACTGTTAAAGTGTGTGTGGAAACGGAAATGTGTACCAGAAGACTGGGTGAAAGGGCTAATAATACCAGTGTTTAAGAAAGGGGACAAGAAAGTGTGTGATAACTATAGAGGGATCACCCTCATATCACAGATAGTAAAAATACTGGAAAGGATATTAGAAAGAAGAATGAGAAGAAAGGTGGAAGGAGAGTTGCAAGAGGAACAGTATGGCTTCAGGAGTGGAAGATCCACAGTGGACCCAATCTTTAGCTTGAGGCAGGTGATGGAAAAGAACTGGGAATATGGAGAGGATTTGATCATGACTTTCATAGATCTAGAAAAGGCATATGATAGTGTCCCCAGAGAGAAGGTATGGGAAACCATGGTTAAGAAGAGACTGGAAAGAGAAATGTTGGAAATGGTGCAAGCAATGTACAACAACTGTGTTAGCAGGGTTCTGACCCCTGTTGGAAAGACAGATTGGTTTAGGAACAAGACTGGACTAAGACAGGGGAGTGTGCTGTCACCTCTTTTATTCATAATGGTAATGGATGAAGTTGTAAAGGAAACAAAGGAAGCATATGGACATAAAGAAATGAAGTTACTATTATTTGCAGACGATATTGTGGTCTGGGGAAGGAACACGGAAGAAGTGCAAAAACAACTAGATGCACTGAACGAAAATATTCAGAAGTATGGCCTGAAAATCAGTATAGAGAAAAACAAGACCATGGTGATGACAAGAGGGGAAAGACAAGGAAAGGGCATTGTGAAAATTGGAAGTCAGAGTTTGGAAATTGTGGACACGTTCAAATACCTAGGAAGTGAATTGATGCAAACTGGTAGGTTGGACATGGAGATTGGCAGGAGGGTACAGCAGAGCAATGCATTCTATCAAAGTGTAAGAAAACTTGTTTGGGATAAGGAAGTACCAAGGAAAAGCAAGGAGGTAATGTATAAAATGTACTATGTACCCATATTAACGTATGCAGCTGAGACTTGGACCCTGACGAGCAGGCAAGAGAGTAGAATCCAAGCCAGTGAAATGAAATTCCTAAGAAGTATGATAGGTAAGACAAGGAAAGACAGAGTGAGGAATGAAGATGTTAGGAAGGAAGTTGGGATGGGAAAACTAAATGAGAGAATTGAGAAGAATAAACTAAGGTGGTTTGGACATGTAAAGAGGATGGAGGAAAATAGAATACCAAGACAGATGCTGGAGGCGAAGTGCAAGGGTAAGAGAGCAAGGGGAAGACCTAGAACAAGGTGGATTGATTCAGTGAAGAACAGCGTGAGAAAAAGAAATCTGGACTGGGACAAGATCGTGGAAGAAGAATGGTGGAAGGAAAGAGGAAAGTGGAGAAGTGCCATAAATACCCCGACCCGGAAGGAGCTGGATAAGGGGAAATGATGATGATGATTACCTTCGTAAATAAAGGTTTTTATTTCATACTTGTTCAACAATGGCAGCCATGTTTGAGGCGCAAACATAGACGGCATATCACGTCCCATAACTATTGCCAATATGCAGTACTTTTTTTTTTCTAAAATCTATTTAAGGGGTACACACAGTTGTCGACAAAAGATCACGATCTTGTAATGTCCGGTCATTGTGTACGAATCATTAACTTGCAGCTTTTTCGATGCCTGGGTGGATGTTAAGTAGTTCGTTATTTTCTTCATCCTTCAAAACTAACCACACGCACAAAATAACAACCTAACCCGCCTCCAAACACTAGCCTGAGTGCTTATAAGAACGGAATGCCGAGTTGCCGACCAAGAGAAACTGATTCTATAGAATGATTTAAATCCAGGATAACTCGAAATCTCCTCCAGCTGTTGTGAACTAGATACAAATGTACCAATATATATATTTTTTAGCATTTTTCAAATGTTTAAAGGGTACGCATAACCCTGAAGAAAAGCACTGCCAGTAACCTATAAGGATTAGGGTTAACAAAAGGCAGTGTAACCTTGCTTGCAACATTCATATCTCAATGCCTCCTCACATTCAGTTTAATCGTGAGACTCAGAGATGAATTTGCCTACCTACAAAAGGGCCTGAATTATCAATAAAATAACAGGAGCTACTGTGGTGTAGGCTCCATTAAAGTAGGTTGCAAAGTGAACCTGGATTATTAATACAATATCATTAGCTGCTGTTAGCTGTTCAGATAGAAAAAGAAAATAGTTAAAACATACGAACACAATTTAACATGAAAATATTCCTATTATTATAAGAGATGTAATGTTGTTTCAAAGATTACCTTTATTTGATGTTCCTCTGTAATAGCCAGGATTCCATCACCAACCTCATCCAGCAGGTTATCAGTGGGTAACTGCCCGTTTGACTCCTGCGAAGTATTATACAAGCATCACCCAATAGCACTACTAAGTAACATGTAACATAACATTGCTTGTCATACATATCAACAATAATGCAATAGTACAAAAACTGTTTGGGGAAATAAAATATAACCTATAACGTTGGTGAATACATTGGTTTGAGAAAACCATTCTGCATCACTTTTGATGAATGGTTTTTGCTCCATACTGTTCAGGGAACTAGAACACAGAGACCGTACGTGTACACCAACTCAAATGTAGTATTGCAATCCGAATGTAACCCTCGAGGTGAACAGTGAGACATAATATACTCTAGTTTCACTTGGCAATAACGGGTAACTTAGGCTATTAAGCATGACTTTATAAGTAATGTCGAATGAATTTAATATCAATTATTGAGACTGAATGGCTAAAATGAGGAAATGATTAGTCCCAGCAGTGAAATGTAGCTATGACCATCCCAAGTACGGATGAATGATAAATAGATAGATTTTTTATTAATTCCATTTGATCAAATACATGTAGCCTATATAATACATTTTTATATAGGACACGTCAGAATTTACATCTATAAAATAAAAATACTAACAAGTATATATTACTAATACTACAGGGTGGGGCAGAATGGACTCCCTGATTTGAAGGATGAATTGTGAAAGAACATATAAAGATAATCTCAAAACGTTTTTATTTCCCAAAACTACATTCAATGCCATTTTATTCTAGTTTGGTTGTGAAAATTAGTTCATCCAGGTGACGACCTTGGCGAGCGATGCACATGTTGAGTCGTTCAAAAAAGTTTCCGAAAACTCTTCTCAGCATATCTTCTGATATTCCAGCGACGACATCTGTAATTGCCTCCTTAAGGGCTTCCAAGGTCCTTGGTCGAACTTTGTAAACCTCAGCTTTGAGATAACCCGAAAGAAAAAAATCGCATGGGCTCAAATCCGGGGAGCGAGGGGGCCATGGAACATCGCCACGTAAGGAGACCAGGCGGCCGGGAAACAGTCTTTGCAGGATTTGCCGTGAACGAAGGGCGGTATGAGCTGTAGCACCGTCCTGTTGAAACCAAAAGGCTTGTGTGTCATATTGCTGACCATACTCTTCCAATTTAGGTTGAAAAAAGTTCTCTAGCATGTCACAATAACGCTCAGAGGTAACAGTAACAGTTAGACCTTGAGATTCAAAAAAGTAAGGCCCAATTATGCCTATGGAGGACACGGCGCACCAAACTGTCACTTTGGGGCTATGATGAGGTCTTTGGTGGAGTTGACGAGGATTTTCAGTCGCCCAGTAACGAAAATTTTGCTTATTTACTGTGCCGGAGAGGTGAAAATGCGCTTCATCGCTGGACCACAGAATAGCGTCAGGTTGCACAGAGGTTAAAATTGCATTACAAGCATCTGTACGTTTCACCCAGTCTTGTGGACTCAATTCTTGAACGACCATCATCTTGTAGGGGTGTAAATTAAGGTCAGTACATAGCGTATAGAAGAGAAAGTGGCGCGACTTGTGGAGTTTGTATGGTCCAGCCGCTAGGTGGCTCTAGCGTCGGCTAGCGCTGAGTGAGGACGGTATCAATACAAGCAGTTGAATGTTACTTTTCAGTAACTGAATGTTATCAGCTTACACTACGTTGTATTAGACAAGATGATCCAAATATAAAATTCTCCGCACTGAGTATATACAACGCTAACGTCCGTTGTGTTAATTATGAAACATCAGATTGCGTCATAGGTTCATATAATAAGGAAATAAAACATTCTGACGGGGGTCAAAATGTAACTGAATGTGTGAAAATCGTAAAGCTACAGACCATTCACTACAGCACAAATAAAGTAAGTATATATAATACAGTATAATGACAAACTCACCCATATAACTTATAGCTCTCAGTTGTCCGAAGCTTTGGACAGCTTACGCGATGATTTTCCAGACTTAGAAGTTGACTGCTCTTTCCTAATTTCTTTCGTACGAAAGAAAAAGCGCACTTCATGAAATGTAAAAAGAGTTTTCCAATAAGGTCCAGTTTATGTTCCATACACCATCAAAAAATCACGGCCCTAAAACAATCTCATCAATGCTGTCCTAACGCTCATAAAATATATCAACCCACAAATTTGAAAGGGAAGATAATTCCATTTCAACGACTACTTCGACCTGTAAAAGAATGTTGAAGACACTGTCAGACGGTTGAGTTAGGTAACTAAGGGCATTTATTGTGCCAAAGTCCTTTATATTAGTGAAAGTTGCAGCTGTTGTGTCTGACGGCCTTTTCACTTTGAAGGGTTGTTGCACACTTCACACAGCTGATCCCTTTCCTTAGTTGCTTGACAATATACCCGGCTAGATAGTGTGGGACTGCACCAGGCTTCAAACTCCATCTCATTCTCGCCATTTCGACTGTCTGTCCTTCTATAATGAAAGTGTCCGTTTTTATAAGGAAATTATCGGAGCAATGTTTGTCACATAGCCTGCATATGACTTACTTGACAATTTAATGTCTTTCCTCGGAATGGCCTTAGTCCATTTAAATAAATCATCTTCGGCTTTTGGAGGTCTAAAAAAGTGCCTACCTGTTGCAGATGACTTGTCGTATCCAGATCGGCACCCGGGAACAAAACAACACGGCATATTCACTTACACAGTTTTGTTTGACGAATCTTACCAGGTTAATTCACTCGACAGCACAAACGTAAAGAAATAAGTGTAAAGGCTTACAAATACTAAACACACCAGTGTCATAACGCATGTATTATTTCACTATCGCTTCTTGATCGCATACACTTTTCAACACCAAGAAATAAGGACTAAACACGGCAGCATTTCCATGTTTTCAAACTCGCGAGCGCTTAGAAAGTGTCTCCAGCCAGCCACAACCAACCGCTGCACAGTCTACCGGCGGGCGCAGCAACTACCCATACTAAAGATACGGCAAACTCGGGAGTCGGCACACTTTCTCTTCTAAACGCTATGGTCAGTGTGTAAAATTCGCCTTACCGTTCTGGACGATATTCCAAGGGCAGCAGCATGTTTCCGCGCAGAGCGCGATGGAGACTGTTCAATGGACGCTCTCACTGCCACGATGTTTTCAGGTGTCCTCACACTTTTAGGTCGCCCAGCTGTTTTTTTAGGAAGTGCAGATCCTGTCGCCCGTACACTATTAATCCATTTCCTAATGGTTTTAGCATCAGGAACCTTATCGTGACGAGCCAAACCAAACCGCCTACGAAAAGCCCTCTGTGTCGCCACCACACTATCATTGTTTTTAAAGAACGTTTCAACGACAAAGCCTCTATGCTCACCAGACCACTGCATGGCGACTACTGAAATGAAAATGGCATCGTTTCCCCGACCTAACGCCACTATCCCCACTCCGCTAACGCACCTGCGCGCTCTACAGTGAGTGTTTGAAACTAGGGAGTCCATTCTGCCCCACCCTGTATAACAATTTATAACTTATTATAATAACAGATCTTAAGAGATACAATCTTATTGGACAAATATTTACACCTTACTCTATTATCATAATATGAAAACTTAATTCTATAAATACAACAACTTAGAGCTAGGTGTTACATTTAAAATAGAAAAGTAAAATATAATTATAGAATTCATCGCTCCTATATGCTAAGATATTCAACTACAGAGTAAAAACAATGGCACTGCAGATAAGCTTTCAACATTCTATCAAAGGTTTTTATTTTTGGGGCAAGTTTTATATACTGGGGTAGTTGATTGTATAATTTAACTCCTGTGTGAAAAGTTCCTTTTTGATATATGCGTGTGTGTGTGTGTGTGTGTGTGTGAAATATGAATGTTTTGATTTTGTCTTGTGTTATGCCTATGAACACCATTGTTTGTTTTAAGAAAAATATCCTTATTCATTAAATTCTTTTTAAAAAGCATAATACTTTCAAAGATATATATGCAGGGCAGTGGGAGAATGTTCAAATCTTTAAACAGAGGTCTACATGATTCTCTAGTGTTTACATTTGCCATAATTCTAATCACCCTCTTTTGTATCCTAAACCTGCTTAGTACATCTGGCGACATACCCCAAAATATGACCCCATATCTTAAGTACGAATGGAAATAAGCAAAATAAGTATTTCTTAATGTGTGCATGCTAGTGCAGGTTTTCAAAATACGTAACGCAAAGCACATCGAGTTCAGTTTAGTATTCAGATATTGTATATGTTTATTCCATTTCAAGTCATGTTGTATCCATAGTCCTAAAAACTTGGTTTCTGATTTATTTTCTACTAGCAGTAGTACCCGGCTTCGCCCGGAGGAATGATAATATTTCTGTCTCCTTAACACTCAACGTCATAAATTATATTTATTTATGTATTCATTTCTTACATTATCAAACCCAGTGACAATGTTTATACTTAAGTCACTATGGGAAGGCTCTGTAAAATAATGATCATTCTCGTGATATTTGTCTTCAGTCCGAGTCGAGATATGTCGTTAGCGGTCCCAGAATTCGTGACATCTCAGTCGTAGAAGACTGTATGTGGTGGTGATTAGAAATATAATGGACTTAAAATCTAGGTCATTTGCCCCCAATGACGTTGAGGGCGTAACATCTAAGTAATTTGCCCTACTGATCAGGATGATATTGAAAATTACTACATAACTGACACATGAAACTTAGAAAATAATAGAAAAAGTTCATTTTAGGACTCACATTTCTGGAAAGACTTGATTATTTTTTGCCAAAGAGCTCCCACTTAGATCGCTATCTGGTTAAAAGTTTCGTCTTGTTAAGGTTTAAACTGTACGATAAATGTCTGAAGCAATTCCTCCAAGAGAAGCTTCCAGATTTCGCAGTCGATATATCGTTAACGTTCCTGAGCATCCAGTTGTCTTTTCTTCTGATGCAAAACATCTTCTACATAGTGATGATGAACATAGAAGCGACTACTGGCACATGTAACTTATCAACGAATGGGAAAAATTGATACTTTAAAGGAATGAGAGGAATAAAATAGAAAAGAGATGTACGATATACCATAACACTCGCAGTGAATTTTCTACGTGACCGGCTTACATGTTTCGGTACAGGTTCTCAAGAAGAGGATCCAGATCATTGACATAAATGAATACAGTGACAGTAGATTAAATAGTATCCTAGACAGATGACACGCAAGGTAACACGGCCTAATATACGATGTAATGGTAGAACTTCAGAGAAATGTTTCACCTCACTTCGCAGTTGTTATTTAATAAATACTAACATGTTTGTAGCTACCATTGAAATTAATGGAGTGCGTTAGGATAAACGATATTCCTTGGTTTTCCCTCTGGTGTATAAATAAATAAATGTTTAGGTGTGCCCACTCTTGAGCAAGCTACGTATAACTGACCATGAGAGAAGCATGGACTTTCCAGATTAAAGCCTGCTACCTTGAGCGACTGTACTTGGGCCTTGTTTATGGTCATTGCAAATGCAAGACGTACAGGGAATTGCAGTCGCTTGAAATCAAAAGGCATATCAGTAGGGATCATAGGAATTCGGGGAATGAAGATATATTCTCCTTTGGCATGGCCTGTCAATACTGTCGCTTCTATTACATTTGGCATGAGTTTTTTCACACAGAGTCTCGTTCCATTACACAATTTTGGTGGATCGATATTACGCAATACCAGTATTGATGAACCAGCTTTTAGTATTAATTTATGTGGTGGAAATCCAGGTGGTTCCAAAGAATTCAAGAACTCAGTAGGGTATATTACAGCCTGTTCGGTCTCCAGAACAGTATCGATAGATTCGTACCTCATACTGGGACCAGGAACATGATCTTGGATCTGAATATTCATTTTGTGTACACTTTCGTTTTTAGGCGCTAGAATTGCTCGCTCGCTAAGCCACTGATGGTCTTTATAATTTCCAGGAATATTTGGGAATACTTCGTTCATCATTTCCTGAACTGAAGGCATCAGTTCGCAAAAGTCTAACGGGAAAGAAATGAGATTGGTTGTCGCATCAGGCGTGAAATCACCATCACCGAGATGCAGGAGTTGTTGCGCAAAATTCTGTGCAGTCACATCTCCTAGTAAATGGACTCTCATATTGGTCGTCAGTGTCATTTTGTAAACATGTCTCCAAAGATACGATGCTTTGAGGCAAGCATAGAGTTTATCAGCGGGAGTTGATCGTGGTATAACTGGTAATGTTTGGCGAAAGTCACCCGCCAGAACTAAAACTGCTCCTCCCATTAGTTGACTGTTTCCTCGTATGTCTTTCAGTGTTCGATCAAGCGCTTCAAGAGCTTTCTTATGGGCCATAGTGCACTCATCCCAAACAATGACTTTGCATGTTTTAAGTATTTCAGCTTTTCCGGAGCCCTTCTTGATGTTACATTCTGGAGTTTCTGACTGCGCAAGATCTAATGGCAGATTCAGAGCTGAGTGTGCTGTTCAACCTCCAATGAGTAGTGTGGATGCAATTCCTGATGATGCCATTGCAAATGCAATTTCGTTCTGTGCCCGAATTTCTGCAAGTAGCAAATTAATGAGAAACGTTTTTCCTGTTCCTCCTGGTGCATCAAGAAAAACAATTCCACCATTTCCGTTATTGATTAAGTCCATTATGGCACTATATGCAAATCTTTGGTCATCAACTAAGAGAGGCTTTTTGTCTTCAACGAACCTTTTTAACTCATCAGTGTTGAAGCTTCTTTCTCTCAATATGTCCCTATCAAGTACATCAATATTAGTGCGTAATGGGGCTGGCAAACCAAGCTGTATGAGAGTTTTTCCATTGCATTTATCCTCAATCATTATGAGGGCTTCATTAAGTACATGAGGAGAAAAATTCAAAACCAAAGCTGGATTAGCTCTTCGTTGTTCTCTAAGTACATCCTCACTAAGGCTTTCTTTATATTTGTCCCAAAGAGCCTGAGGGTTCGATGGGGAGCAAGTTGTTATTATAATTGCAGAGACTTCTTAGTTGAGATGGTAAAGATGTGAGGGATGCTTCGGACAATGTTATGTCCCAATGTTGGTCATTTTCAAGTAAGCCACGCTGTTGGAATGCTTCTCTGAATGTTTGGCATTCTACCCCGTTCACAGTTTTCAGATATTTGAATGATGTTGGCCCTCGAATTGTGTGAAGTAGTAATCGAAGGTAATAGCATTCGGCGTTGTTGGGATGAACTGTATATACCCGGCCTAAGGCATCACTTGCTCGCACATCATGTCCTGGAACTAAAGCACCTTGTTTTCTCTTGCAGAAAACTTGGGTAGATTTATTCCATGTATAATATCTTGGAACTTCTGCATACATCAGTGTTCTAGCAAATGGATCTTGTTGACATAAAAGAAAGAAGGCTGTTAGTGTCGTTTTAGGAGGTTGTACAGCTCTCTCTTGGGCATTATCAGCTGTGAAATAAACTCGTTGTCCGTTTTCTAGGTGAACACTGAGATGAACAACAGCTGGATAACGTTCATGAATTGGGAAATTAAGGATACGCCAAACTGCTTCGTTGCTGCTGATATATCTTCCCAACTGAAATTGTGTAGGCTCATCGATAGTCCTGATTTGTCCTTCAAGTTGAAATACTGGCATATCGCTACCCTTGTTGACATATTTACAGATGTATTTAATGGATTTCACTGAATTGCAGTATTCAACGTTGATGTGTGCTTGGAACATTTTAGAAAGTAGAGGAGAATATGTTGTCTACCTCAGTTTGTCTGTACTGGTTGTTTATTTTAAGATTAATATTCGAAGTATAGCCTCCGTTTCCTGGTTTTCGTCTTCCTGGGCAAATTCTCGGGGGTACTTTTTGCTACACTTTCTTTCCTTCATGCAGGGTGACTTAGGGTTGATAGCTCCACATGGTCCATGAATCATATTCTTTGTAATTATCTCAAAGAGCATGGGGTCTTGTTCTTTACTGGGTATCTCTGCGGAAATAACACAGTCCACTTGAGTTGGACATATCTTGCTTTTGAGCCATAATAATATGTGAGCATGTGGAAGGCCTCTTTTTCGCCACTCAATTGAGTACATCCAACAGCGAGTTTCTCCATAAATATGACTCTTGGTTATTATATCCATGAGCTTTGCTAATTTTTGTTTAAAAATTCTCGCTGTCAAATCATGGCGATCAGTACTTGCCTGGCCACAGAAAAGTTCTTCCTTAATGTCAGTCCAGGCAGGATTACATGTAACTGTAATAAATAACACTGGACATCCGTATATCCGAACATAGCACATGGCATCCTAGGCATATTCGTGCATATGTCTTGGACTTCCCGTAAATGTTGCCGGTAAAATAACCATTTTTCCAATGTCCACAACATTGCCATCATTGGCTACAGCATCACGCAAATGAATGTAATCATCAATTCGAAGTTTATTTTGGTTTAATCGGATGTAGAGCAGGCGTTCACTTTCTATCTTGGCATACATATCAACAATAAATTGATGGAAGAGTTGTCCGCTTTTCAGTATATGGTTTGATGATCCTGGTCTAATCATTATTCTGTAGGCATAAAAATCCATAGCTGATATCTTTTTATTCGTGGCTGTACCACTGATTGGATCAGTTTGCCTCAGATTAAAGTGGTACCCATCCTCACCCTCCCAAAATATTAATGGGTACTGAAGGGCATCGTATGATCTGTGTGTTTCTGAAATTCGTTGCAAAACATGAATGATTATGTCACGTTTCTCGAATTCTGGTCCTGTCATTACAATGGCCACTTCGTCAATGGTCGGAGCATTAAAACGACGTTCATGTTCGCCTACTGGTCCCTTGTCTGCTCATATGACAACCTTATATTCATCCGTTGGCATTCGATCCAGGGCGGTCTTAAACACATTTACTAAGTTATTATGCTCTTGCAACAACCTCTGTAGAGCTATAACAATCTCCCTTCTGGTGCTGGGAAAATTTGTAAGAATTTTGGATTCTCATTAGTGAAGGGAAGAATTGATCCAAGTTGATGATAAATTTGTCCTTGCACTTTGAAAGTTGGCATGAAACCAGTTTCTTTTACTATTGCTGTTGTACCGAAAGAAGTAATTTGGAAGCATGAATTGTACTTCCTAATGTTTTTCAGGAAGTGTTTAGATTCTTGAGTCGTTCCTGACGTGTACGAAAGAAGTGGTTCTGGAGGAGGATTTAAAGCGGCTAGCTTAATTTTCCCGTTAGAGCAACATATTCCAGGCGACTCCGATCTGAATTTTTCGGCTAGACAGCGATGGCATACACCATCCATTTTTCCAATTGTTACTTGGGGTGTATTCCATAATTGTACGTGTGATCGTACTGAAATGCCTCTAATATCAAATCAGACTGCCTAAATGTTTGCCTAGATTGAAAAAGTCGCGTACGTTCGTTTTCAAGCTGGTCTTGACGCTGCTGAGGTATTTCAGCAGCCCTGAGCTCAGCGTGCCTTCTTTCGTCCTGTTCAAGCCGGTCTTGACGCTGATGAGTTTCAGCAGCCCTGAGCTCAGCGTGCCTTCTTTCGTCCTGTTCTAGCCGGTCTTGACGCTGCTGAGGAGTTTCAGCAGCCCTGAGCTCAGTGCTCAGTGCTTTCTTTCGTCCTGTTCAAGCCGGTCTTGACGCTGATGAGGAGTTTCAGCAGCCCTGAGCTCAGCATGCCTTCTTTCGTCCTGTTCAAGTCGGTCTTGACGCTGCTGAGGAGTTTCAGCAGCCCTGAGCTCAGCGTGCCTTCTTTCGTCCTGTTCAAGTCGGTCTTGACGCTGCTCAGGTGTTTCAGCAGCCCTTAATAATCTAACTTTCTTGGTTTGTTGGCTGATTTTCCCAATAGATTGTCGCTTTTTAGGAGGCATTTTGAAATAGTTAAAAGAAAAATTTGCAGTGGAAAGCCGTTGGTGATTGTTACTATAACAAAGGGCGTACCATGTACCTGTAAATCGCAGTCAAGAAAGATTGTATGTCGTATTATTTAAAAGTAATATGAACGGAGCATATTATGGGTCATTGGCCCCTAATGACTATTATTGCATTGAACACATGAAACTTAGAAATTAATAGACAAAGTCATTTTTAAGAATCATAGTTCGTGCAAGACTATGTTTTGGTGATTAT
Source organism: Meconema thalassinum (assembly GCA_946902985.2). Taxonomy (NCBI): domain Eukaryota; kingdom Metazoa; phylum Arthropoda; class Insecta; order Orthoptera; family Tettigoniidae; genus Meconema; species Meconema thalassinum. The sequence goes on from OX336396.1 coordinate 274,872,216, forward strand.
TACTATAGTAATAGGCGTAACATGTGGGTAACTTGCCCTAATGATGAAGATGATAATGAAGACGACTACTACTGAACAGGTACATCAAACTTACACTCTAATAGAAATACATATTTTAAATCACCGGCGAGGAAGACTGTGGTGTTGGACGTAACATCTAGGTCATTTGCCCTTTTGATAAGAATTATAATGAAGACGACTACTGAACTGGTACATCAAACTTTTAAACTAATGAAAAACAGCTTTTAAAAATCACAGGCGATGAAGACTGTGGTGTTGCTTAGTAGTATAATGGACGTAACATCTAGGTCATTTGCCCTTTTGATGAGGATGATAATGAAGACGACTACTACTGAACGGGTATATCAAACTTACAAACTAATGGAAATACATATTTTTAAAATCACAGGCTAGGTAGACTGTGGTGTTGTTTAGTAGTATAATGGACGTAACATATAGGTCGTTTGCCCTTTTGATGAGGATGATAATGAAGACGACTACTACTGAACGGGTATATCAAACTTACAAACTAATGGAAATACACATTCTATAAATCACAGGCGATGAAGACTGTGGTGTTGCTTAGTAGTACTGTATAATGGACATAACATCGAGGTCATTTGCCCTTTTGATGAGGATGATAATGAAGACGACTATTACTGAACGGGTATATCAAACTTACAAACTAATGGAAATACATATTTTTAAAATCACAGGCTAGGTAGACTCTGGTGTGCTTAGTAGTATAATGGACGTAACATCTAGTTAATTTGCCCCTTTGATGAGGATGATAAAGAAGACGACTACTACTGAACGGATATATCAAACTTACAAACTAATGGAAATACACATTTCAAAAATCACAGGCGATGAAGACTGTGGTGTTACTTAGTAGTATAATGGACGTAACATCTAGGTCATTTGCCCTTTTGATGAGGATGGTAATGAAAACTACTGTTGAATTGACTCGACAAACTTACAAACTACCGTGATAGAAAGAAATATTTCAAAATTCACAGGCGATGAAGACTCATTGTGTGTGGTGATTAGTGGTATAATGGGCGTAACATCTAGGTCATTTGCCCTTATGATGATAATAATAAGGTAATGAAAAATGACTACTAAACGAACATGGTGCAATTTTAAATCTGATATAGTTAATTCAGATTTCTACCTTCGATGTCTTCCAAAGTCTAAACGTTATCTTCTGGCTTAGGCTTATACTCGATGCGTGTAGTGAAAGAGCTTATCGAGTACTGCTCGAGTCCAAGCTGCACGAACCTGAGAATATCGCAGATGATGACGATATATGATGACAGACGTTCGGGGGGGGGGGTGTTCCCGGTCCTATTCACATTGACCGATGAATCACTCATTCTTTCGTAACACCATGACGAATAGAAGGACCTAGTGTGAGGACTCCGCCATTATAGCATGGTAGTTTGTGGTCCCGCCGCTACAAGCACTGCAAGCGATAATGTCCAAAAACGTGTCCTGTTGTTGGGTCGAGCCGGGTCTTAGAAAAGTGTGGGAGAAGTTACTGTGTGAGATATTTGTGTGAATTAAATTGAATTTTCCTTGCTTTCAGTTCTTAAATTCAGTTCATTGAGTCTTGTGTACATCAGCGTTTTGTGTTTTGTGAACTTCAAACATATTTCTTATGCGGCTTTGTTAATTTAATAGTTCAACATGCCGTACTGTTTAGTGCCAGGCTGTAAGTCAGGGTATGGTAGAGTAGTTGACGATATACGATTTTTTTTCAACACCGAAGGATACAAATCAATTTGAAAAATGGGCCAGAGCTATTCCACGAAAGGATGCGGAGTTAACGCGAAGTAGTAGAATTTGTCAAATTCATTTCTCTGATGATTTGATAGTAAAATCAGATAATTGTATAGTGAATGGTGAAGAAGTGGAAATCTCTTGTGTGAGGTGGAAGTTACTTCCTGGAGCAGTGCCTCATTTCCCCCTAATTTACCGAAGTACCTGTCATGTGAGAATAAGTCCCGTAAAGCTCCCAACAGGAAAAAGAATCTCGACATCACCAGAAAAAGAAGAAAGAAGATTGAAGATGGGAGTGGAGCAACGAATGAGGCATTAAAAGGTCAGTCTAATGTTGATAAGATTTGGGTCATTCTAGTGTACTTACTGATGCTGAAAAGACTATAATATTGCTCAAAAGGCGCCTAAAGAATGCTAACCGTAATTTAATTCACGTTAGATCCTGCCTCAACTAAGCAAAATCGAGAATTAATTTCCTGGATAAGCAGGTTCGAAATTTACAGGCATTTAATTACAAAGATAACGAAGAAGGAAAAGATAATAATAGACACTATGCTCAAGAAATGCCAGGTAAAATCTCCCAATGGAATAAGGTACAGCAACGAATTCATTTTAGAGAGTTTATTGTTGAGAATAAAATCACCGAAAGGATTCCGTCATTGTCGGCGACATAATCTCTTGCCTCTGCCCTCAGAAAGTCACTTGAGAAAACTTTGTCAAGGACATAAGTGCCCTTATGGAGTTAATACGCATAGTATAAATGCTATTTCAGACTATTTTAAGGAAGAAAAGAATGATAATTCACGTTACGGTGTTGTAATTTTTGATGAAGTGAAGCTAAGAGAAGAAATCCAGTTTAATAGTTTTTCTCATCAAGTAGATGGATTAGTAGATTTAGGTGAACACACACCTGACCTCCAGAAGAACGTACTAGCAAATCACGCTCTAGTGTTCATGTTCGTACCATTCATGCATAATTTGGTGCAGCCAGTTGCTGTTTATGCAAGCAGAAATGCTACTCCAGGGGATATTCTCGCAAAAATTCTAATACAGGTGATTTTGCAGTTAGAAGAGGCTGAGGCGAGGGTGGTTGGGTTTACTTATGATGGTAGTCAATCAAATAAAAAGACCTTGAATTCGTTAGGAGTAGGTGGCAAGACAACCTCTCTACAACCTCACATCCTTAATCCTACAGATGTTACGAGAAAGATCTGGGCTTTCTCCGACTTCGTTCATGTATTGAAATGCTTAAGAAACCACTTTCATGATAAAGTAGGCCTAGACCTTCACTATAATGACAGAATTATTGATTTCAATTTTTATAGGGAACTGTTCAAAGAAGATCTCTCAGGGTATGCTGGGCTTAGAGCCTGCCCTAAACTGACAGTTGCTCATTTAGACCCATAATCTTTCCAGAGAATGAATGCTAGGTTTGCATTCCAACTTTTCAGTGACAGTGTTGCCAAAGGTATTAAATTTTATCGAGAAATGGGACTGGCGGGATTTCAAGGTAGTGAGGACACTGAGACATTTACCAGTAAACCTAATATATAAATGTTGTTGCTGATGCACTAAATGCATTCATTCCGTCTCAGGCTCTTCGTAAAGTTTCACCTTCTCATACAGCTGTTGTTAATTTTCTTCAGACCGTGAGATCTACCAATAACACCTTTGCCTCCAACAGAACCTTGGAATCACTAGTAGTAACCCTACAGAGTACTTTGGAGATGTGTGAATGGCTTTGGGAGAAAGGTTATAAGTATGTGTTGACAGGAAAGCTCACTCAGGATCCCTAGGAACGGCACTTCGAAATTATGCGATCTTTCAGTTCAGATGATCATCCATCAACAATAGATTTCCTTCATTTCAATGTACATATATATATACGTCCCTATAAAACAGGCTTTAAATGTTGGTGGAAATAGTGAACCTAAACGGGAGCAGATCTTGACCTCGTATGTTAATCAGATGCGTATATTAGCCCAGAATATGGAGGTGCATAACAAGACAGTGAAGGAATCAGTTGAAACTTCCATTAAGAAAAAATATGTGGTTGAAGATGCAGTAAATATCGAAGACTGGGGAAGCTCGGTACCTGAATTTGACAGCGCAGTTCGAAACTCTTCGATTGATAAGGGTTTAGTGTACTATTTGGCTGGTTATGTTGTTAAGCACTCTTCTAAATTTATTAAGTGTTCGCCCTGTGCTCATTCTCTACGTGAGAATAATCTAAGTAAATGTTCAGTTCTTGCCGAAATAAAGGACTACGGTTCAGTGAACATTGTTCAGGAAAATTAACCTCAAAATCGATGTGGAGCGAAATATTTTTTGATTGTATCGATTCCATAGAAACAATTTCAGTTGATCCTTCAGGAGCCGGCTGCTGTCTTCATCATGTCATGGATATTATCCCCAGACTTGTTTATCATTATATGAAGTGCCGATTTTTCTTCAGAACGAAGGAAATCCGCCGAGATTTGCAATATAACAAAGGAGATTTGCAATCTCGAACATACGCCAAGTCTTCACGCAAGCTTTCGAAAATCCAGTAGCCAACAAAATGAATTGGTAAGTAGAGTGTTACTTTAAATAGTTTATATGTGCTTGTTTAATATGCTGGGGATTATGTTTTTTTTAATCTGTGTCTGTATACTCCAGGAATCGGAGCGATCCGTAACATGTAATGAAGACCGTAGTTATTATTTCCGTGAATTATATTTTCCATTGTGCCCTGCCATGCTCTGCTATTTTAATTGTAACCGCGAATTGCTTTTTAAAAGAGTATTACTCGTAGTTACAAAGTAATTCGTTTCCCTTAGCACCATCCCTAAGACCAGCTGACCCCGGCAGTGTGGAACTTGCCCACTCTAGCGCTGCCTGGCGGGGCGCGCTTGAACTTCAGGAGTCTTCTCACTTTCTCCTTCTATTCGTCATGGTAACACTACAGCGGTTTGAGCAACGACCCTGTATGAACATCAGCATAGTCAGCAATAACAGGTAACACGGCGGGGTCTGGACATTTCTCTCATGTCACCTCGCGATGAATGAGCAAGCTATTCTCACCCCTGCCCCCTCTTCCCCCCTCCACCCACCAGGGTCACAACTTGTGGGATGTGGGTAGGCGACCACGGGACCCCAGCTGAGTCCGGCATTGCTTCTACTTACTGGTGCCGGGCACCTTTCAGTTCTCTTTCTTGTCAGCCTCCCTTGGTCAAACTCTTGTTCTCTTCCGACCCCGATGGTATCAGGGTATCCGAGGCCTAGCGACTCTTTCACTTTCCCGCCTTAATTGGCCCTTGTCTAATCATTCCTAATAGCCTCATTCTTTTCTTAATATCTCATGTCTTCTGCTCAAGACCCTCAAGGAGGCAGGGTGTGTGTAGCCCCACCACTTCTGGTGTACCCTGGATAGTGCTACATCCTCAAGGGCTCATGGCTGGTGAGTTCAGGAGCTGGCAACCCTGAGGGTTACCTGAGCGGGTCCGGTTTTACCCCTTTTTTTCCATTGCCTTTGGGACGGACCCTGTCCACTTTCCGGGAATGGAGTGGTCTGTCCGCAATTTCAAGCAGACAGTGTTACTCGCAGGGTACCAAAGGGTAAGTATACAAATTTTGGTTCTGATCGGTGAAACAGTGTAGATTTGGACCAAAGGGCCTAAATGCAGAGATTGGGTTGGTCTGTCCGAAATTTCAAGTGGACAGGGTTACCGTCAGGGTTGCAAAGGGTAAGTATACAAATTTTGGTTCTGATCGGTAAAACGGTGTAGATTTGGACCAAAGGGCCTAAATGCAGAGATTGGGTTGGTCTGTCCAAAATTTCAAGTGGACAGGGTTACCCGCAGGGTTGCAAAGGGTAAGTATACAAAGTTTGGTTCGGATCGGTGAAACGGTGTAGATGTTTGCCAAAGGGCCTAAATGCAGGAAATGGGGGGGGTCTGTCCGAAATTTTAAGTGGACAGTGTTATTCACAGGGTTACATAGGGTAAGTATACAAATTTTGGTTGAGATCGGTGAAACGGTGTAGATTTGGGCCAAAGGGCCTAAATGCAGGGAATGGGGTGGTCTGTCGGAAATTTCAAGTGGACAGGGTTACCCGCAGGGTTCCAAAGGGTAAGTATACAAATTTTGGTTCAGATCGGTGAAACGGTGTGGATTTGTATACGTAACAGACAGACAGACAAACATTGAGCTTTATATAATACAGTAGATTTGATGACCATTTAATGTTATATTGGACCTCGCAGGATTCCTATTCTGTATAGTGTGGAAATTTAGACATACTGTTTTATTATGAGGCGATTATCTTGTGACCATTTGGTTAACTCTCCTGTAATGGAGTCCGCAGACTGCTGTATGACCTGTTTAGTTTCACCTTTTATTACGAGTGTTGTATCATCCGCAAAAAAAATTCCTTATGTGAATGAACGTTCTGTGTTATATCATTGATATATAGAAGAAAGGGTAGTGGGCCCAAAACCGATCCCTGGGGTAATCCAAATTTTATAATTCCCTCATTGGACAATGTTTCATTAAGTAATTTGGTTCCTTCATCCTTGTGTCTCAAGCTTACTATTTGTTTATGCCTTGTTAAGTAAGACTCGATCCATTTATTAGCTAGACCTCTAATACCATGTTGATTTAGTTTTATAAGGAGGATTTTATGGTCAACTACATCAAATGCTTTCGATAAATCTAAGAATAGGCCAGTTACATGTTCCTTATTGTCAATTAATTTCAGTATACTATTACTACATTCATAAATTGCTGTCTGTGTAGATTTTTCCGTTCTGAATCCATGCTGCGAGTTTGATATTTTATTTTTTTCTATAAAATTTATCAGTCTCTTATACATGATTTTTTCCCACAATTTTTGCAATACCAGTTGGTAAGGTAATAGGACGATAGTTATCTAATTCATCTTTTGAACCATTTTTGTGTACTGGAATTACTTTTGATAACTTCAAAAATATCCGGGTAGGTTCCTGAGAGAATTGAACTGTTTATTAAGTGCGTAAGTGGATTTATTATATTTTCTGCACTATTCTTTAAAATTGCATCTGGGATGCCATCAATGCCAGCACAGAATTTATTTTTTAGCTCTTTTAGAACTATTCTTACCTCTTCACTTGTGACGTGATTTATAAATAAAAAATCACTACATATATTTATTTTATTATTAGAATTTAGTGTATTTACCGGTGATTTATTTAATATTTTTTGTGGAATTTCCAGAAAATAGTCATTAAAAGTGTTTGCTATTTCCTCTGTATTATTAATCACTTTATTATTTCTGGTAAGTGTAATGTTCCTTTGTATTTTAGCAGATTTTCCAGTTTCTTTCCTTATCACGGACCACTTTGCCCTGTTTTTATTAGATGATTGGGAAATAAAATTATCATTATGCATTTTCTTTGCTAGTCTTATTACCTTATTTAATATGCTAGTGTATTTTTTGTAGTATAAATTGAATTCAGGTGTTGTGTGGTATTGTTTATATAATTTGTGTAGAAATTTCTTTCTTTTACATGTATTTATAATCCCTGTTGTTATCCAATTGCTAGTTTTGTTATTTTGAACAGATTTTTGTTTAAAGGGGAATGCTGTTTCAAAATAGTGTTTTAGGGTACTGTTAAATGCATTAAATTTATCATTTACATTTTCTAGTTTATAAATTTCTGACCATGTTTCCTTTTTTAATAAGTCATTGAAATATGTAACATTTGTTTCAGTGAATGACCTGAACTTTGAATTTACTCCATTATCATTATTATTGATTGTTTCGGGTACTTCAAAACTCAGTATTTGTCCATGGTGGTCACTAAAACCCGGACAATAGACTTCTATTGAATGGTGATATTTTTCTGTATTTATAAATATTTGATCAGAAGTGGTTTTACTAAATTTTGTTATACTTGTTGGGGTATTTACTGTAGGTTTCAGTACATAGGAAATTAGTAACTGTGTTAATAATTCACAATTTCTATCACATTTTAAGAAATCCACATTTACATCCCCACAAATTATTATATCGAAATTTACTTTGTTCATGTTATTGAGTAACAATTCTAATTTATCTATAAATAAAGGAAAATTTCCTGTCGGAGAACGGTATACGCATACAATTATTAACTTAAACTGCTGTATTTTTACGGCAGAGAATTCAAAATCCCATGCCATAATTAGATAATCATAAATTGTTAACTTGTTAATGATCTAAATTATTTCTTAAGAAGATACAAGTACCACCATGGCTAATATTAGATCTAGAGTATTTACTAGCTAGTATAAACCCTGGGAATTGAATTAATTCGAGTTGTTCCTCTTTCAGCCAATGTTCTGAAATACATAGTGCTGAGATGTCTTTAAGTTCATTTTTAAGCATTACATTTATGTTATCAATTTTATTATAGAGAGACTGAACATTCTGGTGGTAAATTTTAAATTTGTTACTTTTGCAAGCTTGTGTTAGTGATTTATTTACATTATTCTTATCATAATTATTATTATTGTTGCTAGACAAATCCGAAACACCATTGTTGCACTCATTAATTTTGCCATCAAAAGATCTGAATGCCAAACCTCACGTTTGGCTTCTTTTACCAGTTTTCCTGCTTCCACTCTAAAGATATATCTGTTGAACTATTCTTATCATTTGAATTTACAATTTTGCAGATTTCATCACTAAGATACTCTTTTCCTAACCTATTTAAGTGTAGGCCATGCCGAGTGTGAAACTTCCAGTCTAATTTACTTACATCTATAATTTGGAAATTTTGAAAACTCTTACAAATTTTATGAATTTTTCTATTTCTATTTCTACATTTACACATGATTTGGGAATTAAATCATATCTCTGCGGAATGTTTACAATAATGACATTTGTGTTACACATGGATGGCAATGTACCCTTTAAATCTTTGATTACCTTTTTACTCTCGTTTCTATAGACGTCGTTTGCTCCAGCGATGATTACTGCATAGTCCTTTGAAGTAAGGGACGCACACTCTCTTACCATCCCGTTCGTGACCGCTGCAATTGAAGCTCCTGGTTTTACTGTCGAAGTGACCTCCATTTCTCCGCTTCTCTCCAATACGCTTGCTGCTACATCTCGCCCGTGTCTATCCGCATCTTCCTGGATTTTCTCTTTATCACTTTCTTCTTTTCTTCTTGAAGAAAGTCATCATTTTCTTCGACGAGCGCTCCAAATGAATTTGAGATGGGAATTTCGGTTACATGTACTCCGTTTATAGGCCTAGGCATATTCAATCTTACCTTACCAGCAACCACTGTCGACCAAGTTTCCTTGCTTTCCTCTCAGTTTCCTCTTAATCTGTTAAATTCTTCCATTAACTTAGTAATATCTTCCTTTAGCAGCTTTATAATTTCATCTTTTGATGACAGTTCGTTTCTCAGGTTATGACATTCGCATGACGGTATGGGTAGGCATACTTTACGACAATCCGTTTCACTTTTCTCCTCACTCAAGTTTACCTGAGATCTTGTGATGATTTTATTTGCATTTTTTACTTTTATTTTGCACGACGAGCATAAATCCGTGACTGTTACACTACCTGACGAAACACTAACACTGTTTACTGTCGACATACTAGAGATCTAAGTTAGCCTTGATGTTAACACCAAATTACACTAAATTTATTTTAATTATTACTACCTAAATGAATTAATCTAATTACCTACCAATGAAGAAGAATGTGAAATACGTTTATCTTCCAATCGGATTAAAACTCGTAAAAGCACCACTGCTCTACTTGGTTCAAACAGTGATTGAAGAAGTCACCGAATCTTTGGATACACGTTCCCACAACTTAGTTTAAGTCTATTAAATTATCAATAAGAATTTCTAAATACTATCAATATTCCGTGTTTCACTTGACCTAAGGAAAGTAACTTTATAGATTTTAAACCTCTGTTATAATATTTTACCACTTTTATCAAATATTTACACTAGCTGCTATTTCACTACACTTTCACTGTGACGCCATCTTGTCGCAGACAACATTAAGTGGGAGTAAGCGAGGTGAATCTGATTGACACAAGTGAGACGCAAACCATGCAGCTAAATTACACTGTGTATAAGTTATTTCAAAGAAATAAACGAGTATTTAGAAGTCGGCACAAGTTGCATACAGACATTCAGAAAGTAAGCCTACTCTACTCACGTTGCAACACGCCCTGTTCAATGTAGGAACCACAACTACCCTCAAGCGACTGTAAGATGTATTTATTCTTACGCCTCACATGGGAGTAACTTGAATGTTGTCGTAACAAGGCACTTTTCTCGACAATCGCCGGAAAGTCCACTACTGTACATGAAAGACAATAATTCCTGCCCTGGCTGCGAATAATAACGATTAAGCATGTTGCCAATCATTGTTGGACCAAAATAAAATATATGCCCACACAAATGAAGAGGAGATTTAAGTACATTTACAAATTTTAGTGGATATTTTTTAATACACCGATAACAGTTAAAATCATCAACAAGTAGTTCCGTGAAGAACTAAATACCCGATCATCATTTATCCCATTGTAATATTCCATTTAAAACTCCCCCGGCTAGTCAAAAAAATTGGTAACGCTGAATGACGTATCACTCCCTCAACACTTTTCTACCAAAATACCCCTAGTAATGGTCAGGAAAGAATCTGGAAGGCGGCTTCGGTGGCGTAGTTGGTAGCATGCTGAGCATCTATGACCTAGAACACGGGTTCAAACCCGGCCAACGTCGTCGGATTTTTAAGAGCGTTAAAAATCCCTCAGTATGCCTTCCTTCAGAGGGGAAGTAAAGCCGGTGGTCCTATGTCATAGATTTATGGCATGAAAAAGAACCTTCCACTAACTACGCTAGTGGAGGATAAAATTTGTAGGTTAGTTTGATAACGCTATATTAGTTCCAACGTTCGCCGCCAGGTGCTGGCTGCGATGACATCTAGTAGCCAAGTCCGCTGCTAGGTGTCGTGGACGGTAGCATTTGGTAGCAAATGTAGGAACTACTTGAAAAATTGATCGCCTGAAGTCCCCCTACCTGAATCACAGATAAGACACACTAATACAGCCATCACAATTAACACCGGTTATCGGACAAATTCTACACACACCGAAAGTACACGTGGCTACGTTGTTGCAGCCCCTAAACTAAGGAACCAACCAACCAAAGACTCTGAAGATGATGTACAGGTCTGACGTTTGTTTTTGGCCGGTGCTTACTTGTTGCGTAGAGGTCTCCGACCAGCCAGGAAGCCTTCTTATTGTGAGTATGCACAGTAACAACTGCATGCACGCACGAATGATCTGAAGGAACGAAGGAAAGAAGGAAGGAGGTTGAACGGTTAGCACAGTGGATGCGCGGATTTCACGGCCACCGGCCAAAAATAAACGTCAGACCTATAGTAATATATGTTTACTCCTCCGCTATCTATAACCCACCTCTCTTTGCCAAATAGGACCATGACCTATAGAGATGAAATTACAGCTCTGTCCGCCATTTTCGCCGTAAATTATGCACAAGTCCAGTATTGCCAATCCACACTTATGGTAGCTACTACTTTCTACATGCGCAGTACCGTGAAACGAAACAGAGCCGAGTTTCGACGTGAATACTTTTCTACATACAAAACAATCCTAGCCTGGGGCTTGTTGTAGTGCAATCAGAAATTATCTTCCAGAAAGTCATCTAACCAAGTGGCGACCAATAGTTTCGTTCAGACAAAGTCTTGCCAACTGGCGACCAATGGAGTCCGGACCAATGGTTTCGTCCAGACAGTTATCTAACCAAGTACCGACCATCAGTTTCATCCACACCAATAGTTTCATCTAAACAAAGTCTTTCCAATGGAGTCCAGACCACCCATTTTAGTTCATCAGTATCGGCTGATGTATTTTGTATCGGACATGTTGGCAACTAATGACATCAATGCGTGCGCCTCGTTGTCAGTGCTCGCTGCGGCAGTTTCACATACTAAATACGCTGTCGAACATGGCTACTGTTGTAAAATAAACAATAAATAAAAACATATATTTACGTGACTTAGCAATTCGGTGCAGAAGTGATCAGGGTTAATACTTACAATTGCTAATGGCCCCCCAAAGGATGAAATATGGTGTGAAAATATTATATATATATATTGTGATACGTCGTTCAGAGTTAATAATAAATTGTTTCATGTGATGTACTTAATAGATTTCATTACACCAGGCTTTGTCCCCATGCAGGATTGAGGTAATAGCAGGGTGTCGAGCGATACGGGAAATACGGGAATTATACGGGAATTTTAGTGACCCGGGAAAAATACGGGAATTATACGGGAAATTCGCACTTGATACGGGAAATCTTAAAAAGTCTCATAATGCCTGACTTCTTAGCCCCCGAACGCTCGGTAGAGTCCTCCCGCTCAGTCTTCTATTTCGCCTGCAGAACGCGGTGCCACCCGCAATTTGCGCCACCAGTAGAGCGCTAAGCGGTATGAGAACCCAGCCAACGTCGAATGCATGCTTTGCCTGGCCGACCGCCGGCCGTACCCTCTCTGCGCGGGGCTATCCGCGCCGCGTTCGTTGCTGACAATGACATATAAGAATCAGTCCGCATTGTTATTCACAGAGGAGACCTGGGTTTCTCGACAAGAGCAGCCCTTAAAGAAGCTAACAGCTCAAGATCTCAGAAAATTCCAGACGCGGATGTGCTGCAATTTCGCACCAACTGCCGAGAATTGTACATTTGTATCCTATGGCTGAAAAAATCAAAGAGAGGTCAACTCTTGCTCTAAAGAGACCCGTGCAATTTCCTGCCTAGACCCTATAGGGATCGCTGAGACTCCTAGGCTGGAAGAAGTTAGGATCGTCATTGCCCTGGAAATTCTTTGTGATCAGAAGAATTTGCTTTCTGGCGCAATGGCTGACCGCATCAAGAGCAGCTACTCCACACTTCAGATATTGCCCTCCGTCACTGCGCGTTTGAAGCAGTTCGACGGAAAAAAAGCCACGGCTGAATTAGTGGCTTCAGCACCTTCCTCAGTTCTTGCCAAAAACGATGTCACAAGCTTCGTTAAAATGATACTGACTTTGTATCACAACAATGCAGCTCTAGACAGAGGTTTCTCCCTGAACAAGGAGTGCATGATCGTCAATCACAAAGAAGCAAGTCTGATTTTCATGCATACTGTTCAGGACGCTGTGATGGCAGCTGGTGGAGTAGAAAAGATAACCGTGAGCAAGAGTCCATACTGCACGAAACTCCTACGCCGTGTTCTAGGAAGCAAAACAGGTGCGAAGCGACGGCTAAGGTGGCAGTCGAAAGAAAGGCCACAAAAGATCTCCAGGAATTGGAAAAGAAAGTACTGTCAAAAGAACTTAATTTTGTGCTGTGTATAACTGAAGTTCCTAGTAACAATCTTGTATTTGTCAAAGTGACTTATTTAATTTCGTTTTGCTTTATTTTATTTTCTATTATCTACTTTGATAAAATAAATCTAAATTAAAAAGTAATCGCGGCGTGTCGCGTGTGGAATTTTACTGTTTTTAGCCTTCCCATGGTCTTCTTTCGCAGGGGAGATGCACATACCAAATTGTTTCAAAGTCCGTTCAAACACTCAATGCAAATGCGTCACACATGCAGAAATTTCAAAAACTACAAACAATATTTCACAGTATTCATAATGTTGAATTTTGGGCTTATGCCGTGTTTTATTATATTGCAATTCGTATTTCATACGTAAACACCCAGATAATTTCAACCGCGACACCGGCTACAATCTCAGTGAATCCTGGCTACCTATTATCAGAACCCTGAGAAAGTAATTCACTGCTGCTTTCCGTTGTCCCTAACATGGGGCTATAATGGCGTCCATCTTTGGGCACCTTCTATATGTTCTTCGTTGCTTTCTCTTAGCAACATTGTCGTATTCCAGATTATTCCTGACGATGAAAGACATGGTTTCTTTCGAAACGCGTCGAATTGCAATATAATAAAACACGGCATAAGCCCAAAATTCAACATTATGAATAATAACACGGGCCGTGAAAGTCTAAATGACAATAATATTTCACAGCTCTCGACATTTTACTATCGAACACCCGTCACCGACATGTGGCTACAAAATACACCACACAAGTGACAGAATTCTTCTCGTATGGGCAGGCATTCTTTCAGTCGCTTGTTAACCACTGTCTGTGTCGGATTTCCGTTCATTGTCATTGTTTCGTTACTTTTACTTCGCCGAAGTTCGACCCGAGGACTGGACACATCCCGTACAGCATGTACAGAGAAATACTGAAGACGGTCTGGATATCGCGGTGGATGAAATGATTATTAACCTTGGCAATTCATCAAGCTCTGACGAAGACAATGATGGTGGTGATGATGATAGGGACAGTGAAGGGATGGAGGGTGTCAAAGAAACCCTTGCCAAGTGACTGAGGATAATTTATTTCTTGGTGTCAGTTCGCTTGCGTCAATCGAAAATAGAGCACAGGCTATTGTTTCCCGTCGTAGTGTTCAAAATACCGTCCGTCATTCAATAGCCTACAATTCGACAATATACTGTAAAACCTCGGCAATAATATCGCCACAGAAGGGCTTGTTTGAGTGCTCAGTGCTAAATATGTCTTTACCTTAACTTTACTTTTGTATTATCACGAAAACTAATATTAACCGTGGAGAGTCGCGATTCAGTGAGTGTGCATGGTGTTATCTGTCAACTACTGTAGTAAGCTGTGAGCGACCTCCACTCAGACTCTTGTTTCATGTTAAAGGATAATCATTGCATGGTGAGTTTTTTGATATTCATTAGCTGTAGAGTGTTTGCCCTCTTTGTCGTATTTATTGAATTGAATACCTATGATAAAGGTATCATAGCTTCGGTGTGTCATTTATTTATTCATCTAAAAGTATCATATTTCTCTGTTAAATGGCCTCGGCGTTGACTCAGGATCGTTTTTTAAAATACTATATTACGTATGATAGTGCCGAAATAATGACTGAAGTGTAGCGCTGTGTATTATTCGAATCAGTTGATTTACAACACTAAAACTTGGCAACGCAGCTCAGCTGTTCCAAGCTCCCGACATATCCTTCGCGTTGTTTCCTTCGAAATACAGGGTGTCGGTGAGAAGCATGCTCAGAATTCTTGCCGTGTGGCGGTTGGACGTAGGGTCTTGTTATGTGGCGACCGTGGGTTGCGGAGAGGAAAAGCGGGGCAAAGTGACAGGAAGGCTGTCAGTACCGAATGCGCGGGGTGTGCAATACTGTATTTGTCCCATAATTTACGCGTGTAATAGCGGACATACCTCCAATTTTACTATAAAAGTCGTGATATAAAAAGGGATAGTGGGTGGGTAACATCTATTACTACATGACCCCCAAAATTATTATGCATTATTACAAAGGGTATTTTGACTATTTTCAGTAGTTTAGAAAATTGTATCGCCTTGTTCCAGGCTCCTATAGAGCTTACATTTTCTCTCGATCTTTCATTTGCTATACGACGGGCTACCGGCGTATGGTTATGCATTGCCAGCTTCTGGTTTAGTAGTCAGATAATGGAAGCAATGGGAACTGTGTACTACAATTTTCCTTGCGTGTAACTAAGCAAATTATTGTTGTTAAGAGAACGTAAAATGTACCAAGAATTATATGATCTTCAGCTGTGTGCAGTGAGAAAGCTCTGCATGTGTTCATTCCTTATGTATTAATGATGCGAAATGTCAGCTAACGTTGTGCCACATACAACATTCCTAGTCTCTAAATGTTGCACATTTTCCCGTAAATTACATCAGTTTATGTTTGAATTGCTTATAAGATCGTGACAAAGAAAGTGTTTCTCTAATTGGATGATTGTATTTAACTGTATGCACGTCGTATAATCTTGGCGAGGTGTATTTTTTTTTTTCACGGAGCAACTTTACATCGTAGTAGGCCGCAGCTTTTTGTATTTAGTTTTCTGGCATCTTGTTTTAAATTATTGACTAACATACTTCCAAATGCAGACAATCCATACCTCCATTGGGATTCGTGTTCCATAATTCATGCAAAATGAGGTTCGTTCGTTTGTGAAATTCAGGTCATAACCCCCTAACCTTTCAGTGATTACCGTATGGTACTGTCCCCGTTTACCTGGATAGTAGGCTGTCAGATATCCGCCCCCTCAATCGGATTGCCAATTATCAATTGCACCGGCACAGTTACATCAATGAAAATGGCACTGACAGATACTATCGAGATAAGAGCACAGAAGTTCACAGGAAATCATTGTGGAACACACCAAAATAGACGGGGGTTCATACTTACCGTTACTTACCTCTTAATTATCTCGGGGTTTGAGTTGACAACAGGATCACTAAAAGTCTGTTCACACAATAACCTCCACCATGACAAAAAATGAACCAAGACGAAGACGAGAACTTTGAACTGTACAAAAGCTTTATTTCTAATAAAGGGTATGATTTTGATAACACAACAAAATCAACGTGGCTATCAGTAGCCCAAGTCAATCTGACTACGTCCTCCAGCAGGACTTGCAAAATTATCATACAACATGATATAAAACATTTTAGCTCCCAAGAGCTCCAAATAACGTAATATTCATAACACTATTGGATTGGAAAAGGACGTCAGGGTGTGACATATATAGAGCATTTGGTTTCCTTTTAATAAACATGAGAATGGTATTTATAGTCGCAAGGCCGGAGTGTGTACGACCTCACTCTCTGTGAACCAGATGTTGGCCCAGCTGCGAGCTACCCTCGAACCTGTTGCATACTGGTCAAATGCATTCCCTTCTCACGTGCTGAGTTACGTAACATACAGCTTGCTCTCTCAAACTTTTATCTGTCTACAAGACAACTCACATTATATTTACGCAAATCTTTCAAGTACTTTGCTCACATCCTATTGGATCATTATGTTAATTCCCTAAATTTGTTAAGTTCAATCCAAATGTTTAATTAGCTCTTAAATGTTTATAACAAAATCACATAAATTATTTATAACAATTAGAAATTGTTTATAATATTTGTCAAAGACAATAAAAATATTTTTAAGCACGCCTTTAACATCACTCTCGTTCTACATTATTTTCAAAAATATTTACAGCAATTATTTACAATATTAACATTTAAATTGTTTAAATTATTAATTTCAGAAATACATTGACCACATGTTCATTCGGTTGGTAATTTTCATAATCGTGTTTAATATAATCGACCAATGAAGGTTAGTTATACATGTTAATGTCACAATCTGGTTTAATAAAGGTTTTAATAATGATTTGTGACGGCAACCTTCATTCAAAATCTTATCTCAAATTCTTTCAAAACTCGTGTTAATTCTAACAGTAAATCACTTGATTAATTTTCAACGAACTATTACATTCTTACTCCAGCGGAAAATCCTTCGCTAACAAGTTAATGCACCAACTGCATTAAAAATATGCCCAAAATCATCATATATTAATCTATATGGTATTAAACTTCCACATAACTTACAAAACTTCCACAAATAATTCTTTAACATTAATTCCTGTGGGAACTTCCTTCATATTCAAGGGCATTATACCTCAGCGACTTTCAACACGCGCTGCACTAGCGATTATACATTCATAGTTCCACTTAAAAAAAATTATAATCATTAATTGTTTCAAAACTGTTTTTCTATTTAACCTTCGTGGATTTCATTCATGAACCGAAATGAAGTCAAAACTTGCCAATCACAAACAAATTTAATAGTGAATACGCTTATATACGCCTGTCTGGTCTATCAAAATTTAAGATTAACATCTTAAAAAAAATGTGTAGTATAAAAATACTATCATCAAATGAAGTGCGACTAAATGCAAAGTAGTCGAATAGAATCCAATTAGACTGGGGAATGCAAACATCGTTCTATAAATCTCTAATTGAGAAAAACTCCTAACAAAAGTACTTGACTTTAATGCATTCAATAATTCATTATTAAAGTTACTCTTTCACAAAAGTGTCTATAATGCAATGTTCATTCATAACTGACGATAAATGTCTGTGTTGCAATCAATACAAATAACGACTAGTATTTCCAAGATCGTCGACAACGTAATGAGATTTTAACGCTCTAAAATCATTTAAATGTTCTTCCTTCTTGATGATGACAGAAAATTGGTCAAAGTAATTAAACAGGGGTAGAATTACTTTAATGAAGTGACACG
Organism: Meconema thalassinum; assembly: GCA_946902985.2. Taxonomy (NCBI): domain Eukaryota; kingdom Metazoa; phylum Arthropoda; class Insecta; order Orthoptera; family Tettigoniidae; genus Meconema; species Meconema thalassinum. The sequence continues at coordinate 274,890,191 of OX336396.1, forward strand.
CTGTCTGAATTTAAATCTGCCATAAAAATCATTAACTTACAGTCAAATCGTGACTACAAAAAAAATATTAATTACTGAATATTCTAAATATCAGTCTCAACTGATTCAAAATCATTAACTATGCCCATGACATCACAATGTCTTAATAAATCGTCGAAAAATGCAAAACTCATCAAGGTGTACTGAGAATATGAATCTCAACAAGAAAATAGGGCAAAAATACATGAGGATAAAAATATGGGAAAAATGGTTGCTCAAACATCATTAGTAAACTCAAATACAATAAACGTTCACGACTACCTTATCTGCCGATTGACGTTCCAGAGGAAAATTCCCCAAAGAAGACTGCTGATGGATCCATTTCACCACGTTAAAGTTGAGCTCCATCCTCGAAATAGGAAATAGCACCCTCGGAGAATCGAACTGCTTCCTTCTCCGTGAATCGCTCTGCTCCTCGAAGACGAATAGACATCCTTCCGGCAATAATCTTCTTTGTGAGTCGGGTCCACCCTGACCTCTCTTGAAAAATTCCCTGAAGTTCCAGTAGACAATCGCCATGAAGTTTTGTAGAAATTTCCGAAGAAATTATTCATATTCAGAGTATGAAATTGTTTTTATGGCTGTTCGATGGTAATCAGCCTTTAATTACGAAACATGGGTGTAGATGGTATTCACCGCATGTTCGCTTGTGTGGAATAGCAATTAGCGAAGTTCCATGTCGCCATCTTACTCCGTTGAAGTATGTCCCAATTGCAATAAGCCTTAGCCTTCCATCTGCTCTTCGGTTGTAGTGTTAGAAGAACAAACTGCCGTATTCAATTGCTCCATTATACTGTATCGTTGTGTAACCAAGCAATCTGAAGTCTTTCTATTCCACTCGCAGCGTCAGCCGTTGCGTTGATTCTGGCTATACGAAAGTGCTTCTCTTGTGGCGAGATAATCACTTTTCTCAGTCGTATAAAACTGCTAATATCTTTCGAACTAATCGGTCGAAATTGTTCAGCTTTTCTCTATAACTGCATGTAGCACTGCACAATGCAATTAGCTTATCGGAGACCGCTAACTGTTCGAAGCTAAACTTGTAGAAGCTTTCTAAGGTCCGTTTCAACTTCACCTAGTTTGACTTAGATCTCGTTAATATAGTGGCCTCGCCACACGTTATAAAGACGATTCTTTTCACTGCTGTTCACTTCGACGTCTCACTATAATGAATGTATAAGAAAAGAACTTTCACAAATATACTTCGATGATCTGAGAATGAGATCTCAGAATGATCAGAGAACGAAAAGAGGCTCCTCTCTTCTGCGCAAGCCCTTTTATTAACTTCACGAGGGGCGTTTCCATCCCTTCCAAAGCGTGATACTGCGTCATCGCTAGAAGTTCCAGTTTCGTTAATACATGACGGATTTTCAAAATTCAAAAACTGAAAATAAATTTCACCAAAATTCCAAATCAATGCCTTCACTGCAAATGGATTTCCACAATTCTGCATTCCAAAAGTAATAAAAATACCATAGTTTCAGCAATCTCCGTCTTCCTTTAAACTATCGTTGATTGGTTCATGCCTCTCCTCCAATAGCATAGTTTCTTCCTCAGCAGAATTCCTTGTTTCCTGCGACTGCGTCATAAATCTTGGAACATTCTCGACTAAATGCTGACGTCACTGAGAATCTCAGCTCAAGTAGCCTGCTGGCATAACATTTACGTCATCCGTGCTTACGTCATGACTACCCACGTCATAACTATGACAACCATAACTTTCCTTATAATTTCAAATATAGCCACCGTGGTCTCCATATAATTCAATTACGGGGGCATTCTCCTCCCACCACGTTTTAAAAACAGTTGCAAATTGTTTTTAAACTCAGTGTTACAAGTATCTCAACTCTCTTGAACACGAAATTGAATTATTACTGGCTTACTCTAGTATGATATTTCCTCTATGTTCCTTAATCATATTTTTCTTCTACTCTGGGTTTTGTGTGGTTAATGTATTCTTTCCTCTCTACTTTCTCTTCTGACCAGTATTTCTATTTTCTAAGTTCTGCTGGCTCGTAGAAGGTCCAGGATCGATTACAACATCCTGCCTTTTCTTTTGATTGTCAGCTTCTTTATCCCTTAATTCTTTTAAGTATTGCTGGCTTTCCTTCTCTCTTTGCTGATACTGATCAGGTGTCATAACCTGACTTTGAGTATTCTGGTTTCTATTTTGGTTTTGGTTATTCCTATTATAGTTACGGTTATACCCATTATTGTTGTAATATCTGCCTCTTCCATTGTAGTTTCCTCGGTTGTAGTTCCAACCTCTTCTCTGTTGATACGGTCGGTAACCTTGTGATCTGTAATTTCTAAACTGATTATTCCTGTGAGGACCTACATTGTCAGTTTTCTCCTCCTCTGGCTTGTCAGTTTGTTGGACTTGGTCCATATATACCGTATTGATTTCTTTAAACTCCTGCCTTTGACCTTTCTGGACTACGTTAGGCATTGGGCTTGTGTAGTCTAATCTTCTCAGTAATTCATCCATGCTGGATAAATCCCTGATGTTGGACGAAATTATAAGTCTCCTCACCTCAACTGGCAGCATACGAGAAATCGCATCTATTAGTTGCTCCGTGGACAATGGGGGTTGCAAAAATCTCAAGCGGGACAACTGACTCGTAAAGAAATCAGCGTACCTCGTTGGAAGAGTACCTGAGTATTTTCTTGAATACACCTCCGCTCTTAACGAATTCTGCGCTTCTATAGACCAAAATCGTTTGATTAATGCCTCTGCAAACTCGTCAAAGTTACTGAATGTGTCTCTAAATGCGCGAAACCATTCAAGGGGTCCTCCAATCAGATATCTCTCTACTATCTTCATCTCTCTCTCTCTGGGAATGTGAGCTTCGATGAAATAATCTTTGAGATTCCTTACATACTCTATAGGTGTCAAACTATCAGTGTTACTGAATTTTTGTGGTTTGTCTTCGAAATTCCTAATGACCGTCACGTTCCTCGGATATGAATCCGGATAGTTTTTCCCACTATCTCGATAATTCCACTCAGGTTCCATATTCCTCTCGTCATCCTCCTCTCTGAATCTGGATACACGTTCTTCAGGAGTCACGTCTCTTTCTTCTGGCTCTAGGTTATGTCTTCTAGCATAATTCCTATTCAATTCGCAAGCTAAGCCTTCTGTATCCTTGTCGGTGATTTCTGTTAAGACTTTCTTGATAATCTCTTCTTTGTAGTCCTGCATTAAACTAGCCTCTCCTAACTTCAAATGTTTCAGTTTACTCGTCGTTTCATTTACATCCGAGACAACTTTATGCATCTGTTCCTCTAATGTAGATTTTAAAGTTTGCATATCCTGATCTAGTTGTGTTCTATCGTCAACTTGTTTTTCGGATAACGAATTTATCCTGACGCTTAAATCTTTCCTAATCTGTACTACTTCATTGTTAATTTCTATCTGCGTACTGGCAAGTTTTCTTTCAATCCTTTCCTGAATTTGGGTCACATGTTCCCCACTTGACTTATTCCACTCGTCCTTCCATACCGCTACGTTTGCTGTTAACATTTCGGCTATGTCTACTTCGATATCCTCTTTTAATACTCTATTGTGGTCTAATACCTGTGTTCTCATGACCTCTACATCATACTTCAACTCTGCTAAAGACGTTGTTGTTCTAACTGATTCATCGACTAACCTAGTCGCTAATGCAGTTATATTACGCGTACAAAGAGTTTTTGAGTTTTCGATTTCTTCCCTGATTTTATTTACGTCAGTTTGGACTTTAGTGATATCTACGAAAACTGTGTTGACCTCTACCTGAATCTTAGTTATGTCACTTTGCACCTCAGTTATATCCGCATGAATGTTATTAATGTCTACCTGAACATTGGATACATCAGTTCTAGCTTTTTGAATTTCTTTTTGGACTTCCTCGACCTTGTCTTGGACAGTCGCTACATCGTTTTTGACAACAACAACTTCGGCTCTAGCACAAGAAATATCCCCTCGGACATTAGCTACATCTAGATTTAACATTGTAAGGTCTTTCTGTACCTTAGACACATCAAATTTAACATCATCAACATTTTTATGAACATTAGATACATCTGTGCGGATGTCACTTACAGTACTCTCAATTCCTTGGGTATTAATCTGTAAACGCGACATATTCTCCTCTAAATTGGCAGCACTAGTATGAAGAACCTTCAAACTTTCACCCATGCTAGCTGTCAAATTAGCAGACAAAGTACTAGCATTCTCCTCCATCCTTGCATTCAAATTAGCAGACAAATTACTAACATTCTCCTCCATTCTTGCATTCAAATTACTAGCATTCTCCTCCATTCTACTAGTATTCCTAGCTTCCATCTCCTTCATACTACTATTCAAATTACTAGCATTCTCCTCCATCATCTGCTTCATGTTAGCAGACATCTCCTCTAACATTTTCTTCAAACTTTCATCTGCCATTACAATATTATTCAAAAATGGATTGCTGTAGGGACATACATCAAAAGAGCAAAATAACAACATTTGAGCAACACTTTTCACCATATATAATTTTGATCAATTTTCTGTCTTAAATCTAACTTATAACTACCTTATAATTAACCTTCGAAGATACTTCATGTTGAAACAAACTCAAGCACATGTTCAAATTTCTCTGGCTCATTTTAAAATATCCTAGCACAAATAATTTACATTTACAATCCAAATAACTAATTTTATCTTTAATATGACTGAAATGTCATAAGCCGGTCAAATAAAATAAGATTCCAGATTATAGGCGATTTTTCTAAGTTTCCAGCCTATTTAACCTTTCTCAAGTTGTATAAGATCTGATCTTTTCTGAGTGTAATTTTCCTAACACAATACAACATTTAATTCCTATATAATTACACTCTTAAATACTACAATTGGCCTAGACATCTAACAAAGAATCAACCTCTTTATTTGAGTCTAATCGAACCTCACGTTTTAGGTTTGCCACTCTTTCTGGCGTTCAACCTGGTAATCCAGTTTTGTTGAATCGAGCCCCAACGTTTTAGGTGCGCCAATCTTTCTGTTGACTCAGCCCCACGCTCTTGGGTCGCCAATCTTTCTATTGTTCAACCTGGTAATCCATTGTTGTTGAACATGCCCCACACGTTGACGGCGCCAATCTTTCTGTCCCCGTTTACCTGGATAGTAGGCTGTCAGATATCCGCCCCCTCAATCGGATTGCCAATTATCAATTGCACCGGCACAGTTACATCAATGAAAATGGCACTGACAGATACTATCGAGATAAGAGCACAGAAGTTCACAGGAAATCATTGTGGAACACACCAAAATAGACGGGGGTTCATACTTACCGTTACTTACCTCTTAATTATCTCGGGGTTTGAGTTGACAACAGGATCACTAAAAGTCTGTTCACACAATAACCTCCACCATGACAAAAAATGAACCAAGACGAAGACGAGAACTTTGAACTGTACAAAAGCTTTATTTCTAATAAAGGGTATGATTTTGATAACACAACAAAATCAACGTGGCTATCAGTAGCCCAAGTCAATCTGACTACGTCCTCCAGCAGGACTTGCAAAATTATCATACAACATGATATAAAACATTTTAGCTCCCAAGAGCTCCAAATAACGTAATATTCATAACACTATTGGATTGGAAAAGGACGTCAGGGTGTGACATATATAGAGCATTTGGTTTCCTTTTAATAAACATGAGAATGGTATTTATAGTCGCAAGGCCGGAGTGTGTACGACCTCACTCTCTGTGAACCAGATGTTGGCCCAGCTGCGAGCTACCCTCGAACCTGTTGCATACTGGTCAAATGCATTCCCTTCTCACGTGCTGAGTTACGTAACATACAGCTTGCTCTCTCAAACTTTTATCTGTCTACAAGACAACTCACATTATATTTACGCAAATCTTTCAAGTACTTTGCTCACATCCTATTGGATCATTATGTTAATTCCCTAAATTTGTTAAGTTCAATCCAAATGTTTAATTAGCTCTTAAATGTTTATAACAAAATCACATAAATTATTTATAACAATTAGAAATTGTTTATAATATTTGTCAAAGACAATAAAAATATTTTTAAGCACGCCTTTAACATCACTCTCGTTCTACATTATTTTCAAAAATATTTACAGCAATTATTTACAATATTAACATTTAAATTGTTTAAATTATTAATTTCAGAAATACATTGACCACATGTTCATTCGGTTGGTAATTTTCATAATCGTGTTTAATATAATCGACCAATGAAGGTTAGTTATACATGTTAATGTCACAATCTGGTTTAATAAAGGTTTTAATAATGATTTGTGACGGCAACCTTCATTCAAAATCTTATCTCAAATTCTTTCAAAACTCGTGTTAATTCTAACAGTAAATCACTTGATTAATTTTCAACGAACTATTACATTCTTACTCCAGCGGAAAATCCTTCGCTAACAAGTTAATGCACCAACTGCATTAAAAATATGCCCAAAATCATCATATATTAATCTATATGGTATTAAACTTCCACATAACTTACAAAACTTCCACAAATAATTCTTTAACATTAATTCCTGTGGGAACTTCCTTCATATTCAAGGGCATTATACCTCAGCGACTTTCAACACGCGCTGCACTAGCGATTATACATTCATAGTTCCACTTAAAAAAATTTATAATCATTAATTGTTTCAAAACTGTTTTTCTATTTAACCTTCGTGGATTTCATTCATGAACCGAAATGAAGTCAAAACTTGCCAATCACAAACAAATTTAATAGTGAATACGCTTATATACGCCTGTCTGGTCTATCAAAATTTAAGATTAACATCTTTAAAAAAATGTGTAGTATAAAAATACTATCATCAAATGAAGTGCGACTAAATGCAAAGTAGTCGAATAGAATCCAATTAGACTGGGGAATGCAAACATCGTTCTATAAATCTCTAATTGAGAAAAACTCCTAACAAAAGTACTTGACTTTAATGCATTCAATAATTCATTATTAAAGTTACTCTTTCACAAAAGTGTCTATAATGCAATGTTCATTCATAACTGACGATAAATGTCTGTGTTGCAATCAATACAAATAACGACTAGTATTTCCAAGATCGTCGACAACGTAATGAGATTTTAACGCTCTAAAATCATTTAAATGTTCTTCCTTCTTGATGATGACAGAAAATTGGTCAAAGTAATTAAACAGGGGTAGAATTACTTTAATGAAGTGACACGCTGTCTGAATTTAAATCTGCCATAAAAATCATTAACTTACAGTCAAATCGTGACTACAAAAAAAATATTAATTACTGAATATTCTAAATATCAGTCTCAACTGATTCAAAATCATTAACTATGCCCATGACATCACAATGTCTTAATAAATCGTCGAAAAATGCAAAACTCATCAAGGTGTACTGAGAATATGAATCTCAACAAGAAAATAGGGCAAAAATACATGAGGATAAAAATATGGGAAAAATGGTTGCTCAAACATCATTAGTAAACTCAAATACAATAAACGTTCACGACTACCTTATCTGCCGATTGACGTTCCAGAGGAAAATTCCCCAAAGAAGACTGCTGATGGATCCATTTCACCACGTTAAAGTTGAGCTCCATCCTCGAAATAGGAAATAGCACCCTCGGAGAATCGAACTGCTTCCTTCTCCGTGAATCGCTCTGCTCCTCGAAGACGAATAGACATCCTTCCGGCAATAATCTTCTTTGTGAGTCGGGTCCACCCTGACCTCTCTTGAAAAATTCCCTGAAGTTCCAGTAGACAATCGCCATGAAGTTTTGTAGAAATTTCCGAAGAAATTATTCATATTCAGAGTATGAAATTGTTTTTATGGCTGTTCGATGGTATTCAGCCTTTAATTACGAAACATGGGTGTAGATGGTATTCACCGCATGTTCGCTTGTGTGGAATAGCAATTAGCGAAGTTCCATGTCGCCATCTTACTCCGTTGAAGTATGTCCCAATTGCAATAAGCCTTAGCCTTCCATCTGCTCTTCGGTTGTAGTGTTAGAAGAACAAACTGCCGTATTCAATTGCTCCATTATACTGTATCGTTGTGTAACCAAGCAATCTGAAGTCTTTCTATTCCACTCGCAGCGTCAGCCGTTGCGTTGATTCTGGCTATACGAAAGTGCTTCTCTTGTGGCGAGATAATCACTTTTCTCAGTCGTATAAAACTGCTAATATCTTTCGAACTAATCGGTCGAAATTGTTCAGCTTTTCTCTATAACTGCATGTAGCACTGCACAATGCAATTAGCTTATCGGAGACCGCTAACTGTTCGAAGCTAAACTTGTAGAAGCTTTCTAAGGTCCGTTTCAACTTCACCTAGTTTGACTTAGATCTCGTTAATATAGTGGCCTCGCCACACGTTATAAAGACGATTCTTTTCACTGCTGTTCACTTCGACGTCTCACTATAATGAATGTATAAGAAAAGAACTTTCACAAATATACTTCGATGATCTGAGAATGAGATCTCAGAATGATCAGAGAACGAAAAGAGGCTCCTCTCTTCTGCGCAAGCCCTTTTATTAACTTCACGAGGGGCGTTTCCATCCCTTCCAAAGCGTGATACTGCGTCATCGCTAGAAGTTCCAGTTTCGTTAATACATGACGGATTTTCAAAATTCAAAAACTGAAAATAAATTTCACCAAAATTCCAAATCAATGCCTTTACTGCAAATGGATTTCCACAATTCTGCATTCCAAAAGTAATAAAAATACCATAGTTTCAGCAATCTCCGTCTTCCTTTAAACTATCGTTGATTGGTTCATGCCTCTCCTCCAATAGCATAGTTTCTTCCTCAGCCGAATTCCTCGTTTCCTGCGACTGCGTCATAAATCTTGGAACATTCTCGACTAAATGCTGACGTCACTGAGAATCTCAGCTCAAGTAGCCTGCTGGCATAACATTTACGTCATCCGTGCTTACGTCATGACTACCCACGTCATAACTATGACAACCATAACTTTCCTTATAATTTCAAATATAGCCACCGTGGTCTCCATATAATTCAATTACGGGGGCAGTACTTTACGTAGACTAGGGTGAAGATGTAAATGAGCATTACAAAAAAATATGTCGCCAGTTGTTTGGTTTATTAACTTACGATATTATTTTCCATAGGTACTGAAAACTGGGCACGGTTGGATTTTAAGGTGGAACCGCATGTGTTATCAAATATCGCTTTCTTGCAATACCTGGAATATGTATAGAATTATAAAATGATTATTGGTTAAATAAGTGTTAATAGATAGGCTATTATAATTATAATGATTAAATAAATATTAAAGAAGAAACGACGCGTTGTTAGTAAATATTAGGCCTACTGGCACGGCAAATAGCCTATAACTCGTAGCATCCGTCACAATTTAGCATTTAAACGGGTCACATTAATTCATATAACAACCGGATAGCAAATTATAATAATATGCTCACATATAACATATTTAATTTGCACCAACGTAATGTAGTCTAAGATGTTAAACCACTGCCGTTTGAAATGTGCAAATCGCACACTTTGTAGGCAAGCTGTTTATTATGGTCGTCTCTGATGCGAAGTTTTACTAATTACTCTTTTAGGAGAAACTTGTCTTTGGAATATTCATGAAAGGCCAACCCTCTAGTTCTTATTTCATAAGTTGAACGCCTAAAAACAAAACCACAATCCGAAATAATAAAGAAGATGGTCACGAACGAACGATTCACTGCCAATGAAAATCAAATGGAGATTCGCGGGCCGGAAGTTCGCTGGGCATAATCTTCGGTGCCATTTTAACTCGTGGTAGCTCTGTACGGTTACGGTACCAAACAATTCAGTCACTTCCAGTAAATATTTATTATGCGACACTCCTATTCTCTACTCTCTCAACCCTCCTCAGTAAAACAGTCATTTATATCAGCTCTTCTCAGGTAAACGGTATTTTATTTGTGTTCGTAGCATCTCATCCCATCCGTGTGAGAGTTCACTCGCGCGCGCGCGTTGCTCACGCTACGGATTAGGCCTAAATCTCGCCATCACCAAGTGCGGAAGTGTCTCCAAAAATGCAGTTACACTTACGCCAGAAAATCTTGATTCGCGCTTCAAGATTCATTTTTCAGCCATTCGGTATGCGAACTCTAGTCTTAGAGGGTTCTAAAATATACGGGAATTTGGTGGATTTTCGTACGGGAAATACGGGAATTATACGGGAATTTGAAGAAAGGTCAACGCTCGACACCCTGTAATAGAGACCCGTACAAGAAGTTTTAACAGCTAGGAAGATATTTATGACAGTATTATACAACTTTTTCTCTCACTTTCTCTGTCTTTTCACACGGGGCCCGGTGTGGTAAGAGATTTTTGAGGCCCTTGCTTCAGAGGCGGCTGGCGGATAATTATTCTGGGTCTTGCACAATTTTCATTTAGGGGGGGGAGAGAAAGCCAAGAGAGCGCACTAGTCATGAACCCATAAGAGTGTAGGCCACTTACAAGCAAAGGAGGACTGGGCTCACCTGTCATGGGCCAATAAGGGGGTCGGCCTAATACAAGAGAGCATCATGAACGTTAATCTCCCAATTGCTGTATATTACTGCTTTGCTTACATATTCATCAGACCAACAAGGAATATATTTGTAACGGTGTTTTAGTCTAAAGTTCTCTTCAAACCATCCGTACTGATGCATATCCATGTATCACACACCAAACTTGGAGCAACGCAGTATCCTATAAGCATAGCGTTTAGAAGAGAAAGTGACGCGACTTGTGGAGTTTGTATGGTCCAGCCGCTAGGTGGCTCTAGCGTCGGCTAGCGCTGAGTGAGGACGGTATCAATACAAGCAGTTGAATGTTACTTTTCAGTACTTGAATGTTATCAGCTTACACTACGTTGTATTAGACATGATGATCCAAATATAAAATTGTCCGCACTGAGTATATAAAACGCTGACATCCGTTGTGTTGATTATGAAACATCAGATTGCGTCATAGGTTCATATAATAAGGAAATAAAACATTCTGACGGGGGTCAAAATGTAACTGAATGTGTGAAAATCGTAAAGCTACAGACAATTCACTACTGCACAAATAAAGTAAATATAATATAATACAGTATAATGACAAACTCACCCATATAACTTATAGCTCTCAGTTGTCCGAAGCTTTGGACAGCTTACGCGATGATTTTCCAGACTTAGAAGTTGACTGCTCTTTCCTAATTTCTTTCGTACGAAAGAAAAAGCGCACTTCATGAAATGTAAAAAGAGTTTTCCAATAAGGTCCAGTTTATGTTCCATACCCATCAAAAAATCACGGCCCTAAAACAATCTCATCAATGCTGTCCTAACACTCATAAAATATATCAACCCACAAATTTGAAAGGGAAGATAATTCCATTTCAACGACTACTTCGACCTGTAAAAGAATGTTGAAGACACTGTCAGACGGTTGAGTTAGGTAACTAAGGGCATTTATTGTGCCAAAGTCCTTTATATTAGTGAAAGTTGCAGCTGTTGTGTCCGACGGCCTTTTCACTTTGAAGGGTTGTTGCACACTTCACACAGCTGATCCCTTTCCTTAGTTGCTTGACAATATACCCGGCTAGATAGTGTGGGACTGCACCAGGCTTCAAACTCCATCTCATTCTCGCCATTTCGACTGTCTTTCCTTCTATAATGAAAGTGTCCGTTTTTCTAAGGAAATTATCGGAGCAATGTTTGTCACATAGCCTGCATATGACTTACTTGACAATTTAATGTCTTTCCTCGGAATGGCCTTAGCCCATTTAAATAAATCATCTTCGGCTTTTGGAGGTCTAAAAAATTGCCTACCTGTTGCAGATGACTTGTCGTATCTAGATCGGCACCCGGGAACAAAACAACACGGCATATTCACTTACACAGTTTTGTTTGACGAATCTTACCAGGTTATAATTCACTCGACAGCACAAACGTAAAGAAATAAGTGTAAAGGCTTACAAATACTAAACACACCAGTGTCATAACGTATGTATTATTTCACTATCGCTTCTTGATCGCATACACTTTTCAACACCAAGAAATAAGGACTAAACACGGCAGCATTTTCATGTTTTCAAACTCGCGAGCGCTTAGAAAGTGTCTCCAGCCAGCCACAGCCAACCGCTGCGCTGTCTACCGGCGGGCGCAGCAACTACCCATACTAAAGATACGGCAAACTCGGGAGTCGGCACACTTTCTCTTCTAAACGCTATGCTATAAGGGTTAACAAAAGGCAGTGTAACCTTGCTTGCAACATTCATATCTCAATGCCTCCTCACGTTCAGTTTCAACGTGAGACTCAGTGTTGACTTTGCCTACCTACAAATGACCTAAATTATCAATAAAATAACAGGAGCTACTGTGGTGTAGGCGCCATTAAAATAGGTTCCAAAGTGAACCTGGATTATCAATACAATATCATTAGCTACTGTTAGCTGTTGAGATAGAAAAAGAAAATAGTTAAAACATACGAACACATTTTAACATGAAAATATTCCTATTATTATAAGAGATGTAATGTAGTTTCAAAGATTACCTTTATTTGATGTTCCTCTGTAATAGCCAGGATTCCATCACCAACCTCATCAGTGGGTTTGACTCCTGCGAAGTATTATACAAGCATCACCCAATAGCACTACTAAGTATCGTGTAACATAACCTTGCTTGTCACACTTATCAACAATAATGCAATGGTACAAAAACTGTTTGGAGAAATAAAATATAACCTATAACGTTAATGAATTCATCGGTTTGAGAAAACCATTCTGGCTCACTTTTGATGAATGGTTTTTGCTCCATAATGTTCAGAAAACTAGAACACAAGAGACCGTACGTGTACGCCAACTCAAAAGTAGTATTGCAATCCGAATGTAACCCTCAAGGTGCACAGTGAGACATAATATAGGCCTACTGTATGTTACACTTGGCAATAACGGGTACTTAGGCTCTTACGCAAGACTTTATAAGCGAGTAATGTCCATTGAATTTAACCTTCTAACTCTCAAGGTACCATCGTTACCTAAGCCTGGTGCGAAAACTGTCAGGGTAACGATATATCGTTACCTCGTCGGCACCCGCTGGAAACGTGAATAAGTTCTACATTTCCTCGTTAAATCGTACAAGTGTGCTAAACGAAGGTAGCCGCATTCCGATCTTCATTTATTCTTAGAGTTTGCGCAGTGTTTCTTGTTTATTTGCCGTGGAAATAAGGTTTCTTTATGTACCCGAACACGAGGTTAGCTTGAGATTGAGTCGTGATAATAGAAGTCATTTTTGGTGCTGTCTTTAATGGTTAATTGTTAGAATATAGTCACTTGGTCATTAGTATATGTGTAGAAGTATCATTTGAAGCATTTACTGTTAGGTTTGGTTCAAATTAGCTGTGACCTAGCGTATCGTGGGCACGATAGCCTAGCGTGTGATTATGGCTGCGTCATCTTCTCGGTTAAATGACGGTGATATTATCGAATATTTAGACACTTATGACAGTGATGATGATGATTTTCTTCTCAAATTTGGTGGTAATGATGATGATGATGTGAGAAAAGGTTATATCCAGAGTGCTTGTCTAAGCACAGATGCTGAGTTTGGTGAGTTAGTATTTTTTATAAGTGAAATGTAGCAAATTTTTCACATAAATCTGAAACTATTGCAGAAACAGTTATTTAAATCAGTCAAATATGTGAATAATCAACGGTTGTCTTTGGAATGAAGCGATAAGTTTAGACAGGGTGTCTACTAACTCATCTAAAACGAATTCCCTGATTATTCCCTGATTTTTCCAGAATTAATGAGAGAATTCCCTGAGTAAAGAATGCTAAACATTCGCCCGGGAACGGGAAATGTGATGAAACGCACGCTATTTTTGGTTGGTTTTAAGCACTCTCCAGGAACAAGAAGCAAAATGTAATCCAGGAAAGCAAAAGGAAAATAGAATTAAGTTTTATGTTTTCTGTTCTCGGAAATTCCAGGATCCAAAACAGATGTGAGCAATGGCGGCACAAGGGAAACGGTTGTGAAAATAAATTTATTTCAATAAGTGAACTTGTTGTCCAGTAAAATAAGCAAGGTCTATTAAGTCATGCTGCTTTCACTACAGTAAATGCCTCCAATAAAAGGGACAAAGGAAGGTTGAATACACACATCAAGGTGTACCATATGAGTGGAATCATCTTAGACCAATTTTTAATTTGTAAAACCTTTCATTACCATTGAAATCACTAATCTACGTCGCAGGTATGATACTCGGTAGCATAAGTCTGAATATAAGCCTATACAGTAATTTACACATATCCAAGGGACGAAGGGAGGCATATTCCAAGTTCTCACTCTGAATTAGGTCCACCTCGTCATGACAGATGTAATTGAGTAATCATCATCCAAGTCCCACTCCAGCCACCCGGGTGTGGTTTACAAGCCTCCTCCACTCCTTTCTGTCCCTCCATTTTTCCTGTTCCATCACTTCTGCCACATCCAACCCAGCTTCTCCAATGTCCTTCAAAATTTGGTCCAACCACCTTCTTCTCGGTCTTCCAACTGGTCTCTTACCCTTGACTTCTCTTTCTAATTCCCTTTTTGCTACTCTTTCTTTACCCATTCTTTTGAAATGTCCGAACCAACGTAACCTTGCTTTCTGTATCTTCTGATTTGACGGTTCCATATTTAACTCTTCTCTGATTTCAATATTTTGAATTCTATCCCTTGTTGTCTTTTTAGCTGAAGTTCTTAAAAATTTCACTTCTACTGCTTGTATCTTACTATTTTGCCTTTTATTCGTTACCAGTGTTTCCAGTCCATATGTTACAATTGGTATGAAATACTGTTTATATAATATTAATTTCGTCAATTTAGTAATTTATAAATACATTTAAATGAAGGAAATCATTATGAATGAAGTTTCGACAGGCCAGAACACACCATTATCAGTCTAAAATAATTTAACCTAGTCTGTTTGATAATACAAGGCCGAGTTTGAAAGGTGTTACAAACACATTTCCTGGGCGCAATTAAAAACAAAATAGGACATAAGTTCTAGCCTAGCCAAGGAACGTAGGAGCAATAAATATGCATTTAAGGGCACTAGGCATATCCATCATATTACATAAACATCAAATATTTTCCCTGTTCCCGTTCCAGTCGTTAACCAGAGCCCCCGTTCTCATTCCCGGGCCAATCGTGAACCAGCCTGAACATAACTGGCAGCATCTACAAGGTAAAGATGATCACATTAACAACCTCATAGTGATCATGAGCTTCCGTTAAGCCTTTTGATCACTACAGTATAAAGTACAAATGAAATATTCGTAAGCAGAGCGAGAGGTTATTTGCCTCGATGCACAAGAGTAGACACAGATCGAATAGCACACGATATAATAGGGGGTAGCACAACTACGTGTTTGAACGACTACGTATTTTAGGGGCTAAATCATATATCAACAGCAGCACAAGAACACCCTGGAAATTATTGCACACCATAAGTTTTCACTATAGATTTACCACACAATGGCACAAATGTTATATTTTTCGTAAACTTCAAACAGCACACTAAAGCATTAACAGTAGAACTACAACAAACAAAAAAAAAACAACCCCTGGCACTATCCAGCCCATGACGGGCTAAGGCCGACCAAGCGACCGCTGCCCAGCCATTCGGCCTGCAGATATTGGGGTGACGCGTGATCAGCGCGTCGGGTCCCCTCGGCCGTTAATCTTGGTTTTCATGATCGGGGCGCTGTCTCACTGTCAGACAGCTACTCAATTGTCCTCACGAGGCTGAGTGCACCCCGTTCCAACCCTCACGTCAGTTTTAAAATCCCTGACGGAGCCGGGGATCGAACCCGGGGCCTCCGGGTGAGAGGCAGGCGCGCTACCCCTACACCACGGGGCCGGCACAGTAGAACTACAGCAGACAATAATCAAAGAATACCGGGATGGAAAAGCCGCGCAAACAGTATTGTCAAACCAGGTCTAACACATGTTGCCCGGGTGCGCGCTAACCCTTGACATGACAATACACACGGTAAAACCTCACTTCCTGTACCGAAAACACTATCGAGACTATATACCGCAATATATGCGCTTTTGAAGCTTACACTGACCAAACCGTTAAAAATATCAATCTACAATGAGTGTAAGAATTGTTCAGCACGGAAAGTTCTATAAAAAAAAGTCCGCGAGAGCAGATATCTATCTTCAATACATCGCCCACTATAAGTGTTTTTAGATTGGACGGGAGGGGGATTTGAGTTTCATGCACCTCGCCATTCTTAAAATACGTCTGACAAGAATTCGTTGTACATGCTATCTCCATGATAATATAATTAATAGTCCAGTCAGTGATTTCAACCCATCTTGCAGAGACGTAAAACGGATATAGGCCTAGGTCGTAGTTCATTGACATAGAAAAAAAAAGCGCTTGTCACGTAATGTATTCATAACTGTTTCCGGGCGAAGCTAGTATATTATACTCTGTGAGCTGCCAGAATAGGATTGACAGTTCTCGTCTCTCCATGTGGTCTGAGAACGAGATTGCCAAACTGTACAAGCCAGAGATAAAGCTGACCAGGCACTGAGGCACGTGGGCGGTAATATTGCAACGCAGAGTATTATGACATCAACTAGACGAACATGGATTGGTCAAGAGGCAGAGCGGTGATGAGTGACGTGGAATTTCCGCTGAAATGTCAATCCTATTCAGGCAGCTCACAGAGTATATTTATAAACAATACTAAATTTAAAATATTTTGTCGCCAAAGTTGCTATATCTACCGACAAAATCTCTAAATTGGCGATACTGATCGCAACGAACAAAATGCTCAAGGCCCAATAAAATGGTGTAGTTGGCTCCTGCGCAGAAAGCGAACGGAAAAGTTGCCACATCATACGTTCAGTTGACCTTGAGAAGGCACTGCTCATTGGCTGAGCACTGTCATCCGGGTGTCTACTGTAAGGATGAAGTAAAAATTAGTTACTTTTTAGTTACCTTTTAGTCAATTTTAGTTACCTTTTAATTCAAGATACGTCTGAGGTCTGCAAGCAAAGGGGCCCATCACGCGGTGAAGATAAACAACAATGAACTGTGTTTAAAGCTGTAAATAAAATAAATAATAAAAAAATACTATATATTAATTATCAAATTAGTTGTTTCAGCTAATATGTTGTCTTGTGCACAATACGTTGTTTTAATATCAAGAGGTTGCTATGCTCTTTACCGTTTGGCGAGATTTCCTTTGTCCCCGCGGTAGATCACGAAGAATTGTATGCGACGTTACGTGATCGTCGACAAATTCTGACTTTGCAGTCAAGTACGGAAAATATCGAGATGTTACACAATCGGCGCTGGTCTCAGCCGTTTGACGAGATTCCCGCAGTTTTCACGATAGAACACGAAGAAAAATCGCGATTTAGATAAACGGTGTCACTTTTGGTCATTCGACGAGATTTCCATTGTCCTTAAGGTCGGGCACGAGAGAATATAGCATTATTACGCATCGGCGCCACTTGCTGTCCGTTTGACAAGAATTCAGTTGTCCTAGTCATTGAAGGCGGAGAAATATCGCGATGTAACGCAATCGCTGCCGCTGTCGGCCGTTTTACGAGATTCACGTTGTCCTCGCGATATTATGGAATCGGCGCTGCATCCAGCCGTTCAACGATTGCCTGCCTATCTGCCCTGACAGAATGGTGTAGGCAGGCTCAAGGTTGGGCATGGTTAAAATTCACGAAAAGTAATGGACATGTTGTATGGTCGGCGCCGTGATTCCCGCAGTCCCTATGCTGTGGTTGGGAGTTCATAAGTTCAGGGTGGATCACGAGGGAAAATTAGTATCGCGATGCAGCGTAGGCAGTCATTTCTAAGTGGGTTGAGGCACTTCTCGCTCCCCGTACGCTTTTAAGTATACGGTCATGGTAAAAGTGGCGAGTAGGTTTCGGAATGTTTCGTGATGAATGCCCAATCACCTTTGACAGGATTCCCGCAGCCCTCGTGGTCACAAGTTCACGATAGGGGACGGGATTTATCATTTTACGCAACTGACGTCGATCTCGGTCCGTTAGACGTGATTCGCGTAGGCAAGTCATGAGGTCAGCCAGTCTTCTTGAGGATGTGATTTTGGAGGATGAACGTTCGAAGCAGGTACCGTATCGAATATTACGAATTATTCTGAGAGGATTGCACGAATAATACGACAAGAGGGCACATTCTCTTTCGAATGCGAATCACGAATTATACAAGTTATCGAAATAACCAGTTAGATTATATATCCGATGGAACCAAAGTTCGAAGGAAAAATCGACATATAACTGAATTTCGAATTAACCATACCGGATGTCGCAAATTTACGAGACAGATTTTTAAAATACCGGTAGGTTATTATGTATTTCGAGGCTATTTAGTATTTTTTGTTTCGAAACGGTAACATTTCGCAAGATAGCAACATTAAATTATTTCACGTTATTTTTGGACTTCAATTTGACTCAAAATTTAGAGGTCAATAACTGAAATGAGAGGTTTCAGTTTAGTTTCGGAAGTTTTCGCGAACAAACGTCTCGAGAAAAGTCAGGTTTCCTAATAAAACAGAAAAATATTTCACACAAAACTAGAAAGTATTCTTGATGCCGAAAATGTACGTTGAATTGATGTAGCTTATACCACACAAGGTGTCCACAGTATGCATTTCCTCTAGCTCAGGCACGGCGAAGTATAGCTTATGCAATCGGCGCCGCTTGCGTGAAACTCGCTCCATCGCAATCTCTGAGCCTAGCGGCGCGAGTTTAAACGATTCAAGCCGCCTACAGAAAATTTTCGTTACCGTTTGTAAAATTCGTTGCTTTTTCGTCACTTTCGTCACCCGTTTGTAAAATTCGTTACTTTCGTTACCGGTAGACACCCTGGTCATCAGTAACGAGCGATCACTTCCCGCGAAATTCGAAAGTATTGCTTCCACTTTTACGGGATATAGACAAATGGAGAAAAATCCCTGATTAAGAAAGAAATTCCCTTATTTTTCCCTGATTATTCCAGAAATTCATAATTCCCTGAGAATTCCCGGTTTTCCCGGGTCGTAGACACCCTGTAGAGCAAAGTAGGACAGATTTGAGTAATAATAGCATTACAAAAAATATTTCTGAAAGAGAAGACTAACCACACACTTCTATAATTTTTGGTACACCATGTAGATTATAGAAATTATTGAAATATTTTTTCTCAGAAGGTCTTGTATCCATAGAATGTCCACAGTTAGTGTCATTGCGATTCCTGTCAATGCAAAAACAATTTGCATTTTCTTAACAATATAGTGAGTGTACTTTCATCAGAAAATGGCCACCAACTTCCTTGCATACCATTCAAAAAGTTTTTCTTTTTATAAATCTGAAACCAGGGCACAGAAAGGTATCAGAAGAATATGTGTGAACAACTATGTTGTCTTTATAATAGTCTGGCTGCGTGGCTCAGGGGTAACGTTCTCGCTTGCTGATCCCAAGGTAGCAGGTTCGAAACCTGGCGCAGTCAGCCGGCATTTGAGGGTGCGCAAATGCGAGGGAGCCGTGTCAGTACATTTACTGGCACGTTAAAGATCCCCTTCGGGGCAAAATTCCGGCACCCCGGCGTCTCTGAAAGCCAGTGTAGTTAAAATGGACGTAAAACCAATATCATTATTATTATTATGTCTTTATAATATCGTTGCCTATGTGACCCAAAGTAGGACAAACTTAATTATGAGTTCTAAAATCACGTTTTTCTGCATAAAAAATATTTTAAATTTTTTAAATGTTTTGTTCAACCTCATAGGTAAGATACGACCTTGAACTATTTTTCTCCCATATGCTTGGCATACCTGCGAATGTGTAGGTGTTATAACGTTTTAGAAAACATTGGGCAATTTCATAAGAAAACAGCTGGCTGACTTCAAGCATACCACCTGAAATGGCCTGAGATCAAGAGGGTTAAGATCAATTATTGAGATTGAATGGCTAAATGAGGTAATGATTGGTCCCAGCAGTGAAATGTAGCTATGACCCAAGGCTACTAAACTACAGTTTATAAGACTTGGCTATGACCATCCTAAGACTAAGTAGCCTACATACTGTACAGATGAATCTGGAACATATTATGTCGGGGTAAGCGAGGTGAATCTGACTGACAGAAGTGACTATAGCTGACGCTAACCATGCAGCTAAATTACACTGCGTGTAAGTTATTGCAAATAAATAGACGAGTGTTTAGAAGTCTGCACAAGTTGCATACAGACATTCAGAAAGTAGGCCTACTATAATCACGTCACAATGCGCCCTGTTCAATTTAGAAACCACAACTCCCCTCATCGCAAGTAAGCAACTGTAAAATGTATTTATTCTTACGACTCACATGGGGGTAACTTGAAGGTTGTCGTAATAAGGCAATTTCCTCGACAATCGCCGGAAAGTCCAGTACTGTACATCCAAGACAACCATTCCTGCCCTGGCTACAAACAGTGATGACTATGCACTGTTGCCAACCATTGTTGGGTCAAAATAAAAGATATGCCCACACAAATGAAGAGGAGATTTTCAAATTTTAGTGGATATTTTTTTATACACCAATACCAGTTACCTATAATTTTCAACAAGTAGTTCTGTGATGAACTAAATACCCGATTTTCATTTATCCCATTGTAATAATCCATTCAAAACACCCCCGGGTAGTCAAAAGAATTGGTAATGCGGAATGACATATCACTCCCTCATAACTTTTCTACCACCGGCCGCAGTGGCCGAGATCGCTAAAGCGCTACCTCGTGCCTCGCTGGCAACGGGAGAGAGTGGGTTCGAATCCCACCTCGGCCGTCCTGAAAATGTTTTTTGTGGTTTCCTATTTTCACCACCAGGCAAATGCCAGGACGGTTCCTTTCAATAGGTCCACGGCACTGATCTCTATACATGGATGGCTGGTAGCTACGGCAGCAGTAAGCCGAATAGACGATGACAGGTATAGAAAGATGGCAGCGAGCGCATGGTGCAATATTGCGAATCCTGCTCTGTGATTGGTTACTGGTAGTTTGATGTTATACATGTATTTATACTGGCAGTAAATATTTTGCGTTTCTTGTAGTTTTAAAATGGGCTGAATTTGGTTATTTAAAGCATAAAATCTTAGTTTTAAGTACCATTTTGGTGACCCATCACCCCAAGCAAGCCGGTAATACCTTTACTTCTCAGGCAGATAGGTTACTTGGCCGTAATTTTGAAGTTATTGTGAAGTTAAGTATACATATGCGGTGGTGCTGAAGCAGACGTGATCGGGCTAGGCTATTGCGTGTTTAAATTTGATTCCATTTCAGGGTTTTTCGGTTCTGGGTGCGAATAGTTCGCTTAATAGTTGTAAAACGGTGGGGAGTATATTTTAAGTAGGTTTTTAGTTGAGTTAAGTTTTATGTGGAGCTGAGGAGTGAAATTGATTTGGCTTAAAGTGCATTTTTGGCTTTGATCTACTTCCCGTTATAATTAAGTTTATTGTGCTGCTATCGTGATTAAAAGCTGTAGTATTTGATGTAGAGTGCTGGGATTACTTGGGGGAAGTGTTGGTTATTTCATGGAAACAGGAATTCATTACCAAGCACCGATTATGATATGTCGAATCTAGGCCTTTATAGTGAGCTACGTTTATTGGTACATCATTTGAAGAATGCATAATTTTATGACATATACACATGTATACCGTATATACAATTTACAAGAATGTTTCCAGAAATTGTTTTTCACTCGTTACTCTGTTACTGATCGCTAATTGCGTGTACTCAGCACCTAAGTTGATATTCGTCAGCCGTTATTATACATTCATTTTTATTGCTATTCCGGAGATTTACTGACCTCGGAATGACGTGTCAGTGATCCCAATGCCCTTATGCTATGAGTGAACATATCTCTATATTTTTATTTGATCCCAAGCACCATTAATTAAGATTTAAAATTAACTAGATTATCATTGCTTCCCCATAAGGAGAGCTCGTGAATGGGTACGCCAACATGGCCACGCTCAACTTGGCATACTTTCTCGTGCAGCGGAGAGCTGCCATCAGCGATCCATGTATAGAGATCAGTGGTCCACGGCCGATTTCCTTCCAATATCCCTTCCCTGACCCGTCCTGAAAACAAAAGTACAAAGCCATTGGCTGCATTAATAAAATTATTATTATTATTATAACTTTTCTACCAAAATACCACTAGTAATGGTCAGGAAAGAATCTGGAAGGCGGCTTCGGTGGCGTAGTTGGTAGCATGCTGAGCTTCTATGACCTAGACCACGGGTTCAAACCCGGCCGAAATTGTCGGATTTTTTAAGTGTTCAAAATACCTCAGTATGCCTTCCTTCGGAGGGGAAGTAAAGCCGGTGGTCCTATGTCATTCATTTATGGCATGAAAAAGAATCTTCCACTAACTACACTTGTGGAAGATAAAATTTGTAGGTTAGTTTGATAATGCTATATTAGTTCCAACATTCTCCGCCAGATGCTGCCTGCGATGGCATCTACACAGTCTTTATTTTTGCTTGGCAAGGCGATGCTGCTCGACCTTCCCCAGAAGTTACAGGTTGGCGCGTGCGTTCTCCGGCTGTATTCCCACGCTTTTGCTGCGGTCGACGTGTGAGCTCCGAGCTAATTTGGTGTTTTATAAGGCTACTGTGTACTGTATATCGTATCGTATAGTGCTTTATTCTGATTGTGTATAGTGCTGTAATGCCTTATGTGAAATGTTCGTTACATGAATGTGTATATCTGCACAATACGTAAACAAAGTGCAGGAAATCGTGCACTTGAACCAGACAAAAGATTAGAGTGAAATTTCTAGGGAGACCCATTCCTATAAATCGAACAATAAAACAACTGGCTATGAGATTCAAACGTACAGGTTCAGTGAACAATAAAAATGGACGTCCTTATTTCCTTACTGAAGCTAAATTAACCGGAGTAACCAGGAACTTCATAAGAAGATGCTAATTATGTTTGGCAGCGGATGGGGAAAATTTTCAGCATGTACTGTAAACATGTTGAGTAAAAATGCATGATACTGATTTTAAGTACCGTATTCTGCCGTACATACGCGCGCGGTCGCTGGCCACTGAGCCGTCACTGGTGGAGCGCGTAAGCGAGAATGTCCTTGCCAAGCAAATATAAAGACCCTGTAGTTGCCAAGTCTGCTGCTAGGTGTCGTGGACGGTAGCATTTGGTAGCAAATGTAGGAACTACTTGAAAATTTGATCGTTTGCAGTCCTTACCTGAATCACAGATAAGACACAATAATACAGCCATCACAATTAACACCAGTTATCAGACAAATTCTACACACACCGAAAGTACACTTGGCTACGTTGTTGCAGCCCCTAAACTAAGGAACCAACCAACCAACCAAAGACTCTGGAGATGATGTAGTAATATATGTTTACTCCTCCGCTGTCTATAACCCACCTCTCTTTGCCAAATAGGACCATGACCTATAGAGATGAAATTACAGCTCTGTCCACCATTTTCGCCGTAAATTATGCACAAGTCCAGTATTGCCAACCCACACTTATGGTAGCTACTACTTTCTATATGTGCAGTACCCTTCGAGCATACAATAGGATAGAGAGGGCGCCAGCTATGCTTCTACCGGCCGACCGTGGGGCCAAAATAAGATCAGCTGATGTTGGGCAAAACAAGCATGTCTCCCATAAGAATAGCATTATGAAGTGACTTAAAATCCCGATTAAAGCGTATTCCTTGTGATTAACAGACTATTTCTGTTGAAGGTGGCGATAACTACAATTCCTTCTGAATATTGCTGTTCTTTTTTGTATGAAAAGTGTGAAGTATAATCGTTATATGCGATATTTTGGTGTGTTGACATATCAGTGTTGGAATGCATAGGTGACTTGTGTAGGGCCTACATGATTAGGAAATTATAAAATGGTGAATAAAATACGTTTACGTATAATTCTTATCCGTAATAATTGTCTGACTTGGTTATATTTGTAATATTTTTACATATCTAAAATAATAAACTCTACAAAGCATTCTAGTACTAGCTTACTTTTTTAGTAACATGTAGGCCCTATGCTTCTATTATGCTGGTTTTCCTTTATAAATCAAGAAAGTTTGCCGATAATCATCAATTAAAATTCATATTTATGGTCCATATATTAAGCAATTCAGGGTCTGAAGGGAAGCTGAAATAAGCGAATACATTTAATTATGCGTACAAAGTGATATCCAGCACTGCATCTTAAAAGAAAACCAATGATATCCCCACTCCAAATATTTATCACCTACAGCAATAAATCTTACACATATCCTAATGTTATCCCCTTCCCCTCCATATTTAGAAAATTCATTTTTGGTGGCTAGGAACTTCCGGGTCATCAGCCCTGTGTACTGGAGTAGGCCTATGTGTTGAACTTGTCTGATAACTTAAATTTCTGTGATGACTGCAGTAGTGTGTATAGCTGCATTGGTGGTTGTTAATTCATTTAAGGGGCTTGTGACATCTTGGTCATCAGCACCGTGTAGTTGGGTGTGGGTTGAACTTGTCTGATAACTTGTATTGATGTGATGATTGTAGTAGTGTGTAACTTTATTAGGGACAGGGATGAGGTGGGTGCCTCGGGACTTGAACTAAGGTGCTATCCCGGCATTTGCCTGGGGGGAGTGAGGAAAATCCTGGGGGATAAACCACACTCGAGATAGCAGCAGTCAGCGCCGGGATTCGACCTGCGATATCCGAGCGTGCTGTATGATTTAACGAGCACGGCTACGCCGCTGGATGCCAGCTGTATTGGGGAAATGTATGTAATCAAGTCTGTGTATTTTAGGTCATATATTTTAATTCATACCCGTGAAAAGATAGCCTGTTCCCTTTTTCAAACCTCTGACTGCAATTGTAAGCAGCGCAAGATATAACCATTTTCGTTATATAACTTCACATTCAGCCTCTTACATAAAGGAAAATGCGTATTTTACATATTCGTAATATATTATACTGCAAAAATGGCTCGTATATCGATAATTATTAAGTATAATCTTTACGCTCGCGCTGACAACTTGGGCATAGGCGCCATTTTATACCAACATCAGCTGATCTTATTCTGGCCCCATGTTCCGCTGGCCAAGGCCTCTCTATCCTATTGTATGCTCGAAGGCAGTACCGTGAAACAAAACAGACCCGAATTACGACGTGAATACTTTTTCTATATACAAAACAATCGTAACCTGGGGCTTGTTGTAGTGCAATCAGAAATTTTCGTCCAGACAGTCATCTAACCAGGTGGCGACCAATAGTTTCGTCCAGACCAATGGTTTCGTCCAGACAGTTGTCTAACCAAGTACCGACCAATAGTTTCATCCAGACCAATAGTTTCATCTAAACAAAGTCTTACCAAT
The DNA here is from genome assembly GCA_946902985.2 of Meconema thalassinum. NCBI lineage: Eukaryota > Metazoa > Arthropoda > Insecta > Orthoptera > Tettigoniidae > Meconema > Meconema thalassinum. The sequence goes on from OX336396.1 coordinate 274,915,611, forward strand.
GGAGTCCAGACCACCCATTTTAGTTCATCAATATCGGCTGGTGTATTTTGTATCGGACAGGTAGGCAACTAATGACGTCAATGTGTGCGCCTCGTTGTCAGCGCTCTCTGCGGCAGTTTCACATACTAAATACGTTGTCGAACATGGCTGCGGTTGTTAAATAAACAATAAACAAAAACATATATTTACGTGACTTAGCAATTCGTTGTATAAGTGTTCAAGGTTAATAGTTACAATTAATAATAGCCCCCCAAAAGACGAAATATGGTGTGAAAATATAATATATATATATATATATGAATGAAGCCTTGGAGGCTGGATTTAGACAGCTCCTTAACCCGGTCCATGAGGCAATTATAATTGGCTACATGGATAATTCTTGCCAGGCGCGTCCACGTCGCGGGGGTGGGCAACGGTACTGTAATATACCACGGAACTACAGTACCGGCTAGGTTCTGGTGAGGACCCAGTCATATGGGGTATAACATAGGCCCCGTGCACAGGGTTCCGTGCGAAGACCTCAACGGAATCTGCAGCGGAGAAGATGGACTTCGGAACAGTGGAAATTGCGGAAGAGGCAACCCAGTACTCAGGGAATAGTATGAGTACAGCATCAATCGGCAGCATCTGTTTCCCAGGTTAGGGGCGGCTGCAAGGGCGTCTGTTTCCCATGTTATGGGCGGCCTGTATAATAGCTGGCAGTAGCTTCATAAAATGCCTCTGGGAGTGGCGACCCCATCGTAATAATAGCCTAAAATGGAAATGGCACTTCAAATGATTCGGGGAAGGTTAGGGCGTACCCTGCAGGCGACGCGCAGTTCTTTTGGTACTAGGGGAACTGTGAGAAATGGGCGACCAGTAACCGAAATGAAAGTGGGAATCATGAATGTCATGACCCTGACAGGCAAGGTGGAGGAGGTGGTAGACTTCATGGAGAGGGAGAATGTTGGAATGATGGGGCTGAGTGAAGTGAAATGGAAGGGTAAAGGAAGGAAGAAATTGAAGAAATACATTATACTGGAGTGGTGGCCAAGAGGCAAAAAATGGCATGGGACTGATAAACTCGAAACAACTGGAGGAGTATGTTGAAGTGGTCGAGTGTGTGAGTAACAGAATAATGAAAATTATAATGAAGATGAAAAATGACGTGATGGACTTCATACAAGTGTATGCACCACAGACTGGAAACAGGGATAAGGAAATACCAAGGAAAAGCAAGGAGGTAATGTATAAAGTGTACTATGTTCCCATATTAACTTATGCAGCTGAGACTTGGAACCTGACAAGCAGGCAAGAGAGTAGAATCCAAGCCAGTGAAATGAAATTCCTAGGAAGTATAATAGGAAAGACAGAGTGAGGAATGAAGATGTTAGGAAGGAAGTTGGGATGGAAAAACTAAATGAGAGAATTGAGAAGAATAAACTAAGGTGGTTTGGACATGTAAAGAGGATGGAGGAAAATAGAATACCAAGACAGATGCTGGAGGTGAAGTGCAAGGGTAAGAGAGCAAGAGGAAGACCTAGAACAAGGTGGATTGATTCAGTGAAGAACAGCGTAAGAAAAAGAAATCTGGACTGGGACAAGATCGTGGAAGAAGAATGGTGGAAGGAAAGAGGAAAGTGGAGAAGTGCCATAAATACCCCGACCTGGCAGGAGCTGGATAAGGGGAAATGATGATGATGATGATATATGAATGAAGTAAGGCTACCAAGACGAGCACTGGAACGACGGAGGACAGGGAAGAGAGGACGAGGAAGACCAAGAATGCGTTGGATGGACTCGGTGGAGAATAGTATTAGAAAACGGAACCTGGATTGGAACAGTGTCGGAAGAGGAATGGTGGAACGACAGAACAAAGTGGAGAGGAACCATATTTGCCCCCACCCAGTGTCAACTGGAAAAGGGGGAAATGATGATGATGATGGTTAAAATGAAAGAGAAAGGGAACATAGTGATATGTCATTCAGAATTAATAATAAATTGTTTCATGTGATATACCTAATAGATTTTATTACACCAGGCTTTGTCCCCGTGCACGATTGAGTCAATAGAGACCCGTACAAGAAATGTTAACAGCTAGGAACATCTTTATTACAGTATTATACAAACTTTTTCTCTCACTTTCTCTCTCTTTTCTCACGGAGCCCTGTGCGGTAAGAGATTTGCGAGGCCCTTGCTTACGGCGGGGGTGGGGTCTGGGGAATCAATACCATCTAGGAACAGTGGCGGTTGGCGGATAATTGTTCTGGGTGTTGCGCTATTTTCGTTAAGGGGGAGGGGGTGAAGGGAAAGCTAAGAGAGCGCACTAGTCATGAACCCACGAGAGTGTCTGCCACTTCCACACGGGAAAGAGGACACAGCCCACCTGTCATGGGCCGATGAGGGTGTCGGCCGTTTACAAGAGAGCATCATGGACGTGAATCTCCCTCTTATATTACAGATTTGCTTAGATATTGGTCAGACCTACAGGGAAAATATTTGTAATGGTATTTTATTCTAAAGTTCTCTTTAAACCGTCCTGACCGATGAATGTCCATGTATCACACACCAAACTTGGAGCAACCCAGTAACCTATAAGGATTAGGGTTAACAAAAGGCAGTGTAACCTAGCTAGCAACATTCGTATCTCAATGTCTCCTCACTTTCAGTTTCAACGTGAGACTCGGTGTTGAAAGGAAGAAAGATTGTAGTTTTACGTGACCGTGAATCTTGTGATTATGAGCCACGGGACCTCCTTTTTACGTGGAATCCGAACCACAGGACATGGCATTTCACGTCGAAATTCACACATGCATTGACCGGGAATCGAACCCGGGCCACCTTGGTGAGAGGCATACAGCTAGACCGCTGAGCCATGACTCGGTGTTGACTTTGCCTACCTACAAAAGGGCCTGAATTATCAAGAAAATAACTGGAGCTCCTGTGCTGGAGGCTCCATTAAAATAGGTTCCAAAGTGAACCTGGATTATTAACCCTCAGACACTCGCGCTAGTAATAGATACAGCTACATATGTAGCCCAAACAATTAATCGATCTGATGGACTTGCACACGTTATTTTTGGTTTTCGGTTTTAATAATATGTTGAATTGCAGTATATAGAAGTATTCTAAGCAAAATCTGACAATATTATGTAGGCCTAGGCTTTTATTTTCATATGGAGAGAAAATACAAACCCAAGAAGAATTTTTTTATCGTACATCTTCGGTAAAAATGCAACAGAAATAAAACTAATGAAACTAGAACTGTTAAATTATTTTTATGCAAACCTAAATACTTACATTAGTGTATAGCCTATTTGGATTGGAATTAAACAAAAATAGGGTACTAGGTTAGATAATTTCCTTAGAGAATGAGCTCTTATGATGAACAATTTCAGTATTTTCATTTATTTTTTTCTCGAATACTTGAATGTTATTTCTGCCCTTTTGGCTACAATCTATAGCCCAGGAAATACATAAGCATACTCAAAAAAAAATTGTCACCCAATCATTCAAGGCAAATGGACACAATGATCCGAGAAGGTTTTTTTTAGCACTTTGCACATATAGGCCTATTCCCTCCCTCGTCCACACAAGAAGCAACAGCCTACTTTATTTCCGCCACACTCAACTTATCACTACTTTCATCTAAACACTGACTGATTTGAAAGTCATCTCCATGGCCACCTCCTGTGAAACAAAGTTTCCTTTGCACGCTCAGTTCTGAAACAGCGATGCTCGCGCGGGCTACTATTGTAGCCCAGACGACTTCTAATGCATCTGGTGTTAGTTTGGTGCATTTAGTTTAGTTGGAAACACACCCCTCTGTTAAATACAGCATCAACAGGCAGCTACAGAGATTTTCAATATTCCTAGCAAAGAATATACTCTGCGCTACAACAAGATAAATCACTGGGCTACACCTGTAGCACGCGCGAGTATCCGAGGGTTAATACAATATCATTTGCTACTGCTAGCTGTTCAGATACAAAAAGAAAATAGTTAAAACATACGAACACAATTTAACATGAAAATCTTCCTATTATTATAAGAGATGTAATGTAGATTCCAAGATTACCTTTATTTGATGTTCCTCTGTAATAGCCAGGATTTCATCACCAACCTCATCCAGCAGGTTTTCAGTGGGTAACTGCCCTTTTGACTCCTGCAAAGTGTTATACAAGCATCACCCAATAGTACTACTAAGTAACGTGCAACATAACCTTGCTTTATCAATAAATTTTAAAAATGGTCCGGTTAGCTCAAACAATGCCAGCGTTTCGCCCTAGTGTGCCGTTGGGCTCGTCAGTTTGTACAGACACCCCTACCAATACGCGTGGCCAGCACATACTGAAAAGGTCATGCAAGAGACAAAATACAAGCAGTATTGACGACACGAGCATGTGCTACGGGAGTCAAACTCCCTTTCATAAAAACAAAAGCCTTACCTTGGCAATCCAAATAAGGCACACTGGGGCTAACACTAACCGGACCATTTTTATTTATTGATAATTCATCCGCTCAAATGGAAACTAGATCATATTCCCTTTGGGAATATTCAAAACCTTGCTTGTCATACATATCAACAAAAATGCAATGGTATAAAACTGTTTGGGGAAATAAAAAATAACCTATAATTTTAGTGAATTCATCGGTTTGAGAAAACCATTCTGGCTCACTTTTGATGAATGGTTTTTGCTCAATAATGTTCAGGAAACTAGAACACAGAGACCGTATGTGTACTCCAACTCAAAAGTAGTATTGCAATCCGAAAGTAACCCTCGAGGTGCACAGCGAGACATACTCTAAGTTACACTTGACAATAACGGGTAACTTAATAGGCTAATATGCATGACTTTATAAGTGAGTAATGTCCAATGAATATAATATCAATTATTGAGACTGAATGGCTAAATGAGGAAATGATTGGTCCCAGCAGTGAAATGTAGCTATGACCATCCCAAGTAGCCTACATAACAGTGTACAGACGATTCTGGAACACATATGTCGGTGTAAGCGAGGTGAATCTGACTGACAGAAGTGACTATAGCTGACGCTAACCATGCAATTGAATCACACTGCGTGTAAGTTATCTCAAATAAATAGACGAGTATTTAGAAGTCGACACAAGTTGCATAAAGACATTGAGAAAGTAGGCTTACTATACTAACGTTGCAACACGCCCTGTTCAATGTAGCAACCACAACTCCCCTCATTGTACGTAAGCGACTGTAATAAGATGCATTTATTCTTAATCCCCGGAATATAGGGGAGAAAGGTTACTCAGGCTTAAAATTTGATTCCGATTACAACCGTCAGGATTACGTCATCCACCAGCCTAGCCTGCTACCTGGCGGTGAGGCAGTGTAATAAATTTTAAGCGCGGGCGATTTGAATTTTATTTAATCGCGTAATGGAACCCCCCCCCCCCCCCCCCCCGCTGACCTTATACCGCTCCCTTTGTATTTACACGTAGTAACATGATTTATGTCGGCGTATTTTATTTATTCCTGTTCCTTTTGTTCTATTTTATTTAAGAGCAGATATCAAAACAAAGGCTCATATAATGGATTTTTACTATTAATATAGTAGAAAATACCAGCCTGAAATCTTTAGTTTTGAAATCTGATCTTGCGCAAAACAGAACAATAGGAACAGTGAATAAATACATTTTATTGACATAACTCATAATACATTATACTACATCAAAGAGAGGGATACAGGGTCAGGGGGAAGGATAGGACGCAGGATATCCTTTATTATTATTATTATTATTATTTGAAACCTGTACCACGGAAGTTGCGTAGTACTCCCCACACCTTTCTCCCCATGTCCCCTCTCTTAATTTTTCTAGTATTATATGTTTTATTCATGATAGTTTTACTATCATTAACATTTCTTTTATAGTTTATAATTTTTTAATGGCAGTGCTTAAAGGTTACTTTTTCAGAGGATGCCATGCGAGATGAACTGGTGTCTTCGGGATTTCCTTCCACAAGTCTCAGCTGGGGACGGCCTTTGAACCCATGGCCTTGTAACACTAGAAAGTCATTCACCTACTACACAGTACTATAAGTTATAATATCAGACAGGTAGAAGAGAGGTTTAGTTGCCACCAGTGTTGTGGGAGCACAGCAAACTAAGAAGAATGTAATAAACCAATACAAACCATGCATACCCTATAAAATATGAATTTATTAACCGCTGTCGAATGAGATACGATACTGGAAGGAAACAGAATTCTGAAGGAAGGAAGAAATGAGGACAAAAATAAATATGTTTATATGTTCATATTATATTCTTCTTTCTTAGTTTTTATAGATATAAAATCCACAGAACATTTTCATGAAAAGAGTAATATTTAATTTCATCAGGTCACTGTCCCAGTAGGTAATTGTCATCACATGGTAGAGCCACGCATATTGCAAATCTGTAAGAGAAAAATACAATTAAAATCCTAATAATGTTGTAGGGGCTTTGCGACCTCGTGGTCATGTGGCTTTATGGTACTTGGAAAGTGTATATGGGATATGTCTGATTACCCATGACATTGTGATGGGTGTAGGTGTGTGTGTGTATTTGTAATGGAGACTAGAATTTGGAAGGAGGCAGCTGTGACCTTAATTTAGGAAATATCCTAACATTTGCCTGGGGTATAAGAGGGAAACCACAGAAAACCATTTCTAGGATGGTTGAGATGAGACTTTGAACACATCTCTACTCAGCTCTGCCTCACGAGGCTGAGTGTATCCCGTTTTAACCCTCAGACTAAAATTAAACGTCTTGGCAGAGCCAGGACCTCGGGATATGAAGTTTCAATATGAATAGGTGTAGCCAAATGACTGTGCAGCGCTGCTACTCTATGGCTCGCACGCCACATCTATACCCCGAGACCACAGAAGGTGAATTCCTTACAACAAATTACATTGTGTACCTAAATAGTCGTTACAGATACATCTCATAATAAAGATGTTGAAGCAACAACTTGTGACAAGGACAGTCAACAGCTACTCTCTAGGTTACAATGTTAAGCATGCACATATAGAACTTTTGCTGCTCATAGAAGGAGGGGACAAGTGCAGTGTGGATAAACTAAGTTACCCAATCACTTTAATTCCATTGTTATTAATACTAATAATACAATATTATTACTTTCTTAATTGGCCTGGATGTGTGTAACTGGCCTCACCCCTTGGGTGAATGCCACTGTAGCCTTGATATTAGGATAATGCTGCTTTAATGAATGCACAAAAGTGCATTTAGAATAAATATATAAACTGGAACTAATATTAGATGTTATTTGAAGTGGAGAATGCCACTAGCCAGTAACTTACATCAGAACAAATCCACCATCTCGGAAGTTCACAATTTATCCCAAGCACAGTAAGCAGATAGATCTACGTGTATGCCCCCCCCCCTCTTACTGTGATATTATATAGCCCATCCAAAAACATCCAAAGAAGAAAGAAAAAACAAGAAAAATCTCAAATGAACAATATTAATTTGTGGATTAATTCATTTGTTACACAAATAGCCTACCAATCAGTAAACCGATTGAAGCATTTCTTAATGCAACATGCATTGAATTCAATTTTGTGATGGACTTAAGGGGAACCGATAGGCCTAGTCATTATATTCACTGCAATGTTATATAGGCTATATACTGTACATGTAGCCTTTTATAGTCCAGTCTGCAAGCCTCTGTTTGGAAACAAGTCACCTCTATGATCCCCTGCTTCTACACCTCTCACTTTAATAAATCGTTAAAGAAACTAACTAACCATAGCCTCCTACGTCTATCTCTGCTTCTCGTATCCTCTACTTCTGAGCTCATTAACCTCTTAGGTAATCTCTCCTCCCCCATTATCTTTGCATGACCCATCCGAGTCTGCTCATACGAACAGCTTCACATAGCATTTCATTTCCAACCTAGTCTTTATCTCATCATAATTACACATATTATCAGGCAGATTACACACAATCAAGCAGTATACGAGGCTGATGTTCACTATGCCTAAAAGCCCTAAATGAAGCAAAGACTGCAACTATTCCTAATAACGTCACCTGTATATTTTGATTATCTCCCTCCAATAGTGTCATGATTCCCGTTAGGATTACTGTGTGCCATTCACAGATAAGGGCACGTGGCATGCACTATCAAAAGAAGTAGGGCACATTCCAGTTCCTAAAGTGACTTTCTCACACATCTAACAGTATGCGAGGGTGCAATAGGCTATATGAATTTATCAGAGGGGGGCATGAACTAAGTGTATTGCTAATCAAAACCTACATAGCACCTCGGCCTACCCTATACCGGTATTGGTGTAATATTAATAGATCAAAGTTTCATCAATACGGTAACTTACCTTTGCTGAAATAGGAATAGTAAACAACTGTTCGGACAACAGAATCAGGCAACTCCTGTCTATAGGCTATTGGACAAATGTAGTATATAATCTGCTTTCCTTGAAGTGCCTCATTACCTGAGAAGAGAAAAGAAACACAATAAGGCAACCAGTTCACAACCATTCTGCACATACTGTAGGCCTAGCTCTGTTTCAATAAAGTAGGGTTAGGCTATGTAAAGCCATTCATATAGTTCACAATACTTCACAAAATCTTTCTAATATGCCATCTAGCTAAAATCATTTTGAACGAAGTAATCACAATAAAGCCCACAATTCGTAAACAGAAACACTATCATAATGGGTAGATATTGAAATCATATCCTGACAGCAAAACTGCAAAGTAACTATTGAAATAAATAAATACCTACCGTATTAATGCAATATCCTACGAAGGAATATCATGTTGGAAGCCTCAAAAGCACAAACACACACGATCATGAGTAGGATAGCCAGTTGCCAGCGACATGTTTAAATGTAACCGGCGTATCCACCCTGCATGAGCTTCAACCAATAGCAATCGAGTTGGACAGCAGCGCTACGGCAGCGCAGCGAGTGCTCAGGCAGTGAACCTGTCAGTTGGCCGAGAGGCTTTGGAAGCGGGACGTCTAAACGAGGTATAGCCCGACCCAGCGGTTTCTGCCGCGACGTGACCGGGCAGGCGTGGCTTCAGCACAGTGGGAGGCTGACGGCTCGCGTCACCGAAACTAGATATCATGCGCACCGAGCGGTCAAGTTTGACCAACACGGTTTCTACATAAAAGTAGGATGAAAGGCAGCATTTTACTGAATATATAGAAACTTGAATCACAATTCTACGCCCAATAGTTTAATTTTTATGTTATTTTAAAAATAAAGAGCAAACTGCTTCGATACTAGCCGTTGCTGATTTGGGGAGCCAATGTAATGTTGCCAAGTCGTTGCACAATGACGAGCGGGTAGCGAAGCTCTCGTCTACATTGCGTAGCATTATGTTCTCACGGGCAAGTCCAAGCAGAGAATGAACGACGTTGCTACATCGGGACTTGGAGAGTCAGGACGTGTCACGTGTGCCAGAGGAGGTGTGAACGAATTGAAGTGCGTAACGGGTGGGTGAAACTTTATAGGGAGTTTTGGTGCCAACCACAGATTACCTACTACTACAGATAGCCGACAGCCATGCTAATTCTTGGCACCTAAGACTTCAGCGCTGACTGGTGTATGACCGCGGTACTAGTTGAGCACGGCCGTGCGGGTAGCCTACCCCACCCCTTCCCCTCGTTCCGCTAAATATTCTCGTCCTAACTGCTCTGCCCACTTCAATGTTCCGAAAATCACAATCTTCCCAATACTTATAGCACACGTTTTTAAGTGTGGGGATAATAATATGATCTACACGAGATAAATCACATTCAAAATAGCAATAACAGTTTTTTTTAATAATACCAAAGTGGGAAATTGTGAATTCCGGAACTCTGAAATGAGCAATCACAGCATTTAGGACATGACCTCATCAATAATTTACATGTTTACATTTCTTTCAGTTGCAATTGGAGCATATTGCATTGACAAGAATTAGGCTACTATAAGGTCTGCAGCATATTATTACTCAATTAAAAAAAAATGGTCCCTTCCAATTAACCACTGTAGGCCCAATTATAACCGATTAGTTCCGAGATTAAACTAGAAAGTAAAAGTACTGGGAAGGGAGAATATTCATATCTTAAAATGCTTGATGCTGTTCGCAATAACAGGAAAATTTTAAGAGAGAATACTAAGGAAATAGGTGGTGTAACCTGATCCTCATCACACTAAAATTGTTAGTGTAATTAATGCCAAATTCATTAGTTTCAGAAAAATAATTGGATATCACAAAATGTATATACAGTAGTTCATTTGATATTCCCTTTAAAATATATCCAGTCCACCAATTTTGAAGGGTGAAATACAGTAAGTACATGTACATAAACAAATTTCATGGCACACTAATACAGTAAATTCTATGACATGCTGTGAAGGGGAAAGGAGAAATAGGACTTTCAATGAAAAACAAGAAACACACTCAATACTGCTAGAAATCATCGTTTTATTTAAAAAGTTTGTTAACGAAGAAAAAATAACAGAGAGAGAAAATCAAACTTAGCAAAAATACAGTAATCAAATCTGGTCCTTTTAAAAGTATGTGTTGAGGCATGTTCTTCTTTCTTGCCAAGGTATAACGGTAGGCTACAGCACATGATAATGGACCTATTACCTCCTTGACGCCATGGCTGACACCGATGAACCGCAAATTCCTACAACACATGCAAGTTTGTATGTTGAAACAGTTAACTTAATAAATGTGTAATGCTTGAAATGGAGAACTTGAATTTGCTGTTATGTGTATGTTTGCACCTACTATAACTATATTTTAAAAGAATCTCTTATTGTAGAATCATTGTGTTTTTGATATTAATTTTAGGGCTTTTGATAACATATTCATTTAGCCCCATATATTTGGAAGTGTATAGGATTTATATGATAATCTCTGTTATTGTGGTATCTGTAGTAGTGTGTAGGCTATACTTTCTGTAATTCAGATGAGGACTGGAAAGGTGGCAGCCATAGTTAGGGACATTTATTTTTAAGAATTTTTAATAATATGTACTAAAATGAAATTGAAATACCAACAGGAACAGTTACAAATTCCCTGTCTACTCAGCCAAGATATTCTGCAGATCTCTCCTGTGGGCCTCAACATTATTTTATTTTATTCCTTTCCTGATGGAAATCCGGTAGTACCTTATTTCAACTCCTGGGGCACCTCCCCAAGCCTGTCCCTTATAAAGCTACACACACTACTACAGTCATCGCATTATCGGAGCAATTCTACCCACACCCAACTGCATGGGGCTGATGACCAAGATGACCCAAGCCCATAAAATGAATTAACAGCAGACAAAATCAAGTCATTATGTTATTTTGTGTTGTGTTGGATTCTGACACATGTATGCGTTTGACAGAGTGCCATTTAAGCTCATGAATAGGAATGAATGAATACGACTACCCTACTTGTTTCACGACAGTCTAGAATAAATACACACGAGACACGACAATAGAGCACTTTAGAACAGTAACGAGAGCGAACTTTCAGTGGAGATGTTGGCAACCATGTGAATACAAACAATTTATGACCAGAACGTAAAACTATGCCAGCGCTCAGAGCATGTTAAAACAATTGGGATCAGTTCAGTCGTTTGCAAACGACTTGTTTATGTTACGGTGAGTAGTCGTTGAATTCATTCGACTGTTTTCTAAAAGCAGTCAAACAAGTCGATGGTTTTAACTTTTGTCAGTCGACTGCTGATGCCCATCTCTACAAACCAATTGACAACCAGAATCAATTTGAGCGTACACACCCTCCGACTTGCTAAAATGCTATTAATATTGGATCCCAATATAAAATATTTTCTGATTTAATTTTCCTGGAAAATCTATTCTATGTTTGCATCGATCATTACCATCACGCTATGGGGAGAATTTCATAATAATTTTCTTGTAATTCATTTATCACGCGGTAGAATAAATGAATGAAATTCAATCATAAAATAAATAGAACTCTAAGCCATAATTGGTAAGCCCATGTTCAAGTTGTGTAATAATTCAAGAATGCACCCAATTCTCATTAAAAGTGTATAGACTGTGTTAAGGAGTTCCAATGAAATTACATACATACCGGTATATATTTGGACAACTGGACGTAGGCTATTTCATTGAAAGAATCTACGAACAAGAAACTGTATAAAACTATAGGCACCTACAGCCGTCAAGCTGTCCTCACAGTACCCGCTGGAGATTTACATCACCACTCTATCTGTACGGTACCTCGAGATAAGCCTAAGTGCGCCAACTGTGAGGAAACACATAAACTCTTCCATCCCTGCCCTCATGTCTTTGCCACTAACCCCCCCTCCCACACAGCACGCCACTGCTCTGACACAGTTGTTAGGCCTGCTACAACAACTCTCAGCCATAACCCTGTAAACTACAGCTAAACCAAACCCAGAACCCCCTAATACACTTCATTTGCAGAGCAATAAAATCCATAAAACAACTCCGCAACGAGCTTCACAAAACCTAAATTATAAATGAAAAGACTACTCCACAAACACCAAAATCAGTAAACCTCCCTCATTTCAGCCACACTACACCTTAAACAGACATAGAAAGCATAGTCATGACCCCTTCATGGAGTAGGCTATTGTCTAAACACGATCATGTCTCCTTCAACTTTACTGAAGACTTCATTAAATTCTATTAAAAATTCATAAACTCATTCCACAAATCTTAAAATCAGTATACATCCCTCATTTCAGTTACTCTATTCAATAAACAAACATAGAAGGCGTAGCCATGACCCCTTCATGGAGTAGGCTATTGTCTAAATCTGACCACGCATACTACAACCTTACTCTAATTCAAAATTACAGCCAAATGATCCATCTGACTGGGAGGCTTGCCTGGGATGATGGGCCAGAAAACCGGGAGTTCAAGCATAACCTAAATATTGAATGCTTAACATTTCCAATAACTTGGACAACTGGAGTTAGGCTATTTCATTGAAAGAATCAACGAACTGTATAAAACTATAGGCACCTACAGGTATACTTAACTTATTAATTAAAGCTCTACAATAAACATACAGCACAATGAATTGTAGCATGAAGTTATCCTGAAGAAGTCGTTTGATTAGAACGACTACTTAAATTCGAATGATTCCATTCGCTTGGAATTAGTCGTTTGCCAACGACTTGTTTCATTCCAATGATTTCCAACGATTGCTTTGGGATCAGTTGTTTACAACGACTACTTCAATTCGACTGATTCCATTCGCTTGGAATTAGTCGTTTGCCAACGACTTGTTTCATTCCAATGATTTCCAACGATTGCTTTGGGATCAGTCGTTTACAACGACTACTTCAATTCGAATGATTCCATTCGCTTGGAATTAGTCGTTTGCCAACGACTTGTTTCATTCCAATGATTTCCAACGATTGTTTTGAGATCAGTCGTTTGCAAACGACTTGTTTATGATACGGTGAGTAGTCGTTGAATTCATTCGACTGTTTTTTAAAAGCAGTTGTTTTAACTATCGACTAATTCGACTGTTTTCAGTCGACTGCTGCCCATCTCTACACACAACTAATTTTCTACACCAGCCGCTACTGAGCACGAGCTGTGACTAGCTTAGACATTAGCATCCTACGTGTTGAAAAATATTGTAAGTAACGTGTAGGAATAAAATACTACCTATAGGTATGTCAACCATTACATTGGCATATAATAAATGAATTATATTTATCTTGTATCTATCTATCCCACGATATAACATAATACAAGGTGAAGAGTCCTTTAGAACAAATTGTTTACTGTGATACTGGAAGAAACAATACAACACAGTGGTAATAGTTCTAGCCTGCACCTATTTCTTAATAAAATTTCATGTGATTTCACTCAGATCTCTGTTGTAGTGGCTTATTATATGTGCACCTTGTAACTTAATAGTACATTATGCAACGAGCCTATAATGACAATAATTAAGACACAAGTTTTATAATTTCCATACGAGTGTCTTAATTACAATTATAGATGAGTTGCATACGACTGTTTATGTTCGACGATAATTATAACTATTTTATGTTCGAACATAAATATTCATAAATATCTGTCGAGATTTCACCAGTTTTATATACTGAACAGAGCGCATGAGATGCAGAGAATACCTTGTATTTGACCATGGCCTCCTGGAATACCTCACTATGACACTCGCCACGCAGTGAAATTTAAAATAGGGGGCCATGGAAGTGAGCGCAGGTACGATGCTATCCTCACCTAATTGGTCACACAACTGTTTCTTGAGCTCTGATTGGTGGGAGAAACTGTATCATAATGAAAACTTGTACTATAATGAGCCTCATTATACAGTTTTCTGACATAATATTTACATTTCGCCAGTGTCGAACATAAACATATTAACCAATCTTCTTTACACTGTTTTATGAGTTAACACCACATCAAAACTGATGAGGATTTATTTTAGTTGGACACAGACGCTTATTTATTAATGTAATAGACATCTATGATTGATGAAGATTGCCTCTCTCACCTTTCAGAAAATAACTAAAATTTTAATTCTGCGATTAATGTAACTAATCCACGTGTGTTTCTATTACACAACAATTAAGGGTAACTCCAGCATATCTTCTAGATTTTTGATGTGTCCGGTGAGTGGTTTTGTTACTGCTTCTGCAGGTATCACCCTTCTGAAAGATGTCTCATCGTTTCTAATTCTATTCTTAATCCTCTGCCAGAGGAGAAATAGTTTTGCAACGCATGAATACAGTGCTGTAGCTGCTGAATTTTCTAAAAATAATTATGGAATGATGGGAAGAAAAATAAACATAGCCTATTCTAAAATAACATACGCATAAAATGAAACCATTCTGATGAACTTAATATGCTTCAAATTCAGAGTACAAATGCGTTCACCATTTGGTGCTTAGTTCATTTGTATATTTGGACCAAAATGTAGACCTCTGAAATAAATTTTAATGTTGGACTTTGCTCCACAGAACAAGAGCACACAGCCACCCATAGGACCAGTGTGTGTTAAGATTTTAGAACCTGTAATTACAGTTCTACATCAGTAATGGCATTACTACACATTCGACCAACTGAATACTTGCCACTTCACCAGTAACTAACATGTGCAAGAACTGATCTCCTCAAGAACTCGAGTACACATATGCAATAGGCTCATGATACTGTATGTATCTCTGCAAGATGTATCAAGTTGAAAACATTACGGTAACATAGACTCTTACCTGGTCTTTCTCAGGAGAGTAGGCCAAATTGCCACATTCATCTGCTATTTCGAGAACAGCAATTTACGATTTGTTTGTTCACAGAATTTGGTAGGCCTACCTGTGGAATAAATAATAGTGAAAGTTAATTAATATGTCAAGTAGAATATCACCTGTACACTGCGTCTAATATCAATTCAAAACTAGGCTACCGGTACCATATATTTTTCACAGGCACTACAGAAACAAGTTTTCACTTCAACTCTTAAAATAAGCGTACTTACTTGGCGTAGCAGAAGAAGAACTGTTCACTTCTCATTACCAAGAAGACGATTTGATGAAAGAAAGATGAGAAAGAACACAACTTTAGCTTATTATAAAATATTAATATACGGGCAATATTGTTTACACCTAACACGACATAAACAGAGCGTCCATGTTGGTCAATGCCGCCAACCCAGTAGAAATAATGTTTATTTAATGATAAGTGACGTAATTATCGTCGGTGAGCAAGATAATTGCAAGGAAATGTCAATTAGGAATTATGTGTATATTTATTGACTAAATATAGGGATATATTTGCAATTCAAATAAAACGTGTATCATGCATATGTTGGCAAGACGATATACAGCGCTTAATCCGCTCCTTACGTCTGGCCGCGCTACTACACCTATGGTACCAAATAATCCCTATCTGGTTGACACCCCCTGGTGCCAACGCTAGCTTGCCTTGTAGTAGTACCTGCTGACAACGTTAAAAACGCTAGCAGTCATCGCGTACGACGATGTAGTTGAGTTATACTTCTATAGATGGCAGCAAAATCGGAAAATTGGTGAGTATTCTTGTTAATGTTGTATATTTAATTAATATTTGAATATATATCAATAGTAAATACATATTAAAGTGCTTAGTAAAGAATACAATCGGTTTTCAACAATATTATACGAAGAAATTGAATTATATTGAATCACACATCGATTTTAGTCGATACACTGCGCTCGAAAACGATATCAGATACTATCGATACAGTTCAAAATAAGAGCTGGTTGTTCCAACGCTTCCCGTAATACAAACGTGATATTTCTTAATTCGACTGATAGGAAGTACCGTACTGACAATTAAATAATACTGCTGTGTGATAAGTGCAGCTGTAATTTTGTCTTACAATTCATTTTTAATATTGTAGTATAGTAGCCTACTCTTTCTATTTGTACATATCTGTGGGGTGTCACGCTATGTGCTTTGTGGAAACATGGGCTGACAACCATGAAACATCCACAACTATTCTGATAAAGCCTATTTTTTCTTCTCTACCCGATATCACAGCGGGAAGAAATCGCCTATTATTAGACCAACTGCTAAAATATGACCATTATAAGGCAGGGGAAAGAAAGAAAGAAAGAAAGAAAGGAAGGAAGGAATATAAAGTAGCGGTGGGGGAGATAGAATAGGGGAGAGGGTCCAGTAGGCCAGGTCGGGGACGGATCGCGCTCGAAAGTGCATCTTCGCGCCATCTCATATTGTCAGTTGGAACCACTTGCGCTGAGCAATAGGTTGGTACAGGGGGTGTCAACCAGATAGGGATCATTTGGCACCATCGGTGTAGTAGCACGTGCCAGTCGTATGGAGCGCTGTATATCGTGTATATCGTGTTGCCAACATATGCATGATACAACGTTGTAATTAAATTGCAAACATATCACTATATTTAGTCAATAAATATACACATAATTCCTAATTGACATTTCCTTGCAATTATCTTGCTCACAGACGATAATTACGGCACTTATCATTAAATAAACATTATTTTTGTCGGTTGGCGGCATTGCCTTCCCGCACACTACTTCTGTTCTGTTCAAACATGGCGGTGTATTTACATTTCCTGTACATTACAACAATATTTCTTCCCCGGAGTTTTCGATTGATTTCGCCTTAAATAGGGGCCGATAACGTAGATGGTTGGTTGGTTCCTTAGTTTAGGGGCTGCGACAACGCGGTCATGTAGCCCCGTGTACTTTGGGTGTGTGTAGAATCTGTCTGATAACCGGTGTTAATTGTGATGACTGTATTAGTGTGTGTATCTGTTTTTTAATTCAAGTAGAGACTGCAACTTTGAATTTTCAAATAGTTCCTACTTTTGCCGCCAAACGCCACCGTCAACGACTACTAGGCCTAGTTCAGAACTAGCTACTAGACGCCACCGCAGTCGGCTCTTGGCAACGAACGTAGATAGATAGATAGATAGATAGATAGATAGATAGATAGATAGATAGATAGATAGATAGATAGATAGATAGATTTTTATTAATTCCATTTGATCAAATACATGCATTCAATACATTTTTGATATAGGACACGTCAGAATTAACATGCATAAAATAAAAGAACTAACAGGTATATATTACTAAGATTATAACTATTTATAACTTATTATAATAGCAAATCTTAATAGATACAATCTTATTGCACAACTATTTACACCTCACTCTATTATCATAATATGAAAACTTAATTCTATAAATACAACAACATACAGCTAGGTATTAAAATTAAATTAAAAAAGTAAAATATAGTTATAGATTCCATCACTCCTATACGCTAAAATATTCAACTACTGAGTAAAAACAATGGCACTGCAGATAAGCTTTCAACATTCTATCAAAGGTTTTTATTTTTGGGGCCAGTTTTATATACTGGGGTAGTTTATTGTATAATTTAACTCCAGTGTGAAAAGTTCCTTTTTGATATATGCTTGTGTGTGTGTGTGAAATATGAATGTTTTGATTTTGTCTTGTGTTATGCCTATGAACATCATTGTTTGTTTTAAGAAAAACATCTTTATTCATTAAATTCTTTTTAAAAAACATAATACTTTCAAAGATATATATGCAGGGCAGTGGGAGAATGTTTAAATCTTTAAACAGAGGTCTACATGATTCTCTCGAGTTTACATTTGCCATAATTCTAATCGCTCTCTTTTGTATCCTAAACGTGCTTAGTACATCTGGCGACATACCCCAAAATATGATCCCATATCTTAAGTATGAATGGAAATAAGCAAAATAAGTATTTCTTAATGTGTGCATGCTAGTGCAGGTTTTCAAAATACGTAACGCAAAGCACATCGAGTTCAGTTTAGTATTCAGATATTGTATATGTTTATTCCATTTCAAGTCTTGTTGTATCCATAGTCCTAAAAACTTTGTTTCTGATTTATTTTCTATTTGATGACCATTTAATGTTATATTGGGCATCGCAGGATTCCTATTCTGTATAGTGTGGAAATTTAGACATACTGTCTTTTTATAGTTTATTATGAGGCGATTATCTCGTGACCATTTGGTTAACTCTCCTGTAACGGAGTCAGCAGACTGCTGTATGACCTGTTTAGTTTCACCTTTTATTACGAGTGTTGTATCGTCCGCAAACAAAATTTCCTTATGTGAATGAACGTTCTGTGTTATATCATTGATATATAGAAGAAAGAGTAGTGGGCCCAAAACCGATCCCTGGGGTACTCCAAATTCAATAATTCCCTCATTGGACAATGTTTCATTAAGTAATTTGGTTCCATCATCCTTGTGTCTCAAGCTTACTATTTGTTTACGCCTTGTTAAGTAAGACTCTATCCATTTATTAGCTAGACCTCTAACACCATATTGATTTAGTTTGGTAAGGAGGATTTTATGGTCAACTACATCAAATGCTTTCGATAAATCCAAGAATAGGCCAGTTACATGTTCCTTATTGTCAATTAATTTCAGTATACTATTACTACATTCGTAAATTGCTGTCTGTGTAGATTTTTCCGTTCTAAATCCATGTTGTGAGTTTGATAATATTTTATTTTTTTCTATGAAACTTATCAATCTCTTATACATAATTTTTTCCACAATTTTTGCAATACCAGTTGGTAAGGTAATAGGACGATAGTTATCTAATTCATCTTTTGAACCGTTTTTGTGCACTGGAATTACTTTTGATAACTTCAAAATATCCGGGTAAGTTCCTGAGAGAATTGAACTGTTTATTAAGTGCGTAAGTGGATTTATTATATTTTCGGCACATTTCTTTAAAATTGCATCAGGGATGCCATCAATGCCAGCACAGAATTTATTTTTTAGCTCTTTTATAACTATTCTTACCTCTTCACTTGTGACATGATTTATAAATAAAGAATCCCTGCATATATTTATTTTATTATTAGAATTTAGTGTATTTACCTGTGATTTATTTAATAATTTTTGCGGAATTTCCAGAAAATAGTCATTAAAAGTGTTTGCTATTTCCTCTGGATTATTCATCACTTTATTATTTCTGGTCAGTGTAATGTTCCTTTGTATTTTAGCATATTTTCCAGTTTCTTTCTTTATTACGGACCACATAGCCCTGTTTTTATTAGATGATTGGGAAATAAAATTATCATTATGCATTTTCTTTGCTAGTCTTATTACCTTATTTAATATGCAAGTGTATTTTTTGTAGTATAAATTGAATTCAGGTGTTGTGTGGTATTGTTTATATAATTTGTGTAGAATTTTTTTTCTTTGACATGAATTTATAATCCCTGTTGTTATCCAATTGCTAGTTTTGTTATTTTGAACAGTTCTTCGTTTAAAGGGGAATGCTATTTCAAAATAGTGTTTTAGGGTACTGTTAAATGCATTAAATTTATCATTTACATTTTCTAGTTCATAAATTTCTGACCATGTTTCCTTATTTAATAAGTCATTGAAATATGTAACATTTGCTTCAGTGAATGACCTGCACTTTGATTTTACTCCATTATCATTATTATTGATTACTTCGGATACTTCAAAACTCAGTATTTGTCCATGGTGGTCACTAAAACCCGGACAATAGACTTCTATTGAATGGTGATATTTATCTGTATTTATAAAAATTTGATCAGGAGTGGTTTTACTAAATTTTGTTATTCTTGTTGGTGTATTTACTGTAGGTTTCAGTCCATAGGAAATTAGTAACTGGTTTAATAATTCACAATTTCTATCAAGTTTTAAGAAATCCACATTTACATCCCCACAAATTATTATATCGAAATTTACTTTGCTCATGTTATTGAGTAACAATTCTAGTTTATCTATAAATAGAGGAAACTTTCCTGACGGAGAACGGTATACGCATACAATTATTAACTTAAACTGCTGAATTTTTACGGCAGAGAATTCAAAATCCTGTTCCATAATTAGATAATCATAAGCTGTTATCTGTTCATGATCTAAATTATTTCTTAAGAAGATGCAAGTACCACCATGGCTAATATTAGATCTAGAGTATTTACTAGCTTGTATAAACCCTGGGAATTGAATTAATTCGAGTTGTTCCTCTTTCAGCCAATGTTCTGAAATACATAGTGCTGAGATGTCTTTAAGTTCATTTTTAAGCATTAGATTTATGTAATCAATTTTATTATAAAGAGACTGGACATTCTGGTGGTAAATTTTAAATTTGTTACTTTTGCAAGCTTGTGTTGGTGATTTATTTACATTATTATTATCATAATTGTTATTATTATTGTTGCTAGACAAATCCGAAATACCATTGTTGCACTCCGTTAAATTTGACTTCAAAAGATGTGAATGCCAAACCTCACGTTTGGCTTCTTCTACCAGTTTCCCTGCTTCCACTCTAATGATATTACTGTCGAATTATTCTTACCATTTGAATTTACAATTTTGCAGATTTCATCACTAAGATACTCTTTTCCTAATCTATTTAAGTGTAGGCCATGCCGAGTGTGGAACTTCCTGTCTAATTTACTTACATCTACAATTTGGACATTTGGAAAACTCTTACAAATTTTATGAATTTTTCCATTTGTAGCCTCTATTTCTATATTTACACATGACTTGGGAATTAAATCGTGTCTCTGCGGAATGTTTACAATAATGACATTTGTTTTTTGCATGGATGGCAATGTACCCTTTAAATCTTTGATTACCTTTTTACTCTCATTCCTATAGACGTCGTTTGCTCCAGCGATGATCACTGCGTAGTCCTTTGCAGTAAGGGACGCACACTCTCCTATCATCCCGTTCGTGACTTCTGCAATCTGAGCTCCTGGCTTCACTGTCGAAGTGACCTCCATTTCTCGGCTTCTCTCCAAAACGCTTGCTGCTACATCTCGCCCGTGGCTATCCGCAAATATCCGCATCTTCCTGGATTTTCTCTTTATCACTTTCTTCTTTTCTTCTTGAGGAAAGTCATCATTTTCTTCGACAAGCACTCCAAATGAATTTGAGACGGGAATTTCAGTTACATGTACTCCATTTATAGGCCTAGGCTTATTCAATCTTACCTTACCAGCAATCACTGTCGACCAAGTTTCCTTGCTTTCCCCTCTGTTTCCTTTTAATTTATTCAACTCTTCCATTACCTTAGCAATATCTTCCTTTAGCAGCTTTATAATTTCGTCTTTTGAGGACAGTTCGTTTCTCAGGTTATGACATTCGCATGATGGTAGCGGTAGGCCTACATTACGACAATCGGTTTCACTTTTCTCCTCATTCAATTTTACCTGAGATCTTGTGATGATTTTATTTGCATTTTTTACTTTTATTTTGCACGACGAGCATAAATCCGTTACGGTTACACAACCTGACGAGATACTAACACTGCTGACTGTCGTCATACTAGAGATCTAAGTGAGCCTAGATGTTTACACCAAATTACACTAAATTTAATTTAATTATTACTACCTAATAGAATTAATCTAATAACCTACCAATAAAGAAGAATGTGAAATACGTATATCTTCCAATCGGGTGAAGTCTCGTAAAAGCACCACTGCTCTACTTGGTTCAAACAGTGATTGAAGAAGTCACCGAATCTTTGGATACACGTTCCCACAACTTAGTTTAAGTTTATTAAATTATCAACAAGAATTTCTAAATACTATCAATATTCCGTATTACACTTGATCTAAGGAAAGTAACTTTATAGATTTTAAGCCTCTGTTATAATATTTTACCACTTTTATCAAATATTTACACTAGCTGCTATTTCACTACACTTTCACTGTGACGCCATCTAGCAACCTAAGAGCGTTGTTTACATTCTTAACCTATCCAATTTAGTTTCACACAGGTGTAATTAGTGGAAAGATCTTTAACATGCCATAAATCTATGACATGGGACCGCCGGCTTTACTTCCCCTCCGAAGGAAGGCATACTGAGGGATTTTTAACGCTCTTAAAAAATCCGACGGCTTCGGCCGGGTTTGAACCCGCTATCTTGGGCATAGAAGCTCAGCATGCTACCAACTACGCCACCGAAGCCGCGATAACGTAGATGTTAGGCCCCTTACAGCAACAATTATCAATATCAATCACCTTAAATACATGTGTTTCTTGATGTTCTGTGAAAAAGAAGTACCGTAATCTTGGCGTTTTCAATTGGATGTAACCTGTAAACCAGTACCGGTATTTCCATTTCTGTTGTAAGTACCGATAATGCATTATGTATTATTAAATTGATTTCTTAAGAGAGTGCTGATATTATCGATAGGATTCTTATGAGAGCCATGCATTATTA
Source organism: Meconema thalassinum (assembly GCA_946902985.2). Lineage (NCBI taxonomy): Eukaryota > Metazoa > Arthropoda > Insecta > Orthoptera > Tettigoniidae > Meconema > Meconema thalassinum. The sequence continues at coordinate 274,938,371 of OX336396.1, forward strand.
TTTGTGGACTTCCGTTGTCGTAGAAAGCTAGATTTAATGACTTTAGCCTAATTTAATTATTTTTTGTTAGATTTTGTATTTCATGTTTTCTGTACCTCATTCTGTATATTTTGTATGTAGGTTATGGGAAAACATCACTCAGTCTTGTGTTCTTGGCTGCAAAAGTAGAGGTTGGAGATACGCTCCTTTCATCGCTTCTCAGTCGATGACTCAAGGTATGTATCAATAATTAGGCTATTCTGTAATTATTTAGTCAGATTCCTTTGATGGCACTTTTTAAATTAAATTTAAAGTGATGATCCTCACTTCCTACATGGAGTAATCGCCACTGGGAGGGAGTATGGAACAACAACGCTAAGGACAGCTTCTGTCAGTGCGGGGAATCAAATCTCCAACCTCCAGAGTTGCTGCAGCCCCCCATTGGGGGCGCTATGCTCCCAGTTTATATCTTGGTTTAGAGTTCCCACATTTCTATACTCACGGCAGTGTCCACATGAAAACTCCACAAACAATACGATCTTGAAAAGGAAGCGTGCTAAAGCTTGAAAATGTGACGCATCTTGTTCTGCCCCTCGCTCTGAGCACTATACCGCTGTTGTGTGTTCAGAAACAGTCAGCAATGCTGTGATCATCCTACAGTCAGCTCTCAGCTGTAACTGTTTAAAAAGAAAATTAATTGTTTTGTAAAATAGTCTTTGGGACTACCTTGCCCACCCTCTCGATAACCTCTGTCTCGCTGTCACTGGCAGTACTTGTAACTACTGTAGTTCTACATCTCAGCCCTAGATGGGTGAAGTGTGACCTTCACCGCCCGGAGTAGAATGCACTGTTTTATTAATTCATTCATTAATTTTGTACACTTGAATTAATCGTACAGCATGTGGGCTGTAACATGTAGGCCTACAATGACTACGATGCGACTAACATAACCTAATCAATTTGTAAGCGACTTGAAGTGTTCGAAACTTGTAATTACTGTCTAATTAGGTCTACTCACTCGGCCAATCTGAAAACTGCCATGTTTTAAGTATTTTTTTTTTTTAGTAAGATCTCTTAATCCAAAACCTGACTTAATGAAGCTAGTTATTTTTATAATAATAAATTTATTAAAGCACAAAATATGCAGTATGAAATTACAACTAGTTTGAACAGAACTGAGACAGAGATAACCTCCTCTGCCCACACCACATCACGTGGTATCGATCAAATCTTCTACCACATAGGGCACATACACAATTTAAGTCTGGCTGATGAAATCTTCTGTTACGGTATTACACACTTTGAAGTGGAAACCATGTACCGAGAATCTCGTTACCAGGTGCCTCAGCTCGTAGGAGCTCTCTGTCCAGTCCCGTGATGTCATCGCATCAGTCGCGTAAAATTCTTGCCAGATGCTATCTTTCTTAGACTTCATTTCCTGAACTAGTGTCTCAAAACCATGTGTTGTTGGCAAAAGCATCTGCAGTCTCAGTTCTTCAACAAAGGGAAGCTCACTTGAGAGTTCATAAACCAAACGAGAAAGAGTAAATCGGAAGAGGCATAAGACATGTGGTTCAATTTTGTTTTTTGTGTGGGGTGAGGTATACCTCCCACCTACACCCACTCCCCAAATATCAAGCTGGAGGAATTTTGGGTATTAGTGACCCATGTGGACTCACATGTGGATTAGTTACATTAATCATAGGCTTAAAATTTTAGTTATTTATTGAAAGGTGAGGGTGGCAGTCCTATGGGTTGGATCAATCATAGATGTCCATTACATTAATAAATAGCTTCTGTGTTTTACTAAAATAAAGGTAGCGCTAAATGAACATAGAACGAGCGATAACATTCTCTATAATAGATGAATTAGCCAAAATACCTTATGAAACGATGAGAAATAAATCAAGGAGCGATGTTTTAATAGATGTTTCCTCCTCTGCCGTCAGTGACCCACCCAGCCATCCCAAATAGGATCACAGCATATAGGCTATAGGCTAGCGAAAATTACAGCTGTGGGTGCCATTGTTCAAATCAATCATCTTCAAAACAGTACCATAACAGTACTGCCAAACAAAGAATTGCCCAGTTTAGACTCTAGTGCGCAGCACTCGGTTCACTGCTCTTAATTAGGCTAGTGTGTGCAATATTTTCACTTCTCTGTAATGATTTTTTTCCCCCATGGCTGAAATGAGTTATTTTTGTTATATGCTCCGTAATTATTATGCAGTATATCGCTCCGCTGTAATAAATATGTATTAATTTTTTCGTACAACATTGGTTTTGATAATGGTTACAGCCTAACGCATCCCGATGAACTTCTTTTTTTGATCAACAGTGATTTTGTATCCCAGTTCTTTTTATCAACAGTGATTTGGTATCTCGCATGTTGGCAGCAATGTGTGCGCCTTGGTGCGTGCTGCTAGAGTGAGCGATGATGACAGTTGAACGAGATGCAAGCGCTGTCGAAATATGGCAGCCGTTTTTAAAATATCAATAAATAGAAAAACATATTTACGTACTTTAGCACATCATGAGGTTTGGTAGTGATCAGGGTTCCTAATTTTAATATGTAATATCGCCCAGAAGATGAAACAAGGACACAAGGTATGTAAAAGTTACATTCATGTCTGCTGCAAGTATAATCCGCATTCCACTTACATTCAGAATTAAGGTAGCACTGAATGAAAGTAGAACGAGCGATAACATTCTCTATAAGGGGCCGATTATATTCTTGGTAATTAGTGTCGATGATTTTCTGTAACAGCGAGATGGATACAAGACAAATATAATTGGTTTATTGTATGCCAAAGTAATGGTTGATATAGGCTAGCTAGTATATTTATTCCCACATGTTACTTTACCTAGGTATTAATTCTGAATGAAAGTAGAACGCAGCTTATACACTTGCATCAGACATGAATGTGACTTTTACATACCTTGTCTCCTTGTTTCATCTTCTGGGCGATATTACGTAGGCCTATTGAAATTAGGAACCCTGGTCACTACTGCACATCATATATGTGCTAAAGTACGGGGCGCCAGGAAATGTTCTCTGCAGATGCGAGAGGTTGCGTCATCAGTTTAGTTCGCAGCACGGTGTCCCTGATAGGGCGAAGGCCACGTGTGTGGGCTGTGAGCTGTCGAAATCGTCAGTGCGTATAGTTAGATTATTGGAAGAGTGCAACAGTATGTTATGAATGGCTGGGTGAGTATAAAGTTTACTGTTTGTTATGATACAAGCGACAGCCGTGCTACCAACGTAACTGGTGACTTAATCTCTCGCAGCAGCTTGTAGGCACGGCGGACAACATTCCCTGGCGCCCAGTATGTAAATATGTGTTTCTATATTTTGCTCTTTTAAAAACGGCTGCCATGTTCCGACAGCACTTGCATCTCATTCAACTGTCAACAAAGTCCACTTTAGCGGCACACACTGAGGCGCACAAATTGTTGCCAACATGTGGGATACAAAATCATTGTTGATAATAAAAAGTGGCATACAAAATCACTGTTGATAAAATAATCATTGATCTGGACGCGTTAGGCTGTAACCATTCTCAAAAACCATTGGAATGGACGAAACGAAGGTTAGAATGGTCAGGTGTTGGCGAGGTTGGTAGTACTGTTTTGATGATAGTTGATGTGAACAATGGCAGCCACAGCTGTAATTTTGCCTATATAAGTCGTGATTCTTTTTGGGATGGTTGGGTGGGTCACAGAGAGCGGAGGAGGAAACATCTATTTAAACTTCATTCCCTGATTTATTTCTCGTCGTTTCATAAGGTATTTTGGCTAATTTATGTACTATAGAGAATGTTATAGGTGTATTATCCAGAGTTGGGATCTGACAGTTCGGCGGAGAACTGTTGAACTAAAGGCAGCGGTGCCACGAATGCTGCTGTCCACCACGCGCATACTTCCATCCTCCCGCTCTTTTCCTCATGCTCATAATATCATTAGCACCGTTATTACATTTATTACTTTTTTATTCAGATGGTTTTCAAAATATTAAACAAACCAATGCTTAAATCTGTTCGGTGCAAACTGTAAAACAAAATATTAGCCCGTCAAATTGAGGAGAGACCTAAATTATTGTAATGAATAGCAATAACAATATTACGAATACTATCATAAAGCAAAAATGATCAAAGCGAAACGACAACACGTGATTGTTTCCGTGATTTTTAGTTATTTATATTTCCTGTAGAATAAGTTTCAAGTCACAAGTAACACACAATTGTATTACAAAATATAGGCTCATTGTGTAGACTATTAAGTCACCCTTTAGAAGACAGAAGCTAATCACAGTAGTCTTACTAATTACAAGAGCAGAGGCGGTAGCCTACGTTCCTGCGCGCGACTGAATGGAATTAATCGTTCGCCTGATGCTCAGAACTGACACTAACACTGCTACATACATAAATAACGGTCTCTAATGAATCATAAGTATAAATATAAGTATAAAGTATAAATAAGTATAACTCAAACAATTATAACTCATTAAAACAACAGATTATGAAACGCAGCAAGGTGAGTGTGCACTGGAGGCAACCAAACAAGCGACTGATCGGCGACAAGCAAGTGGTGAAATAGCATCATTCAAATTGGCAGCGCTGTATAGTTTCCATGGCAACAAGCCATGCGGGCGATCTAGTCGTCAGCTGTTTTTGCCCAGTGGTGCTGAATTGTCAGATTCCAACTCTGGAAAATACACCTATAGGTAGTGAGTTATTGTTCTTTCAAGGGGCGGAACTACGAGGTCATCTGCCCCTTATGGAGAATGTTATCACTCGTGCTACTTTCATTCAGTGCTACCATAATACCACCTTGTGGTGTGGTAGCTGCCACTCCTAAGGTCCTGGGCTAGTTTCCAAGTAATTTAATTCTGGTCTGAGGGTTGGAACGACTCACAATCAGCTTCGTGAGCCAGAACTGAGAAGAGGTAGGTTCGATTCTCACCTCGGCCATCCAAGAAGTGGTTTTCCGTGGTTTCCCCACTTCCACTCCAGGCTAACGCTGGGATTGATCCTAACTTAAGGCAATGGCTGCCTCCTTTCCACTCGTCACCTGAATTACAAAAAGTAGGCTATACTGCTCGGGTTTATTTTCCATGTTCTGTGAACTTGCGGGGTGAGGAGAAAGAACAGGGGAGGGTCAGGCGAGAAGAGAAGGGCCTGTCAACTGCCCGCCGTGATATCTGGTATTCCTTTCTATTCCAATAATGCTAACTTAGGGCTGTTGCTCAAAACACTGTGGTGTTACGAATGAGTGAGTGAGCCACCGACCAATGTATTTGGTTCTGTACTATGCACGGACCAAGGAACCTCATCACTCGTCAACACCACTGCGATGCACATTTCTCTCAGGTTCACGCAGCTTAGACCCGAGCAGTACACACTACTACAGGTACTACAATAACACAGATTATCATACAAATCCTACATACTTCCAAATACATGGGGCTAAATGAATTAATATCAACAACACAATGATTCTACAATAAGTGATTCTTTTAAAATGTAGTTATAGTAGGTGCAACTATACACATATCAGCAAATTCAAGTTCTCCATTTGAAGCATTACATATTTTATTAAGTTTACTGCTTCAACATACAAACTTGCATGTGTTGTAGGAATTTGCTGTTCATCAGTGTTAGCCATGGCATAAAGGAGGGAAGAGGTTCATTATCCTGTGCTATAGCCTACTGTTATGCCTTGGCAAGAAAGAAGAAAGGAACATGCCTCAACACGTACTTTTAGGAGGACCAGATTTGATTTCTGTATTTTTGCTAAGTGTGATCTTGGCTCTCGCTGTTATTTTTCTTCATTGACAACTTTTTAAATAAAACGATGATTTCTAGCAGTATTGAGGTTTTTCTTGTTTTTCATTGAAAGTCCTATTTCTCCTTTCCCCTTCACAGGATGTCATAGAATTTACTGTATTAGTGTGCGATGATTTTTTTTTATGTACTTACTGTATTTCACCCTGTAAAATTGGTGAACTGGATATATTTTAAAAGGGAATATGAAATGAACTACTGTATAGACATTTCGTAATATCCAATTATTTTTCTGAAATTTCAGTCTCCCAATGAATTTGGCACTAAGTGCACTAACAATTTTAGTGTGATCTGGTTACACCACCTGTTTACTTAGCATTCTCTCTTAACATTTTACTGTTATTGTTAACAGCATCAAGCATTTTAAGATATGAATATTCTCCCTTCCCAGTACTTTTCCTTTGCAGTTTATTCTAATAACTGATTGGTTATAGGCCTAATTAGGCCTAATGTGGTTAATTGGAAGGGACCCTATTTTTAAGGTGAGTAGTAATATGCTGCAGGCCTTTTAGTAGCCTAATTCTTGTCACCAATGCAATATGCTCCAATTGCAACTGAAAGAAATGTAAACATGTAAATTATTGATGAGGTCATGTCCTAAAATAGGGGCAGATGACGTCGTAGTTCCGCCCCTTAAACAACAATAACTAACTAACATGTCCTAAATGCTGTGATTGTTCATTTCAGAGTTCAGGAATTCACAATTTCCCACTTAGGTATTATTTTAAAAAATGTTATTGGTATTTTGATTGTGATTTATTTCTTGTTGATCATATGATTATCTCCTCACTTAAAAACGTGCTATAAGTATTGGGAAGATTGTGATTTTCGGAACATTGAAGTGGATAGAGAATTTAGGACGAGAATATTTTGTGGAACGAGGGGAAGGGGTGGGGTAGGCTACCCGCACGGCCGTGCTACACGTCAACTAGTACCACGGCCAAACACCAGACAGCGCTGAAGTCTTAGGTGCCAAGAATTAGCATGGCTGTCGGCTATCTGTAGTAGTAGGTAATCTGTGGGTTGGTATCAAAATTTTGCATTAAGTTGCAGCTCTACCCATATATCCTCCTTGGTGCGTAACTGCATCGCGGCAGACATTCCTGGGTCGGGCTTTATTACGCCTCACATGGGGGCAACTTTTTTTTTTTGTACGTTAGAAAATGGGCATAGCACGTATGCTCTGAACCCAGTCGCAGCCCTAAAAAAAACTATTACACGTGAAGAGTATCCAATATTTGAACTAGAAACTACTGGAAAATTGTGACACGTACATACAAGGACACATATACAGTAGGTTCTAATCTTCACACCAAGCGACGTACCTTAGTGACTTACTACTTGAACACAAACATGACATCGTCACACGTAAGGGTATGGAAATTAAAAGTAAGGGAGCATACATGCAGAAATCTAAGGAAGGCATGAATAACAGAAGGAATGGGAGAATGAAGAAGCACAGAAATATTGAGAGGGAGGGGGAAACCTAACGAACGTAAAGTGTGTAGAAAGGGGGCTCGTTGGGTGTCAAATAGAGGGCATTGAAAAATTAAATGATTAATAGTACCGACTGCCTTAGAACAGTCGCAGAGATCCGAAGGACGAAGCTTACAGCGGGCCATATATACCGGAGTAAAAGCATGATGAAAACGTAAACGAATAATCGTAATAATATGACGTCGAGTGTAGGATCCATTATAAAACGAAGGGTGTCTATCGATAGTAGGTTGAATTCTATAATATAACCGGGCTTTCGTGCGTGTATAATCCTGCCATTGTTGTAACCAAACATTAGGTAATTGAGATTTGAGAATGGGGAGATGAACTGAGGCGGGGGTAGCCACATTCGTCAATACATCATGACCTATGGCCGCTTCCTTGGCTGCTTTATCAACTAAGTCATTCCCAGATAGGTTGGAATGTCCCGGTATCCATGAAAAAACTATCCGATAGCCCAATTGATATAATTCATACGTTAAATTTACATTATTAAATACAAACCAATTATTCGTAGTATGGAAATGATGTAAAGCCTGGAGTACACTTTGAGAATCAGATAGGATTACCGTAAGGCTTTAGTGATGTCATTCCTTTTAATATACAGAAGGGCTTATCGAATAGCAAACACTTCTGCCGAAAAAATAGAGAGGGTATGCGGTAATTTAAAGGAGGCGAGATATGATATAGAGGGAATGTAAAAAGCAGCACCCGTATTCGAAGGAGAAGAAAGGGCCCCGAGGACAATTCTGAGGGCGGAGAATTGTAGCTTATCCAATTCATTGAGGCGTGTTTTTGGCATGAAATCATAGTAGTGACTACTGTAATCAAGGACTGATCTAATAAGATTTCTGTAAAATAACAATAATATCTGAGGATCAGCTCCCCACTTCCGACGAGTTAAGGACCGTAATATATTTAATTTCTAGAACACATGAGCTTTTAAATGAGTAATTTGAGGCGTCCAGGTCAACTTATCGTCTATAATGAGTCCTAAATATTTTGTATGGTGGGCAATAGGTATGTTACCCTGATTATAGCGGATCGGCGACCGGTCACACACCCGTTTATGAGTGAAGAACAGAGCCGCATTTTTGAGCGGAACAGTATCAAGACCATGTGAGAACAGCCATGAATGTAATATCGTGAGAGCACGTGACATGATCTGCCGACACGTATTTATATCAGAATGGGAACAATATAGGAGTATATCATCAGCATATTGTAATAGGCGGTCATGAGGAAGTAAAAGCCGTTCTATCTCACTAGTATAAATAAGGTATAAAATTCCACTCAAAATATCACCCTGCGGCAAACCAGAAGACGAATACCTGTAATTTAACACAGTGGGAAAGTTGGAAAGTGTGATATGCCTTCGTCGGAGAAATGCCGAGATGATTTTAATAAAGTTGATCGTAAATTGTTGTTGTTGGAATTTTTGCAGTAAAAGGACGGTATTCACATTATTATAAGCCCATTTAATATCCAAAAAGACTGCTAATGTTGAGTGTGTACGGCAAAATGACAAAAATACATCAAGAAGAAAAATATTCAAGGCGTCAGTAGTAGACTTCCGTTTAGCAAAGGCGTATTGAGTTTTAGGAGGGGCAACTTGAATGTTGTCGTAGTAAGGTAATTTCCTCGACAATCGCCGGAAAGTCCAGTACTGTACATCGAAGAGACTAATTCCTTCCCTGGCTACAAATAATAACGACTAAGCACTGTTGCCAACCATTTTTGGGCCAAAATATAAGATATGCCCACAGAAATGAACAGGTGATTTAAGTACATTTTCAAATTCTATTGGATTTTTTATACACCGATAACAGTCATAATTTTCACCAAGTAGTTCCATGAAGAACTAAATACCAGATTTTAATATATCCCATTGTAATATTCCATTTAAAACTCCCCCGGGTAGTCAAAAGAATTGGTAACGTTGAATGACGTATCACTCCCTCACAACTTTTCTACCAAAATACCACTAGTAATGTACTGGAAAGAATCTGCAAGATCACGGGTTCAAACCCGGCCGAAGTTGTCGGATTTTTTAAGAGCGTTAAAAATCCCTCAGTGTACTGTAACCGAAAATACCTACCCTTTACCTGTTGATATCCCTCGATGGTAACTTGATCGTAGAACCTGAAAATCCCCGGCTAAGAAAAATCCCTAGATCCTACCAACAGGAGAAGGGAGTATCAGGGTGCAGCAAATCCTAACAGGTGGCATTAAGCAAGACCAAAGCATAGCAGCAAACTCCTCTAAGAACACGAGAATCGTGAGAAATCACCCTCTCAGGAGTGTGGGAATCTCTACAAATACCTAGCTGTGGCCTTCCTATGCGACCTCTTTATTCTTCTATAAATCATCACACCGCGCGATTAAAAGAAATGACAAAAATTTTATTTCCAAAAAAGAAAATCTGACAGAAGTTCAGACCAAAACGTCCATGACTGGAAACAAAAACAAAGAAAGTAGGCACTAATATCATGCCAATGAATGCATCAGCAGTCCCCATGGACCAAGAATGCATTTGACCCCCAAATGAAATTATTAATGATATGTACAACAGGTGATCAATCAGAAACGAAAAAAAATCGAAGAGATCACCTTAATGGTTCTTCCACCGATACCAACATTCTCAAACACGCGAATTAATTCAGATATATATAGTTACATATTTACAGCGAAATCATTAACTTTATTACACCCTCAAGTGTAAATGCCTTCCCAAACAGGTAATTCTGCACTCCTCATTGGTGCTTTGTCATGACTCATAAGTATACATAATATTGCCTTAGCAATCTAGTTAAATTCTATTTTATCAGTTAAGCACATAAGCTAAAAAGACGTGAAATTCGTAATTCAAAATCTCTAAAGATTCAATAATTTCTCAGATTAATGTACTTATTTAAATTCATCCAGAATGTATAGCATATCGATCATGAATCATATCTAACATTTTGCTTAAATCTTAAAAATTGAGTACAACCGAAGAATTAATTAAATGGGGGTGACGCAAAGAAAAACTCTGAGGCTAGACAAAAACTAGATCCATAATTGGAGTTACCAATTTAACAATAAATCGTAACAAGAAATGCAAAAGAGAACAAACACAATGTTCTTTCAAAAACATTCGGAAATTAGTATAACCTTGCACTGAGTACTGTAATTATAATGGTCACACATGACCTCGATTTCTGAATACAGGTGGGCATTACCACCAACATCTCAAAGATTATATTTTTATAATCGCATTACACATTATGCTCTCACTTGCATGATAACATTAACGTACTTCAACGAGTACTACCGTAAATATAATATTGTACGCCCACTGACGTTTCTTCCCACATTATCACGCACATGGTGATTATTTACTTTAATAACAAGTATTCAGATATATTCAGCTGTGTTTCTTAACTATATGTTTTCTCATTTCAATGCATCATACATTTAACATGAGTGGCTACTTAATCAAGTCCACTGGATTCCAAAAAACTTGCCTTACAGAGTTGTATTTACATCACGTAAAAATACGCTTCCCCTTAAAGTTAATTCCTGGGATTTATCTCACAAAGATTCTTGTTCTTCAAATAGTACTCTTAAACAACGTTCTACTCAAGAAAAATTCGAAAGACTGAATCAAAATTCAGCAATAGCAATATTAATTAATTTAAAGATCATCAAGGTGTATCCAAGTACACGTGGCTACAAAATCAAAAGTTAAAGTTAATCAGACCAAAATAGAAATGTCCCCTCAAGAGAATTCACGAAAATTAGACTGGGTCTACAGTATGTATCCAGGTAACGACTCAGGTTAACTCCTGTTGATACATTAGAATCCAGTACGACAGCGTTCATTCTCAAAAGAAAAATCCCCATTTTAAAAGAATGATCAAACTTCACATTCTATACTGTATTGTAATAATTATAATGCAAGAACGCATAGGCAAATTTGAAGCTCACAATTGTCGAACACAAAAATAATAGAACGACAACCCCTCAAGCCATAGCTTGATTTAAAAACATACAAGCAGTACACAAAAATAGAAAATATTAAATCCACTAAATAATGAAAATTCCCCCAGGAATAACGTGAATTTCTCCACAATCAAGAAGTTCGTAATAAATTTAATTTAATTTAATTAATGAATTAATTAAGCTGAAAAAGAAACAATTGATTCGTAATAACATATTATGAAATGAGTGTACCTGAATAACCAGGCCTAAACTCGACTGAAAATGAAGTCACACAGAACATGGAATAGTCATGTATAAACTTCACTTCACAATCCTACAACTAAAAATGTATAAAAGGAGGCAATGTGGTTTCACTGGACTATCTACTTTGCAACGCTACATGAAAAGATTACCTCTACCGGGCTAAAGACTCCCGAAGGTGGTATGGAGCATGGGAATGCCCGCCATCTGATTCCAACATTGTATAGCAGGACTGCACGGATCCATTCCACTTCCAATGAACGAACTGGAAACCTCCTACTCCAATGTCCCAAGTCCACTGCTCGTAAACGAACTGCTCCCTCATATCGGAAATTGTCCTCGCCCGAATTTCGAATAGTTCCAATCCGGTCCGGAAAGACATCACGCTCGCGTACGCAACATCACGATAATCAGGTGGACACATGGCGGTATTATAAGTTGTTTGTGGCTGCATGTTGTCGAAAGTTTATGTTCCACATGCCAATAGTCCGCATCGTGTGTATATTCCACTTCGAAAATAGAATTGTAGTTACTCGAAATGGCCACTACATTTCGCTTGGAGAGCGGTGTCCACACTCAAATTTAACTAAACATGGCTAGAATGTTTATATACATTGAAACCGTCTCTCCCAATACCTCAGGCTTCCTCACACAATACATGTTCAAATAGCTTCACTCAGAACGTATATAATGTTGAATTGCAATAGGCTTGGTGTGCGTATAAGAAAAACCACCTTTTCAGTGAGCAGAAGCTTCAGTAACACGTCCCATAATGTATCACCGCACGTCGCTTCTCGCCTACACATGCATTTTAATAACATGAAATGAGACGGATTCCTATAACTGAATGTTGCCCGCATACAATGCCTGGCACGCTGTATATTCAAGTTCTTATTCGACACTGAAATTGATGTATATTGGCCTCAATACGTCACAATACGAAGTATAACCATAAACCGGCATCGCTGTTGACTTGTTATAACTTGGCACTTTTTCTTGCTGCCCGGAACAACATAGCCATACGAATCGTTGCTTAGATGTACATTTGTCTGAGTTTAAAAATTATCTGCCTGTCACCGCCGTGTGTCTGCCAGGGCCCTGCGTAGCTAGTGCCTGTAGTATGTTCTATCCTGCTGCTCCCTTACGGGCAGTCTAAGAAGTAAGCCACAAGCGCGTGACGTCATGTCCTTGCCTCTCCCCCACATGCCGCTCGCTACATGTGCGAGCGAGCTGTGTATAGTATGGTGTGGTGCCCTGCAAGCCTGGCAAGTGCTTTTAGGGCCGTAAGACCTAGACTCACACTGTCAGCACTATCTACGCTGGAACTCGTCAGTTCAGGCTCGCACGGCCAGCCCGTACCGACATGGTTTCGTAAAGCCGTTCTTCCCTTCATATTATTATTATTATTATTATTATTATTATTATTATTATTATTATTATTATTATTATTATTATACTATTAATATTAGCAATAAAATGTTATTGGGTACCAATAGACTACGTCTCATACTGTTCCCGAGTACATTGAAGATGAATTCTCTATTATTGAATGGATTCATTGATAGCAAAATTAGGTCATTTATACTTAGGCATACCCAAACTTGATGAGTGATTTAAAAATGTTGATGTTGATCCTCTCGCTTATTCGAAACGTACCACAAGCTTTCACTTCTCTTTGAAGCCTATCATTTTCTCCAAACGACCTGTTTTGTTATGCCGAAGGTTACTTCACATCTGATGGTGGGGTCCAGCATAAATCTTGTATCCTTCTTATGGCCAATAACAATTATTATGCCCATTGCATTTTTGCTTCTAACACGAGAAAGACACAAAAACATGGATCGCGTAACATTTCTAAAATGATACAGCTGCATCTTAGATCTATTTCGGTGATTCCTAACTTTTGTAGTAAATCCCCTTCTTAATTATGTTTTTGAACGTGAGCTAGGGTATCAGACACGCCACAGTGTTTGCAGTACACAGAGTCCTGGCTACGCCCATGGAGGTCTCACACAAGAGCATCCTTTGCTTCCACCTGTTTGTACTAGGCTACTCCCTTTCATGTCTACTTCTGGATTAGTCAATCTCCATAAAATATGGTGATTGGATAGTTTCTGTACTTTCGCAATCAACCTACAATTTCATTTTGTGTTTACCATAGATCCGCTTCAGTCTTAAGTATCGGTTATTTATATTCCCTTGGTTCCTAACTAATTAATCACCGTCTTCATCGTTATCACCATTTTCATTATCATCACCGTCCTGACAACCTCCTTCGTTGTACGAGCACAAATTACGCACTATGTCACCATGTCTTCAAGCAATGCATGCTCTCTCTGGTACAGTCTCCCTACATGATGCTTACTATAGGCTACTTTGGATGTTCATTCACTGAAAATTGCAAAATTAGATTCGAGGTTTTCCTACTGTATGCCCAGAACTTAGAATGCAATGAAAATCAAATGTCTTAAATACAACTCTACGGAGTGATGTGCTCTCAATTCGAATTGCAGAATATGAATGTATAAAAAATAAAACTCGTGCCCACTGGCCTGGCGTAAGTCCTCGAAATGAGCACCGCTTGGATGACTTACGTATCATCGATACAATTTCAGTACCCCAAACCGAAATTCAATTTCGTGGCAGGGAAGGGAATCAAACACGGACCACCGACGACAGCCAAGAATGTTAGCCGCTACACCACAAGGTGGTCCCTTTCATTGTCAGCGCAATCAATTGCACGATACCATGTAATTTTTACACTGGGCGAACTATAATAGTACACATTTCTTCGTATTTTTGGCATTACATAGCCCCTGGTAAGTTAGGAAGACGGTTCGCGTACCGTACCATAACCCTAAAGTCGAATAGTTCCAAGAACTAACAAAAAAAACCGTTTTAGGCACTCCACCGAAAGAAATAGAGACAAGCTGGTAGAAAGACAGACAACATATTTTGTAATTTTCAGAGCAAAATAGGCTAATTGTTATATAATGAATAGCACTCTTGGTCTCCATATGTTGAAATAATGAATAATGTCCTAAAACATGAAGGTTTGAAGGATTTCGTGTCTTCTTGCTTATTTTGCCGTATATCTTATGTGTAGGTAAATTCCACGAGGTATTGTTTCAGGCCATGTTGAATATAATTCTTTCTTTTTTATCGTTTACCCTCCAGGGTTGGCTTTTCCCACGGACTAAGCGAGGGATCCCACCTTTACCGCCACTGGTAGTGTCCTGGAGCATAAGACTCGGGGATACAACTGGGGAGTGTGACTATCACGTCACCCGGGCGACCTCACCTGTAAAGCGAACAAGGGCCTGATGAAGAGATGGGAAGAGTGGGAGCATTAGGCAAGGAAGAGGGAAGGAGGCGGCCGTGGCCTTACGTTAGGTACCACCCCGGTATTTTCCCGAAGACGAAGTGGGAAACCACGGAAAACAACTTCGAGGATGGTTGAGGTGGGAGTCGAACCCCCTCTACTCATTTGGACCACCCGAGGCTGAGTAGACCCCAATCCAGACCTCATACCACTTTTCAAATTGGTAATCGAACCGCGGACCTCCTGGGTGGCAGCTAATCATGCTGACCACTACACCACGGAGGCGACATGAATATAAGAATAAAAGACATAAATGACCCTAGATTGCGACGGAATATGTTTCTTTTTAAAATCCTGATGAATTTACAAACGCATGTTTCTCGAACTCACATATCCCTGAAGAGCATCAATCAAGTCATTTCGTGATTTCAGAATCTTGTTATTGAAATACAGTTTTATAGTCTTAACGTAGTTTTTTGGTTCTACCCATAATTATTCCGGTTGCTATGAGGTAGGGGATGTGGTGAGACAGTTTCTTTGTGGGAATGATCTCGCGGATAGATGCCTTCATGACGCCAATCTTATGAGAGGAGTTAATGACAAATGAAATTAATGAGGTAATGTATGAAGTGGAGTTTGGAGTAGTCTGACCATGCACGTTAACGTGTTTAGCTACCTCGGCTGGTTTGTGACATTATGTCAACAAATTAAAAAATGTATTTTAACTCTCCTGATTCCATACCGGCCCCTGATTCTAATTTAGGACTATTATATCTCGCTGCACCTGCTACATCACCCAAAAAGTATGCAAATTTCTGTATCCTTGCTGCAAATCTGGTTCATGTGCGTCCAAATATCATGTTTTATATGTCTTCGGTTTGATTCATTAATGTGTGACTCTCCCACTATGCTATTTTTGTCCTCCCCACGTTATGACCACGGCAGACCACACGCATATGACACAATGTTGGCTCTAGTGCGCCTAGTGTCCAGGCTCCGCGCTCAGTACTAAACGTACATCAGTACCCAGTCGAATGGACAGTGCTTGTGCGACTAAGCGCTGCAGTGTTAGTGTTCTGTCGTGCTGCACTGCTCAGAAATGGACCGAGTAGGTCTACGCTCGGCTGGCACGAGTAAATTTCCCGCTAGCACTGCTTCACCTTGCCCATTGCACGGCCCTGGTGTCTGCTCGTAGGCCACAGCTGGCACGCTCCCACTCCTGCGCATGACGTAGGATCTACCTGTGATAGGTCGATGTAATAAATTCATATTCTTGACGTTTCAAGGCTATTTCCAAAAAAGCAAGACTGCATTATCTCTCTGCTGTGATATCGTACTTCAATATACATTTGACATCATAACTGTACCTTATTTCCATATAATGTTCAAACAAAAAAAGTCAATCTTTTCATTACTACTCAGATTAAAGCCTCCCGCGCTCCTCCTGGCGGCCTAACAGAGAAACGCTCTTCCGGAGGTGGCCGTTGGGACTCGAACTGACCCGAATAATCACATGTTCCAGCCAGCTGTGTCTGGCTCACTCCAAAAACTAGGTCAATACATGTCACTTGCAGTAACGCTCGTCAGAGGAAAATGTACCGTCATTCAGACCAAAAATAAAGAAATCGGTACATCTCTCACCTAATACCTCAAATAAAAGCTGGCTAGACTTTTATTTTATCATTCCAAATAATCCCGCTACAATACATGGCTACATACAGAGTTAAACTAACTTCCTTTAGTATCTGCGCATGATTTTGGCATTGAAACGACCTATAATATCTCTTCCATTTATGCTGGTAATTTCATAACTATTGTTTCCGAAGCATCGAGCTATTCGTAACAGACGATAGAAAATATAAGAAAACTTGGTGTATAGTTTCTTGGCTACATTTGTCTTCGTTGTTTTATTTTTTTATTTTATTTTCTTATATTTTTATGAGCACTAAATCATTCATTCTGAATGGCTGCCTATATCTTTTATTTATATTTCTTCTCTGCCGCTGCTCGCCTGCATCCATGAGTTTCTCTCGAGCCGCGTCAACTCTCTATTGATTGGTGGGCTCAACATCACGAGGAATATACGTGACAATGTCATCCCAGGCTCTCACTGGCTTAGCACCTAAATGAACTGTCATAGGTATGTCTGCAAGACTCTTGTGGTAAGTAGAATTCATGCATTCCTGCATAAAAGGCACGAATTTAACCCAGCTTGCGTGATCCTCTGGGCAATACAGACGGGAGTATTTTGCAATTTCACCCATAATTCTCTCTGATACGTTGGATTCTGGGTAACGCACGCTCGAGAAGACCTGCTTAATCCCAAGTCCTTCCATGCAGACTCAAATTCCTGGGATGTAAATTGGGTTCCATGGTCTGATTGCAGTATTTCTGGGAGTCCTGTCTTAGGAAACACACTGTTTTCTAACCGACTGAGGACTTGAGCTGAGGTGGCCTTCTGCATCGGATCAAGTGTCACATACTTTGAAAACACATCTACAGTTACTAGGAGAAACTGATTCACCCTAGCTCCCTTCGGGCAAGGACCGAAGGTGTCACAAGCCATGAGCTCTCTCGGCTTCGAAGGGATAATAGCTCGAGGTTGTTCTTTGCTCAAAGCTGATGGATGTTTCCCTCGTTGGCACTCCTGGCATGTTCTAATCACATTCGCAATGGAGTTCCGCATCCTGGTCCAGGTGAACGTCTCCAGTAACGTTTGGAACGTCTTGTCAACGCCGCCGTGACCAATGGTGCAGTGAGCTAACCACACGAGACTAGTGACTAGTTTTGGAGGAATTATAATTCTCACTTTCATTCTCTCCCTATCGATATATTTACAAAGAGTATCATCGCACAGAAGATACCTCACAGAACGCTCTCTGACCTTATCGTAGTTTGGATCTCAATTATCCATGACGCCTCTCGAAAACCTGTACATTTCTCGAGTTGGGGTGTGTCTCTTCTGTGACACTGCTATCTTCTTTAGCCTATCTAGGGTGATCTGATGTTCCCTCTCCAACTGTACAGTACTGATCAGGAGGCTTTTGACTGGGTTCCTTGAGAGCGCGTCGGCCGGGAGGTTATCTTTGCCAGGCTGATGGACGATGGTGGCATTGAACTGCTGGAGAAACAATGTCCACCTCGTCAATCTGTCACTGGTCAAATCGGATTGCAACATTAATTGCAGCGCTCTGTGGTCCGTAATAATGCCAACTTGATGACCGATAAGCAGTTTCTACCACTTCTGCAGGGCAGAAATGAAAGCAAGAGCTTCTAGTTCAGTTGTGAAATAGTTTTTCTCAAGCTCTTTTAGCTTCCTGCTGTGAAAGTCAATATAGTGCTTTTTACCCTCTGCATCCTTCTGATACAGGACAGCACTAACGCCTACTCTTGAGGCATCTGACTCAATAAAAAAAAATCTATCAATTCTGGATACTCCAGTTTTACACAGTCTTTGAGCATCACCTTTGCAGCTTCAAACGCTAGGTTTGTTTCGTCAGTCCATTTCCAGCGGTTGTTTTTCTTAAGGACCTCATATAACGGAGCCATCGTTATAGAGTATCCTGGACATTGGCTACTAAGAAATTGGCACATCCCCAGAAATTCACGAAGCTGTTTGATCTTCACAGGTTTTGGAAATTGGGAGATGGCATCAATTTTCTTGACATTGGGATGATATCCGAATTGATCGATGGTATGTCCCAGAAAATTGATACTCTTATGCATAAATTGACAGTTGTTATAATTTGACTTGATGTTAGCTTCATGGAGATCGTCAAATAGGAGTCTAAGATGGACAAGATGTTCCTTAGTACTTGCTGAAGACAAGATTAGATCATCGATGTAGCAAATGACGTGCTCCTTCTCTTCCTCCGTCAGTTTGCTATCCATCGCTCTAATCAGGGCCGGTCCGCTATTAACCATTCCAAATGGAACACGACAGAAGACGAACGTGGTTTTATCAAAGAGAAACCCAGTATATTGTCTGCTGTCCTCTTCCAACTCTACTTGATAAAATGAAGCAGTTAAATCCATAACGCTGAAGCATGACTTGCCTTTAAACCTTTTTAACAACTCCCTAATCTTGGGAGGCCTGTCCATTTCTAAGTGAATTGTAGTATTTATTTTCCGTGCATCTAGGCACAATCGAAGCTGCCAATTAGCCTTCTTCACAACTGTGATTGGGTTCAAGTACTATGACGCCTGTTTTGTGATTATTCCTTCTTGTTCCATCTTTTTGATAATTACACGAAACTCGTCATAATATTTCTCGGGTATCGGGTATAGTCTGGCTTGATAAGGCGATTCATCTGTAAGCCTAATCTTATACTTATAATCCTTTATGAGGCCTGGCTTGTCATCGAAGATCTCTTTATATTCCTCTATCAGACCTTCGAAATCCTCCTTTACATCCTCAAATCCCTCGGCTTTGAGTGCATAATGCTCCCTCTCTTGCTCGATTTCATTGACGATGCATTCTAGGATTTCCTGTCTAGGGTATTCACCATGATTATCAAAATCCTTTTTCCCTTGGATGGTTGCCTTTTCTACAACTTCTTCATTAAACTTTATAATCCGTTTATCCATGACTATTATCGCCCTTGCCTTGATTATAAAATCAATCCCGATGATGACATCAAAATTGATGTATTTCACGACAATGAATACGTGTTCGTATTGCCTCTCATTTATGCCAAACCTCATAAGTATCTGTATTCTACATTTCAAAGATTTGTCCTTGAATATACCCTTAATTTTCATGGGAGAAGCAGGTAACGACGTGAATCGGTCTTCTCTTTTAAGCCTTTCATAACAGTCTTCACTTACTATATCGATATCATAGCACCAGTGTCTACTAATGCTCTGCATTCCTGTTCTCCTACTTGAACATTAATCACAGGCAGTTCAATGGGTCATTCTCTAAACTTCAGGCTTCCTCAAATAACAAATCTTCATCCGATACATTGAAGGTCTCATATATTGTAATCACAAATGAGGGTGCAGAATTACAAGTTTTTATTTCTGTTTGAAATTCGGCGTTTTTTTTTTCTTTGTCACCATCCCTTTCTAGGGTTCTTTCTCTGCTACCCTGGCGACAAGTACTTCTATGGGCTTCATCTATCGCATCTTTTCTCTTATCGTCTTTTTTTCTTCGTCCTTCCCCAACGGACCTTTCCTGCTCCCCTCTGAGACTTTCTCCGTCCCTCCTTCGATAAAACTCTTCCGTCCTATAGTTCTTGTACCTGGTGCACCCCTGACGTGGTCTGTAATTAGAGTCATAAGGTGCGTCACGATGATTGTTACGATTGTTGCCGTAATCCCTCCTGTAGAAATTACGTTCCTGTTAAGGTCTCTGCCACGGTGATTCCATGTATTCCCTATGCTGGTTTTGGTATCTCACATCTCTTTGGTAGGGATTTCGAGTTGGCCCTTGCCTCTCCGTATTCCTCTGGTCGGATCTGACCTGATCCAGTTGTTGGGTTTGGTTCATTACTACCGTGTTGATCCCTTTAGACTCCTGTCGACTGGTACACGATATGATAGGCGTTGACATTGCGTTTACCTGGTCCAAACGACGTAGTAAGTCGTCCATCGTGGCTAAGTCAGTCACTCCTGATGAAATTATTGACTTTCTGACATCCATGGGTAGTTGCTGTGATATAGCTTCCACTAACTGACCCTCGGTCATCGGGGGTTGCAGAAACCGCATTTTCGCGAGTTGACAAGCAAAGTACTCTGCGTAGCTTGTGGGACCAGTGTTTGCATACTTTCTCGGGTAAATTTCTGACCTTATATTCTGTTGCACTTCAAATCTCCAGAATCTTTTGATAAATGCGTTTGCAAACTCCTCGAAATTATTGAAGGTATACCTAAACGCCTTATACCATTGAAGTGGGGCATCAGTCAAATAGCGTTCCACTACTCTAAGTTCGCGTTCGCGTGGCACCTGCGATTCCACGAAGTAGTCCCTTAATCCACGAATAAATGCGAGAGGGGTAGTCCCATCTAAATTACTGAATTTGCGAGGTTTATCCTCAAAATTCCTAATAACAGTGATGTTGGACGCTCTTTCAACAGGCCTGTGTATATAACCTCCTGTATAGACGTTAGTGTTGGGATAGGTGTACTTGTATGTTTGCAGTTGCGTGAAATTGGGCTGAATTGGACGTAACTGTTCCGTCGCTCTAGACTGAGGACTGATCCTAATGTCAGGAGATTCATGTGGCATAGTTTCATCTCTTTCCTGTAATATAGGTTCCATTTGATCTAATGCAGCGTGAAAATCGCTATTCCAGCTTCACCTTAATGTCTCCTTTATACTTTCTACGTTAACATTCGCCCCAAGGTTAATGTTTTCCAATTGCGTTCGAATTGCATTTAATTCCGAAGTTTTCTTTTCCCTAACTTCGTTCAGTTCTATCTTATTCTGATCTACATTAACCTCAATGGACTTTAATCTAGTTTCTAGACTGGTTAAATTATCTGATTGAAAATAATGAAGAACAGTAATCTTCGTATCGACATCCTCCCTCACATCTAATATTTCTTTGTTAGCTTTTAATTCGCTAGTGGCAAGTTTTTGTTCCATTTCCTGTTTCAGATCTTTGAAAGAATCTTCATTAATCCTAAGCATACCATTTCTAATAAGCCTGTGTTTTCTTTAACAATTGCCTTAAAATCTATGTCAAAGTCATCTTTCAATAATTTATTATGATCACTGACTTGAATTCTAAAAGAATTCATTTCAGTTCTCAATTGATCTATCGAAGCCTGTGTATGGATAGTGTCGTAAGTGAATTGTAGTTGCAAAGCTTCCAAATTATCCTTTGCTAACCTTTTGCTGACGTCTAAATCTAATCTAATTTCCATTTGGAAATCTTTATTACTTTCCTCTAGTTCATTGATCTGGATTTGCATAAGATTTTGGTCAGCTTCTACAACACTAACTTTAGACTGGGGTGGTCAAACTGAATACGGACAAGTCAAGACGAACCAATGTGAAAGCAATTGTGATCAAGTGCATATCACAGTGTTTTCTGTTCTTGAGGTTAATTCAACATGTCCAGCATTTCCTCAGACGAAGAAGAATTGCTTCTTCTGTTCGTTTCGAGTCAAGCGAATCGAAAAAGAAACTGGGTGTATCATACTAATGAAAAAGACAGGAGTTTTGCGAGTATCACAAACTGCAGTATGCTGTGAGTTGAGGTAATTTCCAGACCGATGTTTCATATATTTTCGAATGACTGTAGGACGCACTCGCGCACAAGGTCATTTAACTTCTCCATTTCGTGGGCCATGCTTCCAGCCCGCGCGTACTTTGTGGAAAATCACTACTGCTCACTTGCCCGCCGCGGTAGATCGCCTTCTGTTTAACCAGGATGATGCAATATTACACAATACAGAATTCGCAGCGGTCGGGTTTGCGCGGGCAGCCCGCTTCCTGTTCGACCGAGCCTTTACTGATGCCATGCTATCACGCAACTAACGAAACTAACGCTTGTGTTAGGCTTGCGGGACCGGTCAAGCCATTAGACGGAAATAAACAAGAACGTACAATCACCAAATAGCGGATCTTTAAAATTTAGATAACTCAATTAATACCCGCACCCCAATTTTTCACGTCCGATTTTGTATAAAAATGTGCGGGTGGTATTCGGGTATATACGGTAAGTCCCTCACCCTTTTGTGTTACATAAATAATTTGTAGCCAGAAACTTTCCCTGGAGTGCACACAACAACTCACTCAAATTTCATCACAATCGGAGGAATGGTATATGAACGCATAGGGGACATACATACAATCAAACTATCTCGTAACATTGATTTTTAGCCTACTTTTCATATTTTGCAAAAATGAGGAAAAAGTAGACCTATGAGATCGGGCAAATGTCTGTCTGTCTGTCTGCCTGTCTGGCTGTGTGTGTCCCCACCTATCAACTCCTAAACGGCTGCAGCAATCCAAACAAAATTTGGTAGGATTAAAGATCTATACCTGAATATCTCACGGCCATATTTGAAAATGATGTCAGTGCTACCAACTGCTGAAAAATCGCAATTGAAATTTGAGCTCCATGTTGGATATCTTGGAAGGTATGAATGGGAGCTATTTCAAAATTGGCACACGTATAGATAATAATATTGCAGTTTAATTTCCAGGAGGCCATGCATGGCAGTGTTGCCAAAATGATTATAAGCCTGCTGATAGGTCCAAAATTTAAATGCATATAACTTCTACACTATCAATTGGATTTCCGCCAAATTTCGTATGTGCTATGTGTACATAAACAGTTATGACAGAGTATTCTTAAGAGCTCCAGGGCTGCCAACTGTTAATAAATGTTCTCAATTTTTTTAAATCCAAATCCCCATATATCAGAAAGTATACAAGCCGGCAGCTTTAAACTATGCACACGTATAATACCTGACATTCTAAATTAATTTGGGCTAACTTATATAAGTCAGTGCTACCAACATGATTCTAAGCCTGCTGAGAGGTCCAACTTTAAATACATGTAACTTCTATACTATCATTTGGATTTCAACCAAATTTCGTGTGGCCTATGTGTACCATAACAGATATGACTATACGTATTCTTAAGAGTAACCAGGGCTGCCAACTGTTAATAAATACTGTCTCTATGTTTGTTACCCTAATATCGATATGTCAGAAAGTATGCAAGCCAAAAGCTCTAAACTTTGCACACGTATAGTACCTGGCATTCTAGATTAATTTGGAGTAACTAATATAGGCCTACACCAGTGCTGCCAACATGATTCTAAGCCTGCTGATTAGTCCAATTTTAAAATGCTTGTAACTTCTATACTGACTAATGGATTTCATTCAAAATTGACACATTAATAGATCCGATTATTTCAGATTATTTCTGACCAATACATGTATGTCATTGTTGCCAACATGGTTTTACGCACGCTGTTAAATTCAATGTTTAACTGCATGTAACGTACATGCTATCCATTAGACTTCAACCAAATTTTGTATTCTGTACCTTAAGAGATGGAACTAAGAATATATTCAGTTCCCAGGGCTGCCAACTGTAGTTCTCTATTAGGCTACATTGTGTCAGGTATACAGTATTTCGAACTAATTAGAAATTTCGATATTACCAACTTCAGTTCGTCATTATTCTAGAGAGATCCTTATAGATTAATCATTGGCATGAATCTTAAATTTTAAGAAAAGTAGGCTCTTTAGTTCGTCACGGAACTTCTTGTTATATTATAATTTCCGATTATTCCCCTTCAGGAGAGCGTGAGAACTTGAGCCAATCACAGCTTCACTTCCTTTTCCTATCTTCTTTTCTTCCCAAAACCTCTTCATTAGTTCACTGCGCTTTTTTTTTTCTTTCCTCTGTCCATTTTTTCCCTGATGTGTCTTTCCTTGAAATTTGTACAATTTTCGTTTTTCTGATTTTATTTCTAAATTGTTCTGTCCTTAATATCGTCTTCAGAGATTTTAAGTAATTCCATGTCTTCATGTACTTCTTTTATCCAACTGGTCTTTAATTTACTTGCATTCACGATATTGAAAATCTTCTTAGTGAGTCTGTTCTCATCCATCCTATATGCGTGTCCATAGAACTGCAGACGTCATCTTCCTAAATTTATCTATAATGGTGTATGTATTTTCATAAAGTTCTTTTGTTGGTCTCCTGACCCAAATTCCATTACGGAAAACAGCACCATGGATTTTCCTAAGAATTTGTCGTTCCTGTTTCTCAATATCATGAATTCTTGTCATTCCTCTAATGAAGGTGGTTTCTGCCGCGTACAAGGCTTCAGGCAAGACAACTGTGTTATAATGGTGCAGTTTTGCATTGCGAGATACTGCTCTTTTGTTATGATTCCATGTCAGCTTGTACGCCTTCTGCAATTTTACCATTCTATGGTAGAGACGTGATACTTGGATCAGATTACTGGCACGGCCAAATGAAAGAGGATGCACTTAGTCTCAAGTGAATCAGACCAGAGACACCGGAGATATGAGGATTTACAGATTTCAGCGTGATCCAGCGTGGAGCCGACCGTTTTGTATAAAAGCCGCTCGGCCCAAGCATAAGCAGCTCACTTCAAACCAAGCTCTTGTAGGACAAGGTGCTGCTGCTACGTCGAGCCAAGGCACATGGTTGCCGAATCTACGCAGAAGATATCTTTGAATTGTGATAGTCACAAAAGTGCTACGATACGTGGGGAACGCAGTAAGTTTCCGGTAGAGGGAATCACTAAGGTGATTGTTATTTTCTACGGACATTTGTGAAACACTTTGTTCCTATATGGACATATGCTAGACTTTGTCTAGATATTATTCTGTCACAGTCCAGTAACAATAATTCAATACTTTGATATTTTAATCCAACTTGTCAGTTTCACAAATTGTAACTAAATAACCACTCAGATCTTTCAGTATATTGAAGGCCAGTCTATCACGGTGTTGTTCATTAGCCGACAAAGGGAAACTATATGTTGCTTCGCGCAACCGAGGGCGGTTTAAGCTATCCTAAGTGACCTACCTAGAGATCTCGGGTTCGAATCCCGGACGGGGTAGATATTTTTGCTACCAGATTATCATTTTAAATTTTGTAAATATTGTCAATTACAGTACAGTAAGTATGTAGTTAGTTTTAGTTGTAAGTATGAAGTTAATTAGTTTATTAGATATATGTCATTGTTCTATTAGACTGTGGTGTGTGAGTGTGTCTGGTGAGGGTACATGTGAGTGGGCCTGGTGACAGACTGTTTTAGTGGTAGTATTTGTTGTTGGTGAAACTTTAGTATTTTTTTCGTTAGTAGAATTTTGGTATTTAATTGTTAGTAGAAGGTTAGTATTTTGTAGTAGAATTGCTCTTTACTTATTCTGAAAGGGAGTAGCAGCCTTTCAGAATAAATCAATTCTTTACTAGTCTAATAGACGGTTAAGATATTGATAATATAAGCCAACTAATGGCTACACTGCGTTCTGCTGCACGGCTGAAAGCAACGGGAAACTACAGCCGTAATGCTATTCCCGAGGATATGCACCTCTCTATGCATAATTACATGTGATGATGGCCTCCTCCCTTGTAAAATTTCAATCCGGAGGTAAACTAGTCCCCCGTTCGGATCTCCGGGTGGGGACTACTCGAGAGGGGGTTAACATCACAGAAGTGACAAAGAGGAAATCTGACATTCTACGGATCGGAGCGTGGAATGTTAGAAGTCTGCTAAAAAGTGGAAAGTTAGAAAACTTAGAACGGGAAATGGATAGGTTGAGGTTGGATTTGGTTGGGATTAGTGAAATGCGCTGGCAGGAAGAACAGGACGTTTGGTCAGGAGACTATAGGGTCATTAGCACTAAATCAAACAATGGTCAAGCAGGAGTTGGTCTCATATTGAGTAGGAAACTTGGACAGCGGGTGGAATATTATGAGCAATACAGTGAACGGATTATTGTAGCAAAAATCAATACTAAACCTACGTGC
Organism: Meconema thalassinum; assembly: GCA_946902985.2. NCBI lineage: Eukaryota > Metazoa > Arthropoda > Insecta > Orthoptera > Tettigoniidae > Meconema > Meconema thalassinum. The sequence continues at coordinate 274,964,713 of OX336396.1, forward strand.
ACCACAGTGGTACAAGTCTATATGCCTACCAGTCAAGCTGATGATGAGGATGTTGAAAAGGTCTACGAAGAAATAGATGACATTCTGAGGTATGTCAAAGGTGATGAAAATGTTATAGTAATGGGAGATTGGAATGCTGTGGTAGGAAAAGGGAGAGAAGGGAAGATAGTAGGAGATTTCGGATTAGGTGAAAGGAATGATCGAGGAAGCAGGCTGATGGAATTCTGCACCGAACATGAGTTGGTCATAGCTAACACCTTATTCAATAACCACAATAGAAGAATATACACATGGATGAGACCAGGAGATACAGGGCGTTACCAAATCGACTTCATTATGGTCAAGCAGAGGTTTCGAAACCAGATTTTGGATTGTAAAACATATCCTGGTGCTGACATAAACTCTGACCACAATCTGGTTGTAATGAAATGCAGATTAAAGTTGAAGAAACTGAAGAAAAGTAAAAAGCCAGAAAGGTGGGCAATAGACGGACTGAAAGTAAAGGATGTAAACGAAAGATTCAAGAAGAGTATAACGGAAGGACTAATGAAAAATCCTAAACGGACTTCAATTGCAGACGTATGGGCACTTTTGAAGAATGAAATAACAAAATCCGCAGAAGAAAACATTGGTAGGAAAGAAAGAATAGGTAGAAAACCGTGGATCACTCAGGATATACTAGAATTGATGGATGAAAGGCGGAAACACAAGAATCTAAGAGATGAAAAGGGGAAAGCAGAATACAGACGTCTGAGAAATGAGGTTAACAAGAAGTGCAAGGAAGCGAAAGAAGAATGGTTGAAAGAGAAATGTGCAGGTATAGAAAATTGTCTGAAATTAGGAAAAGTAGACACAGCTTATCGAAGGATTAAGAATACTTTTGGGGAAAAGAAGACTAAGTGCTGTAATATTAAGGAAACAAATGGAAAGCCTCTAACAGATAGGGAAGAAAAGATTGAGAGATGGAAAGCTTACATAGAGTGCTTGTATAAGGGAAAGGAGATTGAGAATCATGTAATGGAAAGGGTGGAGGAAATTGATGAGGATGCAAAAGGAGATTTAATATTGAGATCAGAATTTGACAGAGCATTAGAGGACTTAGGCAGGAACAAAGCACCAGGCATAGATGATATACCGATTGAGTTGCTACGCTGCATAGGAGATGAAGGTCTGATCAGGTTATTTCACTTGGTGTGTAGGATTTATGAGACAGGTGAGGTACCCCCTGATTTCAAGAAGAATGTTATCATCCCTATACCAAAGAAAGTGGGAGCTGACAGATGTGAAGATTACCGTACAATCAGCTTGATTACTCATGCTTCAAAGATCCTGTCTAGAATAATTTACAAGAGGATTGAAAGCCTGATAGAAACGGAGTTGGGTGAAGACCAGTTTGGTTTCAGGAGAAATGTAGGAACAAGGGAAGCTGTACTAAGTCTTAGGCTGATTTTGGAAGGTAGAATAAGGAAAGGTAAGAGAACGTTCATGGCATTTGTAGACTTAGAAAAGGCTTTTGATAACGTTGATTGGACTAAATTGTTTGACATTTTGAAATCTATTGGAATAAAGTACAGGGATAGGAGGGTGATATACAATCTATACAGAAACCAGACAGCAGTCATTCGAGCTGAAGGACATGAGAGAGAAGCTGGTATTCAGAAAGGTGTAAGGCAAGGCTGCAACTTATCACCCATACTTTTCAATCTTTACATTAAACAAGCAATGAAGGAAATTGGAGAAAAATTTAAAGTGGGAGTGAAGATTCAAGGAGAAATAATTTCAACTCTGAGATTTGCTGATGACATCGTCATCTTGGCCGACACGCCTGAGGATTTGAATCAGTTTTTGAATGGTATGGACTCCGTCTTACAGAATGAATACATGATGAAAATTAATAAATGTAAAACAAAAATACTGGAATGCAGCCGAAATAAATCAGAAACTTCTATGGAGATCAAATTGGCAGGTGAAAATCTGAAGGAAGTTGGAGACTTCTGTTACTTAGGAAGCAGAATAACCAGTGATGGACGAAGCAAAGAGGATATAAAAAGTAGGTTGGCTCAGGCAAGGAAAGCCTTCCTACAAAAAAGGAATCTGTTGACATCGAATATAGATTTATGTATTAGGAAGTCATTTCTGAAAGCCTTTGTCTGGAGCGTGGCACTCTATGGAAGTGAAACTTGGACTATTGGTGCAGCAGAAAAGAGGAGAATTGAAGCATTTGAAATGTGGTGTTACAGGAGAATGATGAAGATCAGATGGGTAGATATGGTTACAATCGTAGAGGTATTAAGGCGAGTGGGAGAGGAGAGATGTTTCTGGCGACTGCTAATGAAGAGAAGAGATAGGTTGGTAGGACACATACTAAGACACCCAGGAATAGCAAGCTTAGTTATGGAAGGAAGGGTCGAGGACAAGAACTGTAGGGGTAGACCAAGGTTAGAATATGTTAAACAGATTGCCTCGGATGTAGGGTGTGGTAGCTATGTAGAGATGAAACGATTAGCTCAGGACAGGGAGGCATGGAGTGCTGCATCAAACCAGTCAAAAGACTGAAGACTCAAACAACAACAACAACAACAACAGACTGGATGTTAGTTACATCTGTCTGTACACTAGTGGCTTTAACTCCAATAATATTTTGACATGTTTGCATCTGGTTCTGACTAGCCTGCATTTGACATTGACTGGATTCAACATTAACAATTTTCGACTGAACTTTATCAATGTCTGCTTCTATTTTTGTTTGACTAGTCTGCACTTGTTTTATACTAGTCTGCATTTGACGTTGGCTAGCTCTAATATCTTTGTTGCTGGACTGAAGGTCATTTAAAGAGCCTTTTATACTCTCTGCAAGAGCATCTTGGACCACACTCTTACTCTTTTCATTCAAAGATTCCTGAATGCCACCAATCTGGGCACGTAATTGTTCAACACCATTCAGCTGTGCCTGAATCAGTTGATAAAGTTTCACAATCTCAATAGGAGATCCCGTCTCTTCGTTCTCAGACATATCAAATATATATCACTCAAAAGCTGAAAAACATGGGACACCACTCCACCAAACAAAGCATAGACATCACAGAATAACCACATTTGCCATGATATGAACTCCTTGATTGTGTAGGGGCGTGGTGGCTCAGCGGTCTAGCTGAATGCCTCTCACCAAGGCGGTCCGGGTTCGATTCCCGGTCAATGCATGTGAGATTTTCGATGTGAAATGCCATGTCCTGTGGTTCGGATTCCACGTAAAAAGGAGGTCCCGTGGCTCATGATCTCGAGATTAACGGTCACGTTAAACTACAAGCTTCCTTCCTTTGCTTTTTCTTGATTGTGTTGCGTTAACTTAAAATATAACTAAGATTACCAATCAGTGCTTAATGTTAGAATGCAGGAATTCCCAGAACCTATTCATACTACGCGTGATGATTCATATCAGTATATGTCCTAAGTATTCCTATTATGACCATCTTTAAATTAATGAAAATGATTTTACGTTTAAAATGGGCTCAGAAATACCCAACCTCCGGTTGCAAGAAAATGGGACACCTTGAATGAAGCTCACCCACGAGTTACATCACAAAGCCCCACTCGATTGATCAAGTCAATTCAGATTTTCAGAGAATGTCTTTCATTGAACTCGGCTCTAGTCGTATATTATTTCCAGATCAGTGTAGCACCACTTAAAAAACCACAAAATCTATTAATGGTAGCAACTCTACACGTATGCCGTGTACATTGAGAATGCTCGTACTTGCTTTATTCACGAATGAATTCCAGCATCTTGTGCTAAAAACATTGGTGAACCATTATTTCCCAACATTCATTCAACGAGTTCACAATTGATCACTGTAATATTGTCGGAATTGACTTGCACATAACGCCTCCTCGTGTTCGAAGGCAAGACTCGAAACTATCATGAAATGGCGTCATATCACCAGTCAGATGCCCTTCCACGAGGTTCGACATCTATAATGGCCTTAAACTATGTTCTCGTCTCTGTTATTCCGGTTTTCTCGAGTCCATCATCTGTATGCCATTTTACTCAATTCGCACATCCCATAAAGACACGATATCTCTATTCGAGCCCCTTAAGTCTGGGCCGCCAATTTACCCGAAAATACCTACCCTTTACCTGTTGATATCCCTCGATGGTAACTGGATCTTAGAACCTAAAAACCCCCGGCTAAGAAAAATCCCCAGATCCTACCAACAGGAGACGGGAGTATCAGGGTGCAGCAAATCCTAACAGAGGTGGCATTAAGCAAGACCAAGGCATAGCAGCAAACTGCTCTAACAACACGAGACTCGTGAGAAATCACCCTCTCAGGAGTGTGGAAAACTCTAGAAACACCTTGCTGTGGCCCTCCTAATGCGACCTCTTTATACTTCAATAAATCATCACATCGCGCGATTAAAAGAAATGACAAAAAATGTATTTCCAAAAAAGAAAATCTGACAGAAGTTCAGACCAAAACGTCCATGACTGGAAACAAAAACAAAGAAAGTAGGCACTAATATCATGCCAATGAATGCATCAGCAGTCCCCATGGACCAAGAATGCATTTGACCCCCAAATGAAATTATTAATGATATGTACAACAGGTGATCCAATAAGAAACGAAAAAAAAATCGAAGAGATCACCTTAATGGTTCTTCCACCGATTCCAACATTCTCAAACACGCGAAGTAATTCAGATATATATAAAAGATGGTAAATTGGCTTTCACGGCAAGCTTGGTGACCTAGGCGAAACCCCACACAAGACACGGCACAAACATAGAAGCATTGATGAGTTTTAATTCACTGGCCGTGAAAGCCAATATACCATCTTTTTTGGAAGCCTTCATAGGGAGGTTGAGGCTGCTTGGGCTTTTAGTTCTCGCAGTCAAGAGGTGCAGTTGCACCTTATATAAAGGGAGGTGGCGCGCAGTTCGCTACTCCAGTGGGGGTCCGGGCGGGGACACCAAGAGCCCGCCGATGAGCCAGCTTGGTGTCCTAGGCGAAACCCCACACAAGACATGGCACAAACCTAGAAGAATTGCTGAGTTTTAATTCACTGGCCGTGAAAGCCAATATACCATCTTTTTTGGAAGCCTTCATAGGGAGGTTGAGGCTGCTTGGGCTTTTAGTTCTCGCAGTCAAGAGGTGCAGTTGCACCTTATATAAAGGGAGGTGGCGCGCAGTTCGCTACTCCAGTGGGGGTCCGGGCGGGGACACCAAGAGCCCGCCGATGAGCCAGCTTGGTGTCCTAGGCGAGACCCCACACAAGACATGGCACAAACCTAGAAGAATTGCTGAGTTTTAATTCACTGGCCGTGAAAGCCAATATACCATCTTTTTGGAAGCCTTCATAGGGAGGTTGAGGCTGCTTGGGCTTTTAGTTCTCGCAGTCAAGAGGTGCAGTTGCACCATATATAAAGGGAGGTGGCGCGCAGTTCGCTACTCCAGTGGGGGTCCGGGCGGGGACACCAAGAGCCCGCCGATGAGCCAGCTTGGTGTCCTAGGCGAGACCCCACACAAGACATGGCACAAACCTAGAAGAATTGCTGAGTTTTAATTCACTCGCCGTGAAAGCCAATATACCATCTTTTTGGAAGCCTTCATAGGGAGGTTGAGGCTGCTTGGGCTTTTTGTTCTCGCAGTCAAGAGGTGCAGTTGCACCTTATATGAAGGGAGGTGGCGCGCAGTTCGCTACTCCAGTGGGGGTCGGGGCGGGGACACCAAGAGCCCGCCGATGAGCCAGCTTGGTGTCCTAGGCGAAACCCCACACAAGACACGGCACAAACATAGAAGAATTGATGAGTTTTAATTCACTGGCCGTGAAAGCCAATATACCATCTTTTTTGGAAGCCTTCATAGGGAGGTTGAGGCTGCTTGGGCTTTTAGTTCTCGCAGTCAAGAGGTGCAGTTGCACCTTATATAAAGGGAGGTGGCGCGCAGTTCGCTACTCCAGTGGGGGTCCGGGCGGGGACACCAAGAGCCCGCCGATGAGCCAGCTTGGTGTCCTAGGCGAAACCCCACACAAGACATGGCACAAACCTAGAAGAATTGCTGAGTTTTAATTCACTGGCCGTGAAAGCCAATATACCATCTTTTTTGGAAGCCTTCATAGGGAGGTTGAGGCTGCTTGGGCTTTTAGTTCTCGCAGTCAAGAGGTGCAGTTGCACCTTATATAAAGGGAGGTGGCGCGCAGTTCGCTACTCCAGTGGGGGTCCGGGCGGGGACACCAAGAGCCCGCCGATGAGCCAGCTTGGTGTCCTAGGCGAAACCCCACACAAGACATGGCACAAACCTAGAAGAATTGCTGAGTTTTAATTCACTGGCCGTGAAAGCCAATATACCATCGTTTTGGAAGCCTTCATAGGGAGGTTGAGGCTGCTTGGGCTTTTAGTTCTCGCAGTCAAATGTGCAGTTGCACCTTATATAAAGGGAGGTGGCGCGCAGTTCGCTACTCCAGTGGGGTCCGGGCGGGGACACCAAGAGCCCGCCGATGAGCCAGCTGGGTGTCCTAGGCGAAACCCCACACAAGACATGGCACAAACCTAGAAGAATTGCTGAGTTTTAATTCACTGGCCGTGAAAGCCAATATACCATCTTTTTGGAAGCCTTCATAGGGAGGTTGAGGCTGCTTGGGCTTTTTGTTCTCGCAGTCAAGAGGTGCAGTTGCACCTTATATGAAGGGAGGTGGCGCGCAGTTCGCTACTCCAGTGGGGGTCGGGGCGGGGACACCAAGAGCCCGCCAATGAGCCAGCTTGGTGTCCTGGGCGAAACACCGCACAAGACACGGCACAAACCTAGAAGAAATGCTGAGTTTAAATTCACTGGCCGTGAAAGCCAATATACCATCTTTTTGGAAGCCTTCATAGGGAGGTTGAGGCTGCTTGGGCTTTTTGTTCTCGCAGTCAAGAGCTGCAGTTTCACCTTATATAAAGGGAGGTGGCGCGCAGTTCGCTACTCCAGTGGGGGTCCGGGCGGGGACACCAAGAGCCCGCCGATGAGCCAGCTTGGGGTCCTAGGCGAAACCCCACACAAGACATGGCACAAACCTAGAAGAATTGCTGAGTTTTAATTCACTGGCCGTGAAAGCCAATATACCATCTTTTTGGAAGCCTTCATAGGGAGGTTGAGGCTGCTTGGGCTGTTAATTCTCACAGTCAAGAGGTGCAGTTGCACCTTATATAAAGGGAGGTGGCACGCAATTCGCTACTCCAGTGGGGGTCCGGGCGGGGAAACCAAGAGCCCGCCGATGAGCCAGCTTGGTGTCCTAGGCGAAACCCCACACAAGACACGGCACGGACCTAGTAGAATTGCTGAGTTTCAGATATATATAGTTACATATTTACAGCGAAATCATTATTAACTTTATTACACCCTTAAGTGTAAATGCCTTCCCAAACAGGTAATTCTGCACTCCTCATTGGTGCTTTGTCATGACTCATAAGTATACATAATATTGCCTTAGCAATCTAGTTAAAGTCTATTTTATCAATTAAGCACTTAAGCTAAAAAGACGTGTAGTTCGTAATTCAAAATCTCTAAAGATTCAATAATTTATCAGTATTAATGTACTTATTTAAATTCATCCAGAATTTATAGTATATCGATCATGAATCATATCTAACATTTTGCTTAAATCTTAAAAATTGAGTACAACCGAAGAATTAATTAAATGGGGGTGACACAAAGAAGAACTCTGAGGCTAGACAAAAACTAGATCCATAATTGGAGTTACAAATTTATCAATAAATCGTAACAAGAAATGCAAATGAGAACAAATACTATGTTCTTTCAAAAACATTCGGAAATTAGTATAACCTTGCACTGAATACTGTAATTATAATGGTCCCACATGACCTCGATTTCTGAATACAGGTGGGCATTACCACCAACATCTCAAAGATTATATTTTTATAATCGCATTACACATTATGCTTTCACTAGCATGATAACATTAACGTACTTCAACGAGTACTACCGTAAATATAATATTGTACGCCCACTGACGTTTCGGTAGCGCTGCACACCGCGAGAATTTGTGTTTAAAAAAAAATTAGTAATGAAATTAGCCAAAGTACCTGTAGTAATGGTATCTGGAGATGATAAATTAATAGATGTTGACTCGTCCGCTGTCATAGACCCACCCAGCCATCCCAAATAGCGACACTACTTATATAGTTGAAAATGAAGTATCGGGTAGACATCTTGTCACTATGTCAGGAATGCCAACCCCGCGCGTTTGAAACTATCTCGCACCGTGTATAGAAAGAAACAAAAGAGCGTCGATAATGTAATTTATAATTGCGCCAAATCCAAATCGTCAGTCGTACTTTAACAATGGATTGTGTGGCATGTGAAATTACTTTCATAAATTGTATCTTATTAATGTTTTACATACAAAACCAAACCTAACCTGGGGCTTAGGCCCCAGACCCCCTTGCTTGTGGTACTAGCAGTAATTTTCGGCCAGGCAGTACCTAACCTAGTAGCGGACATAAATTGTATCTTATTAATGTTTTACATACAAAACCAAACCTAACCTGGGGCTTAGGCCCCAGACCCCCTTGCTTGTGGTACTAGCAGTAATTTTCGGCCAGGCAGTACCTAACCTAGTAGCGGACATAAATTGTATCTTATTAATGTTTTACACACAAAACCAAACCTAACCTGGGGCTTAGGCCCCAGACCCCCTTGCTTGTGGTACTAGCAGTAATTTTCGGCCAGGCAGTAAACAATTTCTAACTTTACGTGAAATAGTGAATTTTGTGTGCGACATGTTGGTAACGTAGTCACATGGTGTCACACATGGTGTCACATGACGTGTCCAAGATGGCGTCCGTAGTGAAACGAACACGATAAGAATTCTTTATTTTCGTGAAATAATTATTATTGAGGTGCGGTGAGATTGTGAAACGACTCCCAAGAACTCCGTAAAAGGTATGTAAATCATAAAACCTATATTTTCAATAATATAACTCGTAAAAGTTCGTAAAGTTACGAAAAGGCAAATTCTCACGGCGTGCCGAATTACCGACGTTTCTTCCCACATTATCACGCACATGGTGATTATTTACTTTAATAACAAGTATTCAGATATATTCAGCTGTGTTTCTTAACTATATGTTTTCTCATTTCAATGCATCATACATTTAACATGAGTGGCTACTTAATCAGGTCCACTGGATTACAAAAAAACTTGCCCTACAGAGTTGTATTTACAGCACGTAACAAATACGCTTCCCCTTAAAGTTAATTCCTGGGATTTATCTAAAAAAAACTTGTTCTATTTGAAGAACGTTCAACGTTCTTAAACAACGTTCTATTCAAGAAAAACTCGAAAGACAGAATCAAAATTCAGTTACAGCAATATTAATTAATTTAAAGATCATCAAGGTGTATCCAAGTGCACGTGGCTAAAAATCAAAAGTTAATCAGACAAAAATAGAAATGTCCCCTCAAGAGAATTCACCAAAATTAGACTGGGTCTACAGCATGTATCCAGGTATCGACTCAAGTTAACTCCTGTTGATACATTAGAATCCAGTACGACAGCGTTCAGTCTCAAAAGAAAAATCCCCATTCTAAAAGAATGATCAAACTTCTCATTCTATACTGTGTTGTAATAATTATAATGCAAGAACGCATAGGCAAATTCGAAGCTCACAATTGTCGAACACAAAAATAATAGAACGACAACCCCTCAAGCCATAGCTTGATTTAAAAACATACAAGCAGTGCACAAAAATAGAAAATATTAAATCCACTAAATAATGAAAATTCCCCCAGGAGTAACGTGAATTTCTCCACAATCAATAAGTTCGTAATAAATTTAATTTAATTTAATTAATTAATTAATTAAGCTGAAAAAGAAACAATTGATTCGTAATAACATATTATGAAATGAGTGTACCTGAATAACCAGGCCTAAACTCGACTGAAAATGAAGTCACACAGAACATGGAATAGTCATGTATAAACTTCACTTCACAATCCTACAACTAAAAATGTATAAAAGGAGGCAATGTGGTTACACTGGACTATCTACTTTGCAACGCTACATGAAAAGAGTTCCTCTACCTGGCTGAAGACTACCGAAGGCGGTATGGAGCATGGGAATGCCCACCATCTGATTCCAACATGGTATAGCAGGACTGCACGGATCCATTCCACTTCCAATGAACGAACTGGAAACCTCCTACTCCAATGTCCCGAGTCCACTGCTCGTAAACGAACTGCTCCCTCATATCGGAAATTGTCCTCGCCCGAATTTCGAATAGTTCCAACCCGGCCCGGAAAGACATCACGCTCGCGTACGCAACATCACGATAATCAGGTGGACACATGGTGGTATTATAAGTTGTTTGTGGCTGCATGTTGTCGAAAGTTTATGTTTAACATGCCAATAGCCCGCATCGTGTGTATTTTCCACTTCGAAAATAGCATTGTGGTTACTCGAAATGTCCACTATATTTCGCTTGGAGAGCGGTGTCCACGCTCAAATTTAACTAAACATGGCTAGAATGTGTATATACATTGAAACCGTCTCTCCCAATACCTCCGGCTTCCTCGCGCAATACATGTTGAAATAGCTTCATTCAGAACGTATATAATGTTGAATTGCAATAGTCTTGGTGTGCGTATAAGAAAAAACACCTTATCAGTGAGCAGAAGCTTCAGTAACACGTCCCATAATGTATCACCGCACTTCGCTCCTCGCCTGCACATGCAATTTAATAACATGAAATGAGATGGATTCCTATAACTGAATGTTGCCCGCATACAATGCCTGGCACGCTGTATATTCAAGTTCTTATTCGACACTGAACTTGATGTATATTGGCCTCAATACGTCACAATACGAAGTATAACCATAAACCGGCATCGCTGTTGACTTGTTATAACTTGGCACTTTTTCTTGCTGCCCGGAACAACATAGCGATACGAATCGTTGCTTAGATGTACATTTGTCTGAGTTTAAAAATGATCTGCCTGTCACCGCCGTGTGTCTGCTCACAGGCCACAGCTGGCACGCTCCCACTCTGCGCATGACGTAGGATCTACCTGTGATAGGTCGATGTAATAAATCCATATTCTTGACGTTTCACGGCTATTTCCATAAAAGCAAGACTGCATTATCCCTCTGCTGTATTATCGTACTTCAATATACATTTGACATCACAACTGTACCTTATTTCCATATAATGTTCAAACAAAAGAGTCAATTTTTTATTACCACACAAATCAAAGTCTCCTGCGCTCCTCCTGGTGGCCTAACAGAGAAACACTCTTCCGGAGGTGGTCGTTGAGACTCGAACTGACCCGAATAATCACATGTTCCAGCCAGCTGTGTCTGGCTCACTCCAAAAATTAGGTCAAAACCTGTCACTTGCAGTAACGCTCGTCAGGCGAAAATGTACCGTCATTCAGACTAAAAAAAGAAAACGGTACAGTACCTTCCTTCGGAGGGGAAGTAAAGCCGGTGGTCCGATATCATAGATTTATGGCATGAAAAAGAGCCTTGCACTAACTACACTTGTGGAAGATAAAATTTGTAGGTTAGTTTGATAACGCTATATTAGTTCCAACGTTCACCGCCAGATGCTAGCTGCGATGGCATCTAGTCCACAGCTAGGTGTCGTGGATGGTAGCATTTGGTAGCATAAGTAGGAACTACTTGAAAAATTAATCATTTGCAGTCCTTCTACCTGAATCATAGATAACATACACTTATACAGCCATCACAATTAACACCGGTTATCAGACAAATTCTACACACACCCAAGTTCATTTGGCTACATGTCCGCGTTGTCGCAGCCCCTAAACTAAGGAACCAACCAAAGAATCTGGAGATAATGTAGAAAAAGCAATCTCGAGATTATTACAAAACATTTGGTAAATATCTAAAAAAAATTGAAGCTCCAACATTAATGTTGAAAAATCAAACAGGAAAGTTAGCACATTCTTACCAAGAAAATACAGAGATCCTTGCAGAAGCATTCGAGAAACTGTTATATTGTGATGATCATCTGGAAACCCTGCAAGTAAACACTGATGCACCTCTTTTAACTTCACCTCATTTAATAAATCCTCCAAACATCTATGAAGTAGAACACTCAATTAAAGAACAAAAAATTACAAAACTTTTGGCGAAGACATAGTCTTAGCAGAAATCTGGAAAAATGCTGGTAAATCTGAGATTATAAATCTTTATCAACGTCTAGTTAAAATGTGGATTACTGAAGAAATTCCTGAGCACTGGACCATAGGAATAATCGATCCATTATTTAAGAAAGGAGACAAAACGAACCTAGATAACTACGGAGGAATTACCCTTCTAGACTGCACATATAAAATTTTCTCTCGCATAATTTACAACAGGATAAAAACCATTCTTGAACCACAACTTGGAGAATATCAAGGAGGATTTCGCCTTACAGAAATTGTCCAGACCAAATCCATAGCCTGAAATTAATAATGGAATTTCGTATTACAAAAACAGAAATAAGCAACTCTTTATATCTTTTATAGATTTCAAGAAAGCCTATGATAATATTCATAGACTGACACTGCTAAAAATCCGCAGATCACGAGGTCTCCATCCTAAATTGATAAAAATCATTGAATTAACATTAACAAACACAAATTCTAAAGTTAAATTTAGGGGAGATATATCAACAGTTTTCACAGTAAAATCTGGTCTCAGACAAGGTGATGGATTATCCCCTCTGCTTTTCAATGTGGCTCTTGATTACAGCATGAAGGTTTGGCAAAAGGAAAACCCTTCTAAGATAAAAATTGGAACAAAACCACCAATAAAAATAAACTGATAAAGATTTGCAGATGACTTGGCTCTATTAGCACTAGACAAGGAAGAGGTTTGTACCCAGATCACTAGTCTCCAAGAAATTGCTCGAGGGAGGGGATTACAGAAATCCTTTGAAAAAAAAAACTGAGATCATGCCTATGAAACCCTTAGATATAAATAAAGTCTATATAAATGATCATAAAATTAACCTAGTTCCTCAATTTAAGTATCTTGGAGAAGTTAGCACACATAACTTAAATGAAAAATAACTTGGATAAATAGAACATATAAAATGAAAAAGGCACAATCTGTAACATGGTCAACATAATAATCCCTCAATTGACCTCGTGTGGTCCCTGGGACCTGAGACGTTTTTAGGTAGATTTCATTAGAAAGCTAACTATTGCAATGGGTCCCATGTTTCGACTTCCGGAAAATTTTGACATATATTCGCGTTTCACATCCCCCAGACCCCAAAACCACCGTCAGTTCAAAAGTTTATATATAATTTATGTATGTATGTATATATATATATATATGTATGTATGGATATCAGTTTCTTGTGGACACGATAACTGCCGTAATTTTGCACTAATCACTTTGAATGTTTCACATAATATGTATCCCCTTAAAATCTCGGCCGAGTTCGTTAATAGGTAAAATCGGTCAAATGGGAGGCTTTTTTTTCGAAAAAGTGAAATATCGCTATAACTCTCTTAATATCTGAAATATTGAATCCATTCAAAGTTCATACTATGTGTCGGACAAGGCCCTATAATTTATGTTCGAAAAGTTTTTTGATAGCACCAACCATTGACCAAAGGGGTGGGGGAAAAAGTGGGTTTTTCGGGAAACATAAATCATATCTCTGTTAATAGGCACAATATCAAAACCGTACAAAATGGACAATATTCTTCCAATAATTACCTAAAACTTTTGTCTGAAAGAATGTTTGATATGACCCACCATTACGCCACGGGGTGAGCAAAATGATTTAAATTAAAAGAAAATGCCAAGTGCCAAGAGAGGTTGCCATGACAACTTTACTTTTAATTGATAAGGGATGAGCCATCAACAGTTGCTATGACAACGCCACTGCACGATATAACATTCAGTTTTCCATCTGTCTGTGGGAAGCGACTTCGGTATCGGAACTGGTAGCAAGCTGAACTTCTATGGCCAAGGTGGCGGGTTCAAACCCGGCTGAAGTCGTCGGATTTACTAAGAGCGCTAAAAAAACTGAGTTTGCTTTCCTTAGGTGGGGATGTTCCAACGTTCGTTGCGAGTTGATGGTTCCGGTGCCATCTAGTAGCCAAGTTCACAGCTAGGTGTCGTTGATGGTAGTATTATTAATTACGTAGCCTATTTTAGGTAGATTTCATCAGAAAGCTAACTATTGCAATTTAGGTAGATTTCATCAGAAAGCTAACCATTGCAATTGGTGCCATGTTTCGACTTCCGGAAAATTTCGACATATCTTCGCGTTTCACATCCCCAGACCCCCAAACCACCGTCAGTTCAAAAGTTTATATATATATATATATATATATATATATATAAGTGTGTATATATATGCATATATATCAGTTTCTTGTGGACACGATAACTGCCATAATTTTGCACCAATTACTTTGAATGTTTTGCATAATATGTATCCCCTTAAAATCTCGGTCGAGTTCGTTAATGGGCAAAATCGGTTGAAGAGGGGGGGGGGGCTTTTTTTTTCTTCGAAAAAGTGAAATATCGCTATAACTCTCTTAATACGTGAAATATCGAATCCATTCAAAGTTCATAATATGTGTCGGATAAGTGCCAAAAATGTATGGTTGCAAAGTTTTTGATAGCACCAAACATTGACCAAAGGGGTGGAAAAAAGTGGGTTTTTCGGGAAAAATTAATCATATCTCTCTTAATAGGCACAATATCAAAACCATACAAAACGGAAAATATTCCCCTAATAATTACCTAAAACTTTGTCTGAAAGAATTTTTGATCTGACCTACCATTACGCCAAGGGATGAGAAAAATGATTTCGGAATTAAAGAAAATGCCAAGTGCCATCAGAGGTTACCATGACAACGCTTCTTAATTGATGAGGGATGAGCTATCAGAGGTTGCCAAGACAACGCCATCGCACGAGATCACATTCATTTTTCCATCTGACTCTGTGGGAAGCGGCTAACTGGTAGCATGCTGAACTTATAAGCCCAAGGTCGCTGGTTCAAAGCCGGCAAAAGTCGTCGGATTTTCTAAGAGCGCTAAAAATCCCTCAGCATGCTTTCCTTTGGAGGGCAAGTTCCAACGTTCGTTGCAAGTTGCTGGTTGCGGTGGCATCTAGTAGCCAAGTTCACAGCTAGGTGTCGTTGATGGTAGTATTATTAATTACGTAGCCTATTTTAGGTAGATTTCAGCAGAAAGCTAACTATTGCAATTTAGGTAGATTTCATCAGAAAGCTAACCATTGCAATGGGTGCCATGTTTCGACTTCCGGAAAATTTCGACATATCTTCGCGTTTCACATCCCCCAGACCCCCAAACCATTGTCAGTTCAAAAGTTTATATATATATATATATATATATATATATATATATATATATATATATGAGTGTGTATATATATGCATATATATCAGTTTCTTGTGGACACGATAACTGCCATAATTTTGCACCAATTACTTTGAATGTTTTGCATAATATGTATCCCCTTAAAATCTCGGTCGAGTTCGTTAATGGGCAAAATCGGTTGAAGAGGGGGGGGGGGGCTTTTTTTTTTCTTCGAAAAAGTGAAATATCGCTATAACTCTCTTAATACGTGAAATATCGAATCCATTCAAAGTTCATAATATGTGTCGGATAAGTGCCCAAAATGTATGTTTGCAAAGTTTTTGATAGCACCAAACATTGACCAAAGGGGTGGAAAAAAGTGGGTTTTTCGGGAAAAATGAATCATATCTCTCTTAATAGGCACAATATCAAAACCATACAAAACGGAAAATATTCCCCTAATAATTACCTAAAACTTTGTCTGAAAGAATTTTTGATCTGACCTACCATTACGCCAAGGGATGAGAAAAATGATTTCGGAATTAAAGAAAATGCCAAGTGCCATCAGAGGTTACCATGACAACGCTTCTTAATTGATGAGGGATGAGCTATCAGAGGTTGCCAAGACAACGCCATCGCACGAGATCACATTCATTTTTCCATCTGACTCTGTGGGAAGCGGCTAACTGGTAGCATGCTGAACTTATAAGCCCAAGGTCGCTGGTTCAAAGCCGGCAAAAGTCGTCGGATTTTCTAAGAGCGCTAAAAATCCCTCAGCATGCTTTCCTTTGGAGGGCAAGTTCCAACGTTCGTTGCAAGTTTCTGGTTGCGGTGGCATCTAGTAGCCAAGTTCACAGCTAGGTGTCGTTGATGGTAGTATTATTAATTACGTAGCCTATTTTAGGTAGATTTCATCAGAAAGCTAACTATTGCAATTTAGGTAGATTTCATCAGAAAGCTAACCATTGCAATGGGTGCCATGTTTCGACTTCCGGAAAATTTCGACATATCTTCGCGTTTCACATCCCCCAGACCCCCAAACCACCGTCAGTTCAAAAGTTTATATATATATATATATATATATATATATATATATATATATATGAGTGTGTATATATATGCATATATATCAGTTTCTTGTGGACACGATAACTGCCATAATTTTGCACCAATTACTTTGAATGTTTTGCATAATATGTATCCCCTTAAAATCTCGGTCGAGTTCGTTAATGGGCAAAATCGGTTGAAGAGGGGGGGTGGCTTTTTTTTCTTCGAAAAAGTGAAATATCGCTATAACTCTCTTAATACGTGAAATATCGAATCCATTCAAAGTTCATAATATGTGTCGGATAAGTGCCAAAAATGTATGTTTGCAAAGTTTTTGATAGCACCAAACATTGACCAAAGGGGTGGAAAAAAGTGGGTTTTTCGGGAAAAATGAATCATATCTCTCTTAATAGGCACAATATCAAAACCATACAAAACGGAAAATATTCCCCTAATAATTACCTAAAACTTTGTCTGAAAGAATTTTTGATCTGACCTACCATTACGCCAAGGGATGAGAAAAATGATTTCGGAATTAAAGAAAATGCCAAGTGCCATCAGAGGTTACCATGACAACGCTTCTTAATTGATGAGGGATGAGCTATCAGAGGTTGCCAAGACAACGCCATCGCACGAGATCACATTCATTTTTCCATCTGACTCTGTGGGAAGCGGCTAACTGGTAGCATGCTGAACTTATAATCCCAAGGTCGCTGGTTCAAAGCCGGCAAAAGTCGTCGGATTTTCTAAGAGCGCTAAAAATCCCTCAGCATGCTTTCCTTTGGAGGGCAAGTTCCAACGTTCGTTGCAAGTTGCTGGTTGCGGTGGCATCTAGTAGCCAAGTTCACAGCTAGGTGTCGTTGATGGTAGTATTATTAATTACGTAGCCTATTTTAGGTAGATTTCATCAGAAAGCTAACTATTGCAATTTAGGTAGATTTCATCAGAAAGCTAACCATTGCAATGGGTGCCATGTTTCGACTTCCGGAAAATTTCGACATATCTTCGCGTTTCACATCCCCCAGACCCCCAAACCATTGTCAGTTCAAAAGTTTATATATATATATATATATATATATGAGTGTGTATATATATGCATATATATCAGTTTCTTGTGGACACGATAACTGCCATAATTTTGCACCAATTACTTTGAATGTTTTGCATAATATGTATCCCCTTAAAATCTCGGTCGAGTTCGTTAATGGGCAAAATCGGTTGAAGAGGGGGGGGGGGCTTTTTTTTTCTTCGAAAAAGTGAAATATCGCTATAACTCTCTTAATACGTGAAATATCGAATCCATTCAAAGTTCATAATATGTGTCGGATAAGTGCCCAAAATGTATGTTTGCAAAGTTTTTGATAGCACCAAACATTGACCAAAGGGGTGGAAAAAAAGTGGGTTTTTCGGGAAAAATGAATCATATCTCTCTTAATAGGCACAATATCAAAACCATACAAAACGGAAAATATTCCCCTAATAATTACCTAAAACTTTGTCTGAAAGAATTTTTGATCTGACCTACCATTACGCCAAGGGATGAGAAAAATGATTTCGGAATTAAAGAAAATGCCAAGTGCCATCAGAGGTTACCATGACAACGCTTCTTAATTGATGAGGGATGAGCTATCAGAGGTTGCCAAGACAACGCCATCGCACGAGATCACATTCATTTTTCCATCTGACTCTGTGGGAAGCGGCTAACTGGTAGCATGCTGAACTTATAAGCCCAAGGTCGCTGGTTCAAAGCCGGCAAAAGTCGTCGGATTTTCTAAGAGCGCTAAAAATCCCTCAGCATGCTTTCCTTTGGAGGGCAAGTTCCAACGTTCGTTGCAAGTTGCTGGTTGCGGTGGCATCTAGTAGCCAAGTTCACAGCTAGGTGTCGTTGATGGTAGTATTATTAATTACGTAGCCTATTTTAGGTAGATTTCAGCAGAAAGCTAACTATTGCAATTTAGGTAGATTTCATCAGAAAGCTAACCATTGCAATGGGTGCCATGTTTCGACTTCCGGAAAATTTCGACATATCTTCGCGTTTCACATCCCCCAGACCCCCAAACCATTGTCAGTTCAAAAGTTTATATATATATATATATATATATATATATATATATATATATATATATGAGTGTGTATATATATGCATATATATCAGTTTCTTGTGGACACGATAACTGCCATAATTTTGCACCAATTACTTTGAATGTTTTGCATAATATGTATCCCCTTAAAATCTCGGTCGAGTTCGTTAATGGGCAAAATCGGTTGAAGAGGGGGGGGGGCTTTTTTTTTCTTCGAAAAAGTGAAATATCGCTATAACTCTCTTAATACGTGAAATATCGAATCCATTCAAAGTTCATAATATGTGTCGGATAAGTGCCCAAAATGTATGTTTGCAAAGTTTTTGATAGCACCAAACATTGACCAAAGGGGTGGAAAAAAGTGGGTTTTTCGGGAAAAATGAATCATATCTCTCTTAATAGGCACAATATCAAAACCATACAAAACGGAAAATATTCCCCTAATAATTACCTAAAACTTTGTCTGAAAGAATTTTTGATCTGACCTACCATTACGCCAAGGGATGAGAAAAATGATTTCGGAATTAAAGAAAATGCCAAGTGCCATCAGAGGTTACCATGACAACGCTTCTTAATTGATGAGGGATGAGCTATCAGAGGTTGCCAAGACAACGCCATCGCACGAGATCACATTCATTTTTCCATCTGACTCTGTGGGAAGCGGCTAACTGGTAGCATGCTGAACTTATAAGCCCAAGGTCGCTGGTTCAAAGCCGGCAAAAGTCGTCGGATTTTCTAAGAGCGCTAAAAATCCCACAGCATGCTTTCCTTTGGAGGGCAAGTTCCAACGTTCGTTGCAAGTTTCTGGTTGCGGTGGCATCTAGTAGCCAAGTTCACAGCTAGGTGTCGTTGATGGTAGTATTATTAATTACGTAGCCTATTTTAGGTAGATTTCATCAGAAAGCTAACTATTGCAATTTAGGTAGATTTCATCAGAAAGCTAACCATTGCAATGGGTGCCATGTTTCGACTTCCGGAAAATTTCGACATATCTTCGCGTTTCACATCCCCCAGACCCCCAAACCACCGTCAGTTCAAAAGTTTATATATATATATATATATATATATATATATATATATATATATATGAGTGTGTATATATATGCATATATATCAGTTTCTTGTGGACACGATAACTGCCATAATTTTGCACCAATTACTTTGAATGTTTTGCATAATATGTATCCCCTTAAAATCTCGGTCGAGTTCGTTAATGGGCAAAATCGGTTGAAGAGGGGGGGTGGCTTTTTTTTCTTCGAAAAAGTGAAATATCGCTATAACTCTCTTAATACGTGAAATATCGAATCCATTCAAAGTTCATAATATGTGTCGGATAAGTGCCAAAAATGTATGTTTGCAAAGTTTTTGATAGCACCAAACATTGACCAAAGGGGTGGAAAAAAGTGGGTTTTTCGGGAAAAATGAATCATATCTCTCTTAATAGGCACAATATCAAAACCATACAAAACGGAAAATATTCCCCTAATAATTACCTAAAACTTTGTCTGAAAGAATTTTTGATCTGACCTACCATTACGCCAAGGGATGAGAAAAATGATTTCGGAATTAAAGAAAATGCCAAGTGCCATCAGAGGTTACCATGACAACGCTTCTTAATTGATGAGGGATGAGCTATCAGAGGTTGCCAAGACAACGCCATCGCACGAGATCACATTCATTTTTCCATCTGACTCTGTGGGAAGCGGCTAACTGGTAGCATGCTGAACTTATAAGCCCAAGGTCGCTGGTTCAAAGCCGGCAAAAGTCGTCGGATTTTCTAAGAGCGCTAAAAATCCCTCAGCATGCTTTCCTTTGGAGGGCAAGTTCCAACGTTCGTTGCAAGTTGCTGGTTGCGGTGGCATCTAGTAGCCAAGTTCACAGCTAGGTGTCGTTGATGGTAGTATTATTAATTACGTAGCCTATTTTAGGTAGATTTCATCAGAAAGCTAACTATTGCAATTTAGGTAGATTTCATCAGAAAGCTAACCATTGCAATGGGTGCCATGTTTCGACTTCCGGAAAATTTCGACATATCTTCGCGTTTCACATCCCCCAGACCCCCAAACCATTGTCAGTTCAAAAGTTTATATATATATATATATATATATATGAGTGTGTATATATATGCATATATATCAGTTTCTTGTGGACACGATAACTGCCATAATTTTGCACCAATTACTTTGAATGTTTTGCATAATATGTATCCCCTTAAAATCTCGGTCGAGTTCGTTAATGGGCAAAATCGGTTGAAGAGGGGGGGGGGGGGCTTTTTTTTTCTTCGAAAAAGTGAAATATCGCTATAACTCTCTTAATACGTGAAATATCGAATCCATTCAAAGTTCATAATATGTGTCGGATAAGTGCCCAAAATGTATGTTTGCAAAGTTTTTGATAGCACCAAACATTGACCAAAGGGGTGGAAAAAAAGTGGGTTTTTCGGGAAAAATGAATCATATCTCTCTTAATAGGCACAATATCAAAACCATACAAAACGGAAAATATTCCCCTAATAATTACCTAAAACTTTGTCTGAAAGAATTTTTGATCTGACCTACCATTACGCCAAGGGATGAGAAAAATGATTTCGGAATTAAAGAAAATGCCAAGTGCCATCAGAGGTTACCATGACAACGCTTCTTAATTGATGAGGGATGAGCTATCAGAGGTTGCCAAGACAACGCCATCGCACGAGATCACATTCATTTTTCCATCTGACTCTGTGGGAAGCGGCTAACTGGTAGCATGCTGAACTTATAAGCCCAAGGTCGCTGGTTCAAAGCCGGCAAAAGTCGTCGGATTTTCTAAGAGCGCTAAAAATCCCTCAGCATGCTTTCCTTTGGAGGGCAAGTTCCAACGTTCGTTGCAAGTTTCTGGTTGCGGTGGCATCTAGTAGCCAAGTTCACAGCTAGGTGTCGTTGATGGTAGTATTATTAATTACGTAGCCTATTTTAGGTAGATTTCATCAGAAAGCTAACTATTGCAATTTAGGTAGATTTCATCAGAAAGCTAACCATTGCAATGGGTGCCATGTTTCGACTTCCGGAAAATTTCGACATATCTTCGCGTTTCACATCCCCCAGACCCCCAAACCACCGTCAGTTCAAAAGTTTATATATATATATATATATATATATGAGTGTGTATATATATGCATATATATCAGTTTCTTGTGGACACGATAACTGCCATAATTTTGCACCAATTACTTTGAATGTTTTGCATAATATGTATCCCCTTAAAATCTCGGTCGAGTTCGTTAATGGGCAAAATCGGTTGAAGAGGGGGGGTGGCTTTTTTTTCTTCGAAAAAGTGAAATATCGCTATAACTCTCTTAATACGTGAAATATCGAATCCATTCAAAGTTCATAATATGTGTCGGATAAGTGCCAAAAATGTATGTTTGCAAAGTTTTTGATAGCACCAAACATTGACCAAAGGGGTGGAAAAAAGTGGGTTTTTCGGGAAAAATGAATCATATCTCTCTTAATAGGCACAATATCAAAACCATACAAAACGGAAAATATTCCCCTAATAATTACCTAAAACTTTGTCTGAAAGAATTTTTGATCTGACCTACCATTACGCCAAGGGATGAGAAAAATGATTTCGGAATTAAAGAAAATGCCAAGTGCCATCAGAGGTTACCATGACAACGCTTCTTAATTGATGAGGGATGAGCTATCAGAGGTTGCCAAGACAACGCCATCGCACGAGATCACATTCATTTTTCCATCTGACTCTGTGGGAAGCGGCTAACTGGTAGCATGCTGAACTTATAAGCCCCAGGTCGCTGGTTCAAAGCCGGCAAAAGTCGTCGGATTTTCTAAGAGCGCTAAAAATCCCTCAGCATGCTTTCCTTTGGAGGGCAAGTTCCAACGTTCGTTGCAAGTTGCTGGTTGCGGTGGCATCTAGTAGCCAAGTTCACAGCTAGGTGTCGTTGATGGTAGTATTATTAATTACGTAGCCTATTTTAGGTAGATTTCATCAGAAAGCTAACTATTGCAATTTAGGTAGATTTCATCAGAAAGCTAACCATTGCAATGGGTGCCATGTTTCGACTTCCGGAAAATTTCGACATATCTTCGCGTTTCACATCCCCCAGACCCCCAAACCATTGTCAGTTCAAAAGTTTATATATATATATATATATATATATATATATATATATATATGAGTGTGTATATATATGCATATATATCAGTTTCTTGTGGACACGATAACTGCCATAATTTTGCACCAATTACTTTGAATGTTTTGCATAATATGTATCCCCTTAAAATCTCGGTCGAGTTCGTTAATGGGCAAAATCGGTTGAAGAGGGGGGGGGGCTTTTTTTTTCTTCGAAAAAGTGAAATATCGCTATAACTCTCTTAATACGTGAAATATCGAATCCATTCAAAGTTCATAATATGTGTCGGATAAGTGCCCAAAATGTATGTTTGCAAAGTTTTTGATAGCACCAAACATTGACCAAAGGGGTGGAAAAAAAGTGGGTTTTTCGGGAAAAATGAATCATATCTCTCTTAATAGGCACAATATCAAAACCATACAAAACGGAAAATATTCCCCTAATAATTACCTAAAACTTTGTCTGAAAGAATTTTTGATCTGACCTACCATTACGCCAAGGGATGAGAAAAATGATTTCGGAATTAAAGAAAATGCCAAGTGCCATCAGAGGTTACCATGACAACGCTTCTTAATTGATGAGGGATGAGCTATCAGAGGTTGCCAAGACAACGCCATCGCACGAGATCACATTCATTTTTCCATCTGACTCTGTGGGAAGCGGCTAACTGGTAGCATGCTGAACTTATAAGCCCAAGGTCGCTGGTTCAAAGCCGGCAAAAGTCGTCGGATTTTCTAAGAGCGCTAAAAATCCCTCAGCATGCTTTCCTTTGGAGGGCAAGTTCCAACGTTCGTTGCAAGTTTCTGGTTGCGGTGGCATCTAGTAGCCAAGTTCACAGCTAGGTGTCGTTGATGGTAGTATTATTAATTACGTAGCCTATTTTAGGTAGATTTCATCAGAAAGCTAACTATTGCAATTTAGGTAGATTTCATCAGAAAGCTAACCATTGCAATGGGTGCCATGTTTCGACTTCCGGAAAATTTCGACATATCTTCGCGTTTCACATCCCCCAGACCCCCAAACCACCGTCAGTTCAAAAGTTTATATATATATATATATATATATATATGAGTGTGTATATATATGCATATATATCAGTTTCTTGTGGACACGATAACTGCCATAATTTTGCACCAATTACTTTGAATGTTTTGCATAATATGTATCCCCTTAAAATCTCGGTCGAGTTCGTTAATGGGCAAAATCGGTTGAAGAGGGGGGGGGGGCTTTTTTTTTCTTCGAAAAAGTGAAATATCGCTATAACTCTCTTAATACGTGAAATATCGAATCCATTCAAAGTTCATAATATGTGTCGGATAAGTGCCCAAAATGTATGTTTGCAAAGTTTTTGATAGCACCAAACATTGACCAAAGGGGTGGAAAAAAGTGGGTTTTTCGGGAAAAATGAATCATATCTCTCTTAATAGGCACAATATCAAAACCATACAAAACGGAAAATATTCCCCTAATAATTACCTAAAACTTTGTCTGAAAGAATTTTTGATCTGACCTACCATTACGCCAAGGGATGAGAAAAATGATTTCGGAATTAAAGAAAATGCCAAGTGCCATCAGAGGTTACCATGACAACGCTTCTTAATTGATGAGGGATGAGCTATCAGAGGTTGCCAAGACAACGCCATCGCACGAGATCACATTCATTTTTCCATCTGACTCTGTGGGAAGCGGCTAACTGGTAGCATGCTGAACTTATAAGCCCAAGGTCGCTGGTTCAAAGCCGGCAAAAGTCGTCGGATTTTCTAAGAGCGCTAAAAATCCCTCAGCATGCTTTCCTTTGGAGGGCAAGTTCCAACGTTCGTTGCAAGTTTCTGGTTGCGGTGGCATCTAGTAGCCAAGTTCACAGCTAGGTGTCGTTGATGGTAGTATTATTAATTACGTAGCCTATTTTAGGTAGATTTCATCAGAAAGCTAACTATTGCAATTTAGGTAGATTTCATCAGAAAGCTAACCATTGCAATGGGTGCCATGTTTCGACTTCCGGAAAATTTCGACATATCTTCGCGTTTCACATCCCCCAGACCCCCAAACCACCGTCAGTTCAAAAGTTTATATATATATATACATATATATATATATATATATATGAGTGTGTATATATATGCATATATATCAGTTTCTTGTGGACACGATAACTGCCATAATTTTGCACCAATTACTTTGAATGTTTTGCATAATATGTATCCCCTTAAAATCTCGGTCGAGTTCGTTAATGGGCAAAATCGGTTGAAGAGGGGGGGGTGGCTTTTTTTTCTTCGAAAAAGTGAAATATCGCTATAACTCTCTTAATACGTGAAATATCGAATCCATTCAAAGTTCATAATATGTGTCGGATAAGTGCCAAAAATGTATGTTTGCAAAGTTTTTGATAGCACCAAACATTGACCAAAGGGGTGGAAAAAAGTGGGTTTTTCGGGAAAAATGAATCATATCTCTCTTAATAGGCACAATATCAAAACCATACAAAACGGAAAATATTCCCCTAATAATTACCTAAAACTTTGTCTGAAAGAATTTTTGATCTGACCTACCATTACGCCAAGGGATGAGAAAAATGATTTCGGAATTAAAGAAAATGCCAAGTGCCATCAGAGGTTACCATGACAACGCTTCTTAATTGATGAGGGATGAGCTATCAGAGGTTGCCAAGACAACGCCATCGCACGAGATCACATTCATTTTTCCATCTGACTCTGTGGGAAGCGGCTAACTGGTAGCATGCTGAACTTATAAGCCCAAGGTCGCTGGTTCAAAGCCGGCAAAAGTCGTCGGATTTTCTAAGAGCGCTAAAAATCCCTCAGCATGCTTTCCTTTGGAGGGCAAGTTCCAACGTTCGTTGCAAGTTGCTGGTTGCGGTGGCATCTAGTAGCCAAGTTCACAGCTAGGTGTCGTTGATGGTAGTATTATTAATTACGTAGCCTATTTTAGGTAGATTTCATCAGAAAGCTAACTATTGCAATTTAGGTAGATTTCATCAGAAAGCTAACCATTGCAATGGGTGCCATGTTTCGACTTCCGGAAAATTTCGACATATCTTCGCGTTTCACATCCCCCAGACCCCCAAACCATTGTCAGTTCAAAAGTTTATATATATATATATATATATATATATATGAGTGTGTATATATATGCATATATATCAGTTTCTTGTGGACACGATAACTGCCATAATTTTGCACCAATTACTTTGAATGTTTTGCATAATATGTATCCCCTTAAAATCTCGGTCGAGTTCGTTAATGGGCAAAATCGGTTGAAGAGGGGGGGGGGGCTTTTTTTTTCTTCGAAAAAGTGAAATATCGCTATAACTCTCTTAATACGTGAAATATCGAATCCATTCAAAGTTCATAATATGTGTCGGATAAGTGCCAAAAATGTATGTTTGCAAAGTTTTTGATAGCACCAAACATTGACCAAAGGGGTGGAAAAAAAGTGGGTTTTTCGGGAAAAATGAATCATATCTCTCTTAATAGGCACAATATCAAAACCATACAAAACGGAAAATATTCCCCTAATAATTACCTAAAACTTTGTCTGAAAGAATTTTTGATCTGACCTACCATTACGCCAAGGGATGAGAAAAATGATTTCGGAATTAAAGAAAATGCCAAGTGCCATCAGAGGTTACCATGACAACGCTTCTTAATTGATGAGGGATGAGCTATCAGAGGTTGCCAAGACAACGCCATCGCACGAGATCACATTCATTTTTCCATCTGACTCTGTGGGAAGCGGCTAACTGGTAGCATGCTGAACTTATAAGCCCAAGGTCGCTGGTTCAAAGCCGGCAAAAGTCGTCGGATTTTCTAAGAGCGCTAAAAATCCCTCAGCATGCTTTCCTTTGGAGGGCAAGTTCCAACGTTCGTTGCAAGTTTCTGGTTGCGGTGGCATCTAGTAGCCAAGTTCACAGCTAGGTGTCGTTGATGGTAGTATTATTAATTACGTAGCCTATTTTAGGTAGATTTCATCAGAAAGCTAACTATTGCAATTTAGGTAGATTTCATCAGAAAGCTAACCATTGCAATGGGTGCCATGTTTCGACTTCCGGAAAATTTCGACATATCTTCGCGTTTCACATCCCCCAGACCCCCAAACCACCGTCAGTTCAAAAGTTTATATATATATATATATATATATATATATATATATATATATGAGTGTGTATATATATGCATATATATCAGTTTCTTGTGGACACGATAACTGCCATAATTTTGCACCAATTACTTTGAATGTTTTGCATAATATGTATCCCCTTAAAATCTCGGTCGAGTTCGTTAATGGGCAAAATCGGTTGAAGAGGGGGGGTGGCTTTTTTTTCTTCGAAAAAGTGAAATATCGCTATAACTCTCTTAATACGTGAAATATCGAATCCATTCAAAGTTCATAATATGTGTCGGATAAGTGCCAAAAATGTATGTTTGCAAAGTTTTTGATAGCACCAAACATTGACCAAGGGGGTGGAAAAAAGTGGGTTTTTCGGGAAAAATGAATCATATCTCTCTTAATAGGCACAATATCAAAACCATACAAAACGGAAAATATTCCCCTAATAATTACCTAAAACTTTGTCTGAAAGAATTTTTGATCTGACCTACCATTACGCCAAGGGATGAGAAAAATGATTTCGGAATTAAAGAAAATGCCAAGTGCCATCAGAGGTTACCATGACAACGCTTCTTAATTGATGAGGGATGAGCTATCAGAGGTTGCCAAGACAACGCCATCGCACGAGATCACATTCATTTTTCCATCTGACTCTGTGGGAAGCGGCTAACTGGTAGCATGCTGAACTTATAAGCCCAAGGTCGCTGGTTCAAAGCCGGCAAAAGTCGTCGGATTTTCTAAGAGCGCTAAAAATCCCTCAGCATGCTTTCCTTTGGAGGGCAAGTTCCAACGTTCGTTGCAAGTTGCTGGTTGCGGTGGCATCTAGTAGCCAAGTTCACAGCTAGGTGTCGTTGATGGTAGTATTATTAATTACGTAGCCTATTTTAGGTAGATTTCATCAGAAAGCTAACTATTGCAATTTAGGTAGATTTCATCAGAAAGCTAACCATTGCAATGGGTGCCATGTTTCGACTTCCGGAAAATTTCGACATATCTTCGCGTTTCACATCCCCCAGACCCCCAAACCATTGTCAGTTCAAAAGTTTATATATATATATATATATATATATATATATATATATGAGTGTGTATATATATGCATATATATCAGTTTCTTGTGGACACGATAACTGCCATAATTTTGCACCAATTACTTTGAATGTTTTGCATAATATGTATCCCCTTAAAATCTCGGTCGAGTTCGTTAATGGGCAAAATCGGTTGAAGAGGGGGAGGGGGCTTTTTTTTTCTTCGAAAAAGTGAAATATCGCTATAACTCTCTTAATACGTGAAATATCGAATCCATTCAAAGTTCATAATATGTGTCGGATAAGTGCCCAAAATGTATGTTTGCAAAGTTTTTGATAGCACCAAACATTGACCAAAGGGGTGGAAAAAAAGTGGGTTTTTCGGGAAAAATGAATCATATCTCTCTTAATAGGCACAATATCAAAACCATACAAAACGGAAAATATTCCCCTAATAATTACCTAAAACTTTGTCTGAAAGAATTTTTGATCTGACCTACCATTACGCCAAGGGATGAGAAAAATGATTTCGGAATTAAAGAAAATGCCAAGTGCCATCAGAGGTTACCATGACAACGCTTCTTAATTGATGAGGGATGAGCTATCAGAGGTTGCCAAGACAACGCCATCGCACGAGATCACATTCATTTTTCCATCTGACTCTGTGGGAAGCGGCTAACTGGTAGCATGCTGAACTTATAAGCCCAAGGTCGCTGGTTCAAAGCCGGCAAAAGTCGTCGGATTTTCTAAGAGCGCTAAAAATCCCTCAGCATGCTTTCCTTTGGAGGGCAAGTTCCAACGTTCGTTGCAAGTTTCTGGTTGCGGTGGCATCTAGTAGCCAAGTTCACAGCTAGGTGTCGTTGATGGTAGTATTATTAATTACGTAGCCTATTTTAGGTAGATTTCAGCAGAAAGCTAACTATTGCAATTTAGGTAGATTTCATCAGAAAGCTAACCATTGCAATGGGTGCCATGTTTCGACTTCCGGAAAATTTCGACATATCTTCGCGTTTCACATCCCCCAGACCCCCAAACCATTGTCAGTTCAAAAGTTTATATATATATATATATATATGAGTGTGTATATATATGCATATATATCAGTTTCTTGTGGACACGATAACTGCCATAATTTTGCACCAATTACTTTGAATGTTTTGCATAATATGTATCCCCTTAAAATCTCGGTCGAGTTCGTTAATGGGCAAAATCGGTTGAAGAGGGGGGGTGGCTTTTTTTTCTTCGAAAAAGTGAAATATCGCTATAACTCTCTTAATACGTGAAATATCGAATCCATTCAAAGTTCATAATATGTGTCGGATAAGTGCCAAAAATGTATGTTTGCAAAGTTTTTGATAGCACCAAACATTGACCAAAGGGGTGGAAAAAAGTGGGTTTTTCGGGAAAAATGAATCATATCTCTCTTAATAGGCACAATATCAAAACCATACAAAACGGAAAATATTCCCCTAATAATTACCTAAAACTTTGTCTGAAAGAATTTTTGATCTGACCTACCATTACGCCAAGGGATGAGAAAAATGATTTCGGAATTAAAGAAAATGCCAAGTGCCATCAGAGGTTACCATGACAACGCTTCTTAATTGATGAGGGATGAGCTATCAGAGGTTGCCAAGACAACGCCATCGCACGAGATCACATTCATTTTTCCATCTGACTCTGTGGGAAGCGGCTAACTGGTAGCATGCTGAACTTATAAGCCCAAGGTCGCTGGTTCAAAGCCGGCAAAAGTCGTCGGATTTTCTAAGAGCGCTAAAAATCCCTCAGCATGCTTTCCTTTGGAGGGCAAGTTCCAACGTTCGTTGCAAGTTGCTGGTTGCGGTGGCATCTAGTAGCCAAGTTCACAGCTAGGTGTCGTTGATGGTAGTATTATTAATTACGTAGCCTATTTTAGGTAGATTTCATCAGAAAGCTAACTATTGCAATTTAGGTAGATTTCATCAGAAAGCTAACCATTGCAATGGGTGCCATGTTTCGACTTCCGGAAAATTTCGACATATCTTCGCGTTTCACATCCCCCAGACCCCCAAACCATTGTCAGTTCAAAAGTTTATATATATATATATATATATATATATATATATATGAGTGTGTATATATATGCATATATATCAGTTTCTTGTGGACACGATAACTGCCATAATTTTGCACCAATTACTTTGAATGTTTTGCATAATATGTATCCCCTTAAAATCTCGGTCGAGTTCGTTAATGGGCAAAATCGGTTGAAGAGGGGGGGGGGCTTTTTTTTTCTTCGAAAAAGTGAAATATCGCTATAACTCTCTTAATACGTGAAATATCGAATCCATTCAAAGTTCATAATATGTGTCGGATAAGTGCCCAAAATGTATGTTTGCAAAGTTTTTGATAGCACCAAACATTGACCAAAGGGGTGGAAAAAAAGTGGGTTTTTCGGGAAAAATGAATCATATCTCTCTTAATAGGCACAATATCAAAACCATACAAAACGGAAAATATTCCCCTAATAATTACCTAAAACTTTGTCTGAAAGAATTTTTGATCTGACCTACCATTACGCCAAGGGATGAGAAAAATGATTTCGGAATTAAAGAAAATGCCAAGTGCCATCAGAGGTTACCATGACAACGCTTCTTAATTGATGAGGGATGAGCTATCAGAGGTTGCCAAGACAACGCCATCGCACGAGATCACATTCATTTTTCCATCTGACTCTGTGGGAAGCGGCTAACTGGTAGCATGCTGAACTTATAAGCCCAAGGTCGCTGGTTCAAAGCCGGCAAAAGTCGTCGGATTTTCTAAGAGCGCTAAAAATCCCTCAGCATGCTTTCCTTTGGAGGGCAAGTTCCAACGTTCGTTGCAAGTTTCTGGTTGCGGTGGCATCTAGTAGCCAAGTTCACAGCTAGGTGTCGTTGATGGTAGTATTATTAATTACGTAGCCTATTTTAGGTAGATTTCATCAGAAAGCTAACTATTGCAATTTAGGTAGATTTCATCAGAAAGCTAACCATTGCAATGGGTGCCATGTTTCGACTTCCGGAAAATTTCGACATATCTTCGCGTTTCACATCCCCCAGACCCCCAAACCACCGTCAGTTCAAAAGTTTATATATATATATATATATATATATATGAGTGTGTATATATATGCATATATATCAGTTTCTTGTGGACACGATAACTGCCATAATTTTGCACCAATTACTTTGAATGTTTTGCATAATATGTATCCCCTTAAAATCTCGGTCGAGTTCGTTAATGGGCAAAATCGGTTGAAGAGGGGGGGGGGCTTTTTTTTTCTTCGAAAAAGTGAAATATCGCTATAACTCTCTTAATACGTGAAATATCGAATCCATTCAAAGTTCATAATATGTGTCGAATAAGTGCCCAAAATGTATGTTTGCAAAGTTTTTGATAGCACCAAACATTGACCAAAGGGGTGGAAAAAAGTGGGTTTTTCGGGAAAAATGAATCATATCTCTCTTAATAGGCACAATATCAAAACCATACAAAACGGAAAATATTCCCCTAATAATTACCTAAAACTTTGTCTGAAAGAATTTTTGATCTGACCTACCATTACGCCAAGGGATGAGAAAAATGATTTCGGAATTAAAGAAAATGCCAAGTGCCATCAGAGGTTACCATGACAACGCTTCTTAATTGATGAGGGATGAGCTATCAGAGGTTGCCAAGACAACGCCATCGCACGAGATCACATTCATTTTTCCATCTGACTCTGTGGGAAGCGGCTAACTGGTAGCATGCTGAACTTATAAGCCCAAGGTCGCTGGTTCAAAGCCGGCAAAAGTCGTCGGATTTTCTAAGAGCGCTAAAAATCCCTCAGCATGCTTTCCTTTGGAGGGCAAGTTCCAACGTTCGTTGCAAGTTTCTGGTTGCGGTGGCATCTAGTAGCCAAGTTCACAGCTAGGTGTCGTTGATGGTAGTATTATTAATTACGTAGCCTATTTTAGGTAGATTTCATCAGAAAGCTAACTATTGCAATTTAGGTAGATTTCATCAGAAAGCTAACCATTGCAATGGGTGCCATGTTTCGACTTCCGGAAAAATGGGTGCCATGTTTCGACTTCCGGAAAATTTCGACATATCTTCGCGTTTCACATCCCCCAGACCCCCAAACCATTGTCAGTTCAAAAGTTTATATATATATATATATATATATATATGAGTGTGTATATATATGCATATATATCAGTTTCTTGTGGACACGATAACTGCCATAATTTTGCACCAATTACTTTGAATGTTTTGCATAATATGTATCCCCTTAAAATCTCGGTCGAGTTCGTTAATGGGCAAAATCGGTTGAAGAGGGGGGGGGGCTTTTTTTTTCTTCGAAAAAGTGAAATATCGCTATAACTCTCTTAATACGTGAAATATCGAATCCATTCAAAGTTCATAATATGTGTCGGATAAGTGCCCAAAATGTATGTTTGCAAAGTTTTTGATAGCACCAAACATTGACCAAAGGGGTGGAAAAAAAGTGGGTTTTTCGGGAAAAATGAATCATATCTCTCTTAATAGGCACAATATCAAAACCATACAAAACGGAAAATATTCCCCTAATAATTACCTAAAACTTTGTCTGAAAGAATTTTTGATCTGACCTACCATTACGCCAAGGGATGAGAAAAATGATTTCGGAATTAAAGAAAATGCCAAGTGCCATCAGAGGTTACCATGACAACGCTTCTTAATTGATGAGGGATGAGCTATCAGAGGTTGCCAAGACAACGCCATCGCACGAGATCACATTCATTTTTCCATCTGACTCTGTGGGAAGCGGCTAACTGGTAGCATGCTGAACTTATAAGCCCAAGGTCGCTGGTTCAAAGCCGGCAAAAGTCGTCGGATTTTCTAAGAGCGCTAAAAATCCCTCAGCATGCTTTCCTTTGGAGGGCAAGTTCCAACGTTCGTTGCAAGTTTCTGGTTGCGGTGGCATCTAGTAGCCAAGTTCACAGCTAGGTGTCGTTGATGGTAGTATTATTAATTACGTAGCCTATTTTAGGTAGATTTCATCAGAAAGCTAACTATTGCAATTTAGGTAGATTTCATCAGAAAGCTAACCATTGCAATGGGTGCCATGTTTCGACTTCCGGAAAATTTCGACATATCTTCGCGTTTCACATCCCCCAGACCCCCAAACCACCGTCAGTTCAAAAGTTTATATATATATATATATATATATGAGTGTGTATATATATGCATATATATCAGTTTCTTGTGGACACGATAACTGCCATTATTTTGCACCAATTACTTTGAATGTTTTGCATAATATGTATCCCCTTAAAATCTCGGTCGAGTTCGTTAATGGGCAAAATCGGTTGAAGAGGGGGGGTGGCTTTTTTTTCTTCGAAAAAGTGAAATATCGCTATAACTCTCTTAATACGTGAAATATCGAATCCATTCAAAGTTCATAATATGTGTCGGATAAGTGCCAAAAATGTATGTTTGCAAAGTTTTTGATAGCACCAAACATTGACCAAAGGGGTGGAAAAAAGTGGGTTTTTCGGGAAAAATGAATCATATCTCTCTTAATAGGCACAATATCAAAACCATACAAAACGGAAAATATTCCCCTAATAATTACCTAAAACTTTGTCTGAAAGAATTTTTGATCTGACCTACCATTACGCCAAGGGATGAGAAAAATGATTTCGGAATTAAAGAAAATGCCAAGTGCCATCAGAGGTTACCATGACAACGCTTCTTAATTGATGAGGGATGAGCTATCAGAGGTTGCCAAGACAACGCCATCGCACGAGATCACATTCATTTTTCCATCTGACTCTGTGGGAAGCGGCTAACTGGTAGCATGCTGAACTTATAAGCCCAAGGTCGCTGGTTCAAAGCCGGCAAAAGTCGTCGGATTTTCTAAGAGCGCTAAAAATCCCTCAGCATGCTTTCCTTTGGAGGGCAAGTTCCAACGTTCGTTGCAAGTTGCTGGTTGCGGTGGCATCTAGTAGCCAAGTTCACAGCTAGGTGTCGTTGATGGTAGTATTATTAATTACGTAGCCTATTTTAGGTAGATTTCATCAGAAAGCTAACTATTGCAATTTAGGTAGATTTCATCAGAAAGCTAACCATTGCAATGGGTGCCATGTTTCGACTTCCGGAAAATTTCGACATATCTTCGCGTTTCACATCCCCCAGACCCCCAAACCATTGTCAGTTCAAAAGTTTATATATATATATATATATATATATATATGAGTGTGTATATATATGCATATATATCAGTTTCTTGTGGACACGATAACTGCCATAATTTTGCACCAATTACTTTGAATGTTTTGCATAATATGTATCCCCTTAAAATCTCGGTCGAGTTCGTTAATGGGCAAAATCGGTTGAAGAGGGGGGGGGGCTTTTTTTTTCTTCGAAAAAGTGAAATATCGCTATAACTCTCTTAATACGTGAAATATCGAATCCATTCAAAGTTCATAATATGTGTCGGATAAGTGCCCAAAATGTATGTTTGCAAAGTTTTTGATAGCACCAAACATTGACCAAAGGGGTGGAAAAAAAGTGGGTTTTTCGGGAAAAATGAATCATATCTCTCTTAATAGGCACAATATCAAAACCATACAAAACGGAAAATATTCCCCTAATAATTACCTAAAACTTTGTCTGAAAGAATTTTTGATCTGACCTACCATTACGCCAAGGGATGAGAAAAATGATTTCGGAATTAAAGAAAATGCCAAGTGCCATCAGAGGTTACCATGACAACGCTTCTTAATTGATGAGGGATGAGCTATCAGAGGTTGCCAAGACAACGCCATCGCACGAGATCACATTCATTTTTCCATCTGACTCTGTGGGAAGCGGCTAACTGGTAGCATGCTGAACTTATAAGCCCAAGGTCGCTGGTTCAAAGCCGGCAAAAGTCGTCGGATTTTCTAAGAGCGCTAAAAATCCCTCAGCATGCTTTCCTTTGGAGGGCAAGTTCCAACGTTCGTTGCAAGTTTCTGGTTGCGGTGGCATCTAGTAGCCAAGTTCACAGCTAGGTGTCGTTGATGGTAGTATTATTAATTACGTAGCCTATTTTAGGTAGATTTCATCAGAAAGCTAACTATTGCAATTTAGGTAGATTTCATCAGAAAGCTAACCATTGCAATGGGTGCCATGTTTCGACTTCCGGAAAATTTCGACATATCTTCGCGTTTCACATCCCCCAGACCCCCAAACCACCGTCAGTTCAAAAGTTTATATATATATATATATATATATGAGTGTGTATATATATGCATATATATCAGTTTCTTGTGGACACGATAACTGCCATAATTTTGCACCAATTACTTTGAATGTTTTGCATAATATGTATCCCCTTAAAATCTCGGTCGAGTTCGTTAATGGGCAAAATCGGTTGAAGAGGGGGGGGGGCTTTTTTTTTCTTCGAAAAAGTGAAATATCGCTATAACTCTCTTAATACGTGAAATATCGAATCCATTCAAAGTTCATAATATGTGTCGGATAAGTGCCAAAAATGTATGTTTGCAAAGTTTTTGATAGCACCAAACATTGACCAAAGGGGTGGAAAAAAAGTGGGTTTTTCGGGAAAAATGAATCATATCTCTCTTAATAGGCACAATATCAAAACCATACAAAACGGAAAATATTCCCCTAATAATTACCTAAAACTTTGTCTGAAAGAATTTTTGATCTGACCTACCATTACGCCAAGGGATGAGAAAAATGATTTCGGAATTAAAGAAAATGCCAAGTGCCATCAGAGGTTACCATGACAACGCTTCTTAATTGATGAGGGATGAGCTATCAGAGGTTGCCAAGACAACGCCATCGCACGAGATCACATTCATTTTTCCATCTGACTC
The DNA here is from genome assembly GCA_946902985.2 of Meconema thalassinum. Classification (NCBI taxonomy): domain Eukaryota; kingdom Metazoa; phylum Arthropoda; class Insecta; order Orthoptera; family Tettigoniidae; genus Meconema; species Meconema thalassinum. Next base: position 275,000,340 of record OX336396.1, read on the forward strand.
TGTGGGAAGCGGCTAACTGGTAGCATGCTGAACTTATAAGCCCAAGGTCGCTGGTTCAAAGCCGGCAAAAGTCGTCGGATTTTCTAAGAGCGCTAAAAATCCCTCAGCATGCTTTCCTTTGGAGGGCAAGTTCCAACGTTCGTTGCAAGTTGCTGGTTGCGGTGGCATCTAGTAGCCAAGTTCACAGCTAGGTGTCGTTGACGTTAGTATATGGTACAAAATTAGGAACTACTACTTAAAATTGACCGTCTGCACACCTTACCTGAATTACAGACTAATACAGTCATCACAATTAACACCGTTTATCAGATTCTACACACACCCAGTGTACACGGGGTTACATGACCACGTTGTCGCAGCCCCTAAACTGAGGAACCAACAAAAATATCTGCGGGAGATAAAATTTTGCGTGAAGAAGTAACAGACTGTCAGATAGTTACACATCAGTTCCAAACCTTGCATAAGGACAGTGTGATCACAGGTATAAAAATGAACCCCAAATGACAGGAAGGTTACCATCACCATAAGACAATAAAATGATAAAAATATGCATACAAAAACGAAAAAAAAAGTTAACTAACCTCCAAATGTAAAATACTTTCTTGCAATCAATGAGGTCTGATCCTCCTACGAAAACCTGCATATTTTGCCTATTATAGCCTATCCCCTAGTTTGCCCTGTGAAATCTACCTCCGCCTTCCGGCGTGCCGAGAGGAATTTTTATATCTTCGTAAGTGGAGTACTTTACCACATATTGACTGCCCCTCCCACAGTACCTTCCTGCAGTCGCGCCAGTCAGGCTGGTGTGAAATGACGTGAACGTGCGGTCTTTCGGTTCGTTGGTATTTAGTTGTTCGTGGTCCGTGGGATCACATAAGGTCACCTACGTAACTTTAAAAAACACCTGACTGATTTTATTCTCTCTTTATTCTTATGAAACAAGGCAAAATGGACCATCAAAGACCTGGCCCAGTTGGAATAATGTGCAATCCACGAATTGTGAGAATGTTGTTGATGATTGGCTGAAGCGGCTGAAGAGATACAACAAAGTGTGGCAGACTCCGAAGAACACATGATTACCATCTACAGCATGCTTCAGAAATATAATATTCAGACCAAGATGATGCCAAATATATACCTAGTGATCAGTAGCCTACACAGCTCCCGAAGTAAGCGCATCAGAAAATGAAGGCGCCGAGGCTCAAGTTGAGGACGTGGCAACTGAAAAAGCAATGCACGGGGACAGTCTTTCTACTATGGCGCTCGGGTTTGCCCACAATCTAAAACAAAATCTAGATCCCAACATTAAGTCGGAGAGAAAACATTGGCTGCCACAAACGAGAATGTTGCTAAGTGTGTCCACCTGCGTTACGAATGAAAGTTACCAATCTGCTTAGCGCACAGGAAAATAAGTCTTTGTCGTGCAATGCTTGGTAACAGCGCTGTGTGAGCAGTTGAGTAACTAACAAGATTTCATGAAAAAGGTCTCATTGTCTAGGCCGGTTGTGGAGAGTGCAGTTCGCATTCAGTCGGCCGTGGGTAGGTACTATTTTCTTTGTGCGGTACCGTGAACAAAATAGCGCCGATTTTCGACGTGAATACTTTTTTCTACTTACAAAACAATTAGTCCAGTCAACGAATGCTCAAAAAAGGGTATAGACGGAAATGTTTGGAACACAATTTTTGACTTCGTAACTTTGTTTGGACTAGTTATGAGGTGAACATATTAAAAGTCCCTGCCCTTAGCCTTTGAGCCGTTGGGGAGGGGGGTAATTGAAGGTCCCATTTTTCGGTTTTTCGCTTAAATCTAGGAAATTATGCGTCCTACCGAAATGTTTATTCTACACAAAATGAAAGCTGATTAAATTTGCTACAAGTTTTACTCAGTCTCGTTTTTCGATATCTTGTACAGTATTCGCATTATCCGCTCTTGAAAGTCTGTAATTTTGGAAAAATAATATTTTGCCTCAAATGTTTTGCTTTTTTGACCGGATAACTCTTGAACTATGCACCCAAAAAATAAATGCCGGCCAGAGGGTTGTAGAACATTAAATTCCCTTCAATAATATATATTACTTTACTATTTTATCTATTTTCCTTGAAATGTTAAAACCCATTCGCACAGACTTACGCGCTGGCTACGTATTGGCGGCCCGGAACAAGCACGCTAAAACAAGGATACAGCTGACATTGCCTAGCTCACCGATTGTTTTGGGAAATTTCCTCCCTTACAGAGACCAGTGACATCTTATCAATCGCGACAGGAGTTGTTGGAATTACAACGATTACCTGCTACAATGCTGTTGCAGTTGGTAAGCAAGCAATGGGGTCAACAAAAGTTTGGTGCTTTTCAGTCCGTCAACACGAATGGACCCAAAATAGCTGGGTTATGCCCTAATCCTGAAAAAAATTACATGAGAGTAATAAATACACGTGGATGACCAGTTACGATCGTCAAGCGATCATCATCAGATCCATTACACTTAGGCTGTAAAATCTATGTTTGAAAATACGGGTGAAAATATATACAATATGTACAATTATTTAGTTGCAGTATTCGTAATTCAACTTGTCAGTGTATGCTAGTTGTAGTTTTTTTTCGTATGGCTTTTAATGCCGGGTGTGTCCGAGGACATGTTCGGCTCGCCAGATTTGTAGCTGCTTCGAGACGGACACCCAATGGGTGAGCTACAAGTACCATTGGGGAGGAAAGTTGGGATGTAAGGACGAGGAGTTGGAAGGTAGCGGCTGTGGCCTATAGTTAGGGACCAACCCCGGTATTTGCCTGGAAGGAAGATAGGAAACCACAGAAGACCATCTTAAAGGTTGCCGGCGGGGGGATTCGAACCTTCTCGCCTCCCGGATGTGAGCGACTGCCAGCAGTCATGCCATAACGACCACGGCTAACTCACCCGGTGCTAGTTGTAGTATGTAAGATGTTAGGAGAGTAGTGTTTTTTTAGGGGTTCTACACCCTCCACCTCCACATCCAACCACACAAGAGGGCGGCGGCGCGATATCTCGCGAACCCATGGTCGGATTTTAACAATTGAGGTGTCGTAGGACTTGGGCTGACACACTCTTTCCTATGGGCAACTTATTTCCACCCCAATATAAAACCTACCACTACAAGGGGGTGAAATAGTAATTTATTAGGTAAACATTGCTTTCCATGTGCTACATGCATACAGTTTAATGCTATAATGAAATTAAACGTTGTTCCACATGAAACGCATACATACATCAGGATGCCACTATGATTTAACATTTTTGTTTTTACGCATGCGCACTCATGGCTTTTGTAAGAGGGCGGGATTTTTAAATATGGCAGCAGTAGTGTAACCTAACCTAACCCAACCCACGAGGAGTGATCAAAAGGTATTCCAAGCGGCGCTTGTCGATAGGCAAACCAATAATCAAAGAGGGGTATGTCTGACCTTGAGGCGATAACCCCTTTTGATTGATCCATGTTGATTTGCCCCTTTGGACTGGTCCCTGTTGACTAGCCCCCGTTGACTAGCCCCTTTGGACGGGTCCTTTTTGAAGGGAGTCATTTTTGACGGATCTTTTTTGACGGGTCCCTGTTGATGGGTCATTGTTGACGAGTCCCTGTTCACGGGTCCTTGTTGATGAGTCCCTGTGGACGGGTCCTGTTGACGGGTTCCTGTTGACGGGTCCCTGTGGACGGGTCCCTGTTGACGGGTCCTTTTGACTGATCCCTTTGGACCGGTCCCTTTGGACTGTTCCCTAATGCTATGATGAAATTAAACTTTGTTCCACATGAAACGCATGTGAAGAGCCGATTGCTACTATAAATTAACATGTTTGTTTTCTGTTTTTACGCATGCGCACTTGGTGTTTTTGTAAAAGGGCGGGCTTTTTTGAATAATGATTTATAGATGAGTTATTTTTTTAAAAAATAACTAAAAGATCCAAAACTAAGGTCATTGGCTTTTTAATATCTCATGAACCAATAAGGCTAGGGACTTGTATGTGGGGTCGTTGGACTTGGGGTGACACCCTGTTTTGAATGTATTATTCATTTTTGTCAAAAGGGCCTAACTGCACTTTCGTTAATATCTCGCTAACTAATAATCAGAGAGGGTCAAGCGAGGTGTCATGGGACTCAGGATAGCCAACCCTTTTATGTGACCAACCAATTTACCCAAAAGACCTAAAACAGCAAGGCCATTGACCTAAGATTTTATAAACTAATCATCAGAGAGGGTCAAGTGAGGTGTCATAGGACGCAGGATGGCCAACTCTTTTCCATGACCAACGAATTTACCCAAAAGACTCAAAACAGCAAGGTCATTAACCTATGATTTTATAAACTAATCATCGGAGAGGGACAAGTGAGGTGTCATAGGACTTAGAATGGTTAACCCTTTCCCATGACCAATTAATTTACCCCAAAAATCCAAAACAGCAAGGTCATTGACCTGAGATTTTATAAACTAATAGTCGGATATTAACATGTGAGGTGTCAAAGGACTTAGAATGGTCACCCTTTCCCATTGTCAATGAATTTACCCAAAATACCCAATACATCAAGTTCATTGACCTGAGATTTTATAAACTAATACAGTACAACCTGACACATCCGTACCTGTGATATCCGAACCCTCCCATATCCGGACACATCTCCGAATGATTTTTAAGTCGTAGTTGAGAGCGAGGATACATTAGTGTGCTAGCCAGGGGGGACGAGTGAAAGTTGCAGCGCTGGATGGCTGTGTGCGTGCTTGACCGCGAGGGTTTGTGGCCTTACTCGGTCAACGACATCTTCCCGGAAACTCATCCCTTTGTGTGAATAAGCGATATTCCATTCACGGCTTCTGCATGCCTGCCACCAACGTCAACACGAGGCTGCCTCTCTTTCTACCCTTCAGTCTGTGCGTGAGTCTTGAAGCGACAGTTTGTTTTGCGAGTGTGTTTCTGTTGTTACTGTTATTGTTTACCGTTGTTATCGTTATTGTTATCTTTTAACCTTGTTTTCTTTGCTAAAATGTCCGAAAAAGGGAAAAAAACTGTTGTTACGATGGAAGAAAAGTTCCGTGCTCTAAAAAGGTTAGATGCTGGTGAAACAGCCAAGAAGATTGCCGCGGATATGGGAGTACTATGAGCAAGCACTGTGAGTGACTGGAAAGAGGCTCGGAGTGATATTGAAAAGTGATGCTCGTCACAAGCGTCAACAAGTGGTGTTAAAAAACTTAAAATGATGAAAAAGGCAGCTAACAACCAAGTTAATGAGACATTGTTTCCTTGGTATACCCAAAGAAGAGAGCAAGGGTTACCTATCTCAGGTCCTTTATTAAAGAAAAGGCACTACACTTTAATAAGGAAATTGGAGGGGATGAACAGTTTAAAGCAAGTGAGGGGTGGTTGGAAAGCTGGAAAAATCGTCATGGTGTGCGGAAACTACAGATCAGTGGTGAAAAGCTATCGGCTAACCAAGAAGACGTTGAAAAATTTAAAATATTTTTACACAGTATAATTGATCAACATGGGATTACTGGAGAGCAGCTCTATGATTGCGACGAGACTGGGCTCAACTATAAAATGCTTCCCACCTACACTTTGGTTTCCAAGAAAGATGAGTGTGCACCGGGGTATAAGAAGAAAAAGGAGAGGGTCACCATTTTAGCCTGCAGCAACGCTACAGGAGATCACAAGCTTCCATTAGGATTCATTGGAAAATCCAAAAAGCCAAGGGCTTTCAAGAACTTTAAAGACTTGTCTGGCCTACCCGTTTGGTACAGAAACCAGCGCAGCGCATGGATGAACTGCGAAATATTTAGTGATTGGTTTCACAAGCAGTTTGTGCCATAGGTGGAAAAACATTTGTTGAAAAATAACTTGCCAAGAAAAGCAGTGTGGATAGGATTTGTCAACGCGACACCTCCTCTTTCGGGAAGGACTAGAAGTTAAGCTTCTAGTCTAATAAGCAAATGAACTTTACTAAGTAGGAAAAGATTGAACATTGAAAAGTAACTAGTAATGGAAACAGTTTGCCAATAACAGTGGTATTTTATTCAAAAACAACTTTCAAAAGATTAACAATAAATAAATATATAAACATGTAAATGGAAATGTGACCTGTGAAAGGCCAACAACAAGTGAACAGGATTTCATAAGCTTTCAAAAACAACTCTCAAAAGATTAACAATAAATAAATATATAAACATGTAAATGGAATTGTGACCTTTGACAGGCCGACAACAAGCGAACAAGATTTCATAAGCTTTGAATGCCAACAGACCTGAGAATAAGTACGGTAACCACTTTGTGGCCAGTTAGTCTGAATTCAAAAAGTAAAACTATGCAGGGTAAAATAGTGAGTAACTATAGTGCTCAATAATGGCTTAAAATCTAGCCTAGGACTGCACACTGAGAGTAGGCTAGTTTATTTACAGAAAAATCAACATTAACATGCCAGTAGGGATAACATCCCGCTAGTCGCCTGATAGGTACAAGGCAAGGTTGTTTGCAATTGAAATGGGAGCATTCCCAAAAACACCTTGATAGATTAAATAGAGAAATAACCATTTACTTCGTCAAATAGGTGAACTGGTGTTGAGCCCAATAGTTTATACAAAAATAGAGAAAAGGATGATTTGTTTTGAAGGATAGTTAACATGCGAAAGAGAGAGAACAGTTGTTTTCTCATAGCCCACAATTTAAAGGCATAATACATGCTTAAACCACTTAATAGAAGGAAATAAGTTGAGTTGGGCATAATTTGACAAGTTATTTAAGTCATGTAACATAACCCTAAAAAAGAAAGATACATTTTTAAGTTTAGAAATGTTTAGGTTATATTAAATACTTAGCTTGTTGGCGTTGGTGTAGAGGAATTTCCACATAATAGAAATAGAGGAAGAACCTGTTGATCACTTTTTTCCGTCTTAGAAATGTTGAAGACTTCGTGTCCAGCACAGAAGAAAATTTGTATATCACCTTTGCTCAAGACAAACTGACGTAGGCCAAGTATCGATGTTAACTTATATAGATTTCGTAGAACTCGCTTTTGATCACTTTTTTCCGTCTTGGAAATGTTGAAGGCTTCGTGTCCAGAACAGAAGAAAATTTGTATATCACCTTTGCTCAAGACAAACTGACGTAGGCCAAGTATCGATGTTAACTTATATAGATTTCTTAGAACTCGCTTGTGACTGTTTAGAATGCACTGCGGGTTTGACTAGAAGCATTGTGCGATACATCAGCACACAGCGTTGAGACACTTTCAAGAGTTGTGCGGACAGCGTGATGACGGCTGGAGATGAGTGACTGGCATGGTGACTGGCTGGAGACAGGCGTTGATGTAGGCCAGGGCAGGCTTTATACCGGCCAACGCGCTGGATGCGTGATGTGGACAGATGACGTCGGCCAATCCGAGAGCGTGGAGAGTTCCCGAAAACCGCTTAAGGCCAATCAGAGTAAGGGACCAACTGAAAATGAACCTCGTGACCAACATTACTTCCGGAAAAGATGTACAGTATCGCGGAACACGTGCAAGCTGGTACAAATTGAGAAAAACAAGGAGAGAATGACACTGACAGGTAAGAGGTTAATATTGGGTTTTTAAGTAATCCAGTTTCGATCAGCGCAAACCTAGAGGAACTATTATACTTGCGTTTGACCGCCAGTCACTAACTTGCTCCTCTATCTAAGTTATATAAAAATGTACTCGTTTGTTTATTCCCTGTAATGGCGGACATGCCAAATCTATGTCCAAATATACAATTGATTAAAAACTATCCTTTTGTATTAATCTCTGCTAAAACACAACAGGTTATGAGGCCCAGAGTACAAAGGAAGTGGACGGACATATTACTGTAAGTTTTGAACTTTTATTTATTTAAAAATTGTTCAATGGCCGGTAATGGCGGATTTGGCAATTCGTTGCCGCAAATCGAAAAATTGCATGGAGGCGCAAATTATGAGACATGGGCGATGGATATGGAGATGTATCTTTTGCATGAGGATTTGTGGATGTATGTGGAGTTTAACCTTGCATCGACTGCGTCGGAAAAGCAAAAGAAGCAGGCCCAACGTACTAGAGCCAAGATTTATATGCTATTAGATAATGGACCTAAAATGGAAATTGCTAACATTAAAAACCCTAAAGCGCTATGGGACCACTTAAAAACAACCTACGAGAATAAAAGCGTTAATCGGCATATTGCTCTCATAGACCAATTATTTGATATTAGTTTGGCGAATTCACAGGATATGGAGGCCTATGTTCAGCGATTTACCGAAATAAGTGCAAAACTGAGAAGTATGGGGAAGGAAGTTGACGATGAATTTGTTGCCGTACTCATGTTGAGAGGATTAACAGAAGATTATAAACCTTTTAGAATGGCAATTGAAAACACAGCTACTGGAAAACTGAATACCGAAACTGTCAAGCAAAAGCTACTTCAAGAAGGTTATCGAAGTTCGTTGGAAGTCAAGGAGACTGCGGTGGCATTTAATACTAAACACAAAGTCAAACCTAATAATCCAACATCCTCTAATCCTTCAAATCATGGTGGCAAACGTAGGAATAATACATTTGATATTAATAAAGTTAAATGTTTTAGGTGCAATAATTACAGACATCTAGCAAGGGATTGTTCCCAAAATAATAAAGTTGCGCAAGTTTCTAGAGGAGATGACTCCAGTAAGAGAGCCGACGGCAAAAATAAAGGAAGGGCAAATGCGTGGCTCATGGCCATGGCATCTAATGTTCAACGAGAAAAATGGTACGTAGATTCTTGTTCTTCAGCTCATATGACAAATGATATTGATTTATTAAATTACTTTAGTTCTAACTCGAAAGACAATCTTGAGGTAACTGTTGCAAATAATGAAAAGATTGGCACAGCAGGAAAAGGCAGTGCAACTATTAGCTTAGTTCAGGGCAACGATCAGGAGCTTAAAAATGTTTATTATGTACCGAAGCTTTCGTCTAATTTACTCTCAGTGAGTTGTATGACTAGAAACGGTGCTTGTGTAATATTTAAAGAGAAGAGCTGTCAGATATTTGACGCAGCAAATTTAAAGATTACAGGGGAACTAATTGCTACTGGTTCCGAAGAAGGTGGAGTTTATACGTTAGATGCGAAAAGTATTGTAGTCAACCGGAAAGAAGAAAGTAGTGAAGCTAGGGCGATGTCTAGTTTAATGGAGGAAAAGAATGGCCAAATATTATGGCACAAAAGGTTAGGTCACCTAGGACACAAAACTATGGCTTTGTTAGAAACTAGGGCTACTGGTATGAAACTGGATAGAACAACGCCGTTTCAACCATGTATCGCTTGCGTTGAAGGTAAACAATGCAGGGAACCTTTCCAAACAAAAAATCCTCGACATGAGAAAACTACCAGCAAATTGGAAATAGTGCACTCTGATTTGTGTGGGCCAATGACACCACCCTCAGTTAATGGAGAAAAATATTTTTTAACGTTAACAGATGATTTCTCAAGAAAAACGTTCATTTATTTTCTTAAGAGCAAAGATCAAGTGTATGAGTATTTTAAAATATTTAAGGCAAAAGTTGAAAATGAAACAGGTTGTAAGATTCAATGCCTACGTACTGACAATGGAACAGAATATGTCAATTCTAAAATGAAACGAGAAATTGAAAACTGTGGTATTAGGTACGAAACTAGTATCCCTTACACTCCAGAGCAAAATGGACTTGCAGAGAGAGTCGACCGTACAATAGTTGAGAAAGCAAGACCTATGCTTCTAGAAGCAAACCTATCTAAAAAGTTGTGGGTAGAAGCTTGCAGGACTTCTGTATACCTTAAAAACAGATCTCCAACTAAAGCGCTAAAAAATGAAGTACCGGAAGAGAAATGGTCCGGAAAGCAAGTAGATTTAGGGAATTTACGAGTGTTTGGCTGTGTGGCCTATGCGCATATTCCGAAAGAACATAGAACCAAGTTTGATTCTAAATCCAAGAAATGTGTATTTGTGGGTTATTGCGAGGAATCAAAGGGTTATCTACTAGCGGATCCAGAAAAGGGATATAAGCAATTAAAATCTAGAGATGTTTTTTTTTTTTTAAACAATTTCATCTCCAGAGAGTCTGAAACCAGTGAGGGTGACAAAACAGATTTTCGAACGTTGTTACCAAAAGTCGATTTTGCGGTTACAATCGAAGAAAATAGTGAGGCCAAAGATGATAACGCGAATACGGAAAGAGGGAACCAAATAAATTTAGAGCAAAATATTGAAGTTAACGATAAAAATGCAAACGTTATAAATAGTGATAGTCAGGGTCATGCAAGTTTAGAAGAAGACTTGATTATTTGTAATGAGACTTCTGAGAATAATGAGTCTGATATGAGTGAGACAGTAGAGACTGTGCAAGATGAATCAATCAGACGGTATCCTATTAGATCAAGGGTTCCTAAGATATTTCCAGATCACGTTACTTATTTAACGTCAATGAGTGGAAACTTTTGTGACTGCTTACCCGCTCATAATGATCCACAAACAGTGCAAGAAGCCTTAGGGTCGGAAATTAAAATTCAATGGAAAGAGGCAATGAATTTAGAGTTGAAAAATTTAAAGGACAAAGGAGTTTTTGAACTGGTAAATTTGCCAGATGGAAAGATTCCTATAAAATGTAAATGGGGTTTTAAACAAAAGATTGATGCTGCAGGAAAATTGGAGTGTTTTAAAGCAAGAATAGTTGCTAAGGGATATTCACAAAGATATGGTGTGGATTATCAGGAAACATTTTCTCCAGTTATAAGTTATTCGGCATTACGAATGCTGATAGCACTATCAGTTGAGGTTGGGTTAAATATTTATCATCTGGATGTCACAGCTGCGTTCCTGAATGGAGATTTGACAGAGACTCTTTTTATGGAACAGCCAGAAGGTTTTACAGAGCTGGGCTCTGAAAACAAAGTTTGCTTATTAAAGAAAGCCATCTATGGTCTTAAACAGGCTTCCAAATCATGGTATGATAAATGTAGAAATGTCCTAATGACATTAGGATTCAAAAGAGTTTCAACTGAACCATGTATTTATGTTCAGGGAAGCGGAAATTTACTTTGCATAATAGCTGTGTACGTGGATGATTTCCTTGTGTTTTGTAGGAATGAAACAATTATTACCAGTCTAGAAAAGTCACTTAAGAAATATTTTGAAATTAAAAACTTACGGGAAGCTAAAGGTGTTTTTAGGTATGAGAGTGCAGAGATCAGAAAAGGGAATCACGTTAGATCAGGAACAGTACATAAAAACAATTTTGTCTCGTTTTGATATGCTAGATTGCGAAATAGCGGATACTCCTATGGAACCTAAGTTAGATCCGCCCAAAGGAGATCCAAGTAAATGTCCTGATGTACCATATCAAGCGTTACTGGGCAGTTTAATATATGCAGCGGTCTGTAGTAGACCAGACATTGCCTATGCTGTTGGAAAACTAAGTCGTTATAACACATGTTACACTAGGGAACACTGGGAATATGCAAAACGGGTGTTACGTTATTTGAAGGGTACGATTGATTTCAAAATAGTTTACAGCAAATCGGGCAGCTCTTTAATAGGATATGCAGATGCAGATTTTGCTAGCGAAAAAGCTGATAGAATTTCATGTACTGAGTACATTTTGTTTCTTGCTAATGGCCCCGTCGCTTGGGAAAGTAAGAAGCAGGATATTGTTGCTCTATCAACAACGGAAGCGGAGTATGTCAGTTTAGCAACATGTACAAGAAAGGCAGTAATTCTAAATAGAATATTAAAGGAAATTTTAAAGGGAAACGATTACAAACTTATTTTTAAAAACAGTAAAGTTTTATTGTTTAGTGACAATCAGTCAGCTGTTAAAAATGCCAAATGTAGCGAAATACAAGTAAGGTCTAAACACATAGACGTAAAATATCATTTTGTCAAAAATGCAGTTGAAAAACAAGAAGTATCGGTTGATTTTAAAGGTACTAGTAAAATGATTGCAGATGTTCTGACAAAAAGCTTAGTTAAGTCGAAACATTTGAATTTTTGCAAATTGATGAATTTATTATTGCCGATCGAATCCGATTGATAAAATGACAACTGGATTAAGTGAGGGTATTGGGTTTTTAAGTAATCCAGTTTCGATCAGCGCCAACCTAGAGGAACTATTATACTTGCGTTTGACCGCCAGTCATTAACTTGCTCCTCTATCTAAGTTATATAAAAATGTACTCTTTTGTTTATTCCCTGTAATGGCGGACATGCCAAATCTATGTCCAAATATACAATTGATTAAAAACTATCCTTTTGTATTAATCTCTGCTAAAACACGACAGTTATGTTATAATAAAAATAAGTGAACTTTGTAAATTTCACTGAAAAGTGAACATACTGCCAGAGGGGCAACAGAGGAAAAAAACAAAAATAACATGAGAGAGAAGAGCTAGAGTGGCAGTGGGCAATTGACTGAAATAGGACGAACACAGTGTCCTGATGAAGTTTTAAGTTTGACCACTCGAACTCTAGCATCTCTGCCATAATAGCATTTTATAACACGACCAGTTTTCCATACAAGAGGAGGACTCGGGTCTTTGAGAAGAACCAAATCACCCTCCTGAAGGATGGGCCGAGAGAGCTGCCACTTGTTCCTCCTTTGGAGCGAGTGAAAATACTCAAGTCTCCACCTCTTCCAAAATTGAGCTTTAAGGGATTATATCTTTCGCCACAAGATAGGCAAAGACAGATCAAGTTTACGATCAAGCAACGGAGGAGAGGCAGCTGAGGAACTGCCCACCAGAAAATGACCTGGGGTCAAAGAAAGGAAATCACAAGGATCGTTGGAATGAGGATAAAGAGGTCGTGAGTTGACAATTCTCTCAATGAGGATAATTAAAGAATTGAATTCTTCGTAAGTTACGATACGAGCCAAGAGTTTTCTTTAAATGATTTTTTGTGAGTTTCACACAAGATTCCCATCGTCCGCCCTGATGGGGAGCATAAGGAGAGATGAAATACCATTTGAATTGGTTTAAGTGCGAGTAATTGGAGATTTGATCTTTCGCACGAGGGGAACAAAGGGCTTTATACCATTGCTGCGAAGCTCCAACAAAGGTTTTGGCATTATCAGAGAAGACTTCTGAAGGAATGCCCCTTCGTGAAATGAATCTAGAGAAAGCGGAAAGAAAATATGACTTGGAGGCACTAGTTACGAGCTCAAGATGAATAGAGCCAGTGACCATACAGACAAATAGAGAAATGTATAGTTTTCCAAGGATTTTCCTTTTAGCACTGGGGTGATTTTGTTGATACCCAAACGGACCGGCGTAATCAATGCCGGTGAAGGAAAAAGGTCTGCAAGGAGCTGAACGAAATGGGGGAAGGTCAGCTATGAGTTGCTGATGAGGTTTAGGCTTAGCTTTGAAACAAGTAATACATTTATGTATAACAGAAGTGACTTCGTGTAAACCATTAATAGGCCAGTATTTTTCCCGTATCAAGCATAGAAGGGTTCTAGAACCAACATGTAAGTTTTGATAATGAAACTGACGAATGATTATCCGAGTGACATGATGTTTAGACGGAAGGATAATAGGGTGCTTTTTGAATCAGAGAAATCCGAAAGAGAAAGACTGCGCCCACTCTTGACAAACCATCGTCATCTAGAAAAGGGCATAAGGCAAAAAGCCTGCTGCGTTTCTTGAGAGTTTTAGCTTTAGCCAATATGTTTATTTCGACTGAGAACGCCTCTCTCTGTGTGAGCCAAAGAATTTTGATGGTGGCAATTTGCAGTTCAACAGCCGAAAGAAAAGGCTGAGGGAATAGAGGTTGATATAGTCCTAAAAATTTCCATCTGAGCACATAAGCAGTGATGCGCTCTAGTTTTTGAAAAGAAGAGTAACGTTCCAACAGGGAAGGAGTGTTGGCAGTTACAAAGGCAGAAGCTTTTTTGCTGATTTCAGGAAATCCTCTCATGGGAAATTAGAGTTGGAAGGTCGGTTTTGAATTCTTTCAGAAAGCCATAAAGGGCCGTGCCAGTACAAACAGGATTGAGATAGTGACTTAGGTGAACAACCACGAGAAATGAGGTCGGCGGGGTTGTCTTTGATAGAAACATGGTTCCATTGATCTGGTTTAGAAACAGTTTGAATTTCCTCAACTCTGTTAGCTACAAAAGTTTGCCAATTAGAAGGAGGTTTAGAAATCCATGCCAAAGCAATAGAGGAATCTGTCCAAAAATATGTGTGCGAGAACTTACAGTTAAGTGTTTGTTTGAGTTTGTTAGCTAATTCGGCAGCAAGTAGTGCGGCACAGAGTTCAAGACGAGGTAATGAAACGGGTTTCAAAGGCACAACCTTAGATTTAGCACATATCAAATTGGAGAAAAAAGGGGAGCGGCTTACAATGTAATCACAACATCCGTATGCTTTGGTCGAACTGTCAGCAACAAGTTGGAAATCCAGGACAAGAGAGCAAGAGAACGGAACTAGCACTCTAGGAATGTCTATTAATGAGAGATCACAAAGACTGTGCCGAAAGGTAAGCCACTTTTGTAAAAGCGAAGGAGGAATGGGTTCATCCCAATCCGAGTTCAATGACCATAGCTCTTGCATAAAGATTTTAGCTAGAACAATTACGGGTGCAATGAACTCTAGCGGGTCATATATCTTAGCTATTTCTGATAGCACTTGTCTTTTGGTTTGTGGAGGTGAGGAAGGCAAATTTACTTCGTAAAAGAATGAGTCAGCTTTAGCATACCAGTGTATTCCCAAAACTTTAGTAGCATCCTCCAATTGGCAAAGCTCTACTGGAGTATCAACAGGATAATGTGGCAAGAGATTGGATAGAAGTTCCTCAGAATTTGAGTTCCAACGATGAAGTAAGAATCCTCCTCTGCTATGTAAATATTTTAAACTTTGAGAGAGTTCGATAGCCTCAGATACATTCTTAAAAGAAAAAAGAAAGTCATCAACGTAGAAGGAATTTTTTAACAAAATAGGAGTTTCAGAAGGAAATAAATGACCATCTTGGTCGGCAAGATGTTTCAAAGTACGAATGGCAAGAAAAGCCGATGGTTTAAGCCCATACGTTACGGTTTTTAATTTAAAGATCTTGATGGTTTTAGTAGGAGCATCACGCCAGACAATTCGTTGAAGATTTTGATGTTCGGAATTAATCAGAATTTGTCTATCCATTTGTTGAACGTCGGCTATGATTCCAATTGGAAATAGACGACAATTTAAAAGAATAGACGGGAGATCAGACTGAATGGCAGGTCCAGATAGGAGAGTGTCATTTAAGGAAATGCCATTGGCATCAGGGGCAGAACCATTAAAAACAACTCTTATATTTTCTTTGGTGGAGGGATTCTTCCAAACGGGATGGTGATATAAATACACTGAATCTAAAGAAGGCTTGAAATCTTCAACAGTCTCCATATGGTTAGAAGCTTCATAATCCTCCATGAATTCAAGGTATTGTTTGCGAGTGGAAGGATCTTGCTCGAGTTGATTCTCAACTGCAAATAAAGCTTTAAGAGCTTTCGGATAAGAATCACATAAAGAAGGAGGAGAAGAAATGCGTGGCATTGTGACGATGAATCTGCCATCTGGGTTACGAACAGTGGTTTCTAAAAAATGTTGTTCACAAAATTCATCTTCCGATGAAAGAGAAGGAACAGAATCAATGGACTCGATTTGCCAAAATTTTTCCAGACGCTGATGAAGATCTACATTAGTGAAATGGCATTGAGAGGAACATTGAACAGTTTGAAGAGGAATATAACCTGTGATAAGCCAGCCAAATTTAGTATGGTGGGCGTAGATACCAGATGAAATATTAAACCTTGACGGAAGAAGATTTTGGCAAAATGTGTTAGCGCCAAAAAGAATGTCAACGTGAGAGATTTTATAGAATTGAGGGTCAGCCAGTTTTAGATCAGAGGGAAATTTCCATTCGTCAACGGAAAAAGAGCGACTGGGAGTAGGACTGCCAATACTCGGAATGGACAGACAGTTTAGATGAAAGTTAGTGCCATATTGGACTGAATCTTTCACCTGCAGCTTGACATAATTTAAGGAAGTAGACTTGCTGTTGTTGATACCAGATATTTCAATATTGGTGGAGAGTAGTTGGAGACCTAACCTTTCAACTAATGACGAGGTTATGAAGTCATGAGTTGCCGCATTGTCGAGCAAGGCTCGTACTAAGTGCCAATTGCCTGAAGAATCTTGCACTTGGACCTGAATTGTAGATAACAAAACTTGAGCACTACGCCATGAGGGGGTTGTCTGATTGTAAGATTGGGCAACGGTATTTCCAGTAGAAAGAGAAGAGCAAGGTGGGGCAGCATCACTAGTGAGGCTCAGTGCTGGTTGAGCATTAGGATTAGAAACCGTCCCAGGAATAGACCGTGGCTTTTCGAAGCGGTGTATGGTAGAATGATGTCTTAGCTTGCAATGCATGCAAACTCCTTTCGAAGGACAGTCCGCTAAGATATGCCTTGAAGAGAGACAGATAAAACAACATTTGTTCCGAGACGCAGCTTTTCTACGATCGTCAACTGAAAGGCCTTTGAAGGTATTGCAGAAATATAAAGGGTGAGGATTATTGCAAAGAATACATGAGGTGTTACTACCTTGTATAGAGAAAACATGAGAATCTGAAGACTTTTCCGAGAAATGCTTGGTGGGTTTACTTTTGCTGACAATGGTGGAACCTTCAGCTTTATTGATTAAAGCAGAAAGAATTTGACAACTTTTATTTATGAAAGAGATCAAAACTTTAAATGTGGGTTCAGGTTTGTCCACTAAATCGGATTCCCATGCTTTACGAGTATTAAGGTCAAATTTGGAGGTGGTGAGATGTATAAGAAAAAGATCCCAATGTTCAACAGGTTGTTTAAGATGTTCTAGGGCTCTTACATGGAGTTCAACGGTGTCTCCCAGACTTCTAAGGGATGATAAATTATCAGGGCGTGAAGCTGGTAAATTAAACAAGGGGGTCATATGGCGTTGAATCCTAAGTTTGGCATTGCCATATCGCTGTCGGATGAGGTCAATTGCTACCAAGTAATTTTCTTTTGTGAGAGGTAAAGCTTCAATTAACTTTAAAGGAGGACCCTGAAGAACAGACTTTAAATAATAAAATTTTTGAATCTCAGGGAATGATCTATTATCATGTATTAGAGAAGAAATCGGCTTCGGTGGCGTAGTCGGTAGCATGCTGAACTGCTATGCCCAAGATAGCGGGTTCAAACCCGGCCGAAGTCGTCGGATTTTTTAAGAGCGTTAAAATCCTTCAGTATGCCTTCCTTCGGAGGGGAAGTAAAGCTGGCGGTCCCATGTCATAGATTTATGGCATGTAAAAGATCCTTTCACAGACTAAACTTGTGTAAAGCAAAATTTGTTAGGTTAGATTTCGTCAGAACCCTCTATCAAAGTTCCAACGTTCGCCACTAGGTATCATTGATATCTGGTGGCGAAAGTTGGAACTACTTGAAATTGAACGGAACTTGTAGCTCACCCTTTAGGGTGTCCGCTGGAAGCAGCTACAGGCTCAGGCGAGCCTAACATGTCCTCGGACACTCCCGGCACTAAAAGCCATACGATAAATAAATAAATAAATAAATAAATAAATAAGAGAAGAAAAAAGTTCAAAAAAGAATCCCACTGTATTTCCTCCACTGAAAAGGTAGGAAGTTGGATTTCAGGAAGAAACGGTTTGCTAACTTCGGTGTTTTGACGGGTTGCTAATTGCTTAATTAAATCCTTAGCTTCGCCATACATAATCTAATACAGTTCTTCAACAGAACCGCGATCCTGTTCTTGATCAGGTTCGATTGTTTCAATTTCGGTTTGCAACACATCATACTCTTGAAAATGTTGCTGATAAACGTTAAAACGTTGAACTAGAACGTCATAATTGTGATCATCAAAAGATTTAGAAACCAAAAACTGTTGAAAACGAGTAAGTCTGTTTTTACAGGCGGTTATTTTAGCTATAAACTCCTTAGGAAGAGACATGGCGGAACTTCGAGAACTTTCACTCACCGATCTGCTAGACTGCCGAGCGTCTGAAGTGGTAGTAGTAGGATTGGTACTGGTAGAGTTGGTAACAAGGGACATCTCCGCTCACCCCAACACAGCTTTCATAGTGATAGCTGAAAAATACAATTAGCATTAAAGACAGAAGTAGAAACATGTAATAGCTTAACGAATTGTTTGGCATCCTGTTTCCTGCAATAAACAACTTAAAGGTTATTAAAAGTCCCGGATTTCGGCACCAACATGGATAGGATCTGTCAATGCGAGACCTCCTCATTCGGGAAGGACTAGAAGTTAAGCTTCTAGTCTAATAAGCAAATGAACTTTACTAAGTAGGAAAAGATTGAACATTGATAAGTAACTAGTAATGGAATTAGTTTGCCAATAACAGTGGTATTTTATTCAAAAACAACTTTCAAAAGATTAACAATAAATAAATATATAAACATGTAAATGGAAATGTGACCTGTGAAAGGCCAACAACAAGTGAACAGGATTTCATAAGCTTTCAAAAACAACTCTCCAAAGATTAACAATAAATATATAAACATGTAAATGGAATTGTGACCTTTGACAGGCCGACAACAAGCGAACAAGATTTCATAAGCTTTGAATGCCAACAGACCTGAGAATAAGTACGGTAATCACTTTGTGGCCAGTTAGTCTAAATTCAAAAAGTAAAACTATGCAGGGTAAAATAGTGAGTAACTATAGTGCTCAATAATGGCTTAAAATCTAGCCTAGGACTGCACACTGAGAGTAGGCTAGTTTATTTACAGAAAAATCAACATTAACATGCCAGTAGGGATAACATCCCGCTAGTCGCCTGATAGTTACAAGGCAAGGTTGTTTGCAGTTGAAATGCGAGCATTCCCAAAAACACCTTGATAGATTAAATAGAGAAATAACCATTTACTTCGTCAAATAGGTGAACTGGTGTTAGGCCCAATAGTTTATACAAACATAGAGAAAAGGATGATTTGTTTTGAAGGATAGTTAGCATGCGAAAGAGAGAGAACAGTTGTTTTCTCATAGCCCACAATTTAAAGGCATAATACATGCTTAAACCACTTAATAGAAGGAAATAAGTTGAGTTGGGCATAGTTTGACAAGTTATTTAAGTCATGTAACATAACCCTAAAAAAGAAAGATACATTTTTAAGTTTAGAAATGTTTTAGGTTATATTAAACACTTAGCTTGTTGGCGTTGGTGTAGAGGAATTTCCACATAATAGAAATAGAGGAAGAACCTGTTGATCACTTTTTTCCGTCTTAGAAATGTTGAAGACTTCGTGTCCAGCACAGAAGAAAATTTGTATATCACCTTTGCTCAAGACAAACTGACGTAGGCCAAGTATCGATGTTAACTTATATAGATTTCGTAGAACTCGCTTTTGATCACTTTTTTCCGTCTTGGAAATGTTGAAGACTTCTTGTCCAGCACAGAAGAAAATTTGCATATCACCTTTGCTCAAGACAAACTGACGTAGGCCAAGTATCGATGTTAACTTATATAGATTTCGTAGAACTCGCTTGTGACTGTTTAGAATGCACTGCGGGTTTGACTAGAAGCATTGTGCGATGCATCAACACACAGCGTTGAGACACTTTCAAGAGTTGTGTGGACAGCGTGAAGACGGCTGGAGATGAGTGACTGGCATGGTGACTGGCTGGAGACAGGCGTTGATGTAGGCCAGGGCAGGCTTTATACCGGCTAATGCGTTGGATGCGTTAAGTGGACAGATGACGTCGGCCATTCCGAGAGCGTGGAGAATTCTCGAAAGCCGCTGAAGGCCAATCAGAGTAAGGGGCCAACTGAAAATGAACCTCGTGACCAACATTACTTCCGGAAAAGATGTACAGTATCGCGGAACACGTGCAAGCTGGTACAAATTGAGAAAAAAAAAGGAGAGAATGACACTGACAGGTAAGAGGTTATGTTATAATAAAAATAAGTGAACTTTGTAAATTTCACTGAGAAGTGAACACAGTGCTCCTACTTTACAATGCACCCTCACATCCAAGTGAAGACGAACTTAAAGATGGAGATATAAAGGGTGTGTTCTTATCACCAAACGTGACATCACTTTGTCAACCTATGGATCAAGGCGTGCTTGAGTCACTAAAGCGAACCTATCGCCGTAGGTTACTTGCTGTGTTGATTGCTGGAATGGACGAAAAAGAAAGTGTTACAGAGACGTTAAAGAAGGTGGACATGTTAGACGTGATAATGTGGGTATCCCAGGCATGGGATGAAATAAAACCGTTGACGCTGGTAAGGTCATGGTGGTAGCTCTTAGATCACAAAGCTACTGATAAATGGACGGGGGAGAAAACAGAAGACGTCGGTGAAACTTATGCCTGCAATGAAGAAAATCGTCAGATTGCTGAGCTTGTGCAATGCCTGCCTGGTTGTGAAAAAATCAACAACGAGGAAGCCATAAATTGGTTAGTAAATGAAGATGAAGTCAACGAAATTACAGACAGTGACATTATAGAAATGGTGTGCAATGATGAGGAAAAAATCTTTGAACCCGAAGAAGAGGACAACGCCCCTATAATGAGTCACTCTGAGGCATTCAAGACCATAGAATCTTTAATCACTTATGTAGAAAATCAAGATGAAACGAGTGTGACTGAAGTGATGCTTTTAAGAAGATTGAGGGACATGGCATCCAAAAAGCGTTTACAGTGCGTGAAGCAAAAGAAAATCACAAACTTTTTCAAAAACTAATGTAGAAACAGTAGGCCTAAGTGAAGTGCGTGAAGCAACAGAAAATGACAAACATTTTCAAAAAATTATGTAGAAGCAGAATGTGCAGTGTATTTATCTAAGTACATGTACTGTAAAGCATATTATTATAATTTAATTACTGTATTTTAATTTAGTTTAAAGCAATTCTATTTCTTAGCCTATTTACAGTATACAGTTAACAAAATGATACTAAACCGTTAAAAACATTAAAATTAATCAACAACAAACTCGTGAATTATTTCTGGTCACCTAGCTATTTGTAAAAATCCATATCCGGATCGGCCGGTCGCCACATTAGTCCGGATATGACAGGTTATACTGTAATCGGATACGAACAAGTGAGATGTTTACCATGAGTGATAAAACATAGCTAGGTAGAGAAAGAATTAGTGTAGGCTACATGTATGGTGACTGACAAGTCTTTCACCATTAGAACTTGTTTTCAGATGAAACTGCAGTACAGAGAGAGTATAGGTTGTAGGTATGGATTAATAAATGACAAACGGTGTACACAAAGTCTGATTTATCGATTCAAGAATTAAGAGTAGACTATTGGATAGGATCTGTCAATGCGAGACCTTCTTTATCGGGAAGGACTAGAAGTGAAGCTTCTAGTCTAATAAGCAAATTAACTTTACTAAGTAGGAACAGATTGAACATCGATGAGTAAATAGCAATGGAAACAGTTTGCCAATAACAGTGGTATTTTATTCAAAAACCAACTTTCAAAAGATTAACAATAAATAAATATATAAACATGTAATGGAAATGTGACCTTTGACAGGCCAACAACAAGCGAACAAGATTTCATAAGCTTTCAAAAGATTAACAATAAATATATAAATATGTAATGGAAATGTGACCTTTGACAGGCCGACAACAAGCGAACAAGATTTCATAAGTTTGAAATGCCAACAACCCTGAGAATAAGTAACCACTTTGTGGCCAGTAGTCTAAAGTAGAACAATGCAGGGTAAATTAGCGAGTAACTATAGTACTCAATAATAGCTTAAAATCTAGCCTAGGACTGCACACCGAGAGTAGGCTAGTTTATTTACAGAAAAATCAACATTTACATGCCAGTAGGGATAACATTCCACTAGCCGCCTGATAGTTACAAGGCGAGGTTGTTTACAATTAAAACGGGAGCATTCCCAAAAACACCTTGAGATTAAGTAGAGGACAAGCCATTCACTTCGTCAGAGAGGTGAACTGGTGTTAAGCCCAATAGTTTATACAAAAATAGAGAAAAGGATGATTTGTTTTGAAGGATAGTTAACATGTGAAAGAGAGAGAACAGTTCTCATAGCCCACAATTTAAAGGCATAATACATGCTTAAACCACTTAATAGAAGGAAATAAGTTTAGTTTGGCATGGTTTGACAAGTTACTTAAGCCATGTGGCATAACCCTAAAAAAAAGGAAAGATACATTTTTAAGTTTAGAAATGTTTTAGGTTATAATAAACACTTAGCTTGTTGGCGTTGGTGTAGAGGAATTTCCACATAATAGAAATGGAGGAAGAACGTGTTGATCACTTTTTTCCGTCTTGGAAATGTTGAAGACTTCGTGCCCAGCACAAAACTGACGTAGGCCAATCATCGATGTAAACTTTTATAGACTTCGTAGAACTCGGTTTTGATCACTTTTTTCCGTCTTGGAAATGTTGAAGACTTCGTGCCCAGCACAGAAGAAAATTTGTTTATCGTTTTTGCTCACGACAAACTGACGTAGGCCAAGTATCGATGTTAACTTATATAGATTTTAGAATGCACTGCTGGTTTGACTAGAAGCATTTTGCGATGTATTGGCACACAGCGTTGAGACACATTCAAGCGTTGTGCAAACAGCGTGAAGACGGCTGAAGATGAGTGACTGGCATTGTGACTTGCTGGAGACAGGCTGTTGATGTAGGCCAGGGCAGGCTATATACCGGAGATCACGCGGAATGCGTGATGCGGACAGGTGGCGTCGGCCAATCCGAGAGCATGGAAAATTCTCGAAAACTGCGGAGGCCAATCAGAGCAAGGGGCCAACTGAAAATGAACCTCGTGACCAACATTAGTTCCGGAAATCATTACAGTGACATGGAACACGTGCTAGCAAGAACAGATTGAAGAAAAATGGAATGACATGACAGGTGAGAGGTTATGTTATAATAAAAATAAGTGAACTTTGTAAATTTCACTGAAAAGTGAACATACTGCCAGAGGGGCATCAGAGAAAAAAAACAAAACAAAAATAACATGAGAGAGAAGAGCTAGAGTGGCAGAGGGCAAATGACTGAAATAGGACGAACACAGTGTCCTGATGATGTTTTAAGTTTGACCACTCGAACTCTAGCATCTCTGCCATGATAGCATTTTATAACATGACCAGTTTTACATACAAGAGGAGGACTTAGGTCTTTGAGAAGAACCAAATCACCCTCCTGAAGGTTAGGCCGAGAGAGCTGCCACTTGTTCCTCCTTTGGAGCGAGTGAAAATACTCAAGTCTCCATCTCTTCCAAAATTGAGCCTTAAGGGATTCTATCTTTCTCCACAAGATAGGCAAAGACAGATCAAGTTTACGATCAAGCAACGGAGGAGACGCAGCTAAGGAACTGACCACCAGAAAATGACCTGGAGTCAAAAGAAGGAAATCACAAGGATCGTTGGAAAGAGGAGAAAGAGGTCGTGAGTTGACAATTCCCTCAATGAGTATAATTAAAGAATTGAATTCTTCGTAAGTTACAATACTAGAGCCAAGAGTTTTCTTTAAATGATTTTTTGTGAGTTTCACACAAGATTCCCATCGTCCGCCATGATGGGGAGCATAAAGGAGGGATGAAATGCCATTTGAATTGGTTTAAGTGCGAGTAATTGGAGATTTGTTCTTTCGCACAAGGGGAGCAAAGGGCTTTGTACCATTGCTGCGAAGCTCCAACAAAGGTTTTGGCATTATCAGAGAAGACTTCTGAAGGAATGCCCCTTCGTGAAATGAATCTAGAGAAAGCGGAAAGAAAATATGACTTGGAGGCACTAGTTACGAGCTCAAGATGAATAGAGCCAGTGACCATACAGACAAATAGAGAAATGTATAGTTTTCCAAGGATTTTCCTTTTAGCACTGGGGTGATTTTGTTGATACCCAAACGGACCGGCGTAATCAATGCCGGTGAAGGAAAAAGGTCTGCAAGGAGCTGAACGAAATGGGGGAAGGTCAGCTATGAGTTGCTGATGAGGTTTAGGCTTAGCTTTGAAACAAGTAATACATTTATGTATAACAGAAGTGACTTCGTGTAAACCATTAATAGGCCAGTATTTTTCCCGTATCAAGCATAGAAGGGTTCTAGAACCAACATGTAAGTTTTGATAATGAAACTGACGAATGATTATCCGAGTGACATGATGTTTAGACGGAAGGATAATAGGGTGCTTTTTGAATCAGAGAAATCCGAAAGAGAAAGACTGCGCCCACTCTTGACAAACCATCGTCATCTAGAAAAGGGCATAAGGCAAAAAGCCTGCTGCGTTTCTTGAGAGTTTTAGCTTTAGCCAATATGTTTATTTCGACTGAGAACGCCTCTCTCTGTGTGAGCCAAAGAATTTTGATGGTGGCAATTTGCAGTTCAACAGCCGAAAGAAAAGGCTGAGGGAATAGAGGTTGATATAGTCCTAAAAATTTCCATCTGAGCACATAAGCAGTGATGCGCTCTAGTTTTTGAAAAGAAGAGTAACGTTCCAACAGGGAAGGAGTGTTGGCAGTTACAAAGGCAGAAGCTTTTTTGCTGATTTCAGGAAATCCTCTCATGGGAAATTAGAGTTGGAAGGTCGGTTTTGAATTCTTTCAGAAAGCCATGAAGGGCCGTGCCAGTACAAACAGGATTGAGATAGTGACTTAGGTGAACAACCACGAGAAATGAGGTCGGCGGGGTTGTCTTTGATAGAATCGTGGTTCCATTGTTCTGGTTTAGAAACAGTTTGAATTTTCTCAACTCTGTTAGCTACAAAAGCTTGCCAATTAGAAGGAGGTTTAGAAATCCATGCCAAAGCATTAGAGGAATCTGTCCAAAAATATGTGTGCGAGAACTTACAGTTGAGTGTTTGTTTGAGTTTGTTAGCTAATTCGGCAGCAAGTAGTGCGGCACAGAGTTCAAGACGAGGTAATGAAACGGGTTTCAAAGGAGCAACCTTAGATTTAGCACATATCAAATTGGAGAAAAAAGGGGAGCGGCTTAAAATGTAAGCACAACATCCGTATGCTTTGGTCGAACTGTCAGCAAAAAGGTGCAAATCCAGGACAAGAGAGCAAGAGAACGGAACTAGCACTCTAGGAATGTCTATTAATGAGAGATCACAAAGATTGTGCCGAAAGGCAAGCCACTTTTGTAGAAGCGAAGGAGGAATGGGATCATCCCAATCCGAGTTCAATGACCATAGCTCTTGCATAAAGATTTTAGCTAGAACAATTACGGGTGCAATGAACTGAAGCGGGTCATATATCTTAGCTATTTCTGATAGCACTTGTCTTTTGGTTTGAGGAGGTGAGGAAGACAAATTTACTTCGTAAAAGAATGAGTCAGCTTTAGGATACCAGTGTATTCCCAAAACTTTAGTAGCATCCTCCAATTTACAAAGCTCTACTGGAGTATCAACAGGACAATGTGGCAAGAGATTGGATAGAAGTTCCTCAGAATTTGAGTTCCAACGGTGAAGTAAGAATCCTCCTCTGCTAAGTAAAGTTTTTAAACTTTGAGAGATTTCGATAGCCTCAGATACATTCTTGAAAGAAAAAAGAAAGTCATCAACGTAGAAGGAATTTTTCAACAAAATAGGAGTTTCAGAAGTAAACAAGTGACCATCTTGGTCGGCAAGATGTTTCAAAGTACGAATGGCAAGAAAAGCCGATGGTTTGAGCCCATACGTTACGGTTTTTAGTTTAAAGATCTTGATGGTTTTGGTAGGAGCATCACGCCAGAGAATTCGTTGAAGATTTTGTTGTTCGGAATTAATCAGAATTTGTCTATACATTTGTTGTATGTCGGCTATGATTCCAATTGGAAATAGACGGAAATTTAAAAGAATAGACGGGAGATCAGACTGAATGGCAGGTCCAGATAGGAGAGTGTCATTTAAGGAAATGCCATTGGCATCAGGGGCAGAACCATTAAAAACAACTCTTATCTTTTCTTTGGTGGAGGGATTCTTCCAAACGGGATGGTGATTTAAATACACTGAATCTAAAGAAGGGTCGAAATCTTGAACAGTCTCCATATGGTTAGAAGCTTCATAATCCTCCATGAATTCAAGGTATTGTTTGCGAGTGGAAGGATCTTGCTTGAGTTGATTCTCAACTGCAAATAAAGCTTTAAGAGCTTTCGGATAGGAATCACATAAAGAAGGAGGAGAAGAAATGCGTGGCATTGTGACAATAAATCTGCCATCTGGGTTACGAACAGTGGTTTCTAAAAAATGTTGTTCACAAAATTCATCTTCTGATGAAAGAGAACGAGCAGATTCAATGGACTCGATTTGCCAAAATTTTTCCAGACGCTGATGAAGATCTGCATTAGTGAAATGGCATTGAGAGGAACCTTGAACAGTTTGAAGAGGAATATATCCTGTGATAAGCCAGCCAAATTTAGTATGGTGGGCGTAGATACCAGATGAAATATTAACCCTTGACGGAAGAAGATTTTGCCAAAATGTGTTAGCACCAAAAAGAATGTCAACGTGAGAGCTTTTATAGAATTGAGGGTCAGCCAGTTTTAGATCATAGGGAAATTTCCATTCGTCAATGGAAAAAGAGCGACTGGGAGTAGGACTGCCAATACTCGGAATGGACAGACAGTTTAGATGAAAGTTAGTGCCATATTGGACTGAATCTTTCACCTGCAGCTTGACATAATTTAAGGAAGTAGACTTGCTGTTGTTGATACCAGATATTTCAATATTGGTGGAGAGAGGTTTGAGACCTAACCTTTCAACTAATCATGAGGTTATGAAGTCATGAGTTACCGCATTGTCGAGCAAGGCTCGTACTAAGTGCCAATTGCCGGAAAAATCTTTAACTTGGACCTGGATCGTAGATAACAAAACTTGAGCACTACGCCATGAGGGGGTTGTTTGATTGTAGGATTGGGCAACGGTATTTACAGTAGAAACAGAAGAGCTAGGTGGAGAAGCATCACTAGTGAGGCTCAGCGCAGGTTGGGCACTAGGATTTGAAACTGTTCCAGGGATAGACCGTGGTTTTTCGAAGCGGTGCAAGGTAGAATGATGTCTTAGCTTGCAATGCATGCAAACTCCTTTTGAAGGGCAGTCCGCTAAGATATGCCTTGAAGAGAGGCAGTTAAAACAAGATTTGTTTTGCGACACAGCTTTTCTACGATCGTCAACTGAAAGGCCTTTGAAGGTATTGCAGAAATATAAAGGGTTCAAATTATTGCAAAGAATGCATGAGGTTTTGTTACCTTGTATGGAGAAAACATGAGAATGTGAAGCTTTTTCCGAGAAATGCTTGATGGGTTTACTTTTGCTGACATCGGTGGAACCTTCAGCTTTATTGATTAAAGCAGAAAGAATTTGGCAACGTTTCTTTATGAAAGAGATCAAAACTTTAAATGTGGGTTCAGGTTTGTCCACTAAATCGGATTCCCATGCTTTACGAGTATTAAGGTCAAATTTGGAGGTAGTGAGATGTATAAGAAAAAGATCGCAATGTTCAACAGGTTGTTTAAGATGTTCTAGGGCTCTTACATGAAGTTCAACGGTGTCTCCCAGACTTCTAAGGGATGATAAATTATCAGGGCGTGAAGCTGGTAAATTAAACAAGGCGTTCATATGGCGTTGAATCCTAAGTTTGGCATTGCCATATCGCTGTTGGATGAGGTCAATAGCTACCGAGTAATTTTCGGTTGTGAGAGGCAAAGCTTCAATTAACTTTAAAGGAGGACCTTGAAGAACAGACTTTAAATAATAAAATATTTGAATCTCAGGGAATGATCTATTATCATGTATTAGCGAAGAAAAAAGTTCAAAAAAGGAATCCCACTGTTTTTCCTACCCTGAAAAGGTAGGAAGCTGGATTTTAGGAAGAAACGGTTTGCTAACTTCGGTGTTTTGATGGGTTGCTAATTGCTTAATTAAATCCTTAGCTTCGCCATACATATTGTAATACTGTTCTTCAACAGAACTACGATCCTGTTTTTGATCAGGTTCGATTGTTTCAATTTCGGTTTGCAACACATCATACTCTTGAAAATGTTGCTGATAAACATTAAAACGTTGAACTAGAACGTCATAATTGTGATCATCAAAAGATTTGGAAGCCAAAAAATGCTGAAAACGAGTAAGTTTGTTTTTACAAGCAGTTCTTTTGGCTACAAGCTCCTTAGGAAGAGACATGGCGGAACTTTGAGTACTTTCACTCACCGATCTGCTAGACTGCCGAGCGTCTGAAGTGGTAGTAGTAGTATTGGTACTGGTAGAGGTGGTAACAAGGGACATCTCCACTCACCCAAACACAGCTTTCATAGCGATAGCTGAAAAATACAATTAGCATTAGTAACAGAAGTGAAAAGCTGCAATTGCTTATCGAATGGCTTGGCAACCTGTTTCATACAATAAACAATTATGAAGGTTATTTAAAGGTCCCGGGTTTCGGCACCAACTTGGATAGGATCTGTCAATGCGAGACCTCCTTTTTCGGGAAGGACTAGAAGTGAAGCTTCTAGTCTAATAAGCAAATTAACTTTACTAAGTAGGAACAGATTGAACATCGATGAGTAAATAGCAATGGAAACAGTTTGCCAATAACAGTGGTATTTTATTCAAAAACCAACTTTCAAAAGATTAACAATAAATAAATATATAAACATGTAATGGAAATGTGACCTTTGACAGGCCAACAACAAGCGAACAAGATTTCATAAGCTTTCAAAAGATTAACAATAAATATATAAATATGTAATGGAAATGTGACCTTTGACAGGCCGACAACAAGCGAACAAGATTTCATAAGTTTGAAATGCCAACAACCCTGAGAATAAGTAACCACTTTGTGGCCAGTAGTCTAAAGTAGAACAATGCAGGGTAAATTAGCGAGTAACTATAGTACTCAATAATAGCTTAAAATCTAGCCTAGGACTGCACACCGAGAGTAGGCTAGTTTATTTACAGAAAAATCAACATTTACATGCCAGTAGGGATAACATTCCACTAGCCGCCTGATAGTTACAAGGCGAGGTTGTTTACAATTAAAACGGGAGCATTCCCAAAAACACCTTGATAGATTAAGTAGAGGACAAGCCATTCACTTCGTCAGAGAGGTGAACTGGTGTTAAGCCCAATAGTTTATACAAAAATAGAGAAAAGGATGATTTGTTTTGAAGGATAGTCAACATGTGAAAGAGAGAGAACAGTTCTCATAGCCCACAATTTAAAGGCATAATACATGCTTAAACCACTTAATAGAAGGAAATAAGTTTAGTTTGGCATGGTTTGACAAGTTACTTAAGCCATGTGACATAACCCTAAAAAAAGGAAAGATACATTTTTAAGTTTAGAAATGTTTTAGGTTATAATAAACACTTAGCTTGTTGGCGTTGGTGTAGAGGAATTTCCACATAATAGAAATGGAGGAAGAACGTGTTGATCACTTTTTTCCGTCTTGGAAATGTTGAAGACTTCGTGCCCAGCACAAAACTGACGTAGGCCAATCATCGATGTAAACTTATATAGACTTCGTAGAACTCGGTTTTGATCACTTTTTTTCGTCTTGGAAATGTTGAAGGCTTCGTGCCCAGCACAGAAGAAAATTTGTTTATCGTTTTTGCTCACGACAAACTGACGTAGGCCAAGTATCGATGTTAACTTATATAGATTTTAGAATGCACTGCTGGTTTGACTAGAAGCATTTTGCGATGTATTGGCACACAGCGTTGAGACACATTCAAGCGTTGTGCAAACAGCGTGAAGACGGCTGAAGATGAGTGACTGGCATTGTGACTTGCTGGAGACAGGCTGTTGATGTAGGCCAGGGCAGGCTATATACCGGAGATCACGCGGAATGCGTGATGCGGACAGGTGGCGTCGGCCAATCCGAGAGAATGGAAAATTCTCGGAAACTGCTGAGGCCAATCAGAGCAAGGGGCCAACTGAAAATGAACCTCGTGACCAACATTAGTTCCGGAAATCATTACAGTGACATTGAACACGTGCTAGCAAGAACAGATTGAAGAAAAATGGAGTGACATGACAGGTGAGAGGTTATGTTATAATAAAAATAAGTGAAATTTGTAAATTTCACTGAAAAGTGAACAACTATCTTTTATTGATTGGTTAAAGAGGATAGCTAAAACACAAAATGGTGACTACATCGAACTAAACTGAACCAAGCTGAATCAAATCCAACTAAACCAAACCAAACCTAATCGAAAAACAGCCAAGGGTTTATGTGTAAAACTTGTGGGTGGATGTGGTCATTGGTGATGTCAAAAAGGAAAGGGATAACGCTCTACCTATAGAGGGTAAGGGAAAGCTAGTGCATGGTGCTAACGCACACACCCAAGTACATGAACGACACACAACTATCCTATGCTGCTTTATTCGTTGACTGTTAAAACTGGCTCAGTGGTTACTGGGACAAGATGGTCGCTACACACAACAAGCTTTAAATACTTGAGGCTAATAATCTATACACACACACACTTGCTTGTTCTAATCAAAACTGTCTTGCTGGCAGTGCTCACACAGTAGGCAGATGACAAAAATGCTTGGCTAACAGAATTACAATCATTTCCGGTTGTCTAATGTTACCAGCTAACCATTTTGTGCTGCAGTGGCGAGCACATGTGCCTCTTGTACTGGAGATCTTAACTCGATTTCCAGCTCCAAGGCCTAGAACGAATCAAACTAAGAAACAAGGGTATGGTCGCGCAGTGGTTAAGCTGTTAGCCTTTCACTAAGGTAGACTAGGGTTTGATTTTAGGTTAATATTCATTCATAAACATATATAAAAAGCATAGATAATGTTTAAAACTGATTACACTTGTCTCTTTTCAAATTATTACTTAGATTATAAATACAAAGGTTGACTGGGTTTGATATACAGTTAATGCTGCCTATCGCACACACTCGACTGTAAGAAAGCCAAACAAGCAAAAGGCGTAGGTAGAGCAGTGGTAAAATCGCTATGTGTAGAGAACAACCTAACGGTCTTATGAACTGGCAAAGCTCCGTCGCATAAACAGTGCAGGATACAATCCAGCAACCATAATTTGTATCTTGTGGAACAGAGAAAACACAGAGAGAGAGAAAGCTTGTGTATGTGTGGGTAGCATTGATTGTTTGACCAGAGCAAATACGGTGAGGTAGCGTGGGGAGAGGGAAAAATCACACTTATATATGAATGGTAAATAGTATTTTTGTGTTTCCAATAGTTTTGTTTTTTTAAATGCAGTGGTAGATAGACGTTATTTTGTAAAACATTCTTACTTGCAGTAGTAATAAGCCTCTACGTTTCTGCTAACACATAGACAGACTTAAATACGTGGAGGCTCATAATCTCCACACACACACTCGCTTGTTCTAAACAAAACTGTCTTGCTGGCATTGCTCACACAGTAGGTAAATAACAGAAATGCTTGGCCATTATGGCTTGCCATGGTCAAGCACTCGCATTAAGATCAGTTACAAAAACATAAAATGAAATATAAAAAATCTTGTTTTGGAAATATCATTTTTCAACATACACAAAATAAATTTAAAAAATGTGTAAACAGCAAAATGGAAAATCCATGATTCCATATCGACAATATGTTAAAACTTTAAACCGACATCATAAAAATATATATAAATGGGAAATTGACAAACGTGTAAATATGAAAATGGAAAATCCATGTTTCCATATGATGAAATGAAGAACTTCAAACTGACATTTTAAAAAATGCAAATGGAAAATTGACAAATTGCAATGTGTGAAATGTGAAAATGAACAACTGGCTACCATTATTTTTAAAAAAATGTTTAAAAAACCATGGTGTTCTATGGTTGAGGTGTGAATCAAACCCTCTCTACTTATTTGGACCACCCGAGACTGAATAGACTAGTTTTAGTTGTCCTACCACTTTTAAAAGTTTGTGTTCAAACTAGGAATTGAACCCAAGAGCTTGTAGGGGAGATCAAAGGTTAGAATATGTTAAACGGATAGCCTTGGATGTAGGGCGTGATAGCTATATAGAGATGAAACTATTAGCTCGGGACAGGGAGGCATGGAGATCTGCATCAAACCAGTCAAAAGACTGACGACTCAAACAACAACATGTAGAGCTCACCAAAATAATGTTGTGTGACGGTAAGTGTTAGTCAACGAACAGTAATGCATTACTAAAACCCATGACACGATACCTAAGAGCGTTTCTAATATTATTTTAAAATGCCTTTAACCCTATATTAAACACCCAGTTTACAAGACTCAAAACTGAAATGTTATGGTAAAACAAACAAAAATCTATGTTACAAAACAAGCAAGTGGATTAATCAATGTATACTGGAAAAAGTTTTATAAGCACTCAAGTCCACAAAACTAATTAAATTAGTAACTGTCAGGTTGACCGAGTGGTTAAGGTGTTTGACTTAAGATCAAATTGTCTGTACAAGAAAGCAAGTGTTCGCATCCCTTACCTGATAAAACTATTGCCTCAACACGGCTTGGCCACACTGTATTATTATGATACTCGGTACACAAACCATAGATAGAGTGTAATAGAATGATTTAGCGTTGGCTCTTATATTTAATATGTACGGTTTAAAGTGATAGAAAAGTGGTAGAAAAGTCGTAGGAAAGTGGTAGGAAAGTGGTAGCAAAGTGGTAGAAAAGTGGTAGCAAAGTGGTAGCAAAGTAGAAAAGTGGTAGCAAAGTGGTAGAAAATATTACATGTATTGTTAAGAAATAGTTACGGGGTTACGGATTCATTACACAATAATTTTGGCATGACGAAGCTCATTTCCTATATCCAATAGTTCTTCCTCATATTCAGTATGACCAGCCGTTTTACAGGCATGCAAGTAATGAAGCCGCTGGATTAGCTTACTGGGATTGTTCCAGTAAACAAATTTAACAAATGATTTTTTGGATGTAAACAATATTATCATCATCATAATCATCATCATCATCATCATTGTCATCATCAATATAATCATCTTTATCATCATCACTGTCTATTACTATCTAATCCTTTTTGTTCATCTTGCAATGCAACAACCTATTGCATAGTTTGTGATACCTTTGATAGTGTTAGGGGTTTCTTAGACGTTAACGATTGTCCTAACGTGTCTTTTTCAGGAGATAATAACTGCTCTTTAACAAACAATGCGCTATCTTGAGCCACACTATTCTTTTCTTGGTCTTGCTTTTATACCTTGGTTAGAGTATTTTGTCCATTTAAATGAGTATTATTTTGAGATTTACAATGATGATCAATTGAAATAAGTATGTTGGAGCCTTTTGTTTTAATCATTCCTCGACACTTTTTAGATCGTTGTTTCGAACAGCACCAAATAACGGTTTCTTTTTACAATATATGTATATCTTTATAGTAAGCACATGGCTTACCATAGCTAGTCGTTGATACTTCCATGTCAACTGTTAAGCATAAACGAATCTCTAGTAAAGTTAACTCGATAATAAAAATTATAGTTTGTAGTATGTGCAGTTTAAAGTAAGAGCAAAAGTAAGAGTCAACTGATAGAAAAGTGTTAGCAAAGTGGTGGAAGAGTGGTAGCAGCTTATAGTAGTCATGATTTTTTTTACCAGAATGTGATTTGAGTATATGTAATTTCTAAACCTTAGCAGTGAGTAATCAGTTAGTCTTGGTTCAGACAAGCGTAAACAGTTCTCCAATGAATCAGATCTCAAGATTTTCATTATGAAACAGTTGTGTAACCAATTATGTATCGGTACTTGACAGTTTCACACATGAACAAAAAATCCAACATATCAGACATGAATTACAAGATTTGAAAGTTGACAAAGGATATCCAATCAACCATTGTAGTTACAATGTTAAACACAAAGACAAATTCAGCATGAACTTTTAAGTTACAGGAAAATACTATGAAATAGACTATGCAAGAAATTTGGAAATACACATCAGAAGTTTGCAACACCATCCTTCTAGCCTATATAAATTATCGACATGGAAAGTATGCACTGTCCCTAACATTAGACTTTTTAAACCAATGTATCAATAACACAAGTCAACAAACAAAACATTTTGTGTTGAGTGTATCATTTAATGCATATATTCTGTCTGCATTGAACAGTAACTATAAACGCCATTCATAATTAATTAAGTTCGCTTTAATACTTTATGTAATGATAAATACATATTTGGCAGACTGTTCAAGGGGTATCGGCTTTGAACACATAAGAGAGAGAGTATTTTAACACTAAACCTCAGCTCACCTAACATAACCTAACTTTACCTAACCTAACCTTGTCATATAGGTAAGAAACGGGTCACGCTATGCTTTCGACTACCGAGTTTCAGCTACTTTTCAAGGTTACTCTCTCGAACATAGCCGGAGACTGCTGATAAACACCTATGTTCCCACGGCACAAACCTATGTTGCGAGCGGCCCTCGGCCGCGACAATTTAACCTACATCCTTTGCGCTTCTTCATTCTTCTGACAGCGACATCTTCTGTCACTACAGTTTTCGATCAAAATTATTGGAGTATTGACGTAGGCAGTTAATAAGGTAGATCTCTTATTTTAATAGCATCATTTTACTAACATTTTTTAAATACATTTTTCCATTTTTTTGATTTAAAACAATTTTTGTAAGGATATCCTTTTCTTTTTTGCATTATTAACAAGTTTTAAGATTTAATATCAATCACGCTGAGGAAGGTATCAATGAAATACCGAAACATGTACGATTAATAATGTAATTAAACGTTTCTTTAGTGTTTGACTGGGTGGTTTTAATAAGATAATACTGTTACGTGCCACCCCCCTAGTGGCACTTTTGTTAACTGGTGGGTAGGAAGCACAACACCAATTACTGCTTTAAAGAAATAATTAACTTTATTGTGGCCAGAAAGATACACTACACAACAGCAAATACAAGCAATTATTACCTTACTCCAGTTCCTCACGTCGAGAATACTTCCCCTTTCACTTGTCAACAGACCACAGTTAATTCTCTCGCTAATGAGTCTGGTCCCGTACGCTGGATGGAAATAGCTGCACTAGGTCTGTCACTCACTGTTTTGCAACTCACCACAATGAACTCTCTCGCACTAAGTAAGCACACTCGCTCAAAACACAAGCAGTCCCCTGTAAGCTCCTCACTCCCTTCGCTGTCACGAGAATCGGCTACACTAGGGGTTTCGCAAGTCTCCACACTTCTGTCGCTCAGGATACGCGCTCGCACTCGCTCGTAAAACACAACAACCGCCACTGCTTGACAGGTCGCACTTATATAGCAGGCCGGTGACTCAATAAATGCTTCTAGATCCATCCAGGGTTCACGGCTTCTCGAGGCTTCCGTCGCTGGCTCAGTCACGAATATTCTGGACCATCCCTTTGTCCTAGTAGCCCTGTTGCATAAGGCACACGCAATACACGAGGCAGGGCACAGCCCAGCCCTGGGGCAGTTGTGACTCATGCGGCGAGCGATGACACAAACTCACAGCCGTAACACCACCCCCTTCCTAAAAAGGCTGATCGTCCCAATCAATCATTGGCCCATCTGTGTCCCTCCGTAGGCCGCCAGGCGATCTCGATGCACGATCTTCATCTTCGCTCTCGGGCTCCGCTGGATCCTGTAGACGACATCGTTGATCCATTTCACGACTCGGTACGGGCCCTCCCAGGACTTCTGCAGTTTGGGTGACAGGCCTTTCTTCCGTAATGGGTTGAAGAGCCAGACCAGGTCGTCCTCGTGGAATCCGCCGGCATCCGTCTGCTGGTTGTATCGGGTCTTCATTCGGTCGGTCTCGATCCGCAGTTTCCACCTCGCGACCGCGTGCACGTCCTCCAGTTGGTTGACCAGTTCTTGACAATACTGGCTTACCGGGATCGGATCATTCCCAGGTCGGACGAAGGCAAGATCGACAGGTAGACGGAGCTCCCTCCCAAAAATGGCTCGGGCTGGTGTGCACCCGGTGGCTTCATGCACGGCGGCGCGGTAGGCCAGGAGAAATAGTGGAAGATGTTTGTCCCAATCCCTCTGGTGCTCGCTGACGACTATTCGGAGATGGTTCTCGATGGTGCGATTGAATTGCTCTACCATCCCGTCGGACTGAGGGTGTAGCGGCGTTGTCCTTGTCTTCCGGATTCCCAGCAGCTGGCATAGGTTCTGGAATACCTGCGACTCAAAGTTCCTCCCTTGGTCGGAGTGCAGCTCCAGGGGTACTCCGTACCGGCTGACGAATTCCTTCACCAGGGTCTCTGCAATCGTCGCGGCTTCTTGGTTAGGGAGCGCATACGCCTCCGGCCATTTGGTAAAGTAGTCGCTGACGACTAATATGTAGCGGTTCCCTGCCTCGCTTAACGGGAATGGCCCAGCAACATCGATGGCCACTCTCTCCATGGGGCCGCCCACGTTGTAGGTCTTCAGTGGACCCCGTCGTCTTCGTCCTGGGCCCTTGCTGGCTGCGCAATCGTGGCACCTCGCGCAGTGGTTCTCCACGTCTGTTCGGCATCCGATCCAGTAGAACCGCTCTCTCAGCTTCTCCAGGGTCTTCTTTATCCCTAGGTGTCCACCAGATGATCCTTCATGAACTTCCTTCAGGACTTCCTCCGTCATAGCCTTTGGAAAGACGACTTGTTCCCGAGATGTCTTCCCGTCGGTGCTCTCCCAGGTACGGCAGATGAGGCCAACCCTTACAATCAGCGAGTCCCACTGTGCCCAGTAGGACTTAAACTTTGGGCTGCAGTCACTCACAATGTTCCACCCGGGTCTGGGGACACAGGCCCTCTTCCATTCGGCTATCAGTCCCAGATCATCATCTTCTGCTTGTTCCCGCGTGAAAGATTCGCGGCTCCAGCTCCCTTGAAGTTCCACGGTAGTTCTTCGGCACTGTATCCCGGTGTTCTCCTCCCTTCGGGCACAGAAGGTGCAGTCTTCGGGGCACGGTCTTCGTGACAGGGCGTCGGCGTTAGAATGCAGTTGGCATTTCCTGTGCTGAATCTCAAAGTTGTACTGTTGAAGCCTCTCTAACCACCGCGCGAGTTGACCCTCGGGCTGTTTGAAGTTCAGGAGCCACCGCAGGGATGCATGGTCGGTCCTGATGAGAAATTCTTGCCCGTACAGGTACTTGTGGAAGTGTTCAATGGTCTTCACGATGGCGAGGAGCTCCTTCCTGCTGACGCAGTAGTTCCTTTCTGGCTTTGACAAGGCCTTGCTGAAGTAGGCCACTACTCTCTCCTCGCCGTCCACTACTTGCGACAGGATTCCCCCTATGCCAAAGTCGCTGGCATCGGTACCGACGATGAACCTTGTTCCAGATCTGGGGTAGGCCAGAATAGGCGCGGTGCACAGAGCCTGCTTGAGTTGTTCGAAGGCACTGTGGCATTCTGCTGTCCACGTGAAGAGTTGATCCTTCTCAGACAGTCGATGTAAAGGTTTGGCGATGTCGGCGAATCCTCTCACGAAGCGACGGTAATAAGTGCAGAGTCCCAGGAAGCTTCGTAGTTGGGACTTGTCCTTCGGAACTGGCCACTCCCTCACAGCTGCGGTCGTCTCTGGGTCGGTGCGCACCCCTTCCTCGGAGACGATATGCCCAAGGTACTGGACCCGCTTCTGGAAGAGCTGCCACTTCTTGGGGCTCAACTTCATCTGGGCAGCCCGTAGCTTCAACAAGATCTCCTTCAGGTTGCTGTAGTGCTCCTCGAAGCTTCTCCCCAGAACGATGACGTCGTCTTGGTAGACCAGGCAGGTCTTCCAGTGTAGTCCCCTCAGAATGGACTCCATTAGCCTTTCGAAGGTCGCAGGGGCGTTGCACAGACCGAATGGCATGACGGTGAACTGCCAGAGCCCGCTGCTCACAGAGAACGCAGTTATCTCGCGGTCCTTAGGGTGGACCTCCACCTGTCAGTAGCCACTCTTCAAATCCAAGGTGGAGAACCATCTCGACCCTGATATGGTGTCCAAGGTGTCGTCGATCCGGGGTAGCGGGTAGCTGTCCTTCTTCTTGACGTCATTCACCCGCCTGTAATCCACGCAGAACCTGGTGGAACCGTCCTTCTTCTTCACTAGCACGTCCGGAGAACTCCAAGGACTATGTGATGGCTCGATCACCCCTTGCTCCTTCATCTCTTCTACCATCCGATCGACTTCGGCTTGCTTGGCGAGCGGAACATGTCGGAATGGGGCCCTAATCGGTGCGCTGTCCCCAACGTCGATTCTGTGCTGAACCAAGCTTGTCCTGCCGAAATCTTTGCTCCCCGCGGAGAAGACTTCCTGGAATTCGCGTAGCAGGTCCTGAAGTTGGCGTGATTGTTCCTCGTCTAAATGGTCCTGGGATCCTTGGTACAGCTTCTGTAGTTCTTCTGGCAGTGTGCGTCTTCTTCGGTTGTCCGTCTGTCGTATCTGTGATGCGGGCAATCCAGGTAACGGGCTCGCAGACTCCTAGGTTGGTGTCCCGGTGAACCGTAATGTCGTAGTCGTTCAGGTTGGACAGGCGGACGTACGGCCGAGACGTCGTGTTGATGAGAGTCTTGGCAACTAGCAATCCTTTTGTCTGGATGTCCTCATATTTTGGCTATATGACAGCCGACACTCCCTCAGCAGTTCCGTCGACAATTACGGCGGGGCTGACCTCCGTCCTGGCGGGAACGATGACGTCTTCTCTCAGCCTTACTCGTCGTGCGGTGATGGACTCGTGCGCAGGTTGCAAAGCAAGTTCCTCATCCCCGAAGTGCAGAGTGTTGGTACTCAGATCCAAGATGATGTTGTTCTGGTCCAGGAAGTCCAGTCCGATGATCACTTCATTTGATACGTCAGCCACAAGCACTGGATGCTTTATCGCCCGTCGACCAATGACGAACTCCATTGATGCTTCGCCATGTACCGGTGCGGTCTCTCCGGTCGCGATTATTAGCTGGAGGTTCCTTTGTGTGGGTTGCACTCTCCACTTCGGGATCACGGTGGGATAGACGATGGTCCTCGATGTTCCCGGGTCGATTAGCATGGGCCAGCTCTCTCCGTTGACGACTCCGTCGACCATCAGGCTGCTATTGTCCGTCCGCAACTTCGTCACACGAACTTGGACTGTCGGGACTTGACGACTGTCACAAGCCAACCTTTGCCACCCAAGGCTGGCTAAAACTCGTTTCCCTGGGCCGCGCGGTTTTCAGACGACTGATTTCCCGTCGGATACTCTCGGCGGCGGTGATCACCGCAGTCCTTGCTCAGGTGGCCTTTCTTACCGCAGGTCCAGC
This sequence comes from Meconema thalassinum, assembly GCA_946902985.2. NCBI lineage: Eukaryota > Metazoa > Arthropoda > Insecta > Orthoptera > Tettigoniidae > Meconema > Meconema thalassinum. Next base: position 275,039,531 of record OX336396.1, read on the forward strand.
AGGTCGGTAGTCCTCTTCCGGGTCGCCTCTCCGGTTGCCTTCCGGCCGTGTCGTTGCTGGTGGTGCCGCGACTATCGAAGAAACGGCTTAGCGCCTCAATTAATTCGTCGGCCAGGGGCTTGGTCTCTTTGGTTTTTACTGGCTCGTCGACGTCCACTTGACGCACCCGCGCGTGCATTCTGGATGCATGTTTTGCCGTCTCGAAGTCAAGTGCGTGGCTCAGCGCATCTGCCAGGGTCTTATTGCGCGCGAGACGCAGCGCCTGTTGAGTGTCCGAGTCCCGTAGCCCGTCGGTGAAAGTCTGCGTCGCTATCTGCTCCAGAAAGTCAGCCGGCGCTGTTGGGTAGGCGAGCCTTACGAGGCGTGCGATGTCCATCTCGAACTTCTGCAGGGTTTCCGCGTTCTTCTGTACCCGGGTCCGGAGCTGCATCTGGTAGGCCTGCTGAAGATGGCTATCTCCATATCGGGACTCCATATGGGCGATCAGTGAAGCTTAGTCCTGGGATCCAGTCGGGATGGCCTGAAGGACGTTAAGGAGAACCAGCGCTACAATGAGAGCTGTAGCCTTTTCTGTGTTGTTCCAGTTATTTATGGAACAGGCCGCCTCGAACTGACGTAAGTAGGTGCTCCACGGGACCTTTCCGTCGAAGGTTGGGGGCGTCACTCTGCTATGTCCCGTTCCTGATATTCCCGGTGTAATGGTGGGCGGGCGTTGGCGCAGCTCGGCAACTTCCTTTCGTAGAGCGTTGAATTTCTCTTCCACCCCCGTCAGTGGGCGTTGGCGCAGCTCGGCAACTTCCTTTCGTAGAGCGTTGAATTTCTCTTCCACCCCCGTCAGTGGGCGTTGGCGCAGCTCGGCAACTTCCTTTTGTAAGGCGTTGAATTTCTCCTCCACCCCCATCAGCGGGCGTTGGCACAGCTCGGCAACTTCCACTTGTAAGGCGTTGAATTTCTCCTCCACCCCCATCAGCGGTCGTTGGCACAGCTCGGCAACTTCCACTTGCAAGGCGTTGAATTTCTCCTCCACCCCCATCAGCGGGCGTTGGCGCAGCTCGGCAACTTCCACTTGTAAGGCGTTGAACTTCTCTTCCACTGCTGCGACTTCCTCACGTAGGCCCTGTTCTAATTTCCTTTGGCTCTCCTCTAATTTCGCCAGCAGACACTCTTCCAGATTTTTCTGGCCATCCAGAAATTTGGCGGTTAGGTCCTCTGCTAACTTATTCTGGCCGTTCTTCAGGTCCTCTGCTAGCTTTTTCTGACCTTCTTCTAATTTGGAAGTTAGGTCCTCGGCTAAACTTTTCTGGCTGTCTTCCATCTTCTTCAGGTCCTCCGCTAACTTATGTTGACCGTCTTCCATCTTCTTCTGGCCATCTTCTAATTTGGCAGTTAGGTCCTTGGTTAAATTCTTCTGGCCGTCCTCCATCTTCTTCTGGCCATCTTCTAATTTGGCAGTTAGGTCCTTGGTTAAATTCTTCTGGCCGTCCTCCACCTTGGTTTCCATGCCATTTAACTTTTCTAGCAAAGCTGCCAATTGCGCCTCCATTTTAGTTGTTTGTCTTGTAAAGGGCATGCACTCACAGGAAAATTAGAGAAAATGACCTGCTCGGGTTTTGAAACCAGGACCGTCAGGTGTTGTGCTTGAGTTCGTAATCCGGCTTCTGACACCAGTTGTTACGTGCTGGTGTATTCTTGGAATACACGGTATGAGAGAATATAATTTTTAATGCTTTTGCATGTTCATTCCTTCCTTTTTATCAAACACCAACAGTGATCTTCTATTTTCTCTTTGATGGTCATGTCTCTTATGTCATTGTGATTCTCTTCTAGATATATATCTTCCATGACCCACCTAGCGTCATCTAGCAGCGAATCTCTGAAGCTCCTCAAATCTTCCTGGTGCAAGAGGACTTCCTTTTCCATCTGGCCACCAGTTCTCGTTGCCATCGCCAGCTATTATCTCCGTGAGCAAGAGAACTTCGTCTACTTTTTCATTCACCATGCTGTGCTAGTATCGCCTGCTATCAACTCTTTGAAGACCATTCATCAAGAAGAACATTTATTTTTGATAAGTTGTCTATTCTGATATGTATTCCTTTTGTCTCCTACCCCCACTCTTTTCCCTTCCTTGGACTCTCCGCGCTTCGCTTAGTGGGTCTCACTTGTAAGTCGGCAGTTGACTCGATCAGTCAGGGCTCAACTAGAGCCAGTCTCCTCAAACCAAGAGGCACTCTCTACGTTCTACGCCATGTTGGCACATTAAGTATTCATCAAAGGGAACTTCACCTTCGCCATACAACAAAGATAAGTACCTACTTCAAGTTTTAACTTCATCTTCATCGGTTTTAACTTCTACATGCTTTTAACGATATTTTATAGACAGCGTGAGATTACTTATTTGGGGCGGTAATCATTCTTCGTGGGATTTGCCATGTTGAGCTTTGTCTGTCTAAGCCAACCTTAATAGAAAGTAGCTTTTCTTAAGCTATTTAAATGAGAAATCTTCTCACCACGTGGGATATTATCTAATACCCGCTGTCTATAAATCACCAAGCTAGTTCCTCCGCTGGATTAACTTTGGCCCCATTCTTCTATTAAGATCGTTCTGGAACATTCCAGATCCTGTACTTTATCTACAAGTCCTGCTGCCATGTATTTTTCACTCACTTGTGAGAATACTGTTTAAAATTGAAGAATCTCACTTCTGAATTAAAGCTCAATAGCGAATTTTCTTCCACCGTTGGAATGTTCTATTGTGCATTTAATTGTAATCCTCAACTTTCTCAAGTAATAGACTTTCGCCTCTAGTGCAACCAGTCCTTTTTCATCATTGCAATAACTTTCTTTGCCATAAACTTTCGTGTTACTACAGGGAATTTTCCATCTATTCAAAAGACTATAGTGATAACTAGTGCTTGTTCAACTTTTCTACCGCGTTGCGATCGTCCGTTTACATTAAATAAGGCCATGAACATTGATCCTAAATCCCAATTGATCTTTCCTAAACCTTCTACTAACAAACCATATTAATAAAGTTATTTCTAGGTCTCACGAAAGGGAAACTTGACCCATTTGTCACGTGATTCCTATTTAAACATAGGAAGTCTAGAACCTTCCTTTTGACTTTCTCATCAGGTTTCACAGTAAGTGACCTTCCCTTATTTGTATAATAACCAACAGTAATTCTGTATAAATATAAGAAGTTATAGGAACTTCTCCTTTATTCTACCCGCTTTCTTTTTTGTTATTTTCGAAGTTGTAACTTTTTCTAAAATAGTTACCTGGAAATTTCTTAAAGTACACTCCTTGTACTAAATTTAATGTTTAAACTTTAATCACTTCATTTGTCTTTTTTAAATCTTACAAAGATTTTAGTACATATATAAGGTTTGAAACCTAAAGAATTGTTAATTGCCTGGAGCAAACTTTAAATGTTAGGAGGTCTGCGACCCCAAATTGTTACTAAAAATTGAAACTATATACTTGTCAAATTTATTAGACTTCTTTGCCTTGTTAAATAAATTAAATATTTGTTTTTGGATTTATCATTTCGCAAATACTACAGTTAGGCAAGATCCTGGCTTTCCTAACTCTTCCTAGGTTCATGCCCTCGTTAATACGCAATAAATCTGTTACTATCTGTCTTGCCAGACTATCACCCTTCCCCATAGTAGTCTTATGCATGCTTGAGAGGGAATACACTAAAGCCTTTCTCTGGCAAACCGCCCAAGTCTTAGCTGCGGTTCCCGTTAGCTTCGACCAGGTCCTTACCCACTTTAGGTATCAGAGAGCGGATTTGCAGTGGCAACCGCCTCTGAGTGCATTTAAAGTTAAATTTATAACTTTTGTTCGACTCTCATCCTATTTCTCTATCCTTTTTCTCCAGTCCGAAACCCTCCTCCTTTTCTTTATCATCCTCCCTTGGTGGTTAGGTTATTCCTCAGCCAATAATCTACCCACGTGCCACCCCCCTAGTGGCACTTTTGTTAACTGGATTACGGTGGGTAGGAAGCACAACACCAATTACTGCTTTAAAGAAATAATTAACTTTATTGTGGCCAGAAAGATACACTACACAACAGCAAATACAAGCAATTATTACCTTACTCCAATTTCCTCACGTCGAGAATACTTCCCCTTTCACTTGTCAACAGACCACAGTTAATTCTCTCGCTAATGAGTCCGGTCCCGTACGCTGGATGGAAATAGCTGCACTAGGTCTGTCACTCACTGTTTTGCAACTCACCACAATGAACTCTCTCGCACTAAGTAAGCACACTCGCTCAAAACACAGGCAGTCCCCTGTAAGCTCCTCACTCCCTTCGCTGTCACGAGAATCGGCTCCACTAGGGGATTCGCAAGTCTCCACACTTCTGTCACTCAGGATACGCGCTCGCACTCGCTCGTAAAACACAACAACCGCCACTGCTTGACAGGTCGCACTTATATAGCAGTCCGGTGACTCAATAAATGCTTCTAGATCCATCCAGGGTTCACGGCTTCTCGAGGCTTCCATCGCTGACTCAGTCACGAATATTCTGGACCATCCCTTTGTCCTAGTAGCCCTGTTGCATAAGGCGCACGCAATACACGAGGCAGGGCACAGCCCAGCCCTGGGGCAGTTGTGACTCATGCGGCGAGCGATGACACAAACTCACAGCCGTAACAATACTATCAGTCAACACGGTTATTAATTATTACCATTGCCATAATGGCCAATGTTTACGCATTTTATACAGGTCATCAGACAAGTTCAACACATACTCAGGAACACGGGGCTACATGACCACGATGTTGAAAAGCCCCTAAAGAAATAATAACAACGAGCTGTAGACCATAGCCTACCTATATCATGTCAAGAGTACTTGATAAAATGAGTAGTATACCGAGTTAGTTATTGTTTTAAGGGACGGAACAGCGAGGCCAACTGACCTTCGGTATCACGAGTCCATCTCCAGTAATGTCATTAATTTAAAATTCAAAGACAGAGGGAGAGGTGTTCTCCGGTATCGTAAGCCAGGCTTTGTTTCCTCCTGTAAGAAGTAACGGACGAAATGATATCGGTTACGCTGAGCAGTCCAGGAATAGCATGAACATTAACTAGAATACTGTTGCCACATGTTGCTAAAAATCATATTCTAAAGGTTGGAGTAAGTGATCATCCTGAGGAACTGGGCAGGATAAAAAAAAATCTGCGCCCATCTGTCACTAACTATACCAATGACACGAGACTACGTCTTGAGAAGAAAAGCTAATTATGAAAAGAAAGAAAGAAAGAAAGAAAGAATCACAAAAAATAAGAAAAGTCATTCCCTTTCACTGAAACTCTATGGTACACTGGTAAAAATATTCAGTGCAACCATATACTGACAGTACCGTACGTCAATCTTGTAGTCCTACATACCAGACATTTGTGCGTGCTATCTACTAAGGGAAATCCGCAGTTGAAACGAACTCCTAGTAGTAAAAGATGAACATCTCTTATATTTTACTTCATTCTACTCAACAATGTGTAGAGGTATATTTTTGCAAGTTTTAGCTTGCTATTACATGTAAATGTTAGGTGGGTGCAGTGGTCAATACACGCACTGCTAGGGGGACAGTGTCGATGCAGAGAACACCACGATTGAGTAGGCTTTATATTATTGGAGACTAAGCACAGAGGGTTGTCTTTATAAACGGGCTTTGATTTTTTCTAAAGTGTAGTCATACTTCGTTAGCTTATCCCAAATGATTTCCAGACCATAAACAATAAATAAAAACAAATATTTACGTGACTTAGCAATTCGGTGCAGAAGTGATCAAGGTTAATACCGGTACTTACAATTGATAATAGGCCCCCAAAGGAGGAAATAAGGTATGAAAATATTATTGTTAAAATGAAAGCGAAAAGGAAAATAGTGATACGTCGCACATTGGAGTATTTGTACTGAAAAGCTGGCCAAAAGTGATGAAACGAAATAGCGTTGGAAAGCGCAGAGCGTGTGATTTTCCGAGAGTTAGATTATCATGACATCATCTCGTAGACATTTGGGGGCATCCCGATATCAGAGCTGTGACTCATCGCCTTGTCTCGAGTGGCTTCCAGAGTAGTCAGTCAGCCGGCGGGTGAGGTAAGCGTGGGAGCTCTTGGCGTTCTCGTGTACAGTGTTCTTCAGCATCTCATTTGTGTTTTAAAACTTGCGGAGGTGGAAAGAGAAGGTATGTGTTTGAATACTGATCATGATACATGTGATTTGTCCCTAAAGTTGCTGTACTTGAGAGCCACGTTTTGTGACCGTAAAAGTTTTTTTTTTTTTTTGGTAGAGTATTTGTATAATCGTGTTAAAGTACATATGTCGGGCCTTTCCGGGTAAAATTGTTTGCACTACTATTAACTTCAACGTTTCTTTGCATGATATCAGTAATGAGCAGTTGCCCATATCTGCCCCATTTTGATTTCCATCCGTTTGAAATTATGGGGTGCATTTGTTGTTCTTCTCGTATATTACACAAGTCTCCCATCTCCTTGCTGATTCTTCGGAGATGGAAAAGGAGATGACGAAAATGTTGCTGTATAAGCTGATGCAAATGTGTCCTAGTAAGGAAATAGATGAATATCTATGACTTTAGTCATTTTTTCAAGTCTTTCCGTATTGATTTTGATAAGTTATGTACTTGTCCACTTTACAATACAAAATATCTTTTTATTTATACATTTTGATACATGTTTCGGCCCTGTGAGCCTTCTTCAGTCAAAATCAATAAAATTCTCCTAGATCATTCTAAAGGTTGGTCTCTCATAAAAAAAATTGTAAATCAATTTTACATCGTCAGGATGCTTAAAATACATGAATATAAAATGCTTAAAGAAATTAAAAGATTTAAAAATGCACGAAATTTTGAAACATGGGCTCCATTCTTGTTAATCTATTTTCAAAACGAGGGACCCCATTGTACAAGCATCTTGAAAAAGGAAAGTAGAAATAGGAATCGAACGTTGTTTATTTAGAGCTTTGCCAAAATGTTTTTCAACAACCGCAGTTTGGAAACCATAAGCTGTCACCTCACAACTTGAAAGAGCTACTGCAAATGTGTCCGTCTTGTTGTTCACCTTTGATCACATGTTGACTTCTGCGACCGTTGACCTCACACTTGCTGTATTCTAGTCAACATGTGATCAAAGGTGAACAACAAGACGGACACATTTGCAGTAGCTCTTTCAAGTTGTGAGGTGACAGCTTATGGTTTCCAAACTGCGGTTGTTGAAAAACATTTTGGCAAAGCTCTAAATAAACAACGTTCGATTCCTATTTCTACTTTCCTTTTTCAAGATGCTTGTACAATGGGGTCCCTCGTTTTGAAAATAGATTAACAAGAATGGAGCCCATGTTTCAAAATTTCGTGCATTTTTAAATCTTTTAATTTCTTTAAGCATTTTATATTCATGTATTTTAAGCATCCTGACGATGTAAAATTGATTTACAATTTTTTTTATGAGAGACCAACCTTTAGAATGATCTAGGGGAATTTTATTGATTTTGACTGAAGAAGGCTCACAGGGCCGAAACATGTATCAAAATGTATAAATAAAAAGATATTTTGTATTGTAAAGTTGACAAGTACATAACTTAAGGAAATAGATGACAGATTGTTATTTATGGAGAAAAAGTTAATAGAAATTACCCATTGTCCATATACAGGTACATTAAGACAGGTACATATACAGGTACATTAAGACGTGTCCTATGCTATTTTAAGTCCGATTTAAAGAAGGAATGGACAGCGGCTAATAGAATGGAAGAACGTTTCTTGCAACAACAACAAAAATGGCTTAGTACGTGTGTAAAAGTGCCTACGTGGACTATAGAAATGCCAGGTCGACCGGTGAAAGATTTCGCGTAAAGTAGTGTTAGAAGCAAGCGGCGTAAAACGAAACATTTGCGGGAGCACGTACCTGCTGATGAGTTGACGTATGCTGTTCAAATGAGTCAACGAGCTGCTGGGAACAGTGACGTATCACACATTATTAAAGATATAACAGTCTCACCAACACGAGGTACGAAGTTCCGACGAAACATTCCCACGGCTCAAAAGGAAACTGTTCACAAACTTACCCCATCAGAGGCATTGGCGATATTTGTAGAAGGCGAATTTACAGGAAGACAATGGGACATTTTGTACAGCGCGAGCAAGAACATTTATCCTTGCTACTCACGAATCAAAGAAGCAAAAAAAGAGTGCTCCCCAAGGGAACAATCAGTGCGAGTGACGGAAACGTGCGCCGAGATTCAGCTACAAGATTTGCTGGACCACACTTCAAAGCGATTGTGTAAATATTTGGAAGATGTTTCAGAAACATTGACAGTAGAACAACATGAAAATTTTGAACTTATATCAAAATGGGGCTGCGATGGATCCCAGCAAGCGCAGTTTAAACAGCGATTTCAAAGTAGCTGTGACAGTGACGTGAATATGTTTTAAAGTTCTCTCGTACCTTTACGCCTAAGAACAAATGTTGGGAATGTGCAGAGGACTGTGTGGCAGAATCCAGTGCCCTCTTCTGCACGGTATTGCAGGCCAATACGAATACGCTTCACACACGTAACTAAATGCATTACCAACGAAGAACTGGAATATGTATCAAAGCAAGCCAAATGTCTAACAAAAACTGAAATCGCAACTAATTATGGCACTGCATATATTCGACATATTTTACCACCCACAATGGTGGATGCAAATGTCTGAAATGCTGCTACTTTTACAACATCGACAATGCGGTGCTACATTTGTGGTAAAACGTCGAAGGATTTTAACGAATTGGAAGATACAAAGGACGCAAACCCTGCAGCTTTGAAGTTCGGGCTCTCAATTCTGCATGCAAGGATTCGATATTTTGAATCTCTTCTTCATATATCTTACAAATTACCTATCAAGAAATGGCAGATCAGGACAAAGGACGATAAGATGATTGTTAATGAAACAAAGGCGATGATTCAAAAGCAATTCCGGGAAGAAATGGGACTGTTAGTGGATGTACCGAAAGCCGGGTTAGGGAACACGAATGATGGCAACACATCAAGAAGATTTTTTGAAGATCCGGCAAGAGCCTCGAGAATCACTGGCCTCAATATATCTATAATTGAGAAGTTTAAAATAATATTGGAAACTATTTTTAGTGCTCACAAAATTGACATGGAGAAGCTTGCCCTATACTGCAAAGAAACTGCCAAACTCTATGTGGCGTTGTACGGATGGCATCCAATATCACCCACAGTACACAAGATCCTTGTTCATGGTGCGACAGTCGTTGCACATGCACTTTTGCCTATTGGTCAATTGTCTGAAGAAGCGGCAGAGGCTCGCAACAAGCACTTTCGCTTATATAGGCAGAACTTCGCGAGGAAATTTTCACGGGAAAGCTGCAACAGAGATGTATTAAATAGGCTCCTTTTAAGTTCGGACCCACTTATAAGCAGCATAAGGAAAATATCGCAAAAGAAACACAAGCCGTTCTCCTCTGAAACACTGAAACTTTTGCTGTCTGCAACAGAAAACACCATAGGCAATGAAGGCGAACAAGAATCAGATGATTTGCAAGACTCGGATTCTGTAGTATCGGAATAGCGTTGTTTCAAACCCTTGTTTTCTGGAGTTCACCTTCTTTCCCGTTCTTTTTTGTTTGGTTCCTTCTATTGTTCTATGGTTTTCTCCGTGAATATTTCCTTTGAAAATTATTATGAATGGTTCATAAATTAAGGAGAACAAGAAAATTTCCCCGTGGTAATATAAAATGTGTTCTCGAGTTTGTATGTTTTATCTATGTTTTGTATGAGTTTTCTATTAGTTATCTAAGATTAGTTGCTATAGTTTTATGTAAATATATCAATTACTGACAAATTCAGACGTTTCATTGCATTTGGAGAACAAGAAAATTTCGATGTATAAGAGGGCTGCGGATATAAGTTTTCATCATTTTCCAAAAGAAGCAAATAGCAATAGCCGAAAGGCGACGATACCAAATAAATACGGGCAACAGGAGCGGGTTGGACCACTCACCACCACACTCACTGACGACAGGACGGGTTGTTCACTGTTACACCGAGTCAAGCCGCTCCTAGACAGCCAAGCACAGTCTCGCCGAGCCAAGCCGTACCAAGACAGCCCAGCACAGCCTCGCCGAGCCAAGCCGTAGTAAGACAGCCAAGCCTACACCAGCTGAGGACTGCCAAGCTTCATCAGTCAGGTATCCTTCCCCGCTCCCTAGTTCATTTCCAATAACTCTACCAACCGCCATCGCCTCGCTCTGCGATATCCCAGCAATTCCACTGCGAGTCATATAGGCCTAATTTGACTTCGTAGAGTAAATATCTACTCCGCGAGAACCTGCTACCAGTCCGATATTCAACACCAAACCCACCTGCTAACCATCCAAATCAAGCAATTCCTGTCCATCCCGAGTTTTAATACAAGTTAAACTCATCCCTTCGCCCTACCAAGCAGCAAATAATTTCTAGAGTCTATGGTACAGTGAGCAAACTCAAATATACGGTAGCTTTTAAACGTAACAGCGCCATGACTCGAACTGCTCAAAAACAAATACTAGCAGACAACCGATGCTTGATAATATGCAATTGACACATAAAATCCAGTGGAACACGCAAATTAGATCACGTGTATCGCACAGTTATACATATATACAATTAAAAATAACACGGTCATTATTTTAGGGATCGCATTTAGTGATTATAACCGAAAAATAAAAAGTGTTCCATATCAAACGCGTGTTATTGAGTATTGTTACCCTAATCATCCAGACCGACCGCAGCGCCCCAAGTGTTAGTTTGAGTTGCCAATACAACTTTTTCTCTCACTTTCTCTCTCTTTCCTCACGGGGCCCTGTGCGGTAAGAGATTTGCTAGGCCCTTGTTTCCGGCGGGGGTGGGGGATCAATACCATCTAGGAACAGTGGCGGCTGGTGGACAATTGTTCTGGGTGTCCGCTATTTTCATTGAAGGAGGCGGGGGGGGGGGGAAGGTAGGGTAAAAGACTATCAGAGAAACTGTATTCAATTGCGCGGTAAAACGAATGTACGGTACCTCATTCATCACGAATGCCGCATTTCAGAGAACATCATATTGTCATCGCATTAAATCGATTATACGTTAATCTAATTGAAAGCCTTCACGAGAACAAACCAACGTAAGTAAAATACGAGGGTGAGAAAGAACCGCGAGTGTCACAAGTACGCGCAAATTACATTGCAAGATATAGTATCGGCAGTTGACGGAGCATCGTGCCTCGACGACTGGAACTTGTTTCAAAGTTTTGGCGACACGGCGCGGGAGAGGGTGGTGTATTCTTTCAATACACGGTACCTGAGATATAATTTTTATTGCTCTTTGCATGTTCATTTCTTCCTTCCTCTTTGTCAAACACCAACAGTGATCATCTGTTTTCTCCTTGTTGGGCATATCTCTTATGTCTTCATAAGTCTGTTCTAGATATATAACTTCTGTGACCCACCTAGCGTCATCTCGCAGCGAATCTCAGAAGCTCCTCAATTCTTCCTGGTGCTAGAGGACTTACTTATCCATTTGGCCACCAGATCCTGTTACCATCGCCAGCTATTTTCTCCTGGAGCAAGAGGACTACGTCTACTTCTTTACTCACCATGCTGCGCTAGTATCATCTGTTGTCAACTCTTTGAAGACCGGCTCAGCAAGAGATCAATTTTTTGTTTTAAAGTTGGCAATGCTTATATGTTCTCCTTTTGTCTCCTACCCCCCACTTTTCTCCCCTTCCTTGGTCTCTCCGTGCTCCGTTGAGCAGGTCTCACTTCTCAGTCGGCAGTTGACTCGATCAGTTAAAGCTCCACTCGAGCTAGCCTCCTCAAACCAAGAGGCATACTCTCTTCTACGCCATGTTGGCAAAGTAGTACGGAACTTCGCCTTCAACATGAAATCAAGATAAGTACCATTTTAAAGGTTTTAACCTCATCTTCATCAATTTTATCTACATGCTTTTATTGATTATTTTATAGACAGCGTGAGATTACTTGTGGGGCGGCAATCATTCTTCGCGGGATTTGCCATGTTGAGCTTTTGCTTGTATAAGCCAACCTTACTAAAAAAGAGCTTTTCTTAAGCTATTCAAATGAGAAATCCTCTCGCTACGTGGGATATTATCTAATACCCGCTGTCTATAATTATAAAGCTAGTTCCTCCGTTGGATTTTCTCAACCCCATTTTCTGCTAAGGTCGTTCTGGAACCTTCGAGATCTTGTACTCTATCTGCGAGTCTTGCCGTCAAGTATTGTTCACGCACTTGTGAAAATACTAGAAAAAATGAGGAATCTTCCTTAAATTACTGCAATAGCGAACTTTCTTCCCCCGTTGGAACATTCTATGGCGCATTTAATTTTAAATCACAACTTTTTCAAGAAATAGAAATAGTGCAATCAGTTATTTCCATAATTGCAATAACTTTCTTTCTCATAAACTTCAGTGTTTCTATAGTGAACTTTGCATCCATCTTTATAGACTACAGTGATAATCAGTGCTTGCTCCACGTTTCTACCGCGTCGCGATCGTCCGGTTATATTAAATACGGCCATGAACATTGATCCTATATCCCAATGACCTTTCCTCAACCTTCTACTAACCACCATTATTAATAAAATTGTAACTTTCTATAAGGTGTCACTCACGAGGTGCCCTTCCAACTTTTGCTAGTTTAACATTAATTAAATTCTGCATAATTGCTTGTGTGATACAAGTTTCAAATCACATTGTTCCTTTCCTATAATCAGGGAAAACATTTCTTTAAACTCTTGAGCGAGTCATGTTCAGGTTTCACGAAATGGAAACTGTCCCATTTGGCTAGTGATTCCTGCTCAAACTTGGGAAGTCTAGAACTTTCCTTTTCACCTTCTTCAGGTTTCACAGTAAGTGACCTGCCCTCTTTTGTATAATTCTCATATCGTAATTCTGTATAAATATAAGAAGTTGTAGGAACTTCTATCTTATTTTTCATGTTTTTATTATTGTTATTTTCGAAGTTGTCACTTTCTCTAGAACATTCTTTCAAGAATTTCTTAAGGGGCACTCTTTGTACTCCAATTCACGTTCAAACTTTAATTACTTCACTGTTTATTTGTTTAAATCTTATAAAGATTTTAGAAACATGTAAGGTGTGAAACCTTGTAAATTGTCCATTGCCTGGAGCAAACGTTTAATGTCGAGAGGTCTGCGACCCCACTTGTTAAAAGGTTCAAATGAACTATGTTTGTCAAAATTATGTAACATAATTGTTAATTTCTTCAAACTTCTTGGAATTGTAAAATAAATGAAGCGTATCCTTTCGCTTTTTCATTTACGAATACAAAGTGTAGGCAAAATCCTGTCTTCCTTGACTCTCCTCACTCAATGACATTAAAATCATTAATAGGGATTTCACAATTTGTTGCATTTGAGCAAGAACTCTTCATTTTCACCTCACTAAAGTTCTCTTTAGCTTTGATAGCTAATTCTAATTGGCCAGTAAGGCAAGTAAAGCTCGCTAAGCCAGCTACCTGCTTGTGGAGATCCTCTCCGAAAACTTATGGTCAGTTTTCTAAAAGATAAGTGTTTCTTTTTGTCTAAACATTTAGCCGGCTCCTCGCTGAGTAAAAGCTTAGCCATTTTCCAATGCAACCATTGGTTCATTTACCAAGATTACTCCATAAGGCATAATCTTTTATCATTTCCTTCTTAGAGACACTTGGTCGCCCTTACAGGAACTCCATAATTTTGGAAATTGAAAATACCAAACCTGAGTTAAATCATTGGCATTCTTCGAATTATTTTGAAAAACCCAATTTCTTTGAGAAGACATACAGTAAATTTGTTCCTCTCAGTCTTGCCAGACCATCACTCTTCCCTATAGTAGTTTTATATATGCTTGAGAGGGATTATACGAAAGCCACTCTGTTGCAAACCGCCCAAGTTCTATCTGTGTTTCTCGTCAGCTTAGACCAAGTCCTTACTCATTTTAGGTATCCGAAAGCGGATTTTCGGTGGCAACCACCTTTAAGTGTGTTTAAAGCTAAACTTATTAATTTCGTGGGACTCTCCTCCTATTTTTCTATCCTTCTTTTCCAATCCCAAATCTACTTCCTTCTCTTAATCATCTTCCCTTGGTGGGTGGGTTATTCCTCAGGTAATAAACTACCCAAGATTTGGTGCCGAAACCCGGGAGAGCCCATTTTTTCTTTTTTCTTTTTAAAAAAGTGTCATTTGACAATACTTTGCATATTACTAATATCTGCTTTGAATTTTTCAGCTATAATTACATCATGCAAAGCCTGTGAACGGGAAAGAGGCCGCTCCTGTCTCCTTTGGTGTGCCCCGTTATTTCTACTCATTTGCTGCTGCCAGCATGACAGCATTTCCAAGGTTCCACAGTTTCGTGAGTTACATTTTCATCTACCTTTTTTAATATGGCTCCCACTGATAAGGATAAGGATGAAAAACTTACTTCTAAACGAGCATCCTATAAAGGGCAAACTACCCGATTCAGAAGGTACATAAAAGAATTAGATCCCTCAGACGCGCAATTAGACTTGTTGAAACATCGTGTAAAGGATTTTGAACGTTCATATGAAAACTACTGTAACATTCAAACTGAAATAGAAACTTGAATGCTCAATCAAACAGAAGATCGTGTCGAAGTAGAAAACCTATATTACGAAGGCATAGGTTCTGCTCTCAAAATAATACGCCAACTCGAAGAGGAGCAGAAAAAGGACGCTTCTGTTCTTGGTTCCTTTCACGAACCACAAACTTCCTTCCGTGAGGGCACTCACAAGCCCAAACCAACTTTACCTAAAATTGATTTACCCCATTTCTCTGGAGATGAATCCACTTGGGATTCCTTCTATGAATTATTTTGCTCCCTTGTTCATGACAATGAAGACATTCAAGTCATTTACAAGTTTCATTACTTGAGATCTATCCTCCGAGGTCAAGCTTTGCAGTTGGTCGAAGCACTTCCTCTGCGTGCCGAAAATTACCCCATTGCCTTTAACTTATTAAAGGAAAGATATGGAAATTTACGTTTACGTATTCAACGCCATATGAAGGCTCTATTTAACCTACCTGCGTCACAGCACAATGACGTCACTAGTTTGCGTACTTTAATTGACACTACCCAACTCCACGTTAAAGCTTTGTCCCAATTAGATCAACCTACTGAACATTGGGATACTTTCCTAATACATTTAGTAGTCTCTAAAGTTGATGCTGCTACCCTCAAAGCTTGGGAAATTGAACTTTCTAAAGAAGACGACTACACTTACGAGCATCTAGTCACTTTCATAAACGCTAGATGCCAACTTTTAACCGCTCTAGCTAATCAAAGTGAACCTTCATCTCCTAGTTCCAAATTCGAATTAATGTCCATCAAATCCAAAAGTGAACGCTCAGCGTCCAATACCCAAAAACCCGGGTCCAGCTCATCCAAATTTTAATCAAACACTACTGGTTACCCAACTAGGTCTAGTGAACGTCGTGTTGCTAGCTCTATTGTTTTAAACACGCAAAGCGAACCTCGCAAAAGTTTAAACGAACCGGTAAAGTGCATACTTTGTAAAGATCCCCATGCCCTATACCTCTGCAAATCTTTTAAAGAAATGTCAGTCGACGACAGACGAAAATTAGTCGCTCAAAACAAACATTGTTTCAACTGCCTAGCGCCCACGCATTCTGCTTCTAACTGTAAGTCCACCAGACTTTGCTACCATTGTGAAAAGGCTCATCATACTTTGCTACATCGTCATGATCAGGCAAGGTCATCGACAGCATCTACTTCTCCGAAAAATGATAGTGCTAACAGCTCTAATGCTTCATCGTATATTCAAAATGTCAAGTCCATACGCAGTGCCCAAGTATTGTTGTCTACTGTCCAAATCGAAGTTCAGGATAACTTTGGCAACTGGGTCCGTGCACGCGGTCTTCTAGACTCAGCGGCAACTCATGATTTTGTGTCTAATTCCTTGATTAGAAAACTAGGTCTACCTGTAAGCCCCACTTCTATCAACGTGTCGGGCATCAACAGCTCAAAATCGCAAGCTTTACAATTCTCAAAGCTAACTATAAGAGATACTTGTCATAGAAACAACTTTCTTAAACTTAATTGTCTCATTCTTAATAGCATCGGAGAAGACACTCCAAGTCACTCTGTGGATATTTCAGGGTTAAACATTCCCTCGCATTTAAGGCTAGCCGATCCTTGTTTTAATATGCAGAACCCTACTGACATACTCTTTAGTGCCAATGTTTTCTGGAATTGCCTACGTAAACAGGTTCATAAGTTATCCTCAAACGTGGTCGCCAGAGACACTAATTTTGGATGGATCGTCACAGGGCAACTTCCCCATTATTCTCCTCAACCCGCATCGCAATGTTACTTCTCCAATACTGACCTGGAACAGTTCTGGAGGCTTGAAAATGCTGATTCTCCTAATGTAACCTCTTCAGAAAATGAATTCTGTGAGCAACTTTTTTTAAATACCACCACTCGTTCTTCTGATGGCCGGTTCGTCGTTCAAATGCCAAGATTAAATAATCCTCCTAAACTTATCAACTCTCAGCCTAAAGCTCGAAAAGCTCTCTTCGCTATCGAGAGCAAATTCAAGAAGGAACCTCTTGTTAAACAACAGTACACTGAATTCATGGATGAGTATGAAAGCTTAGATCATATGGAAATTGTTAACAAATCTGATGATGAATTGCACCCCCCAATTGAAACGGTTTATTTAAATCATCATCCCGTGTGGAAAAACCCTCTTGTAAAAGATAAAATTCGAGTTGTTTTCAATGGTTCATCACCCGACGTTAATGCCAACAGCCTTAACGACGCTCTTTATTCTGGTCCTGCTATTCAATCAGATCTATCTGCTATACTCTTAAACTTTCGATTATTTCCCATAGCTGTCATAGCCGACATAAAACAGATGTATCGTCAAGTGTTAATTCAACCAGAACAACGAGATCTTCAAAGAATCTTGTGGCGTGATGAAACCAGTAAGCCCATTAAGGTATTTCGCTTGAAAACGGTTACTTATGGCTTAAAACCCTCTGCTTTCCTTGCTATCCGATCCCTACACTTGCTAGCCTCTCAAGATGGTCATTTATTTAACCCCAAAGCCTCTGAAGCAGTAACTACGTCATTCTATGTTGACGATTATTTGCAATCCTTCCCCTCTTTGGAGGAAGCTTCTTTTGTATCTTTAGAACTTCAGGCATTACTAAGGAATGGAGGTTTCCCACTCCATAAGTGGAACTCCAACTCCCCTGAGTTTCTCGCTCAGTTTCCCATCGAAGACGTAGATCCTTCTTCTGTCGAAATTTGTGGAAACTCCGAATCTATAAAAACTCTAGGAGTTCACTGGTGCACTAGCACTGACACTCTTATCTATAAAGTTTCGCTCGCAGAAGAGCTTCCTAATACAAAAAGACAAATTCTCTCTGAAATTGCAAAAATTTTTGATCCACTTCAATTCCTTGCCCCTGTTATCGTTATAGCCAAACTCTTCATGCAAGAGCTGTGGTCGCTTAAATGTGAATGGGATGACACTGTCCCTCTTTCTTTTCTTAATCGTTGGCTCTCGTTTCGCAGCAATTTGTTGGATCTTTCCCTTATTGAAATTCCCAGGAATTTAATCAGCTCTCATTCTAATGCATCTTTTTTCCTTCATGTGTTCGCGGACAGTTCCGAAAAAGCTTATGGTTGCTGTGCATATTTAGTTTATCACGATTCACTCTATGGATCTCCAGTTTCCAACCTTGTTTGTGCCAAATCGAAGGTCGCTCCTCTTAAAACTATCACTTTGCCTAGGCTCGAACTGTGCGCTGCACTAATGGCTGCAGAACTTGTCAAGAAATTACGGGAAGTATTAAAAGTCGAATTCTCGCAAATCTATCTCTGGAGCGATTCCATGATCGCCCTTTCTTGGATCGCCAAGAACCCCTCTCACTGGCAAACTTTCGTTGCAAACAGGGTTTCCAAAATTCAAACTCTTTCTTCTGGATGTCAATGGAGGCATGTTCCCAGTGCGAATAATCCAGCCGATATTATCTCTCGTGGTTGTTTACCCTCTCAATTGGCAGCTTCCCAATTGTACTGGCACGGGCCCTCGTGGCTAATCGAAGAATCTTCTTCATGGCCTTCTAAACCCTGTACGCAACTTAAGATGACGTAATAGAAATAAACATATACTTACGTACGCAGCAGACGTCAGTGGAAACGTAGCTGAAGCTCTTCCCCTATCCCCGAAGAAATATAAAATAAAAATAAAATAGAAGAAAGAAAAACGGGGAGATCGCAGTCTTGCTTGGCTTTCGCTGGGCCCAAATTTTAAAAGGCAAACCAGAAAGCAATCCCAAAAGGAAGGGGGAAAGCTAATTAAAATTAAACTACGGTAAAATCCAAAGATGAACAAATTTAAATCAGAGGCCGTGTAGGTCGTATTAACGTCACAAGTACGCTAATAAGACCGACAAACCAAAATGTAGTAAAAACCAGACAAAACTCGAAGAAGGTAACTAAAATTAAAATAAGGCGTGACGCAAAAGCAGAGATACTTAGGCAAAGATAAAATGTATTTAAATAAGAACCACAATGTACAACGATCCCAGAGATATTAAAAGCAAGAAGAGAAATGACCAACAAATTAAACAAAAAATTAGTTTACCGCACGAAAAAATACAAATTAGGAAGAAAATCGAAAATATACTAAATTAAATTATATTAAAATGAAATAAAATAAGATAAGTTAAGGTAACGTGTTCAAGGCAAGATGAAACGATGACTAAATGTAAGTATGTCGCTATTAAATAAAAAGACAAAACTCAGAAACGACTACACTCTACGAAGTCAAGATACGTTCTAAAAATTTAGACAAAGCGTGTCAAAAGGGATGAACAAAATAGGAGGGGGGTGCAATGGTTCAGAACGGGGTGGAGAGGGGTGAGAGGGAGGGGAGGAATGAGGAAGAAAGACGCGGAGGCACATGAAAGATCTAGTGAGTTACGAGAAAAATAGGAATTTAGACAAAAGGAAAAATTACATTAAATTACCGACAAAGCCAAAAATATACTTCAAAAATTGAAAGTATGCGTAGGAGATAAGGGCACACAAAGACGACGAAAATATGTGATGCGCAAAATATGGGCATTCACAGACACAAGAATATCACAGGTTAGGTCACCAGCAAATAGCAATGGTGAGACCTCCTTTTGTGAACACATTAAGATAAAGAACAAAGCATTACGGGAAGCAAGAAAAATAATCTCCAATCCCGTTATGTTGTTCTACGATAAGATACACTCTGGATGACAGACCCAAAGATGCCCCCTACAAGGTAGGCAAACCACCGTCAAGCACACCAGAGTAAAGCGAAGACAAGCCCAGTCCACATACACAACTTTCAACCCTTAAAGTACAAAAACTACGTTATCAAAATAAATGAAAATAACACTATCATACAAAACAAAACTCACCAGCAATTACACGCACACAAAGGGCGGAGGGAAAATATCGGGAGGGGGCGAGTACACGCGACCAAAAGAAAATAACACAGAAAAAGAGTTTTAAATTGCCGAAATATGAAACTGAACTATAGTAAAGCAATATAGTTTACGACATACAGACACCTCGCCATGGTTTCACCTTGAACGCGGGCACTTCCCCAAGAATATCGGAATACGTCTAGCCTACTTGGCTGCAAGAAAGAAATGCCTCGAAACAAAGCAAATGACGACGCAACACAAAGGTAACTGCGTGCTAAAATTTGATTGGTCACGACCCCTTCCAAAATATAAATTACTGGCCAATAAGGGGACAAGATGCAGATATGTCCATATATGGTATTAAGACATCAGAGGGCTATTAATAGCTTCACAGCCAAGGTTTCACAAAGGCGTGCATTGATCACGTCAGATAAAAATGGCACAAAGGAGTAACTTATATATCTCATAAAAATGGCTCAACCCCCAGCTACAAACTCCAACTTGCCTGACGCTGAAGTACCTCTATCCATTGCTTCGTGTCTTCTTTCCAACGCTTCTCATCCTTTGTTGTCCCGCTATTCTTCTTTTCATAAATTACTACGAATTGTCGCCTATCTCCTTAGATGGAAATATCTTGTGGTTGACCAACCCCTTCTCCCTAAACCACACCTTACCAATCATGAATTGAATCTCGCTACCATTAAGGTTTTACAACTGACACAGCAAGAAGCCTTTTCTTCTGAATTGTCATTGCTTTCTTCTAAAAGAGATCTTCCCAAATCCAGCCGTCTCCGTGCTTTAGCCCCGTTTCTTGATGACCATGGGTTACTCAGGGTGGGTGGAAGGCTCTCGCAATCTTTACTCTCTGAGGACAAAAAGCATCCCGTTATTTTGCCTTCCAAACATCACGTAACCTCCTTAATTATACGTGACTTTCATTACCGTCATCTTCATGTTGGTACACGCACTCTGCTTTGCCTCTTAAGGGAAAAGTACTGGATTATAAATGGAATTCATGAAGTTTCTTCTGTAATTCATAAGTGCATTCCTTGTTTCAAAGCGAAACCTAAAATCAATACTCAATTAATGAGCGATCTGCCCTCTTTTCGTTCTTCTCCTATACGCCCATTTGTTTTAACTGGCGTGGACTATATGGGTCCGTTCCAATATCAACGAAACTCTCCTGAAGCTAAACGCAAATTGTTTGGTAAGCTTTATATTTCTCTCTTTGTTTGCATGGTTACCGGCGCAATCCACTTGGAACTAGTAACGAATGCTTCTACTTCTTATTTTTTATCAGCTGTCTCTCGTTTCACTGCTAGGCGTGGTGTTCCTTCTGAGATGTTCTCTGACAACGCTTCCACCTTTCAGGGCGCAGCTTCCCTGTGGAAGAAAGCTCTCACTTCCTCTCCTGCCATGGAACAAATCTCTAATTTTTCCTACTCAAAGGGTTTCAAATGGCGCTTTATACCTCCTTACGCTCCTCATCACGGTGGTAGGTGGGAATCTTGCGTAAAGCTCACTAAACGTTATTTAAGAAAAGTCTTAGGTAATCGAATTCTGACTTACGAAGAATTCAATTCACTGTCTGTTCTGATTGAAGGTGTTGTTAACTCTCGCCCTTTAACTCCGCTTTCCAATGACCCTGATGACCTACTTCCACTCACCCCTGGTCACTTCCTTATCGGCACTTCTCTTTCTGCCCCTCCTCCTCTTCCCAATTCTTACAGGGATTTTAATCTACCTACTGTTTGGCGTAAACTTGAAGCCCTCCGTAATTATTTTTGGAAGAGGTGGAACCTGGAATATTTAACTTCCTTGCAACGGAGGCAGAAGTGGTTTCTTTCCAGTCCCGACATTAAAGTGGGGGACTTGGTCTTGGTTAGGGATGTTTCTCCCCCTCTAGTTTGGACTTCCGGTAGAGTAACCAAGTGTTATCCTGGAAGAGATGGGAGAGTCAGGGTGGTCAGAGTCTTGACCATTAACGGTTCGATTACAAGACCCCTGTCTTTGATCGCTCCTCTTCCATTAAATGTGTAACTGCTTATTTGCTCTCTGTTGGTTTTTCCCCCCCAGTATGGTGTATTCTTTGAATACACGGTACCTGAGATATAATTTTTATTGCTCTTTGCATGTTCATTTCTTCCTTCCTCTTTGTCAAACACCAACAGTGATCATCTGTTTTCTCCTTGTTGGGCATATCTCTTATGTCTTCATAAGTCTGTTCTAGATATATAACTTCTGTGACCCACCTAGCGTCATCTCGCAGCGAATCTCAGAAGCTCCTCAATTCTTCCTGGTGCTAGAGGACTTACTTATCCATTTGGCCACCAGATCCTGTTACCATCGCCAGCTATTTTCTCCTGGAGCAAGAGGTCTACGTCTACTTCTTTACTCACCATGCTGCGCTAGTATCATCTGTTGTCAACTCTTTGAAGACCGGCTCAGCAAGAGATCAATTTTTTGTTTTAAAGTTGGCAATGCTTATATGTTCTCCTTTTGTCTCCTACCCCCCACTTTTCTCCCCTTCCTTGGTCTCTCCGTGCTCCGTTGAGCAGGTCTCACTTCTCAGTCGGCAGTTGACTCGATCAGTTAAAGCTCCACTCGAGCTAGCCTCCTCAAACCAAGAGGCATACTCTCTTCTACGCCATGTTGGCAAAGTAGTACGGAACTTCGCCTTCAACATGAAATCAAGATAAGTACCATTTTAAAGGTTTTAACCTCATCTTCATCAATTTTATCTACATGCTTTTATTGATTATTTTATAGACAGCGTGAGATTACTTGTGGGGCGGCAATCATTCTTCGCGGGATTTGCCATGTTGAGCTTTTGCTTGTATAAGCCAACCTTACTAAAAAAGAGCTTTTCTTAAGCTATTCAAATGAGAAATCCTCTCGCTACGTGGGATATTATCTAATACCCGCTGTCTATAATTATAAAGCTAGTTCCTCCGTTGGATTTTCTCAACCCCATTTTCTGCTAAGGTCGTTCTGGAACCTTCGAGATCTTGTACTCTATCTGCGAGTCTTGCCGTCAAGTATTGTTCACGCACTTGTGAAAATACCAGAAAAAATGAGGAATCTTCCTTAAATTACTGCAATAGCGAACTTTCTTCCCCCGTTGGAACATTCTATGGCGCATTTAATTTTAAATCACAACTTTTTCAAGAAATAGAAATAGTGCAATCAGTTATTTCCATAATTGCAATAACTTTCTTTCTCATAAACTTCAGTGTTTCTATAGTGAACTTTGCATCCATCTTTATAGACTACAGTGATAATCAGTGCTTGCTCCACGTTTCTACCGTGTCGCGATCGTCCGGTTATATTAAATACGGCCATGAACATTGATCCTATATCCCAATGACCTTTCCTCAACCTTCTACTAACCACCATTATTAATAAAATTGTAACTTTCTATAAGGTGTCACTCACGAGGTGCCCTTCCAACTTTGCTAGTTTAACATTAATTAAATTCTGCATAATTGCTTGTGTGATACAAGTTTCAAATCACATTGTTCCTTTCCTATAATCAGGGAAAACATTTCTTTAAACTCTTGAGCGAGTCATGTTCAGGTTTCACGAAATGGAAACTGTCCCATTTGGCTAGTGATTCCTGCTCAAACTTGGGAAGTCTAGAACTTTCCTTTTCACCTTCTTCAGGTTTCACAGTAAGTGACCTGCCCTCTTTTGTATAATTCTCATATCGTAAGTCTGTATAAATATAAGAAGTTGTAGGAACTTCTATCTTATTTTTCATGTTTTTATTATTGTTATTTTCGAAGTTGTCACTTTCTCTAGAACATTCTTTCAAGAATTTCTTAAGGGGCACTCTTTGTACTCCAATTCACGTTCAAACTTTAATTACTTCACTGTTTATTTGTTTAAATCTTATAAAGATTTTAGAAACATGTAAGGTGTGAAACCTTGTAAATTGTCCATTGCCTGGAGCAAACGTTTAATGTCGAGAGGTCTGCGACCCCACTTGTTAAAAGGTTCAAATGAACTATGTTTGTCAAAATTATGTAACATAATTGTTAATTTCTTCAAACTTCTTGGAATTGTAAAATAAATGAAGCGTATCCTTTCGCTTTTTCATTTACGAATACAAAGTGTAGGCAAAATCCTGTCTTCCTTGACTCTCCTCACTCAATGACATTAAAATCATTAATAGGGATTTCACAATTTGTTGCATTTGAGCAAGAACTCTTCATTTTCACCTCACTAAAGTTCTCTTTAGCTTTGATAGCTAATTCTAATTGGCCAGTAAGGCAAGTAAAGCTCGCTAAGCCAGCTACCTGCTTGTGGAGATCCTCTCCGAAAACTTATGGTCAGTTTTCTAAAAGATAAGTGTTTCTTTTTGTCTAAACTTTTAGCCGGCTCCTCGCTGAGTAAAAGCTTAGCCATTTTCCAATGCAACCATTGGTTCATTTACCAAGATTACTCCATAAGGCATAATCTTTTATCATTTCCTTCTTAGAGACACTTGGTCGCCCTTACAGGAACTCCATAATTTTGGAAATTGAAAATACCAAACCTGAGTTAAATCATTGGCATTCTTCGAATTATTTTGAAAAACCCAATTTCTTTGAGAAGACATACAGTAAATTTGTTCCTCTCAGTCTTGCCAGACCATCACTCTTCCCTATAGTAGTTTTATATATGCTTGAGAGGGATTATACGAAAGCCACTCTGTTGCAAACCGCCCAAGTTCTATCTGTGTTTCTCGTCAGCTTAGACCAAGTCCTTACTCATTTTAGGTATCCGAAAGCGGATTTTCGGTGGCAACCACCTTTAAGTGTGTTTAAAGCTAAACTTATTAATTTCGTGGGACTCTCCTCCTATTTTTCTATCCTTCTTTTCCAATCCCAAATCTACTTCCTTCTCTTAATCATCTTCCCTTGGTGGGTGGGTTATTCCTCAGGTAATAAACTACCCAGAGGGGACAAAATAGTCTCGCGGGCCGTATCTGGCCCGTAGGTTGGCCAGCCCTGCAGTACAGTATTACTATTTCACAAACTTAAAGTAACACAAATAAATGCTAAAACTGAACTCGTCTGCTCTTTTACTGGCTGAAGTCTTTTATTGAATCTATGTGGTTCAAACGAGATGCCAATTAATTTTCTTTGGACAGGATTTCGAGTGCTGAGAGTCTGTCTTGTGCCATCGTGTTTCTGAGATACCGAGGTTTTAATTTATTTTAATTTTGAGAAACTTCTCTCGGAAGCAGCAACTGTGACGGGAATAGTAGCAACTATTCTAAGTGCAATACTTCACTCAGATTGTCCTCCACAATATAGACCTAATTCAAAGCCTTAACAATTCCACTTTCTTCGTTATTTTTTCTTCTACCTCGATCATTACCAACTTGTGAGAATATTTTCAATTCTTCAAACAGATTCATTCTCTCTATGTCAGGCCATCCACACAGCGCTCCGGCCGCGCTCTAAGCCAGTGCTCCGAGCGCTTTGGTGGAAGGTAGTTTCGTTAGGGGAGGGAGGAGCTTGGCTGGCAGAGCGTGTCTAGTCCTATGCGCTTTGTTGACAGCGTGTAAGTAAGTCAGTTCCGCAGTGGTCATGACTGAACATCATATTATAAAAAGGAGTGGCGAAGCAGCAGCCCTTAAAGCAGATAGGGAAATTTAATGCCAAATGGTTAGTGTGCCACCGAGGTTTAATGTGTTTAAATAAACACAATTTGGAACGGCACTGCAATGCCAACCACAGCGACGATTACGTCGATTTGACGACGACAGTCGCCAATCGAAGTCGGAAGAAGTGAAAGAAAATTTCAAGCAGCTCTTTTCTGTAAGCATTATAGTTTTAATTTTAAAATGCTTGTTTACAAACAAACAAATTACTTAATTAACTGAAGAACACTAAAATTGTTACTTTCCGTATTTCTGTCCAACACGAGATAGAGGAGAGTGGGGTTGGTGGACCCAATTTACGAGCAAGCTACAAATGTTCGATGCGAATTGTCAAAGCTGGTAAACCCTTCGCAGAAGGGAATTTAATCAAGGAGTGCCTAATGCACGCGGCGGCAAGTATTAGTCCTACGGAGCTAGTTGAGAAATTAGAAAAACTCTCACCATGTAGGCCTATGTGAGGTATATTTTTAATGGCAAAACAGCCCTATCAATATGATGTCAACAATCCCACAAAAGCCGACGACCGCACGACTGTACGTACGTATCTTGTGAGCGCAGTCGGCACATCGTATGTTTCAGGTCTCCTCTCTGCCACAGTGTAGTGGTGGCAGGGGAAGGAGCACTAGTGGAGCACTAGTCTGAGAGGTTGTCTCTGAATCGTTAGAGGAAGGACACCTTGCCAGTGGCAGCAGCAGACCAGCCTAAGTTGTTGTATCAGCTCACCAGGATGGAGACTACGAGCAGCGGGACCATTGAGTGGAGGAAGCAGCTGAGGACCGGCGAGCCAGCCAGGGGCCAGGGCAAGCGCAACCGCGCCCGGAGAGGTAGAGGGCCACGATCGGGAGGCTCCTTGGGTGGGGAGTTAACCTCCACAGGGCCCTCTCCTCCGGTCACGCGGGCGCGCCAGCAGGCCCTTGGTGAGAAGACGCCAGCGGCGTAGAAGCCGCCAGCCATTGAAGAGGTAGGGGTGCCTCACAGCCCGGCTGGCGCACTCAACGCTGGAGTAGCTCCCGGCCCGGGGAGCACAGGTAGCCCGGACATAACGCAGGTGTCCCTGCGGTCCGAGTCAACCGACGCCTCCCCTGGGCCCTCTGAGCTAGCCGAGTCCGAGAAGAGTCGGACGCCAGGACCGGCTAGCTCCCCGCGACAGGAGAGCAGCAGCAGCCCGGACGCCAGGTTCAGCTGGGCGAGCGATGTGAGCTCGGACACCGTGCATGGGCACCCTGGGGCCACTTCCCCAGGCTCCGAGCAAGCAAGTGGCTACGACCCCAGCTCCTGGGCTTTGTTTGTATATTACAGGCCAGGCTACATCCAGGAAGATGAGCGGAGACTCGTCGCGTCGTGGGTGGACAAGACCCACGACTACCTGACGGGAGGAGCGGCTCGACAACAGGAGGACATCGAGGCCTACCTACCGACTGGAGTCATGGTCAGGCCATACCTGCCGGGGTCCGCCAACCAACACCTCGATGCCCTGTCCCAGGCATGGCAGGTCGCGCCGATATCGGGCTCCCGACCGGGGGCCGGTTATCGGATCCTGGAGTGCGCCACTCGTGGCGGTGAGGCTGAGGCCTCAACCCAGACGGACGTCGCAACGCAGGTGGAAGTTGGAACCCAGGCGGGCTCCCTGACCTTCTCCAAGAGGACTCAGGCGCCACAACCAGCACCTCAGGCGGTGCCTTTAGCGGGGCAACTCGTGCCCGCCAACCAGGAGGAGGAGCGACTACCAGAGCCCCAGGTGGGGCCTTTAGCGGGGCAACTCGCACCCGCCACCACCACCAGACAGGGGACTCCAGAGACGGCCGGGGCCACCAGGACGGCCCCAAAGCAGCGGAAGAAGACGAAGCGCAGCAGCCCAGAGGACCGTCGCCCGCAGCGTCTCCAGGAGGGGGAGCCAGGACGCCGCGAGGCCACCAGCCGCAGCCAGGAACAGCCGCTACAATCAGGTCGTATGAAGCCCCGCTCAGGCCAGCTTTTACAGTGTTTCCGCTGTCTGAGATGGGGCCACTCCCAGGGAACCTGCGGCTCTCCAGTCCGCTGTAACCGGTGCTCAGGTAGCCACCATCACACCGGCTGCACGGTGCCGCGGGACGCGCCGGTATGCGCCAACGGCATGGGTGACCATCCGTCATCCCATCGCAGTTGCCCCGTCTACAGGTCCATGGCAAGAGCAGAGAGGAAGGTGGCTCGTTCCCATGGACCGCCAGCTAGGCCCCTGCTTCGGCAGGCGAGGCCCCCCCTCCACTCTCCGGTGACGGAGGCTCGGTACCAGGGACCCCATGGAGATCGGGTAGTGGCGCAGGTTCTCCGGATACTTGTACCATTGCTCGGTAGCCGGAAAGGCCCGCGCTGATCCCAGCAGTGCCGAGTTCTAACGGATTTCCCGGAGACGAACTGGCGAGAAGACGGACATGGATCTGGTGCATGATACCTTCTCCCAACTAACATACCTACTCATTTCCATACCCACATTATCCTTGCATGTGGCAATAACCAAGCCGCCAGGTTTTACGTGTAGGCAATCTTTCCTTTCTGCCTATGCGGTTTTCCCTGGCCCTACAATCTTACCCTTATATATGAGTACATATTTATATGTGCTCATATATAATATATACCTGTGTTAATATCTACTAATTATGCCTGGTAGATCGCGACCGCGATGGGACAGGCACTAAGTCCTAAAAGACATTCCTTTTATCCAATCCCCTATGCTTTCTCTTCTACTATCGTAGACTAATTGCATGTCGGAGGCACCAGTAGTAAGGTCGGGTGTCACGCGGGGGGGTGCGGGTACTCTTTTCGCCCCACCCGAAAAAAAAAAAAGAAAAAAAAAAAGCACTAGTCTGAATGCCCAGTGCTCCCCGGCCCCGAGCGCAATGACTGGATGGCCTTGCTCTATATCACGTTGGTCTCCTACGGAAAGAGCAACTTCAAGATCCTTGCAAGGTAGTTACCGTCTCCCGGCCAGGCCTTCATCTTTCCGTGCCCCCCTGCGGGGCCCTGTGCAGCCACCACTCTCACTTCCTTTCAAGTAGGAGAATCTAATAGTTTCCATTTGAAGTGGGCATACTGTGGTTTCTGAAAGCCATAATAATGCTAGTGCTGATTCGCCAAGAAGCTTGGGCTATGGTAAGATTAGTTAACGTATTTAACCGTGCGTCAGCTAGAGTGACGCATGACGATCAGTTTCTACACCCCCCCCCCCCCCAAGATTTTTCAGCTTAGTCTGTATTTGGGAATTAGGGAGCGGAACATATAATTGCCGCATTCAATACTTGCTCAATTTCACTGCTGTAGACTGTATACACTAGCTGTCCGCTGGTACATTTCTACTACTGTACGGTACCCAATAATTCCTCTCAATGATGAGTCATTATTCCCTAGCTAGATCAAGTAGGGTTTACTGCTATTGACACTGTGCACCTCGAAGGTTATATTCGCAATACGGTACCAATAATAAATTTGAAGACTGATTTACTTCATTTGATGTGTTCTGTGTTCTAGATTCCTAAACGTAATGGAGGAACAATCATTTATCAAAAGTGAGCCGGAATGGTCGACACAAACAGATGACTTGGCCGACATTGTAAGTTATTTTTTAATTCTACATAGGTTACTGTGTAACATTACAAGCTTAGTGGTCTGCAAGACAAAAGTCTTGGGCGACGTTACGAAATTCTCCTCTGGCAAGCCTACGGGGAAAAGCCTGGGGAATAGGGGGTTTTGGGCAGGGGAAACATAAACAGAAATTAGCATTTACAAGAAATCTTCGAAACACGATGTGTATCGCGATGCAGATCGCAATACACATCGAAATTTTCGCATTTCAGCTTATATCTTTAAAATTTTGTATCGCGAACGGCAACTGACACTTCACCTATATAGGTCAAGTAAAGATGAGGATACATCTATATATATAAAAATCAATGTAACGTGATAGTTTGTCTGTGGGTGGGTATGTATGTCTCCTATGCGTTCATATACCATTCGTCCGATTGCGATGAAACTTGGGTGAGATGTTGAGTACACTCCAAGGAAGGTTTCTGACTTAGTGAATCCATTTTACAATAGGTAGCGCACGCATAGATTCAACAAATGAGCGACGATGCGCGAAGCATTTCAACAAAGTCCCGTATGTGTTCATATACCATTCGTCCGATAGCGATGAAACTTGGGTGAGATGTTGTGTACACTTACGTGAAGGTTTCAAAATTAGTGAATACATTTCACAGTAGATAGCGCACAAGTAGATTCAACAAATGAGCGACGACACGCAATGCGTTTCAACAAAGTCCCGTTTGCATTCATATACCATTCGTCCGATAGCTATGAAACTTGCGTAAAATGTTGTGTACACTGCAGGGAAATTTTCTGGCTTAGTACATCCACTTTACAATAGGCAGCGCACGAGTAGATTCAACAAATGAGCTACGACGCGCGAAGCATTTCAACAAAGTCACGTTTGCGTTCATATACCATTCGTCCGATAGCGATGAAACTAGGCTGAGATTTTGTGTGCACTCCAGGGAAGGTTTCTAGCTTAGTAAATCCCTTTAAAAATAGGTAGAGCACGAGTAGAATCAACAAATGAGCAACGGCGCGCGAAGCGTTTCAACAAAGTCCCATATAATTTCATATACCATTCATCCGATAGCGATGAAACTTGGGTGAGATGTTGTGTACACTCCAGGGAAGGTTTCTGGCTTAGTACATACATTTTACAATAGGTATCGCACCAGTAGATTCAACAAATGAGCGATGACACGCGAAGCGTTTCAACAAAGTCCCGTATAAAGTCATATACCAGTCGTCTGATAGTGATAAATGTTTGGTGAATTGTTGTGTACACTCCAGGAAAGGTTTCTGGCTAAGTAAATCCATTTTACAATACGAAGCGCACGTTTATATTCAACAAATGAGTGACTACGCGCGAAGCGTTTCGACAACGTCCCGTATACGTCCACATACCATTCATCCGATTGCGATGAAACTTGGGTGAGATGTTGTGTACACTCCAGGGAAGGTTTCTGGCTTAGTACATACATTTTTCAATAGGTATCGCACCAGTAGAATCAACAAATGAGCGACGACACGCGAAGCGTTTCAACCAAGTCCCGTATGCATTCATGTACCATTCGTCCGTAGCTATGAAACTTGGGTGAGATGTTGTGTACACGTCATGGAAAATTTCTGGCTTAGTAAATCCACTATACAATATGCAGCGCACAAGTTGATTCAACAAATGAGGAACGACGCGCGAAGCGTTTCAACAAAGTCCCGTATAAGGTCATATACCATTCTGCCGTTAGCGGTGAAACTTGGGTGAAATATGGTGGACACTCCAAGGAAGGTTTCTGGCTTAGTAAATACATTTCACAGTAGGTAGCACACGAGTAGATTCGACAAATGAACGACGACATGCGGAGCGTTTCAATACAGTCCCCTATGTCTTCATATCCCATTAGTCCGATAGCGATGAAACTTGGATGAGATGTTGTGGACACTTACGTGACGGTTTCTAACTTAGTAAATACATTTTACAGTAGGTAGCGCACGAGTAGATTCAACAAATGAGTGACGGAGCGCGAATCGTTTAAACAAAATCAGGTATGCGTTCATATACTATTCATCCGATTGCGATGAAACATTGATCAGTTATTGTGTACCCGCCAGGGAAGGGGACTTAGTAAATCCATTTCACAATAAGTAGCGCAAGAGTAGATGCAACAAATGGGTGACGACGCGCGAAGCGTTTCAACAAAATCCCCTATTGCGTTCATATAACATTCTTCGATTGCGATGAAACCTTGATGAGTTATTGTGTACACGCCAGGGAAGGGCTTCGACTTAGTAATACATTTCTCAATAGGTAGCGCACGAGTAGATTCAACAAATGAGTGACAGCGCACGAATCGTTTAAACAAAACCCCGTATACGTGCATATACAATTCATCCAATTGCGATGAATCATTGATGAGTTATTCTGTACACGCCAGGGAAGGGTTTCGACTTAGTAAATCCATTTCACAACAGGTAGCGTACGAGTAGATTCAACAAATGAGTGACATCGATGAAACTTTTGAAAGTTGTTGTGCACGCTTCCACGAATGGTTCTAAATTAGAAAATCCATTTTACGATAGCTTAGAGGCAGTTAACATGTTGTGTATCCAAAAGCACTTCAAGAAACAGAATTTCAACGCCAACTCTTTCTTTGATTGGCATTGCAACGCATGCCGGGTACAGCTTGTATTTCATAAATATAAGCTGAAATCCAAAATTTCAATGTGTATGGCTATCTTTACTTCATCAATGTAGGTCAAGTAAAGACGGGGAGACATATTTTATAAATATGACTGACAATACGAAACTTTGGAAAACGATTACGAAACTTTGGAAAACGATACACGTCTCATTCCCAAGTGATATTCTAAATCCCAATTTCTATATACCTTTCACCAACTCAAAACCCTTTATTCCCAGGCATTTTCCCATAAACTCGTCAGGTAAACTTTCTATGTCCTTCGTGATGTCGTCAATACTTCATCAATAAAGCCATTTTGTTAATAAGGCATTCCAGGCATACATGAACCTAACCTGGGGCTTATGCTCCAGACCCCTTGCTTATGGCACAAGCAGTAATGTACTTGTTAATAACACTTCCCAGGCTTACACGAGCCTACTCTGGGGCTTACGCTCCAGGCCTCCTTGCTTATGGCACAAGCAGTAATGTACTTGATAATAACACTTCCCAGGCATACACGAACCTAACCTGGGGCTTACGCTCCAGACCCCTTGCTTATGGCACAAGCAGTAATGTACACTACTTGTTAATAACGCTTCCCAGGCATACATGAACCTAACCTGGGGCTTACGCTCCAGACCCCCTTGCTTATGGCACAAGCAGTAATGTACTTGGTATATTGGCTATCCCGACCAGTGAATTAAAACTCAGCAATTCTTCTAGGTTTGTGCCGTGTCTTGTGTGGGGTTTCGCCTAGGACACCAAGCGGGCTGATCGGAGGACTCTTGGTGTCCCCGCCCGGACCCCCACTGGAGTAGCGAACAGGGCGCCACCTCCCTTTATATTAGGTGCATCTGCACCTCTTGACTGCGAGAACTAAATGCTCAAAGCCGTGAAAGCCAATATACCATCTTTTTGGATGCCTTCATGGGGAGGTTGAGGCTGCTTGAGCTTTTAGTTCTCGCAGTCAAGAGGTGCAGTTGCACCTTATATATAGGGAGGTGGCGCGCAGTTCGCTACTCCAGTGGGGGTCAGGGCGGGGACACCAAGAGCCCACCGATGAGCCAGCTTGGTGTCCTAGGCGAAACCCCACACAAGACACGGCACAAACCTAGAAGAATTGCTGAGTTTTAATTCACTGGCCGTGAAAGCCAATATACCACCTTTTTGGAAGCCTTCATAGGGAGGTTGAGGCTGCTTGAGTTTTTAATTCTCGCAGTCAAGAGGTGCAGTTGCTCCTAATATAAAGAGAGGTGGCGCGCAGTTCGGTACTCCAGTGGGGGCCCAGGGGGGGACACCAAGAGCCCGCCGATGAGCCAGCTTGGTGTCCTAGGCGAAACCCCACACAAGACACGGCACAAACCTTGAAGAATTGCTGAGTTTTAATTCACTGGCCGTGAAAGCCAATATACCATCTTTTTGGAAGCCTTTATAGGGAGGTTGAGGCTGCTTGAGCTTTTAGTTCTCGCATTCAAGAGGTGCAGTTGCTGCTTATATAAAGGGAGGTGGCGCGCAGTTCACTACTCCTGTGGGGGTCCGGGCGGGGACACCAGAGGATGAGCCAGCTTGGTGTCCTAGGCGAAACCCCACACAATACACGGCACAAACCTAGAAGAATTGCTGAGTTTTAATTCACTGGCCGTGAAAGCCAATATACCACCTTTTTGGAAGCCTTCATAGGGAGGTTGAGGCTGCTTGAGTTTTTAATTCTCGCAGTCAAGAGGTGCAGTTGCTCCTAATATAAAGAGAGGTGGCGCGCAGTTCGGTACTCCAGTGGGGGCCCAGGGGGGGACACCAAGAGCCCGCCGATGAGCCAGCTTGGTGTCCTAGGCGAAACCCCACACAAGACACGGCACAAACCTTGAAGAATTGCTGAGTTTTAATTCACTGGCCGTGAAAGCCAATATACCATCTTTTTGGAAGCCTTTATAGGGAGGTTGAGGCTGCTTGAGCTTTTAGTTCTCGCAGTCAAGAGGTGCAGTTGCACCTAATATAAAGAGAGGTGGCGCGCAGTTCACTACTCCAGTGGGGGTCCGGGTGGGGACACCAAGAGCCCGGTGATGAGCTAGCTTGGTGTCCTAGGCGAAACCCCACACAAGACACGGCACAAACCTAGAAGAATTGCTGAGTTTTAAGTAATGTATTTGTTAATAATGCTTCCCAGGCATACACGGACCTAATCTGGGGCTTACACTCCAGGCCTCATTGCTTATGGCACAAGCAGTAATGTACAGGGTCTTTCATGTAAAGTAAGAACGGCGAGCGGCGGTTTTGTCATTCGCTGCTGAAGCCGGCTTGGCCAAGCTTGTGACGCACCACGGCCCCCTGCTGTAGTATTGAAAGCGCGCATAGTACAAACTTGACCTTGCAATAAGCGTGCAGGTGTTGTCAGTCGCCAGTCTGACCCTCAGCTGCTGACATTGTGAGACAGTTATCATTGCAACATCGTATTTTTGTATGTAAAATTTATTTTAATTACGATTCGGCTCGGCGGGTACGTGATGCATTTGTTCAGCAAATTCCTGATGAAGTGCCACCTTCACTAGCACAGATGCACGTAATTGTAAATAACTTTGACACTACTGGTTCAGTGCTCAATAAAAAACACAAAATAAAAAATCAGAAAAAATACAGGGGCATGACTCACTCGCGTCAGCCAAAATGTGGTTACCAGATACAATGCCTGTATAACCCAGGAAGGACGACACTTCCAGCAACTTTTATAAGGTAATATTTCATAGAGGATTGTACACACGCTTAAAGCAGGGGGCCACGGCTCGCCACAAGCTCGGTCAAGGCCACCACGCTAGCGGATAACAAACCCGCCGCTTGGAGTTCTTACTTTATATGAAAGACCCTGTATTTGATAATAACACTTCCCAGGCATACACGAGCCTACCCTGGGGCTTACGCTCCAGACCCCCTTGCTTATAGCACAAGCAGTAATGTACTTGTTAATAATGCTTCCCAGGCATATATGAACCTAACCTGGGGCTTATGCGCATGACCTCCTTGCTTGTTGCACAAGCAGTAATGTACTTATTAATAACACTTCCCGGGCATACATGAATCTAACCTGGAGCTTACGCCCATGACCTTGCTTGTTGCACAAGCAGTAATGTACTTGTTAATAACGCTTCCCAGGCATACACAAACCTAACCTGGGGCTTATGTCCCAAACCTCTTTGCTTATGGCACAAGCTGTAATATACTTGTTAATAATGCTTCCCAATGATGACCACATCGCCTTGCATGACTTTGCTCTCTTAATAGGTAGACTTTTGACGATTAGGTCGTTGCAAAAGCTGTCCAAGATACTCTACATGGACTCTTGTCCTTAAAGCTTCTCTCGATCTCTCTCTCCGCTTCAACCTGGACGGTTTCTTCTCTCTTTCTCCGCTTTATCCTGAGTGGTTTCTTCTCTCTTTCTCCGCTTCATCCTAAGCGGTTTTTCTATCTCCCCTTCATCCTGAACGGTTTCTTCTCTCTCCGCTTCATCCTGAGCGGTTTCTTCTCTCTCCGCTTCATCCTGAACGGTTTCTTCTCTCTCCGCTTCATCCTGAGTGGTTTCTTCTATCTCTCTTCATCCTGAGTGATTTCTTCTATCTCCCTTCATCCTGAGCAGTTTCTTCTCTCTTTCTCCACTTCATCCTGAGCGGTTTCTTCTCTCACTCCTTCATCCTGGGCGGTTTCTTCTCTCTTTGCTTCATCCTGAGTGGTTTCTTCCATCTCTCTTCATCCTGAGTGATTTCTTATATCTCCCTTCATCCTGAACGGTTTCTTCTCTCTTTCTCCACTTCATCCTGAGCAGTTTCTTCTCTCACTGCTTCATCCTGGGCGGTTTCTTCTCTCTTTCTCCGCTTCATCCTGAGCGATTTCATCTCTCTTTCTACGCTTCATCCTGAGTGGTTTCTTCTCTCCTCTCCACTTTATCCTGAGCGGTTTCATCTCTCTCTGTTTCATCCTAAGCGATTTCTTCTATTTCCGCTTCATCCTGAGCGGTTTTATCTCTTTCTCCGCTTCATCCTGAGTGGTTTCTTCTTTCTTTCTCCGCTTCATCCTGAGCGGTTTCTTCTCCGCTTCATCTTGAGCGGTTTCTTCTCTCTTTCTCCATTTTATCCTGAGCGGTTTCTTCTCTCTCCGCTTCATCCTAAGCGGTTTCTTCTATCTCCGCTTCATCCTGAGCTGTTTCATCTCTCTTTCTACGCTTCATCCTGAGTGGTTTCTTCTCTCATCTTTCTTCATGCTGAGCAGGTTTCTTGGAAATGTTTAAGGGTAGTTAACTCCATCTCCTGTGTTGTAAGAGTTTCAATGGGATCCCTAATGCAGATAGTTTTCAAGCTCCACTGCTCACATCAAGACATGCTTTACACAAACAAGGAATTTACAGTCGACACACAAGAATCACTATGGCCAATCTTCTACCAATCTTCTTTTCATGGCAACTAATCCCGATTTCAGCTGTACAATATCCCCTGTGAACTGTCTACCAGTGGCATCAGCACCAATGAGAAGTTCTATTACAGGAGGGCATGGACCGAAATCAGAGGCCCAATTCCCCCCCCTTTAATTTCGTCCATCCATAGACCATACTGTAACCTTGGAATTTTCCCACATTACCTTTCGGTTTAACACCTGCATATTTTGTTTCTTTAAATCACGTTCGTCACTAACCGAAATTTCATAGACATGGTATTCATGTTCGCTGATTGACGAACCTGCAAATAGCATGTGGCCTATCCTCGCAGTTTTCAGAGGGACACACTTCATCTCTATAATTATCAATAGTTTCGTACTCACTGATGTCTGCGTCGTCATCTTGCTCGAGTAACAGATTCAATACCTTTCGTCTAGTGTCGTCATCTTCATACATAACCTCTCAATCATGGTCAACATAAAAGGCTCCATTTTATTTCTAAATTTTGATGTAACAGCTCTCGGATATCAAAAATTATTAATTTATTTGAAAACTTTAAGATGGCTGCTGTGCGCTTTATCCAGTGCAATAATCCTTTGACTAATGCAAGTGAGAGGATTTATAGGCTATAATGCCTCATGGCAAGATCCATCTCAATTACCCATTTGATTATGAGTTGCCGATTCTAATGTTCAAATATTTCGCCCAGCCACCATCATGAATGTATGGAGAGAGTGTTATTTTGCCACGGCCATACTAGGCCACATACCTTGACACTCATTTCGTTACTGTAGCTCCTAACTGTTCAGCATTATTTAATTTAATATTTGATAACTTCAAGATGGCTGAGCGCAATGGCACTCTCATCTAGTCTTCACGTTGGTAAGAAATAGTCCTCAGGTATGAGCATTGATTCATTGGATCATACGTTATGGAATATAATCCTTGCATGATTCGCACTGCCGTCATCGCACAATGGTTTGGCTTACGACATTGTAATTTGGGTGCAAGACACTTTACGCATGGAGGTATGCTTTTTCAAAATTTGGCAGAGATCTAATAATAAAATAATGTTATTGGTTTTACGTCCCTTTTAACTACACTGGCTTTTAGAGAGGCAGAGATCTGATGACTGGATTAGTCGTAATTAGATTTAAGCTTTGGACATTTTGTTAGCTGCCATTTTTTTTATTTTTTATAAAATGGTGGCGATATACGACATGACACTGAGGTGCACTTTGCTAGTGCTACTTCTGTACCAAACTTGATACACTCAACGCCATTTTGTGAGAGTAAAAAGAAAACTTCCATTGTGTAAGAAATCAGCCTACTGATCTATGATGCATTGTGTTTGGAGGAATTTCATGGAAATGGGGACCAAACAAATGTTTCCTTTATTTTTTGATTCCACAATGTAAGCTTAGAAGTTATGTGTACGTTGTAATTCCACCTATGGAATGGACTTAATGATTGAAGCAAATAATTTCTTTGCAGGATAATACTGACTTTACTGGGGATATTCAGACTGAAGAATGTCCCTCCCCAGAGTTTGCTCCATGCATCAAAATAGAAACAGCGTCTTCGGATTTCCAAGAAGTATGTCCTTTATTGTGTTACTACTTTATGCCAAAATGCAAGGCATGACCTGTTATTCATCACCTTATCAACAAATTGTATTAAGGGATACAGAATTGATTTTCACAACAGTATTGATGATAAATGAAGCGTTCGACTGTTAAGTCGTTTAATGTATGAAATTTAAAATATCTGATCCATGTGGGATTTGAACCTGTGGCGTGGGGATGAGCACACTGTTTCTATGACCTCTGAACTCATGGGGTATACCTCTATATTCTCATTTGCTAAAGTTATAATCTTAATATGAAGTACTTTTAGGAGTTCAAAGAAAAACATATTGTTCTTGTTTTTTTTTAGAGCGTATGGCTGCTAGTGCCGAGAGTGTCCGAGGACATGTTCGGCTCGCCAGTTTTGTAGCTGCTTCGAGGCGGACACCCAATGGGTGAGCTACACTTACCGTCGCGTGTATAGTGTTGTCTAGGGAGGAAAGTTTGAATGTAAGGACGAGGCGTTGGTAGGTAGCGGCTGTGGCCTATAGTTAGGGACCAACCCCGGCATTTGCCTGGAAGGAAGATGGGAAACCACAGGAGACCATCTGCAAGGTTGCCGGCGAGGGGATTCGAACCTCCTCGCCTCCTGGATGTGAGCGACTACCAGCAGTCATGCCGTAACGACCACGGTTAACTCAACCGGTCTTGGTTTGGTGAAATATATGTACTCTGGTCAGAGGGCTGAAACATGATGCTCTCATAAGGGCAACATAGAAGAGTTGGGTTCAACTACCTCCGGCATCCTAGAAGTGGCTTTCCGTGGTTCCCCACTTCTCCTCCAGGCCAATGTTGGGTGGCTCCTAACTTAAGGTCACAGCTACTTCCTTACAAAACCTCATCTGAATTACAAATACAGCCATTGCAATAATACAGGTATCTGACAAATTCCATACACACACCGAAGTACACGGGGTTACATGACCACGGTATCGCAAATCCCCTAAAGATTCAACAACAACAGTTGTTCTGAGCCCGAAACATGTACGCACAAACAATGTAATACCAATAAAACATGTCTATAAACTATGTGGATCCTTAGAGCAATTGTAGATTATCAATATTGATAACAATTAACAAACCACAATGGTTTTTATCAAAGCTGTACATAGGAAGATATTTATTTTAGCATGGCCGCTGTGCGCTTAATTCATTGTGATAAATGTATCTCTAACAGTTCTCAAGGCTCTTATACAATACTCCTCCCCTATCATGTTCTGCCTTATTAGTGCAGTAACATCCAGAGTTACCCATTAGTATACATAAATTGCAAGCCCAGCCAACATTTTGAATCTATAGAGTCACTGTTCCTTTGCTTTTGCCATACAAATCGACATAAAAGGCTCCATTTTATTTCAAAATTTTGATGTTACAGCTCTCGGATACCAAAACTTTTGACATTTTTCAGATGGCCACTGTGCGCTATGTTTAGTTCGATAATATTTTGACTTACGCAAATGGGAGGATCTATATGATATCTCGTGGCAAAATTTGTCCTTATTACATAATTCTATTCTGAGTTGTCGATTCTAATGTTCTATTAGTTCGTGCAGCCGCCATCATTAATGTATGGAGAGTCTGTTCTTTTTCCCCGGCCATACTAGGCAACATAATATTATATCATCCTACCTCGTCCTTAAGTTTCGTTACGGTTGCTCTTAAGTGTTTTTAAATTTTTTGATAACTTAAAGATGGTGGCTGCACGAAATAGTCATCACGTTCGTAAGAAATAGTCCTCAGGTATTATGAGCATTGATTCATTGGATCATATGTTATGGATTATAATCCTTTCAGGATTCATACGGCCACCATCTTGTAATTATTGTGTTTAAGATTTAGTAAAATGGGTTCAAGATGTTTTGCGCATGAGGTGTGCCTTTTTAATATTTGGCAGAGATCCAATGACTGGATTGGTCGTAATTCAATTTAAAATTGGGACATTTTGGTGGCCAGCATTTTGTTTAGGAAGAGATGGTGGCGATATATGACATAACACTCAGGTGCCCTTGGCCAGTGCTACCTTTGTACCAAATTTGATACCGTACACTTAAAGTCATTTTGCATTCTATACGTTATTAGGCCTATTGATCTATGTCTTCTGTGATTCATTGTGTTTGGATAAATTTCAAGGAAATGGGAAATAAACAAAAGTTAACTTAATTTTTTTGATTCCATCAGAGTAAGTTTACAACTTATGTGTAAGTTGTAATTCCACCTATGCAAAGGAATATATGTATAAAACAAATCATTCCTCTGCAGGATAATACTGACCTTACTGGGGATATTCAGACTGAAGAATGTCCCACACCAGAGTTCGTTCCATGCATCAAAATGGAAACAGCATCTGCAGAATTTAGAGAGGTAAGTCCCTTATCGTGTTACTACTTTACCTGCTCTTCATCTCCATATCACCAAATGTTTAGGGATTACAGAATTCATTTTCCAACAGTATTGATGATAAATTACTTTTCGGGCATGTAATGTAGAGCGAGTGCAATTTTTTTGATGAAAGACAGAGAATTAAAATATCTGACCCATATGGAACTTTGACCTGCTCCCTGCAGCTGTCCATGCTGTTGTTCTGACCACTGAGCTAATGGAGGAAATATCTAAATTCTCATTTCCTCAAGTTACATAATATGAAGGACATGGAGGAGTTCATAGGTATACCAATTTTTTTTTTTTTGTTTGGCCAATTATTTACTGTGGCAGAGGGTTGGAACGAGATATTCTAATAAGGGAAGCACAGGGGAGGTGGGTTTAACTAACTCAGCCATCCTGGAGGTGGATTTCCATGGTTTACTACTTCAAATTCCAGGCAATTGCTGGGATGGTTCTAACTAGTGAAATGACAACCCCAGTTCTGAGCTGCCAAGTACTTAGACATGCATATAAACATAAAAGTAATAAATACTTGAAGATATGAGATAAAAGTAAGAGATTAATAATATAGTCCTATGGAGAACCTAATTAGCCCTTGAGAAATCTTTCTTACCATACATCGTATTGATTACATGGGCTAAGTACCTCTGACCCTTATTATTCTCCTCAGTTCTTCAGTGTGAGAGAGTAGGAGGAATGAGATTCTGTGTGGCAGTAATTTTTACGCCCAGATGCCCTTCTGTCCAGCTGTTATCAGGTGTTAATGAGGATTAAAATACAGGGTCATCGAAAAATAATGCCAACATTTCAAAAAATTATAGCACCGAAACCCTTGATGTTAAACGTGTAATTCTTTCACTGAACGCCAGCTGGTTAAATTAAGTTTTGTTTTGGAGGGGACGTGACCTTGCTATGCGCACACTAGATGCGCAGTAGCCAAGGTCGGCCGGGGGCGCATGCGCCAATGAAGTACCGACCTCTCCCCTTTGGATATTTTTTTTCTGGGGGTACATTAAAAA
The DNA here is from genome assembly GCA_946902985.2 of Meconema thalassinum. Taxonomy (NCBI): domain Eukaryota; kingdom Metazoa; phylum Arthropoda; class Insecta; order Orthoptera; family Tettigoniidae; genus Meconema; species Meconema thalassinum. The sequence goes on from OX336396.1 coordinate 275,080,392, forward strand.
CATGGTATATGAAGAAAAAATTCGGGTTTTGGAGCACCTGCGGGAGTGAATTTCTGTCGCCATCTTGACAGTTACTCCTGAAATGATTGCACGTACCAATCCAGCCATTGGGAAAGCGTGCGTTCAATGCTGATGTTGGTGGTCGGCCTGGCCTAGATTTTTTTCTCTACAGTCCCTGTTTCCTTAAACTGATTAAACCATCGAATTACAGCTTTGTAATTAGGTGCAGTTTGTCGGGCGGTGCAGTCATTGGTGCACGCGCCCCCGGCCAACCTTGGCTACTGCGCATCTAGTGTGCGCATAGCAAGGTCACGTCCCCTCCAAAACAAAACTTACTTTAACCAGCTGGCGTTCCGTGAAAGAATTACACGTTTAACATAAAGGGTTTCGGTGCTATAATTTTTTGAAATGTTGACATTATTTTTCGATGACCCTGTAATGAAGTATAGTACGGAGTTGGAAAGAAGTGACCATAGTATTATACGAGTTACCGTCGCAGCATTTGCCTGGACATAGAAATAGGGAACCAAGGAGAACCATTTCAAGGTTGTCCAATGTTGGGGATCACACCTAATTCCTTTATTGCAGTGTTTCATGAAAAACGTGTTATACATTATTGTATAGGTTACGGTATGTATCTGAATATTTATACCTTCATTGTCAAATGATGTGGTGGTACAAATATTCAAGGCCTAGTCCATGATACATGAACATGGCCCCTTATATTCTTTCAGCTAAAAAAAAATAAAAAAAATATTTTCCTTAAAGATATTATATCCATTAAGACATTGATCTCACTTTGTCTTTAGAGGAGTGATGGCTTGATATGTTACAGAACTAGGGAGGACATAACAATCATCTCCATCAGTATAATTTGGTGGAAAGTATGAAACTAGTGTCTGGTAGTTAAGCAAATATACAGTGCCGCTCTGAGCTCGTGATCCCTGCAAGGAATGTGACAGCACCACCTGCGTCACATCAGCGGGCAGCCTGACAGGGGCTACTACTACTAACGGTACAGGAAACATTTACTTACCAGATGAAGGTGTTCACAGTGGAGTTGCTAGTTCAGACTCGCATCCAGATTCAGCTTCACTGGAAACTGTGTTGTCAGAAGAACTAGAAACATCGCTATCACTCGAATTTCTGCTGGTGTATATTGGTACAATGCCACCTGCACGCCCAATGCTTTCATAATAGCATTCGGAAACGTTTCCTTGTCTCGCACTCAGCAGCGCTCTCCCTCACACTCTACTTTCCCTCCCTCAACCTTCCCCTCCCGCCAGGGATCATGATCTGGGAGCCGCACTGTATCTTTACTTCAATTGAACAGTGCTATACAATTACTTGTTTTGCTATTATGATGATAGTAAAGAAATATATTTTTCCACCTCATTCCCAGGATATGAAGGAAGAAATCAAGCATGAAGAAAGTGATGCAAGTGGAAAGCATTCAAATGAGTAAGTAGACACTATAATAACGAATGTGTTATTCCACCTTTTTGAATGTATAACTATAGGGTTTCTTTGCAGAAAATGAAATTTGTTTTTGTATCTGCCATTGAAATTATTTTTGCTGGCAGTCTCATTACAGAAGAGGATGTTAATATTAACTTTATATTTAGCAACCCACAATGTATCTGTTCTCATACAGTTCTCACTGACTTATGTATTTAAGAAACATTCCTTAGTCTGCTGATAGGAGCTATTTCTGACTTGTATAAGCCCTTTAATTTGGTTGGTACTATTATGCATACCGCAGGGATAAGAGTATGACTGTGATATTAGTGTTGTAAGGAACGTCCACTACTTTTAACCTCCCCCATTTTGCTACTGTGTCCTCAGCCTCATACGACTTTTTTGTAACCAAAACTGTGAGCGTAAATTGCATCCTCTTCACTCGATATTGCTGGAAATAAATCAATTCAAATATCTACTGCAACTAATCTTAAATTCTCGGAGGAATTAAGTAATTTGCCTGTTATCAATATGTCCAACATAAGTTACTGGGGTGATCGTAGGTTTACTGTTTAAAGCTTGAGATTTCAAGATATCATATGGTGTGTGCTATAAAACTCACCAGCTTCTCGACCCAATTAAGGGTTGTCCCTTCCTTGTGTCTGAGGAGTCTTTATGGTAGGTCAAGACATACACTTTGGGCAGACAGGTCTTGCGGTCAGTGTTCTCCTAAAGAAGCACAGCAGGCTCGTCAGACTGAGTCAGCTGGGTAAATCGACTCTTGCAGATATGTATTATTGGAGTATTTGATAACGCTGATCGGAGTAAGTTGTTTGACATTTTGAAAACGATTGGAAAAAAGTACAGGGGTAGAAAGAAGAGAGTCGTTTCTGTAGACTGGTAATGAAGAGAAGAGATGTGTTGGTAGGACACATACTAAGACACCCATGAATAGCAAAGTTAGTTATGGACGGAAAAGTCAAGGATAAGAACTGTAAGGGTATACAAAGGTTAGAATATGCTAAACAGATTGCCTCGGATGTAGGATGTGGTAGCTATGTAGAGATGAAACGATTAGCTCAGGACAAGGGAGCATGGATTGCTGCATCAAACCAGTCGAAAGACTGAAGACTCAAACAACAACATTGGAATATAGGTTTTTACGGCCAAGTAATGAAACTCCAGCAAATATTCTAGGTTTTTGCCGTGACTGTAGCGGGGTTTCCCCTAAGTGCGCCAAGTTAGGCTCATCAGCGGGCTGTTGGTTCACACTGCGTGGAACGCCGCTGGGGTAGTGGACATCTAGGCCACCCTCTTTTGTAGCTTCTTCATGGGCGATGTTGGCATAGCTATCTCATTCCTGAAGTTGACATCTCGGTTGGTCTTTCATCGTTCCAGGTACCGATCCTACCTAGCAAAGCTATCTGATCACGCCCCCCAGGGGCTCACTTCTAGTGGGACGTGGGTTGGCGACCACAGAACCCCAGCTGAGTCTGGCATTGCTTCCACTTACTTATGCCGGACTCCTCTCTGTCTTCTTTCCTGTCGGCCTCCCTTGGTCAACTCTTTTTCTCTTCCGACCCCGACGGTATTAGGGTATCCGAGGCCTAGGGAGTCTTTTCCTTTCCCGCCTTAATTGGCCTTTCTCTTATCTTTCCGAATCCCTCATCCTTCAAGGGTTCCGCCTTCTTTTTCTTTTACATTTTGTATGTCTTTTTCGCTTCCAATTACATTTTGTACGTCTTTTGCAATCTAAATTCCGTTTTGTGAGGTGTTGTTATTTTTTTATTTTTTAATCTAAATTGCATTTTGCACATACTTTCAATCTAAATTGCATTTTGTAAGCATTTTGATTTTCACTTGCATTTTGTGAGTATTTTGAATTTCAATTGCATTTTGTAAGTATTTTCAACCCTAATTGCATTTTCTGGCATTTTCAATCTAAATTGCATTTTTGCAAGTATTTTGAATCTAAATTGCAATTCGTGGGTATTTTGAATTTCAATTCAATTTTGTAAGTATCTATCTGTCATCTGTCTGATCACTGATTGAACGGATGCTGTCACCTAGTTGAATGAAATATAAGTGTTTCACCCTACTTTGATATTCAGCGCAATGCTGGAAATATCCTATCTAAGAGACATCTCTCCTCTTCTTGTAATTCGTTGTGCCTTAAGCCTGAGTCATCTTGGTTATCAATAGCCTAGGATGTTGAATGACCGTACCTCGCCATATGCTTTTAATATGGTCACTCGAATGGAGCCTTGCATTTTGTGTCACTGCAGCAGACACAAGGCCTTGTGGTAATTTTCCTTGGGCCTAAAACTGAACAATGGTTGTAAGGGGCAGATACATGAATTCTCTGATTGTGATCTGACATGCTTTCTTTCTTCACATAAGTGTTTACAACTGATCTGCCATTAAAAGCGCTAGCAGTTTCATCAGTATTCCTACGTTGCTAATCATGATAGGCCTATGCATTAATTTTATGGGCATTAGTTCTCAAATGAGCTCTGAATTTTGAAACATCTATGTCCTTTTTACAATACTCACAGGATCTCACTATTTTCGCTGCAATGCTCTTTGCTTCATAATTTGTACTTCTCCGTTCATTTGTTATTTTCAGACCTAGTGCATATTGTGTGGAGATTTGAGACTTGTTTGGTAGAAGCTTTGAGAAGTTTCAATGCGTGTGTTGTGAAAGCGCATCCTTTCTGTTAAATATCATCATCATTAGTCTTTTAACTCATTGCTGAGCATCGTGACCTCATTTCTTCACTTCATTGGTAACTTGACGAGACATTTCCATCCTAAGCTCTATTCAGCCCTTCTTAAGATATCGTGAAGAGCTAGGCCGGTGATCTTCATTGCTTGGTCTAACCATCTACTTGTTGTTCTACCTCTTGGTCTAGTACCCTCAATTTTGCCTTGTAGAATGTTTTTTTTCTTTCTAAATTGTCTCCTTGTCTCCTCAAAGTGTGTCCCAGTAATTGGAGGTAACTTTCACTCACACGGGAAGATAAACGTTTTGTGATGTTCAGTTCTTCTATAATGGAGGCATTAGTTCTTCTTTCTGTCCATGGTATACGTAGCATCCTCCGCCAACACCACATCTCAAAGGCATCTATTCGGCTTTTGTCATTAGCCTTCACAGTCCAGGTCTCACAACCGTATAAGAAAACAGGAAACACCAGTGATTTCACCAATCGCATTTTCACTGTTTTGGATAATGCCCGGTTCTGCCAGATCTTTGTAAGCAATCATGCACCAACTCCAGATCGTGTAGGCATCCTGTCATTTGAATTGGGCTGGGACTTGACTTTGTCGGTTGATAACCATCTGTTAAATATAGTTGAACAATATTTGCAAGCAAACGCAGCTGTTTGCATGTTTACTGTTTGGATGTCGATGTAAACTTTCTATCGTATAAATCACATGTGAACTTGTTTGTAAGTTTCTTTCAGAAGAACTTAAATTAGTAGTGGCTATGTAAAACTATGTCCAAGCCCATTAAATGAAACACCAACAACAATAAACTGCTCCTTTCTCACTCACTTTTTCTTTCTTCTCAGGGTCAAGCAACTAAACTGACATAGAATACACGGCATTTGTTTCCTACTCTGTCTAGTAAAGAGTGTACTTGGTTTATAAAACAGTCTGATTGAACATGCTCTGACTAGTTGGATGTTAGTCCTCTCGCAGCTGGTCGTAGGCAAGTTACCTCTTTGTAAAGCGACCGGGTTCAATTCCCGGTCAATGCTTTTGAGCTCTTCAAAGTGAAATGCCATATCCTGTGATTCGCATTTCTCGTGAAAGGGAGGTCCCGTGACCCGTAGCGAGATTAAATGTCACGTTAAACTGCAAGCTTCCTTCCTTTGTAAGGTGATAGTCATTGGTTTAAAAGTTAATCTGCTAGATCGTCAGTCCTCTCGTATATAATATTGATGACGCCATCCTACTGCCTCAGGGTATCCGTAGTGCATGGTGGCCATCTTGCCCAGTAGCCCCTGTGATAGCTATGACTCACCCTCCATTTGACCAACTGCTAGGTCATCAGTGTGTTCGTAATAATTATTGTTGACGTCATCCTACTACCTCAGGGTATCCGAAGTGCGTGGCGGCCTTTTTGCACAATAGCCCCTGAGCATACTTCGGTCTTCTTCTTCTTCTTTTGAGACCACAAAGGATCACTTTACCCAACCATTAGTTCGTCGACTTGTAGGAACTGTACGAGCCTTGCGGTCCTCCCAGTACTTCTTCATGCGTATTGATCGTCTTGCCCGTTCTTCGGCGGAAAATATTCTTGTAGGTATTTTCTTCTTTGTGAGTGGAAAATGAAACGTCATATTTTTAAAGTGCTGTAGTTAAACTTTTCTTATTTGCAGCATCTTCTGTCGTTAGGCCAATTTCTTTTAAGTCCTCTCTGATTTCTTTTAACCATCGGCATCCAGTTGTTGTGTTTTTTGCAGGGCTGGATAACTTAACATAATGGCCTTGAATAACGAATTGTTTGGCGTTACGGTATACATCGCGTAACGTATAACAGAAAGTTTGTTGTAACGTTATTCATACGAAGAACGAATAAACGGATACTGTATATATACCGTTATTTTAAATATTTTATTATCATACCGGATAGCATTTTAGTTATCGCAGGAGACACAAGTCGAATAACGTTATTGGCGTTGTAACACAATCAAATGTACCCCATTCACTCAGTTGTTTTAAATAACGTTATTGACAAGACCGGATAGCATTGTGTTATGCTGCATGCCTCGCAGGTCGAATAACGTTATTCGTGCTCTAACACGTCGCGAACAACTACAACTCATTCCGAACTTCAAATAACGTTATTCACTAGACCGGATAGCATTGTGTTATGCTGCATGCCTCGCAGGTCGAATAACGTTATTAACGTCGTGTTCTGTTGTATGGGTCCCGGGTTGAATAACGTTTTTAGCCTCGTACTAGGATCCAAATTTCAATAACGGTATTCTCCTACTAGTGTACGAATAGAAAGTTAACTATAAATGAATTCGAATTCGTAGTGCTGCCAGGTGACAAACAAGTAGCTCCGAGACCGACTAAAAAGCTTAATTTTCCATAAAATTTAAGATTCAAGCCAACGATTAAGTTAATCTATTTATGATGGGCCTATCGAGAATATAGACGAACTTAGGTTGGTAATAATAAACATTTCTATTTCGATTGAAATATATCTGAAGTAATGTATTCCAATACAGCTCTACAGTTGGCACCTTGGTGACTCTGACTATATTCTTAGTTCCATATCTTAAGGTAAAGAATGCTCATGCAAAATTTGGTAAAGTCCAATGGATAGTATGGACATTGCATGCTGTGAAATATTGGATGTATCAGTGCGAGTAAAATCATATTGGCAACAACGTCAAGAAGGCGTGCTCAGAATTAATCTGAATTATTCCTATATTTTATAGTGCCAATTTTGGATAAAATCCATTTCTTAGTATACAAGTTACATGCATTTAAAAATTGGCCCTATAAACAGGCTTAGAATTATGTTGGCAGCACTGATGTGCATTAGTTGCTCCCAAATAATCTAAAATTTCCGGAACTATTCGTGCGCAAAATTTAGAGCTGTTGGCTTGCATACTTTCTGATATATTGGTATTAGGATAAAGAGAGCGAGCATTTATTAACAAATAATAATAATGTTATTGGTTTTACGTCCATTTCAACTACTCTGGCTTTTAGAGACTCCGGGGTGCCGTAATTTTGTCCAGAAGGGGATCTTGAACGTGCCAGTAAATCTACTGACACGGCTCTCTGGCATTTGCGCACCCTCAAATGCCAGCTGACAGCGCCACGATACGAACGAGCAACCTTGGGCCCAGCAAGCGAGAACGTTACCCCTGAGCCACGCAGCCAGCCGCATTTATTAACAGTTGGCAGCCCTAATTGCTCTCAAGCATAAGCATAGTCATATCTGTTATAGTACACAAAGCACGTACGAAATTTGGTTACAATCCAATTGATAGTATAGATGTTGGATATACTTAAACATTGGACTTACCAGCAGGCTTAGAATCATCTTGGCAACACTGTCATATATGGGCTCCTTAAAATGTATCTGGAATTTTATTATCCCTGTGTGTGCTAATTTTGGAAAATTTCGCATTCATAACGTCTGAGATATCCAACGTAGAGCTTAAAAGTGAATTGTGATTTTTAGCAGTTGGTAACTCTGAAATCATTTTCAATTATGTCCCTGAGATATTCAGATATAGATATTTCCTTAAACCGAATTTGGTTTCGATAACTGCAGTCTTTTAGGGGTTGATAGGGGGAGACAAACAAAGACAGACAGACAGATATTTGCCTGGATGGATGCCATAAGTCTATCTCATCATCATTAAAAAAAAAGTGAAAAGTAAGCTAAAAATAGCACGTCGAATATACGATAGCTAATGTATAACATCCTACCTTGGTGCTTCGATACTGTGCTGACTAGTACCCTCTGCTTATGGACATATCACATGTGTTGTACCGCAATCATTGGCCATCAGCGTACAGATGTTACAGATCGTAACGTAAAAGCTTGTATACAAGCACAATTCCGGTATAGGCTTCAATAACGTTATTCGTACCTGCATTACGAGTTCTCATTGGCTCAGCTGCAAGAAATCAAAGATGGAGGAAACTTGTGGATTGAGAGTAATAGTTGCAGTTCATTGGTATTATTAAATGCAAATCAGTCATTTAGTTCCGTTACGTTGAATACAGGGAAAGGCACTGACTGATTAAACGCATTTCTGTCAGTATTTAAGATTTAACTGAAATCATTCGACATTTAGCCATATGGATGAAGCTGTGAACTTCCATAGAACGTGAAATGTGTACGAGTGCTAAGGCGTTAACTTGGTACTTAATGGGTCCTGGGTTCGAGACGCTCCATGGGTAGAATTTTTATTCTTTTTGAATTATTTCGTTGTGTCAACACTACTGTGCGATGCAACTTTTCAACTTCGATTTACTCGCATGATCTAGGGGGGCGATGTTAATAATGGATATTGGTAGGGAAAAATCATTCTATATTATCAGTCGAATTTGTACATTCCCAATCAAAACCATGAATATTTGTACTATTCGTGAAACTAATATAATTTTCACAGCACTGATTACTCCACAGTAAAATAATAATAATAATAATAATAACAATAATATGAAGTAGTTCCGTGACGATCTAATGAACCTAATTTTCTTTATATTCAAGATTCATGCCAATGATTAATCTACATAGAACTATCTAGAATAATGACGAGATTAAGTTGGTAATACTAACTTTTCTATTTAGATTGGAATATATCTGAATTAATGTATTCCAATACAGCTCTACAGTTGGCAACCATGGTGACTCGGAATATATTCTTAGTTCCATATCTTAAGGTACATAATGCACATACAAAATTTGGTTGAAGTCCAATGGATAGCATGAACGTTGCATGCTGTGAAATATTGGATGTATCAGTGCGAGTAAATTCATATTGGCAACAACGTCAAGAAGGCGTGCTCAGAATTAATCTGAATTATTCCTATATTCTATAGTGCCAATTTTGGATAAAATCCATTTCTTAGTATAGAAGTTACATGCATTTAAAAATTGGCCCCATAAACAGGCTTAGAATTATGTTGGCAGCACTGATGTGCATTAGTTGCTCCCAAATAATCTAAAATTTCCGGAACTATCCATGCGCAAAATTTAGAGCTGTGGCTTGCATACTTTCTTATATATTGGTATTAGGATAAAGAGAGTGAGCATTTATTAACAAATAATAAAAATGTTATTGGTTTTACGTCCCTTTTAACTACTCTGGCTTTTAGAGACTCCGGGGTGCCGTAATTTTGTCCAGAAGGGGATCTTCAACGTGCCATTAAATCTACTGACACGGCTCTCTCGCATTTTCGCACACTCAAATGCCAGCTGACTGCGCCAGGATATGAACCTGCAACCTTGGGCCCAGCAAGCGAGAACGTTACCCCTGAGCCACGCAGCCAGCCGCATTAATTAACAGTTGGCAGCCCTAATGGCTCTCAATTATAAGCATAGTCATATCTGTTATAGTACACAAAGCACGTACGAAATTTGGTTAAAATCCAATTGATAGTATAGATGTTAGATGTACTTAAACATTGGACTTATCAGCAGGCTTAGAATCATCTTGGCAACACTGTCATATATGGGCTCCTTAAAATATATCTGGAATGTTATTATCCCTGTGTGAGCTAATTTTGGAAAATTTCGCATGCATAACGTCTGAGATATCCATCGTAGAGCTTAAAAGTGAATTGTGATTTTTAGCAGTTGGTAACTCTGAAATCATTTTCAATGATGTCCCTGAGATATTCAGATATATATTTCCTTAAACCGAATTTGGTTTCGATAACTGCAATCTTTTAGGGGTTGATAGGGGGAGACACACAAAGACAGACAGACAGACATTTGCCTGGATCGATGCCGTAAGTCTATCACATCATCATTAAAAAAAAGTGAAAAGTAAGCTAAAAATAGCACGTAGAATATACGATAGCTAATGTATAACATCCTACCTTAGGTGCTTCGATACTGTGCTGACCAGTACCCTCTGCTTATGGACATTTCACATGTGTTGTACCGCAATCATTGGCCATCAGCGTTCAGATGTTACAGATCGTAACGTAAAAGCTTGTATACAAGCACAATTCCGGTATAGGCTTCAATAACGTTATTCGTACCTGCATTACGAGTTCTTATTGGCTCAGCTGCAAGAAATCAAAGATGGAGGAAACTTGTTGATTGAGATTAATAGTTGCAGTTCATTGGCATTATTAATGCAAATCAGTCATTTAGTTCCGTTACGTTGAATACAGGAAAAGGCACTGACTGATTAAACGCATTTCTGACAGTATTTAAGATTTAACTGACTTCATTCGACATTTAGCCATATGGATGAAGCTGTGAACCTACATTGAACGTGAAATGTGTACGAGTGCTAAGGCGTTAACTTGGTACCTAATGGGTCCTGGGTTCGAGACGCTCTATGGCCGGAATTTTTATTCTTTTTGAATTATTTCGTTGTGTCAACTATACTGTGTGATGCAACTTTTCAACTTCGATTTACTCGCATGATCTAGGGGGGCGATGTTAATAATGGATATTGGTAGGGAAAAATCATTCTATTTTATCATTCGAATTTGTACTTTCCCAATCAAAACCATGAATATTTGTACTATTCGTGAAACTAATATAATTTTCACAGCACTGATTACTCCACAGTAAAATAATAATAATAATAATAACAATAGTATGAAGTAGTTCCGTGACGATCTAATGAACCTAATTTTCTTTATATTTATGATTCATGACAATGATTAATCTTTATAGAACTATCTAGAATAATGACGATATTAAGTTGGTAATACTAACTTTTCTATTTAGATTGGAATATATCTGAAGTAATGTATTCCAATACAGCTCTACAGTTGGCAGCCTTGGTGACTGTGAATAAATTCTTAGTTCCATATTTTAAGGTACAGAATGCACATACAAAATTTGGTTGAAGTCCAATGGATAGTATGAACGTTGCATGCTGTGAAATATTGGATGTATCAGTGCGAGTAAAATCATATTGGCAACAACGTCAAGAAGGCGTGCTCAGAATTAATCTGAATTATTCCTGTATTTTATAGTGCCAATTTTGGATAAAATCCATTTCTTAGTATAGAAGTTACATGCAATTAAAAATTGGCCCTATAAACAGGCTTAGAATTATGTTGGCAGCACTGATGTGCATTAGTTGCTCCCAAATAATCTAAAATTTCCGGAACTATCCGTGCGCAAAATTTAGAGCTGTGGCTTGCATACTATCTTATATATTGGTATTAGGATAAAGAGAGTGAGCATTTATTAACAAATAATAAAAATGTTATTGGTTTTACGTCCCTTTTAACTACTCTGGCTTTTAGAGACTCCGGGGTGCCGTAATTTTGTCCAGAAGGGGATCTTCAACGTGCCAGTAAATCTACTGACACGGCTCTCTCGCATTTTCGCACACTCAAATGCCAGCTGACTGCGCCAGGATATGAACCTGCAACCTTGGGCCCAGCAAGCGAGAACGTTACCCCTGAGCCACGCAGCCAGCCGCATTAATTAACAGTTGGCAGCCCTAATGGCTCTCAAGTATAAGCATAGTCATATCTGTTATAGTACACAAAGCACGTACGAAATTTGGTTAAAATCCAATTGATAGTATAGATGTTAGATGTACCTTAACATTGGACTTATCAGCAGGCTTAGAATCATCTTGGCAACACTGTCATATATGGGCTCCTTAAAATGTATCTGGAATTTTATTACCCCTGTGTGTGCTAATTTTGGAAAATTTTGCATGCATAACGTCTGAGATATCCAACGTAGAGCTTAAAAGTGAATTGTGATTTTTAGCAGTTGGTAACTCTGAAATCATTTTCAATTATGTCCCTGAGATATTCAGATATAGATATTTCCTTAAACCGAATTTGGTTTCGATAACTGCAGTCTTTTAGGGGTTGATAGGGGAAGACACACAAAGACAGACAGACATTTACCTGGATCGATGCCATAAGTCTATCTCATCATCATTAAAAAAAAAGTGAAAAGTAAGCTAAAAATAGCACGTCGAATATACGATAGCTAATGTATAACATCCTACCTTAGGTGCTTCGATACTGTGCTGACTAGTACCCTCTGCTTATGGACATTTCACATGTGTTGTACCGCAATCATTGGCCATCAGCGTACAAATGTTACAGATCGTATCGTAAAAGCTTGTATACAAGCACAATTCCGGTATAGGCTTCAATAACGTTATTCGTACCTGCATTACGAGTTCTCATTGGCTCAGCTGCAAGAAATCAAAGATGGAGGAAACTTGTGGATTGAGATTAATAGTTGCAGTTCATTGGCATTATTAATGCAAATCAGTCATTTAGTTCCGTTACGTTGAATACAGGGGAAGGCACTGACTGATTAAACGCATTTCTGTCAGTATTTAAGATTTAACTGAAATCATTCGACATTTAGCCATATGGATGAAGCTGTGAACCTCCATAGAACGTGAAATCTGTACGAGTGCTAAGGCGTTAACTTGGTACCTAATGGGTCCCGGGTTCGAGACGCTCCATGGCCAGAATTTTTATTCTTTTTGAATTATTTCGTTGTGTCAACACTACTGTGCGATGCAACTTTTCAACTTCGATTTACTCGCATGATCTAGGGGGGCGATGTTAATAATGGATATTGGTAGGGAAAAATCATTCTATTTTATCATTCGAATTTGTACTTTCCCAATCAAAACCATGAATATTTGTACTATTCGTGAAACTAATATAATTTTCACAGCACTGATTACTCCACAGTACAATAGTAATAATAATAATAATAATAATAATATTAACAATAATATGAAGTAGTTCCGTGACGATCTAAAGGACCTAATTTTCTTTATATTTAAGATTCATGCCAATGATTAATCTACATAGACCTATCTAGAATAATGACGAGATTAAGTTGGTAATACTAACTTTTCTATTTAGATTGGAATATATCTGAAGTAATGTATTCCAATACAGCTCTACAGTTGGCAACCATGGTGACTCGGAATATATTCTTAGTTCCATATCTTAAGGTACAGAACGCACATACCAAATTTGGTTGAAGTCCAATGGATAGTATGAACGTTGCATGCTGTGAAATATTGGATGTATCAGTGCGAGTAAAATCATATTGGCAACAACGTCAAGAAGGCGTGCTCAGAATTAATCTGAATTATTCCTATATTTTATAGTGCCAATTTTGGATAAAATCCATTTCTTAGTATAGAAGTTACATGCAATTAAAAATTGGCCCTATAAACAGGCTTAGAATTATGTTGGCAGCACTGATGTGCATTAGTTGCTCCCAAATAATCTAAAATTTCCGGAACTATCCGTGCGCAAAATTTAGAGCTGTGGCTTGCATACTATCTTATATATTGGTATTAGGATAAAGAGAGTGAGCATTTATTAACAAATAATAAAAATGTTATTGGTTTTACGTCCCTTTTAACTACTCTGGCTTTTAGAGACTCCGGGGTGCCGTAATTTTGTCCAGAAGGGGATCTTCAACGTGCCAGTAAATCTACTGACACGGCTCTCTCGCATTTTCGCACACTCAAATGCCAGCTGACTGCGCCAGGATATGAACCTGCAACCTTGGGCCCAGCAAGCGAGAACGTTACCCCTGAGCCACGCAGCCAGCCGCATTAATTAACAGTTGGCAGCCCTAATGGCTCTCAATTATAAGCATAGTCATATCTGTTATAGTACACAAAGCACGTACGAAATTTGGTTAAAATCAAATTGATAGTATAGATGTTAGATGTACTTAAACATTGGACTTATCAGCAGGCTTAGAATCATCTTGGCAACACTGTCAACTCCTTAAACTCCTTAACTCCAACTCCTTAAAATATATCTGGAATGTTATTATCCCTGTGTGAGCTAATTTTGGAAAATTTCGCATGCATAACGTCTGAGATATCCATCGTAGAGCTTAAAAGTGAATTGTGATTTTTAGCAGTTGGTAACTCTGAAATCATTTTCAATTATGTCCCTGAGATATTCAGATATATATTTCCTTAAACCGAATTTGGTTTCGATAACTGCAATCTTTTAGGGGTTGATAGGGGGAGACACACAAAGACAGACAGACAGACATTTGCCTGGATCGATGCCGTAAGTCTATCACATCATCATTAAAAAAAAGTGAAAAGTAAGCTAAAAATAGGACGTAGAATATACGATAGCTAATGTATAACATCCTACCTTAGGTGCTTCGATACTGTGCTGACCAGTACCCTCTGCTTATGGACATTTCACATGTGTTGTACCGCAATCATTGGCCATCAGCGTTCAGATGTTACAGATCGTAACGTAAAAGCTTGTATACAAGCACAATTCCGGTATAGGCTTCAATAACGTTATTCGTACCTGCATTACGAGTTCTTATTGGCTCAGCTGCAAGAAATCAAAGATGGAGGAAACTTGTTGATTGAGATTAATAGTTGCAGTTCATTGGCATTATTAATGCAAATCAGTCATTTAGTTCCGTTACGTTGAATACAGGAAAAGGCACTGACTGATTAAACGCATTTCTGACAGTATTTAAGATTTAACTGACTTCATTCGACATTTAGCCATATGGATGAAGCTGTGAACCTACATTGAACGTGAAATGTGTACGAGTGCTAAGGCGTTAACTTGGTACCTAATGGGTCCTGGGTTCGAGACGCTCTATGGCCAGAATTTTTATTCTTTTTGAATTATTTCGTTGTGTCAACTATACTGTGTGATGCAACTTTTCAACTTCGATTTACTCGCATGATCTAGGGGGGCGATGTTAATAATGGATATTGGTAGGGAAAAATCATTCTATTTTATCATTCGAATTTGTACTTTCCCATCAAAACCATGAATATTTGTACTATTCGTGAAACTAATATAATTCTCACAGCACTGATTACTCCACAGTACAATAGTAATAATAATAATAATAATAATATTAACAATAATATGAAGTAGTTCCGTGACGATCTAAAGGACCTAATTTTCTTTATATTTAAGATTCATGCCAATGATTAATCTACACAGACCTATCTAGAATAATGACGAGATTAAGTTGGTAATACTAACTTTTCTATTTAGATTGGAATATATCTGAAGTAATGTATTCCAATACAGCTCTACAGTTGGCAACCATGGTGACTCGGAATATATTCTTAGTTCCATATCTTAAGGTACAGAACGCACATACAAAATTTGGTTGAAGTCCAATGGATAGTATGAACGTTGCATGCTGTGAAATATTGGATGTATCAGTGCGAGTAGAATCATATTGGCAACAACGTCAAGAAGGCGTGCTCAGAATTAATCTGAATTATTCCTATATTTTATAGTGCCAATTTTGGATAAAATCCATTTCTTAGTATAGAAGTTACATGCAATTAAAAATTGGCCCTATAAACAGGCTTAGAATTATGTTGGCAGCACTGATGTGCATTAGTTGCTCCCAAATAATCTAAAATTTCCGGAACTATTCGTGCGCAAAATTTAGATCTGTTGGCTTACATACTTTCTATTATATTGGTATTAGGATAAAGAGAGTGAGCATTTATTAACAAATAATAATAATGTTATTGGTTTTACGTCCCTTTTAACTACTCTGGCTTTTAGAGACTCCGGGGTGCCGTAATTTGGTCCAGAAGGGGATCTTCAACGTGCCAGCAAATCTACTGACACGGCTCTGTGGCATTTGCGCACCCTCAAATGCCAGCTAACTGCGCCAGGATACGAACCTTGGGCCCAGCAAGCGAGAACGTTACCCATGAGCCACGCAGCCAGCCGCATTAATTAACAGTTGGCAGCCCTAATGGCTCTCAAGTATAAGCATAGTCATATCTGTTATAGTACACAAACCACGTACGAAATTTGGTTAAAATCCAATTGATAGTATAGATGTTAGATGTACCTTAACATTGGACTTATCAGCAGGCTTAGAATCATCTTGGCAACACTGTCATATATGGGCTCCTTAAAATGTATCTGGAATTTTATTATCCCTGTGTGTGCTAATTTTGGAAAATTTTGCATGCATAACGTCTGAGTTATCCAACGTAGAGCTTAAAAGTGAATTGTGATTTTTAGCAGTTGGTAACTCTGAAATCATTTTCAATTATGTCCCTGAGATATTCAGATATAGATATTTCCTTAAACCGAATTTGGTTTCGATAACTGCAGTCTTTTAGGGGTTGATAGGGGAAGACACACAAAGACAGACAGACATTTGCCTGGATCGATGCAATAAGTCTATCTCATCATCATTTAAAAAAAAGTGAAAAGTAAGCTAAAAATAGCACGTCGAATATACGATAGCTAATGTATAACATCCTACCTTAGGTGCTTCGATACTGTGCTGATTAGTACCCTCTGCTTATGGACATTTCACATGTGTTGTACCGCAATCATTGGCCATCAGCGTACAAATGTTACAGATCGTAACGTAAAAGCTTGTATACAAGCACAATTCCGGTATAGGCTTCAATAACGTTATTCGTACCTGCATTACGAGTTCTCATTGGCTCAGCTGCAAGAAATCAAAGATGGAGGAAACTTGTGGATTGAGATTAATAGTTGCAGTTCATTGGCATTATTAATGCAAATCAGTCATTTAGTTCCGTTACGTTGAATACAGGGAAAGGCACTGACTGATTAAACGCATTTCTGTCAGTATTTAAGATTTAACTGAAATCATTCGACATTTAGCCATATGGATGAAGCTGTGAACCTCCATAGAACGTGATATGTGTACGAGTGCTAAGGCGTTAACTTGGTACCTAATGGGTCCCGGGTTCGAGACGCTCCATGGCTAGAATTTTTATTCTTTTTGAATTATTTCGTTGTGTCAACACTACTGTGCGATGCAACTTTTCAACTTCGATTTACTCGCATGATCTAGGGGGGCGATGTTAATAATGGATATTGGTAGGGAGAAATCATTCTATTTTATCATTCGAATTTGTACTTTCCCAATCAAAACCATGAATATTTGTACTATTCGTGAAACTAATATAATTTTCACAGCACTGATTACTCCACAGTACAATAGTAATAATAATAATAATAATATTAACAATAATATGAAGTAGTTCCGTGACGATCTAAAGGACCTAATTTTCTTTATATTTAAGATTCATGCCAATGATTAATCTACATAGACCTATCTAGAATAATGACGAGATTAAGTTGGTAATACTAACTTTTCTATTTAGATTGGAATATATCTGAAGTAATGTATTCCAATACAGCTCTACAGTTGGCAACCATGGTGACTCGGAATATATTCTTAGTTCCATATCTTAAGGTACAGAACGCACATACTAAATTTGGTTCAAGTCCAATGGATAGTATGAACGTTGCATGCTGTGAAATATTGGATGTATCAGTGCGAGTAAAATCATATTGGCAACAACGTCAAGAAGGCGTGCTCAGAATTAATCTGAATTATTCCTATATTTTATAGTGCCAATTTTGGATAAAATCCATTTCTTAGTATAGAAGTTACATGCAATTAAAAATTGGCCCTATAAACAGGCTTAGAATTATGTTGGCAGCACTGATGTGCATTAGTTGCTCCCAAATAATCTAAAATTTCCGGAACTATTCGTGCGCAAAATTTAGATCTGTTGGCTTACATACTTTCTATTATATTGGTATTAGGATAAAGAGAGTGAGCATTTATTAACAAATAATAATAATGTTATTGGTTTTACGTCCCTTTTAACTACTCTGGCTTTTAGAGACTCCGGGGTGCCGTAATTTGGTCCAGAAGGGGATCTTCAACGTGCCAGCAAATCTACTGACACGGCTCTGTGGCATTTGCGCACCCTCAAATGCCAGCTGACTGCGCCAGGATACGAACCTTGGGCCCAGCAAGCGAGAACGTTACCCATGAGCCACGCAACCAGCCGCATTAATTAACAGTTGGCAGCCCTAATGGCTCTCAAGTATAAGCATAGTCATATCTGTTATAGTACACAAAGCACGTACGAAATTTGGTTAAAATCCAATTGATAGTATAGATGTTAGATGTACCTTAACATTGGACTTATCAGCAGGCTTAGAATCATCTTGGCAACACTGTCATATATGGGCTCCTTAAAATGTATCTGGAATTTTATTATCCCTGTGTGTGCTAATTTTGGAAAATTTCGCATGCATAACGTCTGAGTTATCCAACGTAGAGCTTAAAAATGAATTGTGATTTTTAGCAGTTGGTAACTCTGAAATCATTTTCAATTATGTCCCTGAGATATTCAGATATAGATATTTCCTTAAACCGAATTTGGTTTCGATAACTGCAGTCTTTTAGGGGTTGATAGGGGAAGACACACAAAGACAGACAGACATTTGCCTGGATCGATGCCATAAGTCTATCTCATCATCATTTTAAAAAAAGTGAAAAGTAAGCTAAAAATAGCACGTCGAATATACGATAGCTAATGTATAACATCCTACCTTAGGTGCTTCGATACTGTGCTGATTAGTACCCTCTGCTTATGGACATTTCACATGTGTTGTACCGCAATCATTGGCCATGAGCGTACAAATGTTACAGATCGTAACGTAAAAGCTTGTATACAAGCACAATTCCGGTATAGGCTTCAATAACGTTATTCGTACCTGCATTACGAGTTCTCATTGGCTCAGCTGCAAGAAATCAAAGATGGAGGAAACTTGTGGATTGAGATTAATAGTTGCAGTTCATTGGCATTATTAATGCAAATCAGTCATTTAGTTCCGTTACGTTGAATACAGGGAAAGGCACTGACTGATTAAACGCATTTCTGTCAGTATTTAAGATTTAACTGAAATCATTCGACATTTAGCCATATGGATGAAGCTGTGAACCTCCATAGAACGTGATATGTGTACGAGTGCTAAGGCGTTAACTTGGTACCTAATGGGTCCCGGGTTCGAGACACTCCATGGGTAGAATTTTTATTCTTTTTGAATTATTTCGTTGTGTCAACACTACTGTGCGATGCAACTTTTCAACTTCGATTTACTCGCATGATCTAGGGGGGCGATGTTAATAATGGATATTGGTAGGGAAAAATCATTCTATTTTATCATTCGAATTTGTACTTTCCCAATCAAAACCATGAATATTTGTACTATTCGTGAAACTAATATAATTTTCACAGCACTGATTACTCCACAGTACAATAGTAATAATAATAATAATAATATTAACAATAATATGAAGTAGTTCCGTGACGATCTAAAGGACCTAATTTTCTTTATATTTAAGATTCATGCCAATGATTAATCTACATAGACCTATCTAGAATAATGACGAGATTAAGTTGGTAATACTAACTTTTCTATTTAGATTGGAATATATCTGAAGTAATGTATTCCAATACAGCTCTACAGTTGGCAACCATGGTGACTCGGAATATATTCTTAGTTCCATATCTTAAGGTACAGAACGCACATACCAAATTTGGTTGAAGTCCAATGGATAGTATGAACGTTGCATGCTGTGAAATATTGGATGTATCAGTGCGAGTAAAATCATATTGGCAACAACGTCAAGAAGGCGTGCTCAGAATTAATCTGAATTATTCCTATATTTTATAGTGCCAATTTAGGATAAAATCCATTTCTTAGTATAGAAGTTACATGCAATTAAAAATTGGCCCTATAAACAGGCTTAGAATTATGTTGGCAGCACTGATGTGCATTAGTTGCTTCCAAATAATCTAAAATTTCCGGAACTATTCGTGCGCAAAATTTAGATCTGTTGGCTTACATACTTTCTATTATATTGGTATTAGGATAAACAGAGTGTGCATTTATTAACAAATAATAATAATGTTATTGGTTTTACGTCCCTTTTAACTACTCTGGCTTTTAGAGACTCCGGGGTGCCGTAATTTGGTCCAGAAGGGGATCTTCAACGTGCCAGCAAATCTACTGACACGGCTCTGTGGCATTTGCGCACCCTCAAATGCCAGCTGACTGCGCCAGGATACGAACCTTGGGCCCAGCAAGCGAGAACGTTACCCCTGAGCCACGCAGCCAGCCGCATTAATTAACAGTTGGCAGCCCTAATGGCTCTCAAGTATAAGCATAGTCATATCTGTTATAGTACACAAAGCATGTACGAAATTTGGTTAAAATCCAATTGATAGTATAGATGTTAGATGTACCTTAACATTGGACTTATCAGCAGGCTTAGAATCATCTTGGCAACACTGTCATATATGGGCTCCTTAAAATGTATCTGGAATTTTATTATCCCTGTGTGTGCTAATTTTGGAAAATTTCGCATGCATAACGTCTGAGATATCCAACGTAGAGCTTAAAAGTGAATTGTGATTTTTAGCAGTTGGTAACTCTGAAATCATTTTCAATTATGTCCCTGAGATATTCAGATATAGATATTTCCTTAAACCGAATTTGGTTTCGATAACTGCAGTCTTTTAGGGGTTGATAGGGGAAGACACACAAAGACAGACAGACATTTGCCTGGATCGATGCCATAAGTCTATCTCATCATCATTTTAAAAAATGTGAAAAGTAAGCTAAAAATAGCACGTCGAATATACGATAGCTAATGTATAACATCCTACCTTAGGTGCTTCGATACTGTGCTGATTAGTACCCTCTGCTTATGGACATTTCACATGTGTTGTACCGCAATAATTGGCCATCAGCGTACAAATGTTACAGATCATAACGTAAAAGCTTGTATACAAGCACAATTCCGGTATAGGCTTCAATAACGTTATTCGTACCTGCATTACGAGTTCTCATTGGCTCAGCTGCAAGAAATCAAAGATGGAGGAAACTTGTGGATTGAGATTAATAGTTGCAGTTCATTGG
This sequence comes from Meconema thalassinum, assembly GCA_946902985.2. Taxonomy (NCBI): domain Eukaryota; kingdom Metazoa; phylum Arthropoda; class Insecta; order Orthoptera; family Tettigoniidae; genus Meconema; species Meconema thalassinum. Next base: position 275,101,332 of record OX336396.1, read on the forward strand.
CATTATTAATGCAAATCAGTCATTTAGTTCCGTTACGTTGAATACAGGGAAAGGCACTGACTGATTAAACGCATTTCTGTCAGTATTTAAGATTTAACTGAAATCATTCGACATTTAGCCATATGGATGAAGCTGTGAATCTCCATACAACGTGAAATGTGTACGAGTGCTAAGGCGTTAACTTGGTACCTAATGGGTCCCGGGTTCGAGACACTCCATGGCCAGAATTTTTATTCTTTTTGAATTATTTCGTTGTGTCAACACTACTGTGCGATGCAACTTTTCAACTTCGATTTACTCGCATGATCTAGGGGGGCGATGTTAATAATGGATATTGGTAGGGAAAAATCATTCTATTTTATCATTCGAATTTGTACTTTCCCAATCAAAACCATGAATATTTGTACTATTCGTGAAACTAATATAATTTTCACAGCACTGATTACTCCACAGTACAATAGTAATAATAATAATAATAATATTAACAATAATATGAAGTAGTTCCGTGACGATCTAAAGGACCTAATTTTCTTTATATTTAAGATTCATGCCAATGATTAATCTACATAGACCTATCTAGAATAATGACGAGATTAAGTTGGTAATACTAACTTTTCTATTTAGATTGGAATATATCTGAAGTAATGTATTCCAATACAGCTCTACAGTTGGCAACCATGGTGACTCGGAATATATTCTTAGTTCCATATCTTAAGGTACAGAACGCACATACAAAATTTGGTTGAAGTCCAATGGATAGCATGAACGTTGCATGCTGTGAAATATTGGATGTATCAGTGCGAGTAAAATCATATTGGCAACAACGTCAAGAAGGCGTACTCAAAATTAATCTGAATTATTCCTATATTTTATAGTGCCAATTTTGGATAAAATCCATTTCTTAGCATAGAAGTTACATGCAATTAAAAATTGGCCCTATAAACAGGCTTAGAATTATGTTGGCAGCACTGATGTGCATTAGTTGCTCCCAAATAATCTAAAATTTCCGGAACTATCCGTGCGCAAAATTTAGAGCTGTGGCTTGCATACTATCTTATATATTGGTATTAGGATAAAGAGAGTGAGCATTTATTAACAAATAATAAAAATGTTATTGGTTTTACGTCCCTTTTAACTACTCTGGCTTTTAGAGACTCCGGGGTGCCGTAATTTTGTCCAGAAGGGGATCTTCAACGTGCCAGTAAATCTACTGACACGGCTCTCTCGCATTTTCGCACACTCAAATGCCAGCTGACTGCGCCAGGATATGAACCTGCAACCTTGGGCCCAGCAAGCGAGAACGTTACCCCTGAGCCACGCAGCCAGCCGCATTAATTAACAGTTGGCAGCCCTAATGGCTCTCAATTATAAGCATAGTCATATCTGTTATAGTACACAAAGCACGTACGAAATTTGGTTAAAATCAAATTGATAGTATAGATGTTAGATGTACTTAAACATTGGACTTATCAGCAGGCTTAGAATCATCTTGGCAACACTGTCATATATGGGCTCCTTAAAATATATCTGGAATGTTATTATCCCTGTGTGAGCTAATTTTGGAAAATTTCGCATGCATAACGTCTGAGATATCCATCGTAGAGCTTAAAAGTGAATTGTGATTTTTAGCAGTTGGTAACTCTGAAATCATTTTCAATTATGTCCCTGAGATATTCAGATATATATTTCCTTAAACCGAATTTGGTTTCGATAACTGCAATCTTTTAGGGGTTGATAGGGGGAGACACACAAAGACAGACAGACAGACATTTGCCTGGATCGATGCCGTAAGTCTATCACATCATCATTAAAAAAAAGTGAAAAGTAAGCTAAAAATAGGACGTAGAATATACGATAGCTTATGTATAACATCCTACCTTAGGTGCTTCGATACTGTGCTGACCAGTACCCTCTGCTTATGGACATTTCACATGTGTTGTACCGCAATCATTGGCCATCAGCGTTCAGATGTTACAGATCGTAACGTAAAAGCTTGTATACAAGCACAATTCCGGTATAGGCTTCAATAACGTTATTCGTACCTGCATTACGAGTTCTTATTGGCTCAGCTGCAAGAAATCAAAGATGGAGGAAACTTGTTGATTGAGATTAATAGTTGCAGTTCATTGGCATTATTAATGCAAATCAGTCATTTAGTTCCGTTACGTTGAATACAGGAAAAGGCACTGACTGATTAAACGCATTTCTGACAGTATTTAAGATTTAACTGACTTCATTCGACATTTAGCCATATGGATGAAGCTGTGAACCTACATTGAACGTGAAATGTGTACGAGTGCTAAGGCGTTAACTTGGTACCTAATGGGTCCTGGGTTCGAGACGCTCTATGGCCAGAATTTTTATTCTTTTTGAATCATTTCGATGTGTAAACACTATTGTGTGATGCAACTTTTCAACTTCGATTTACTCGCATGATCTAGGGGGGCGATGTTAATAATGGATATTGGTAGGGAAAGATCATTCTATTTTATCTTTCGAATTTGTACATTCCCAATCAAAACCATGAATATTTGTACTATTCTTGAAACTAATATAAGTTTCACAGCACTGATTACTCCACAGTAAAATAATAATAATAATAATAATATTAACAATAATATGAAGTAGTTCCGTGACGATCTAAAGAGCGTAATTTTCTTTATATTTAAGACTCATGCCAATGATTAATCTACATAGACCTATCTAGAATAATGACGAGATTAAGTTGGTAATACTAACTTTTCTATTTAGATTGGAATATATCTGAAGTAATGTATTCCAATACAGCTCTACAGTTGGCAGCCTTGGTGACTCGGAATATATTCTTAGTTCCATATCTTAAGGTACATAATGCACATACAAAATTTGGATGAAGTCCAATGGACAGTATGAACATTGCATGCTGTGAAATATTGGATGTATCAGTGCGAGTAAATTCATATTGGCAACAACGTCAAGAAGGCGTGCTCAGAATTAATCTGAATTATTCCTATATTTTATAGTGCCAATTTTGGATAAAATCCATTTCTTAGTATACAAGTTACATGCATTTAAAAATTGGCCCTATAAACAGGCTTAGAATTATGTTGGCAGCACTGATGTGCATTAGTTGCTCCCAAATAATCTAAAATTTCCGGAACTATCCGTGCGCAAAATTTAGAGCTGTGGCTTGCATACTTTCTTATATATTGGTATTAGGATAAAGAGAGTGAGCATTTATTAACAAATAATAATAATAATAATGTTAATGGTTTTACGTCCCTTTTAACTACTCTGGCTTTTAGAGACTCCGGGGTGCCGTAATTTGGTCCAAAAGGGGATCTTCAACGTGCCAGTAAATCTACTGACACGGCTCTCTCGCATTTGCGCACACTCAAATGACAGCTGACTGCGCCAGGATACGAACCTGCAACCTTGGGCCCAGCAAGCGAGAACGTTACCCCTGAGCCACGAAGCCAGCCGCATTAATTAACAGTTGGCAGCCCCAATGGCTCTCAAGTATAAGCATAGTCATATCTGTTATAGTACACAAAGCACGTACGAAATTTGGTTGAAATCCAATTGATAGTATAGATGTTAGATGTACTTAAACATTGGACTTATCAGCAGGCTTATAATCATCTTGGCAACACTGTCATATATGGGCTCCTTAAAATGTATCTGGAATTTTATTATCCCTGTGTGTGCTAATTTTGGAAAATTTCGCATGCATAACGTCTGAGATATCCAACGTAGAGCTTAAAAGTGAATTGTGATTTTTAGCAGTTGGTAACTCTGAAATCATTTTCAATTATGTCCCTGAGATATTCAGATATAGATATTTCCTTAAACCGAATTTGGTTTCCATAACTGCAGTCTTTTAGGGGTTGATAGGGGGAGGCACACAAAGACAGACAGACAGACAGACATTTGTCTGGATCGATGCCATAAGTCTATCTCATCATCATTAAAAGAAAGTGAAAAGTAAGCTAAAAATAGCACGTCGAATATATGGTAGCTAATGTACAACATCCTACCTTAGGTGCTTCGATACTGTGCTGACTAGTACCCTCTGCTTATGGACATTTCACATGTGTTGTACCGCAATCATTGGCCATCAGCGTATAGATGTTACAGATCGTAACGTAAAAGCTTGTATACAAGCACAATTCCGGTATAGGCTTCAATAACGTTATTCGTACCTGCATTACGAGTTCTTATTGGCTCAGCTCCAAGAAATCAAAGATGGAGGAAACTTGTTGATTGAGATTAATAGTTGCAGTTCATTGGCATTATTAATGCAAATCAGTCATTTAGTTCCGTTACGTTGAATACAGGGAAAGGCACTGACTGATTAAACGCATTTCTGTCAGTATTTAAGATTTAACTGAAATCATTCGACATTTAGCCATATGGATGAAGCTGTGATTCTTCACAGTACGTGAAATGTGTACGAGTGCTAAGACGTTAACTTGGTACCTAATGGGTCCTGGGTTCGAGACGCTCCATGGCCAGATTTTTTATTCTTTTTGAATTATTTCGTTGTGTCAACTCTACTGTGTGATGCAACTTTTCAACTTCGATTTACTCGCATGATCTAGGGGGCGATGTTAATAATGGATATTGGTAGGGAAACATCTTTCTATTTTATAATTGGAATTTGTACTTTCCCAATCAAAACCATGAATATTTGTACTATTCTTGAAACTAATATTATTTTCACAGCACTGTTTACTCCACAGTAAAATAATAATAATAATAATAATAATAATATTAACAATAATATGAAAGTAGTTCAGTGACGATCTAAAGAGCCTAATTTTCTTTATATTTAAGATTCATGCCAATGATTAATCTACATAGACCTATCTAGAATAATGACGAGATTAAGTTGGTAATACTAACTTTTCTATTTAGATTGGAATATATCTGAAGTAATGTATTCCAATACAGCTCTACAGTTGGCAGCCTTGGTGACTCTGAATATATTCTTAATTCACTATTTTAAGGTACAGAATGCACATACAAAATTGGGTTGAAGTCCAATGGATAGTATGGACGTTGCATGCTGTGAAATATTGGATGTATCAGTGCGAGGAAAATCATATTGGCAACATGTCAAGAAGGCGTTTTCAGAATTAATCTGAATTATTCCTGTATTTTATAGTGCCAATTTTGGATAAAATGCATTTCTTAGTATAGAAGTTCAATTTCAACTATTTCAAACTGTGCCTACCAGATGCTTCTGTCACTAACACTGGCGGAGAACGTTGGAACTTGATAGAGCGTTTCTAACTCGCCAAATATAACCTAAAAACTTTTCTACACACTACCAATTGTAATGGTAGGTGCTTTTACGTGCCATAAATCTATGACATGGGCACGCCTGCTTTATTTCCCCTTCGAAGAAAGGCATACTGAAGGATTTTAACGCTCCTAACCAATCCGACGACTTCGGCCGGGTTTGAACACGCCATCTTGGGATTAGCAGTTCAGCATGCTATCGACCACGCCACCGAAGCCCCTTATTGAAGTAATACAGGGTGAAGAAATATGCCGTACTTGGAGGTCGTCATGCGACTTCTCATCCAAATGCAAGACAAAAGTTTCTATAGCAAAATCGGAGCGGGTGTTTTTTGAAAAGACGAGTATGAAAATGAGAAGCCGGCAACACTGTCGCATCCTGCGGCGGTATGTGTAACATATCACCGTACCAGCCGTCGTATCTCACTGAGTAGGCTGCTGTATTATCCAAACTACAACCACCAACGAACTACGGTTCGAATCTACGTCAGGTCGTCGTTTTGTGTGACGTCAGTTCGTGGCTCTGTGAAGATAAGACTGGACTTCAAACGATTTTTCTTTCGTAGTCAGTTTACCCTCCAAGTAGGCTTTTCCCACGGACTCAGCGAGAGATCCCACCTTTACCTCCTCTACGGGCAGTGTCCTGGCGCTTGAGAGTGGGTCGGGGTATCCAACTGGGGAGGCGGGACTAGCACCTCACCCAATGCGGCCTCACCTGCAAAGCGAACAGGGGGCCTCATATGGGATGGGACGGGATGGGAAGAATAGAAAGGATAGACCAGGAAGAGGGAAGGAGGCGGCCGTGGCCTGACGGTAGGGACCATCCCGGCATTTGCCCGAAGACGAAGTGGGCAACCACGAAAAACCACTTCGAGGATGGATGTGGTGGGAATCGAACCCCATCTACTCATTTGGACTACCCGAGGCTGAGTAGATCCTGTTCCAGTCCTCATACCACTTTTCAAATTTCGTGGCAGCGTACGGAATGGAATTATTGTGCGTATCATAATGGGCAATCTAGTGTATATCATTGGATGCAGACGATGTTACTGGCTTTATTTGTGCCATGGACGAAACTAAGTGGTCGTTTACGTTTGTAAGAGGCTCATGTTATGTTTTAATGTTTAAATAAAGGTAACTGAAGGGAATAATATAAGAGATGAAGACACTTTGGACAGAGAAGGTGTTATGTTTGGAAGTACGCCAGGGTAGAGTGGAAAGGAAACCTGGGGCGAAGTGGTCTGAGGACAGAAAGAAGCAACATAGTCTAAGAACGAAGAAATATTGGGAAGAGAACAACAAAGAGTGAAGAATTGAAATTGGTGCGTGGTCCGTAGCGGGTCTCAACGAAATAAGAAAGAAGTAGAGAAGTAACAGCAATGGTAAGACACAGTACACAACATAATGTATTGATTGCATTGTGGAGGTGTACATTGGATACAATTTGAGACTTTAACTGAAGAACTCTTTGACGCGAACGCCATTGGACCATAACCGACCTTCACGGCATACCTTTTCGCACTGAGCTAATGAGACAGCACCGGCACAGCGCAGACTTCATGCGTGCTGTTCTCTTGGCCATGCTGCACGCAGTTACAGCGTTGCCAGAGCCTCGTTTCTTAACTCGCATTTCTATTAAACGTATTGGCGGGACCAGGCCTTCCTAGAAAAGCCTTTGCCATGAATTTCGACGAGGAACCGCATGCTGACCTCCAAGTACGGGATTTGTTCTTCATCCTGTATATAGTATATACAACATTATGTATAATATTTGACGCAATCAAAGTTTTTGATATTTCAGAGGAAACCTCTGGTTGGTTATGATAGGATTACTGGTATGCTACTGGTAGAGCGTATGTTAGTACAGTATATGATAATTAGTAAACAATATTTTAACTTCTTCTTCGACATAATTGATTTTTCAGTACGGTATGTTTAGGCTTTAGAGATCATATCAGTAACGGGTTGTGTATCATTCACAGCATTCCAATACGAAATAATTTTTCTTGTAACAATAAATGTACTGTGTGAAATGAAAGGGAACAAAGAGCAAATGCCATTATTCATTTAAAGACAAGACGGAAAATGGCTAAGTTGCTCCAACGCGTAGCCCACTACTCCATGTTGTTTGATGTGGTGGTACGTTTAAATTTACGCTGCGATTTGTCGTCAACGGTATGAATGGCATTATTTACTTTTAAACCAGAATTACACTGCTGTTAATGAATACGACAACCCACCCGGCACTTTCTACTGTTAAAGCGATAGAGAGACTTGAGGTGTCCCACCTGTTATGACGAGACTTCTTGAATTGAGTCATCTCATGAGCACGTTCTGTCCAAGCGGAGCCTCGCTCACAGTAGTGTTGTGCCCAGGTGCGGGAGTGATTAATCTGCCAATGGATTTCAATTTTAAATAAAGGGAGGAGGAAATAGAGAACAGCATTCATAAGAGAAATAGCAAATGGAAGGGGTGACACATAGGTTTTAATATTGTATTAGACAAATGGGTTGTTGATTGTGTTCAATGTTAATAGTTAATTTTCAAGAGGAAGAGTACGTAGTATATGATTAGGCACAGATGTTCATGACCAGAAGGTGAAATTATATTGATGTATTTGTGACAAAATCATCGTAAAATCAGTGTGGAGGTATGTGTCCATGATATACGATCCATCTCCATTGCAAGTGTGAAAGATTTTCTGAGATATGGCCAAACATTTTTAAATATTTAAAAAAAGTACAAAAATATATCTGTAGAAGCTCGACCCAAGTTGAAGACAAATTGCTGAAATGGCAAGATAGAGACTAAACAGGAGGAGTTCAAGATTAGGACCGGACACATTGCATTAGCCTACTTACTATTTCAAATGCGGTTTACTCTCTAATAACTATATTTTACAGCTTATTCCAGGGGATAATTCACTACATTTATTCATGTTTATTAAAGAGGACGATTGGGAGTTCCACGGCAGTGACGTCTGAACATTATGATAAAGATCGGGAATGTAGACTAGTGATTAGAATTTTGTGTTGGAAGGTTCAAGAAGTATGTTGTTTAGAAAAGTGAGACTTGGCATTTGTTATGCCAATATAACATGAAGTAATCAGATATCAAGTTTGAAACTGTAATCTCAGTATAACCCTTTATTTTATCTGAGTGAAGATTTCTGCTGCCTTTCTTTTCACATCTGATAAACGAATCGCTTTTTAGTGGGTCAGCACATTAACGTGCGCAATTAAATGGGGTGGGGAATAACAAGTATGTATCCCACTTCACCGATGTGGCTCTATCCTGTAAGCCTAGATCAGGACCATCCAGTCATTGCGCTCCGAGAGCGCGGCCGCGCTCGGGGAGCACTGGGCAGTCAGACTAGCGCTCCTTCCCCTACCACCACTACACTGTGGCAGCGAGGAGATCTGAGACACACGGACTATGTTCGTACCGCAATAACTAGATACGTACGCACAGATGCAGGCGACGGCTTTTGTGGCATTGTTGACATCATACTGATAGGGCTGTTTTACCATAATAGGATATATACTGCCATAATATATATGTATACAAATCGAATGGTACTCCGATGCATGGAATGTGTAGGAAACGAACGCAAGTGTTAAGTAAGGAATATTGTGCTTTATTACAAAATGAAATGAGAACATATTAGAGAGGAAAATTCAACAACATTTTACCAATATGAACAGATAGTACAGGCCTTGAGTGACTTTTTCTCCGTCGGTTTTACGAATTTCTAGTTTTGGAGGAAACAATCTTCTCCAAATTGGGTACAATATTTCTGGACACAGCTAGTCGTAAACAATTGCGCAAGTTTCTATCACTCATCATTGCACGATGTTTACCTTTGGTAAGCTTAAGAACTGAAGAGAAGCGCTCACAAATGTACGTTCAGTCGAACATTGACAGAACTTCACTTGCATGTCTTTACAAAAGGGGATATTCTTCTTGCGGAAAGCCACTGTAAAATTCTTCTAAACTTCGTGACATTAGAAAGCGGTCATTAAGACGAACATTGCATTGCAGTTTTCTTAACTTCGTGACATTTAGAAAGAGGTCTTTAAGACGAACATTGCATTGCAGTTCAATCAGCTCTAATTGAAATAGCTGTGGAACACTGTCTGCACTAATAGAAAATGGTCGAACAAATACATCTAACACCGCTTGGAGTTCTGATAATTCTGAAAATCGCTTGTCAAACTCGTCTTGTAATTGGCGAATTACCTGCAAGTACTCATCAAAGTCGACACCTTTCACTGTTTCAAACGATGGAAAATGTCCTGTGTTCCTTGCACGTAACTGGTTTTCCCGCAAAATCAATTTTCTTGTGAACGCTTCAATTTTTTCCACCAAATCGCAGATGTTGTGCTTTTCGCCCTGAAGCGAAGTGTTCAAATTATTCAGATGGGCAGTAATGTCACATAAAAATCCAAGTCCGCCACCCACTTAGGGTCACGCAAAAGAACTTCGGGCCGCCCTTTCATGTCACAGAATGTATGTATTGCGTTCCGCAAGAAAAACACACGATTCAGCACCTTCGCCTTGCTCAGCCATCTTACTTCTGCATGGTACGGGATATCCGGACACTCCGCTTCGATGTCATCCAAGAACTCTTTGAATTGACGGTGCGTGAGTTCATGGGAGTGAAGATAATTTACCATTCGCACAACTGTTCCAATTACATCTTTGCGCTTGGCGACTTTTGCACAGATTTCCTCCTGGTGTATGAAGCAATGGATCGCTGCCATTAGGGTACTACCGTTCTCAGCCATTTTTAACTTTACATATCTGAGGAACCCCGTGCGTACACATCGTAAAGCAGGAGCTCCATCCGTCGTTATACTCGTCAACCGCTCCCATTTTAATCCCATTGATTCAAAAGCACCCTCCACAGCTTGGAAAATATCGAAACCGGTAGTGGTGACTTTGAGTGTTACCAAGGCGAGGAAATTCTCGGTGACCCGAAGATCGTCATCCACCCCTCGAATAAAAATAACGAGCTATGCTATGTCCGCAATGTCGGTTGATTCGTCGAGGGCGATGGAAAATTATACAAATTTTGCTGCCTTCTCCATTAATTGCTGTTCCATATCAACGGACATATCGTCTATTCTGCGAGCCACAGTTTGAGGAGAAAGAGAGATGTTTTCAAATTTCTCAACTACCTCCGTAAGACAAATACATGCCGCCACGTCCATTAGGCACTCCTTGATGAAATTCCCTTCCGCGAAGGGCTTCCCAGCTTCGGCAATTCGCATCGAACATTTGTAGCTTGCTCGTAAAATGGGTCCACCAACCTCACTCTCCTCTATCTCCTGTCAGACAAAAATACGGCAAGTCACAATTTTAGTGTTATTCAGATAATTAAATCATTTGTTCATTCCCATTTGTAAGCAAGCATTTTAAAATTAAGGCAATAATACTTACAGGAAAGTGCTGCTTGAAATTTTCTTTCAATTCTTCCAACTTCGATTGCCGACTGTCGTCTGTCAAGTCACCGTAATCATCCCTGTGGTTGGCACTGCAGTGCCGTTCCAAATTGTGTTTTTTTACTCATTAAATCTCGGTGGCACACTAAACATTTGGCATGCCCTTTATAAGCTGTACAGAAAAATAATTTTTCCCATTCTGCTTTAAAGGCTGCTGCTTCACCACTCCTTATTAGCCTACTTTTCACATTTTGCAAAAATGAGGAAAAAGTAGACTTATGAGATCGATCCGGGAGAATGTGAGTCTGTCTGTCTGTCTGTCTGTCTGTCTGTCTGTCTGTCTGTCTGTCTGTCCTTCTGTCTGTCAGGCTGTGTGTGTGTGTGTCCCCCCCCCCCCTATCGAAACCAAATTTAGTATGGGTAAAGATGTATACCGGAATATCTCACGCCCATATTTCAAAATGATGTCAGTGCTACCAACTGCTGAAAAAACGCACTAGAAATTTGAGCTCCATGTTGGATATTTTGTAAGGTATGCATGGGAGCTATTCCAAAATTGGCACACATGTAGATAACACTATTTCAGTTTAATTACCAGGAGGCCATACATGACAGTGTTGCCAAAATAATTTTAAGCCTTCTGATAGGTCCAATTTTAAAATGCATATAACTTCTACACTATCAATTGGATTTCAACCAAATTTTGTATGTAATATGTGTACATAAACAGATATGACTGAGCGTATTCTTAAGAGCCACAAGGGCTGCCAACTGTTAATAATTGCTCTCTCTATTCTTTTATCCATATATCAATATATCAGAAAGTATGCAAACCGACAGCTTTAAACTATGCACACGTATAGTACCTGACATTTTAGATTAATTTTGGAGTAACTTATATACTTCAGTTCTACCAACATGATTCAAAGCCTGCTGATAGAGCCAATTTTAAAATTCATGTAACTTCTATACTATCAGTTGGATTTCAACCGAATTTCGTATGTGCTATGTGTGACATAACAGGTATGACTATAAGTATTCTTAAGAGCAAGCAGGGCTGCCAACTGTTAATAAATGCTGTATATATTGTTTTAACCTAATATCAATATATCAGGAAGTATTCAAGCCAACAGTCCTATACTTTGCACACGTATAGCACCTGACATTCTAGATTAATTTGGAATAATTAATATAATTCAGTGCTGCCAACATGATTCTATGCCTGCTAATAAGTCCAATTTTAAAATACATGTAACTTCTATACTAAAAATGGATTTCGTCCAAGTCTGGCACAAAAAGATATCATAATATTTCAGATTAGGCTATTTCTGACCAGCACACGCATGACATTGTTGCCAACATGCTTTTACGCGTGCTGATAAATCCAAAGTCTAACTGCATGTTACGTCCATTGGACTTCAACCAATTTTTTATTCTTTACCTTTTGTTTGAGTCTTCAGTCTTTTGACTGGTTTGATGCAGCTCTCCATGCCTCCCTGTCCTGAGCTAATCGTTTCATTTCTACAAAGCTACCACACCCTACATCCGAGGCAATCTCTTTAACATATTCTAACCTTGGTCTACCCCTGCAGTTGTTATCCTCGACCCTTCCTTCCATAACTAAGCTTGCTATTCCTGGGTGTCTTAGTATGTGTCCTACCAACCTATCTCTTCTCTTCATTAGCAGTCGCCAGAAACATCTCTCCTCTCCCACTCGCCTTAATACCTCTTCGTTTGTAACCCTATCCACCCATCTGATCTTCATCATTCTCCTGTAACACCACATTTCAAATGCTTCAATTCTCCTCTTTTCTGCTGCACCAATAGTCCAAGTTTCACTTCCATAGAGCGCCACGCTCCAGACAAAGGCTTTCAAAAATGACTTCCTAATACCTAAATCTATATTCGATGTCAACAGATTCCTTTTTTGTAGAAAGGCTTTCCTTGCCTGAGCCAACCTACTTTTTATATCCTCTTTGCTTCGTCCATCACTGGTTATTCTGATTCCTAAGTAACAGAAGTCTCCTACTTCCTTCAGCTTTTCACCGGCCAATTTGATCTCCATAGAGGTTTCTGATTTAATTCGGCTGCATTCCAGTATTTTTGTTTTACATGTATTCATTTTCATCATGAATTCCTTCCGTAAGACGGAATCCATACCATTCAAAAACTCATTCAAATCCTCAGGCTTGTCGGCCAAGATGACGATGTCATCAGCAAATCTCAGAGTAGAAATTATTTCTCCGTGAACCTTCACTCCCACTTTAAATTTTTCTCCAATTTCCTTCATTGCTTGTTCAATGTAAAGATTGAAAAGTATGGGTGATAAGTTGCAGCCTTGCCTTACACCTTTCTGAATACCAGCTTCTCTCTCATGTCCTTCAGCTCGAATGACTGCTGTCTGGTTTCCGTAGAGATTGTATATCACCCTCCTATCCCTGTACTTTATTCCAATAGATTTCAAAATGTCAAACAATTTAGTCCAATCAACGTTATCAAAAGCCTTTTCTAAGTCTACAAATGCCATGAACGTTCTCTTATCTTTCCTTATTCTACCTTCCAAAATCAGCCTAAGACTTAGTGCAGCTTCCCTTGTTCCTACATTTCTCCTGAAACCAAACTGGTCTTCACCCAACTCCGTTTCTATCTGGCTTTCAATCCTCTTGTAAATTATTCCAGACAGGATCTTTGAAGCATGAGTAATCAAGCTGATTGTACGGTAATCTTCACATCTGTCAGCTCCCACTTTCTTTGGTATAGGGATGATAACATTCTTCTTGAAATCAGGGAGTACCTCACCTGTCTCATAAATCCTACACACCAAGTGAAATAACCTGATCAGACCTTCATCTCCTATGCAGCGTAGCAACTCAATCGGTATATCATCTATGCCTGGTGCTTTGTTCCTGCCTAAGTCCTCTAATGCTCTGTCAAATTCTGATCTCAATATTAAATCTCCTTTTGCATCCTCATCAATTTCCTCCTTCCTTTCCATTACATGATTCTCGATCTCCTTTCCCTTATACAAGCACTCTATGTAAGCTTTCCATCTCTCAACCTTTTCTTCCCTATCTGTTAGAGGATTTCCATTTGTGTCCCTAATATTACAGCACTTAGTCTTCTTTTCCCCAAATGTATTCTTAATCCTTCGATAAGCTGTGTCTACTCTTCCTAATTTCAGACAATTTTCTATAACTGCACATTTCTCTTTCAACCATTCTTCTTTCGCTTCCTTGCACTTCTTGTTAACCTCATTTCTCAGACGTCTGTATTCTGCTTTCCCCGTTTCATCTCTTAGATTCTTGTGTTTCCGCCTTTCATCCATCAAGTATAGTATATCCTGAGTGATCCACGGTTTTCTACCTATTCTTTCTTTCCTACCAATGTTTTCTTCTGCGTATTTTGTTATTTCATTCTTCAAAAGTGCCCATTCGTCTGCAATTGAAGTTTGTTTAGGGGTTTTGATTAGTCCTTCCTTTATACTCTTCTTGAATCTTTCGCTTACATCCTTTACTTTCAGTCTGTCTATTGCCCACCTTTTTGGCTTTTGACTTTTCTTCAGTTTCTTCAACTTTAATCTGCATTTCATTACAACCAGATTGTGGTCAGAGTTTATGTCAGCACCAGGATATGTTTTACAATCCAAAATCTGGTTTCGAAACCTCTGCTTGACCATAATGAAGTCGATTTGGTAACGCCCTTTATCTCCTGGTCTCATCTATGTGTATATTCTTCTATTGTGGTTATTGAATAAGGTGTTAGCTATGAGCAGCTCATGTTCGGTGCAGAATTCCATCAGCCTGCTTCCTCGATCATTCCTTTCACCTAATCCGAAATCTCCTACTATCTTCCCTTCTCTCCCTTTTCCTACCACAGCATTCCAATCTCCCATTACTATAACATTTTCATCACCTTTGATATACCTCAGAATGTCATCTATTTCGTCGTAGACCTTTTCAACATCCTCATCATCAGCTTGACTGGTAGGCATATAGACTTGTACCACTGTGGTGCACGTAGGTTTAGTATTGATTTTTGCTACAATAATCCGTTCACTGTATTGCTCATAATATTCCACCCGCTGTCCAAGTTTCCTACTCAATATGAGACCAACCCCTGCTTGGCCATTGTTTGATTTAGTGCTAAGGACCCTATAGTCTCCTGACCAAAAGTCCTGCTCTTCCTGCCAGCGCATTTCACTAATCCCAACCAAATCCAACCTCAACCTATCCATTTCCCTTTCTAAGTTTTCTAACTTTCCACTTCCTAGCAGACTTCTAACATTCCACGCTCCGATCCGTAGAATGTCAGATTTCCTCTGTCACTTCTGTGATGTTAACCCCCTCTCGAGTAGTCCCCACCCGGAGATCCGAACGGGGGACTAGTTTACCTCCGGATTGAAATTTTAAAAGGGAGGAGGCCATCATCACATGTAATTTACCTTAAGAGATGGAACTAAGAATATATTCAGTCACCGGGGCTGCCAACTGTAATGCTCTATGAGGCTACATTTTACCAGGTATATTTCGAACTAATTAGACATTTCGATATTACCAACTTAATTTCGTCATTATTATAGATAGGTTCATATACTGCAGATTAATCATTGGCATGACACTTAATTTTAAGGAAAGTAGGCTCTTTAGTTCGTCACAGAACTGCTTTTTTTTTTGTATGATGTTCAGTCATGACCACTGCGAAACTGATATACTGATATACGCTGTCAACAAAGCGCATTGGACAAGACTAGCGACTGATGGGTCGGGCAGACCACGTGCTCAGCTAGCCAAGCTCCTCCCACCCCTACTGAAACAAGCCACGAGCTCGGTGCACTGGCTTCGCGGCCGGAGCGCTGGCGCTCGGGGAGCGCTGTTTGGATGGCCCTGGCCTAGATGATAAACTAGACACCGGTCGCGAAAGCCTACGATCTAAATTTGTACGCCTCTACGGGGAGGAAACTCACTCCTAAGCAGTAAATTGGACGTTCTTCGCCAGAAACGGTCGTGTTTGCTAAGCTCACTTGCCTTTTTGAAACGCTGCAGAGACTACGGCATTTCACCTAAGTTTATCAAGGTCAAACATCATATATCTTCTCCTGCAGATAGGAGAATTTTACTCCGAACTGAAAGTGCCCTGTTTCGTGAACGAGTCCGTAACTGCCATCGTGAACTAGATATGGTGACGCGAGAACTACACTAGTGTCCAAGAGTTAAGCATAAGTTAGGAATAAGCAGGGCAACAGGAAATAGACCGCAAATCGCACAACATATGCACCTACCGACCTCACGTATTCGCTCTGTATAGGAAAAGAGTATTCCCTGCTTTGACTAGCGGCGTAACCGCACGGTAAACACATCCAGTGCCTGCGCCCTATATTCCCTCAGTCGTGTTTGCCCTGTTATAGTGTGCGGAGTGTAGCCTCGTGGTGAACGTGACACAACGACGCCATTTGGATCCCGTTTTGCAGGGTAGAATACTTGGCCGCCTTGAAGCAGGCTAGACACAGACCGAAGTCACCGTATCCTTGAATCCTTGAATGTGCCACAAAGTGCCATTTGTAGTCTTTGGAGACGATTTCGAGACATAGGAGATGTTAGTCGTAGGCCAGTACCAGGTCAACCAAGAGTAACCACCCCACAGCAGGACAGATATCTGACCTTAACCGCCCGACGAAATCGGAGTGCACCTGCAAAACAATTGTCGGCGGAGTTTGCAGCCGTCTCAGGGGTTGCTGTTTGCCGGCAAACTGTGTACCGGAGGATCAGAACAGCAGGGCTGTTTGCCAGACGTCCAGCGGAGTGCGTCCCACTCACTCCCGCACAGAGACGGGCCAGTAATTATTTTACTGTGGAGTCGTCAACGTCCTTAAATGGACAATGAATGAAAGGAGGCATGTGCGCATCACAGATGCATCCCGCTTCAGTTTGCAGAACGATTCCCGTCGCACATTAATCTGGATGGACCCGGGGAGCCGATACAACCACAGGAACATCGTAGAACGAGACCAGTATGGTGGCGGTGTTGGTGGCGTCATGGTGTGGGGCGGCATCATGTTGAATGGCCGTACGGACCTGTACATCTTCATGGGTGGTCCGAGGAACCCTGTGAACGCTCGGAGATACAGGAATAATGTACTGAGACTGCATGTTGTACTCATCAGAGGTGAGGTTGGTCCAGACTTCCTCTTAATGGATATTAATGCCCGACCGCTCCGCGCTGCTCTGGTGGATGAATTTCTGGCTGGGGAAGACATTCATCGCATGGACTGGCCAGCGAGGTCTGTGGATCTGATTCCAATAGGACATGCCTGGGATGCATTGGGGGGGGGGGGGAAGAATTGCATCCAGTCACCCTCCACCAGGGATTATCCAAGACCTTGGCATTGCCCTTTCGGAGGAATGGGATCGACAGCCACAAGAACTCTTGGACCATCTGATAGAGAGCATGCCACGTCGCGTCGCTGCGAAGCACGTGTGGCCATTAGGGGTAACTATACACCCTATTAACAGCATATTTCATTGTGGAAGACATTGCCAAGAATTGTTGGATGTTGTCAAAGGTGTACCTTAGCTATCAGAACCTTTCTGACACTGTTTTTTTTGACAAGTTGTGTGACATATGGTGTGTGCTTCAGCTTCCGTTAGTTCACCAATCCGTCTGACATTCCTATCAGGCGGCATGGGCTCCTTTAGTGATTATGTTTAACCTTTGGACACTAGTCTGCAGGACACACACTTCAAGCTAATGCTATGTTTCAAAGGGGCAGATGGCCTCACTGTTCCGCCCCTTAGAACAACAATATACTAATATTACTGAAATGTTCTAAATAATATTCAACAAATATTGGAAAAATGTACAGTGTAGAAATATGTAATTCATCCATGTTGGTAAGTGGGCTAAATACTTGTTATTCCCCACCTCATGTAATTGCACACGTCCATATCCTGACCAACAGAAGAGCGATTCAGAAAGGCAGCAGAATTCTTCACTCTGATAAAAGAAAGGGTTATACTGAAATAACAGTTTCAAACATGATATCCGATTACTTCATGTGATATGTGCATAACAAAAGCCAAGTCTCACTTTTCTACATAACATAAATTCTTGAACCTTCCAGAAAAAAGTCAAATTACTACATTCCCGATCTTTATCATAATGTTCAGACGTCATTGCCGTGGAACTCCTGACGATTGGGCGATGTTGGATAACATAACAGCAAGGCAAGCAGATACCATATCACAGAAAACAACAGCTACACATATAAAGAAATTTGACTTTGCTGCCACAAAGGTAGAAACCACCTCCAACTTATGCAATAGATAGGAAGCGCATAGTTAACAACATGTCATCCCTGCCACTGATCAAGCCAAGTAAGAACCTGTTAGCCAATTGACTTAATTACGCAATCACGCTGAGACGTCCTCCTACGGAAGATATTATCTGTGGTGTAGAAGCTTCCATCCGTCATCTACCAGCCTTAGAAGCAGACGAAATGAGAGCAGAGACCTCTCAGATTATCAAACATGCCAGGCCCATTTCAAGCAACATTAGCAGAGAGGAACATCAGGCCCTTAAAGAACTACGAAGAAATGAAAGCAATACGATTTTATCCTCAAAGGGAATGCTACGGTTGTATTAGACACGCAAGTCTACGTGCATAAAGTTCACAGACTCCTTTCAGACCCAGCATATAAGGCGATCCCGAAGAACCCCATAAGGAAGATGGAACTAACGATGACACGACTAATTAAGGAGTCATCTATTCCACAAGAGAAGCAATAATCCCTAGTACCTTGAACCACTCTTCATGAATCTATAGTTATTATTATAATTATTGTCATGTGTTGTGACATCTCTACATTACGCCTCGAGTGTTTAAAAGTGCGCAGATTGTCTGTATGTATCTCTCTGTCTAACGTTGTGCAACACCTGGCTACATACTACCTAGTTCTCTCGTATTGGCTAGTGTTGTTGCTACCTTGCATTTTGTTGTGCAATTTATTCTGCTATTGGCTCTGCCAATATTTGACGCGAGTTTGGAGCCACTCCCAAACTACGCATTTTATATTTCTGAGAGGCTTCTCTCCTCTCTGAGGGACAGAAGCTTATTCAGTCTTGGATGTGCCGAGATGTAGGGCGAACGTGTGTATTCAGGCAGAGACCCGCCCTCATGGCGCAGCGGAATGTGAGTACGGCACAATGTATTTCTATCTAACGCAATTTAATTGTTTTTGTTCAATGTTCCTTCTTTTGCTTAATTCTCTTTCCTTTTCAAGATGTTACTGTTAGTATTTTAATCCTTGAACCAGATCTCCGGGATCTTGCGTAATGTCATACGGTGGAGTTCTTTTTGTTGCTTTTGTTATGTACCCTCCTCACAGTTTTATTATTTTGGTTAATACCTGTAAGATTCGAAAGTATTGCGTTTCTACGTCTTGGCTTATGTATATTTCCTGTGGGGCCTTGGTGCTCGTCTTTTGCGTCGGTGTCTCTTTTGTACCACAAATGTTTCGTTTGATTGGTAGCAATTGGACCTTTGTTTGCGGACAGTATGTGTGAGGTAACGGGACTTATGTCCAACGTCCCACTAATACATGTCCCTTTTGTTTATAGAATATATGTGACGGTGGTTAACTGGGATTTCTCCTGCTCCGATGTCATATTATTCTTTTTTTATATGTCGCGTTGGTGCGGCATTATGTTAGAGTATAAGCCTATTTTTAGCCTATTTTCAATTTTGAAAAAATAGGCTTATGAGATCACCTTTTGTCCGTGTGTGTGTGTGTGCGTGTGTGTGTGTGTGTGTGATTCGTGTGTGTGTCCCCCCCTAATAAAATCTAAACGGCTGGAGCGATTTCAATGAAACTCGGTAAGTTCATAGCACTATTCCCTGCGACCCCGACCGTGCCCTTCAAATTTTGTTACGACTCACCAATCCAACATGGCAGCTGTGCGAAATATTTCACCAGCATTCAATATCTCCGAAACTATTACCGATATTGCCCTGATATTTTGTATGGTGATAAAGGGAACAACTATAAGTTCACTTATGTGACCTATGAAAATCTGGTAACTACAAAACGAACATGGCGGACAAGCGAAGTTGTGACTTTTAAATAGACGTTTCTCGCGATTTAACCAACCAAACGCAATGAAACTTGGTACAGTATATGTTTACATACATTGTAATGCACCGACATCTAACTTCGTTCAATTGTTTACATAACCACAAGATGGCGGATGCGCGAAATATTTCACCGGCATTCCATATCTGTGAAAGTATTAGCGGTATCTCCCTGAAATCTTTTACGGAGATAAAGGGCACTACGGAAGTCCATCTATAAGACTTTCAGAAACCGGTTAACTACTAAACGAACATGGCAGCCAAGCGAAGTTGAAAATTTTAAATAGACCTTTCTCGCGATTTAATGTTCCAAACGCACTGAAATCTGGTACAGGAAATATTTATACACATTGTAATGCACTGGTATCTAATTTAGTTCAATTATTTACATAACCTCAAGATGGCGGATGTGCGAATTTTAAAATTAAATTTTTATTTCTTGTGATGTAGTCATGCGATCGAATTGAAAGTTTGAATATTGAGCCTACGCAATAATTTTCCTTTAATGGTACATGACTCTATGGCCTATACATTTAACAATTCAACATGGCGACCATCCAAAATATTTAGTCGGCTCTGAATATCTACGAATCTATTATAGCAATCAAACTGAATTTCTTAATGTTCATAGGGGCTATGAACTTAAGTTCACCTATAGGACTTTAAATAACCTGGTGATCACAAATCCAACATGGAGGCGACGCGAAATATAAAAATTCACATGGACGTTTCTCGCAATTTAACCATCCGAGTGTAGTGAAACTTGGAACAGTAAATCCTTATACGAATGGTAATCCACTGGTATCTAATTTATTTCAATTGTTTCCATAACCTCCAGATGGCAGCTGTGCGAAATTTTAAAATCTCCCTTGTTACTTCTTGTGTCCTAATTATGCGATTGAAGTTTGAATACTACACGTACACAATAATCTGCATGTAACAGTACATAACTCTAGGACCTACATATATGAAATCCAACATGGCGACCGTCCGAAATTTTTAGTCGGTTCTCAATATCTACGAATCTATTACAGCAATCAAACTGAAATTGTGTATGTTGCTAGAGGCAATTAACATAAGTAGGATATATGAAAATAGGCTGTATAGTTCTTCACGGAACTACTTGTTTTATAGCGTGCTTTCGATTTTTACCGGTCTCTTTCGTCCCAAATCAATTGTAATGTAATGTATCTCTGTATATTTCATTTTCCTTTTGTTTTGTTTTCCTCTTTTGATTTTCGCCGTATTACATAACTTAATAATAATTCCCCTGTCTTCACCTTCTTCCTATCTCCGTGAGATCTCTCTCCCCTTTGTTTTACTCCCTCTCACTCCTCCCCCTCCCCCTCCGGTATGTTTACATAACATCATGAAAAGCTTCGGGTCTCGTTAACGTTCAATTTTTGAATTTTTGCAAGTTTGGCGTTTCTCTCTGGCTTTCGTAAGTTTCATTTTATTTTATTCCATGTTCGTATCTTTTCGTTAGATTCATGTTGTTGAGCTGCAATCAGGTTCTGTCATGCTTTTTAGTTTTTAAGTCTTTATTCTTGGTATTGGGTTTCTTTTGTATTATTGATCTTGTCTTAGCTTGCCTTTTTCTTTGTTTTAAATAATTTGTTTATTTCGTGTACACGCTCTTTCTTTTATCTTTAATACATTTTTATATTTTAAGTAATACAGCTCCCTTGTCTTTTCATTTCTTATATTTAAGTTCCCCTTCCTTATCTTCATCTCGATTTCGTCAATCTTGTCTTTGTGATGTAACAAAGGCACGATTAACACGCTTCTGGGATTTCTTTAATTAATTTTATGGGAATCTCGTTTTTGCACTTTTGATTGTTGCATTAAGCAATTATTTGTTTCCATTTGGTTTTTTGGAAATCATCTTTTGCTCGCTCCGAAAACCTTGGGCCCAGCACCGGGTTGAGCAAGACGTCTTTTTCCCCCGTCCATTTGCGACCTCGTTGATTGTATCTTCCGCTGCTACTCTGACGCGCATTATTATTATTATTACCCAGACCTGTAGTGGCGCAACCTCGCGACTGAAGATCTGCCAGGTTCTATGGCCTACCTAAGATACACAAGCCCGATGTGCCTCTGAGGCCTATAGTTAGCGCCATAGCACCCCAAATCACGGACTGGTGAAATATTTGAACCAGGTCCAGAATCCATTATTCCCTCCGCCAGCCTCTCACGTGAGAAACTCCCAGTACTTTATAGAGATCTCAGCGAGTATAAACCTGAGTGTTGGTGATCTACCGGCAAGTTTCGATGTGGAGTCCCTATTTACCAGGGTTCCTGTACCGGACGCCACACAGTTAATCATGGAAAAGCTTACAGCCACCGGAGGTGCAACGTGGACTTGGCTGAACACTGCGTTAACTCCACAGTCTTCGTGTTCAATGAGCACATGTTTTAGCAAACGGAGGGAGAAGTCATGGGATCCCTCCTCTCTCCACTATTGGCTAACCTGTTTATGGCAAACTTCGAAGAAGAAGCTATAAAGGAGAGCCCATTGAAGGCTAAGTGTCGGTTCAGTTACGTAGACGACGTCTTTTTATATGGGAACATGTACGCACCCACTTCAGGACTTGCTAGACTTCATGTGCTCCAGACATCCGAGCATCGACTTTACAATGGAAGTAGAGGGAAAATAACCAGCTGGCCTTCGTAGACGTTCTGCTCTATAAACGAGCAGATAACAAGCTCGGACACAGAGTCTATAGGAAAGACACTCACATAGATCGGTACCTACATGCAAACTCAAGTCATGCTCCATCGCAGAAAGAAATGGTGCTAGGATACTCCTCAACAGAGCCAACCACATTTGCGATAAGGACAGCGCAAATGAAGAGAACAAACGATTTTGGAACACGCTCCTAGCTAATGGTTACAGCAAAGGACAGATAAATAGGGCCACACGGAATGTCCAGGCTGCCAAAGAAACGCAGTGTGTCAACGGTGATGCATCCAATAAACAAGCTGACGAAAGTGGTGCGAAAGCAACCGAGATAAAGCAGCCGAACCAGGACGCAGGAGTTCACAAAGTGCCTTGCTCCTGAGGATTGTTTTTCATACGGCAAACAAAAAGACGCGTTTCCATTAGGATTTCAGAGCATATTCGAGACTCGAAACAGATAAACTACAGATCTGCAATAGCTCAACATGCTGACGTCACGAGACACGCCATCGAATTTGATAAGGCCTAAACTGTTGCTAAATTTCCCGGATATCAAAACAGGTTAATTAGACAGGCAATAGAGCACGTGAGGTATCCCAATAATTTCAATTGCGCTGATAGTTTCAGACATAGCAACACTTGGAAAGTTCTCCTAGCGCGTGACTGCCAGGGACGCGGACCAATCAGGGAGCAGCGTGACGACAAGCCAGCACCTCTGACTGTAAATAACCGTTAGTTTGACTTTGATTAAGTAAAATAGAAACCTGTCCCCACACCTTGATAAATCTCTAAAGGCCCCGGGTTCAAGACAAGACAAGTACGGACACCAACTCGTACCTACCCATGATTGAGGCTGCTGCAATGACAGCCGTACCGTTGGGAAACAATCACCGATATAAGACGTGGCTCCATCCTGTAAATCTAGATGATAAAGTAGACACCAGCCGCGAATGCCTACGATCTAAACATTCCAAAGGTACTTTAATCAAAGCTCTGTTCCGAAATACCATTAATATGATTTCAAACAATGGTATATTTCTGCGCACTATCCCTTCAACTAAAGTAAAATTCTGATGATGAAAGGTCTATAGACTTGGCTTTGAATGAGAAAGATATGTTCGACACTGTAGTGTGGAATCAAATATCCAGGAAAGTTCACCAGTCACGACCGCTGAGTTTCAATCTAGTATGTGTCCTGAGCAAACCCAAAGTCTGACTAATAATTCCATGAAAAATGGTTCAGCTGTTTTGCACGAACCATAAGCAGGCTGTACAAAAGGCATGCAAAAAAAAAAAATATATATATATATGTAGGCCTACATTCCATATGCTGAATCATAATTTTGAATACAACAAACTGAGAAAGGTTAATAGGATCTTCGTATAGCCTATTGTGAAATGAATAACAAACTATATGCTGTTTTGTTCGTGATTGCTGGGATTAACACTCGCTGTTGCCATAAATATCTGCTTCTTTGATAATTGGAGCACATGTATTGCTTCCTTCAAGCTGAATTATGTTCGGGTACGTTTCAATGGAATAGGCTATATGTGCTTCCACAGCTATCACAGAGAGAGAGAGTTGACTGTAACTGAAGCATTCTCGCCTGATAGCGAGATGCCAATGGCTGGCGCAGAGAACCTATTAAGAACTACACCCGCTTCCAGCAAGACAGGAACAGGAGACTCGTAGCCACGCCTGGTGAGCGATAAACAATGTTATTCTGTGGTTCATTGGTCCACAGGTCCACACGCCTTCGAAGAGTATTAGTGCATCTTGCCCATGAACGCAAGACACTGTCATTCAAGGTCCAGATTGCGGGAGATGCTTACTGTAGAGAATGTCAAAGTTTGTGTTTTCTTATACTATAGGGAACAGTTATATCCACTGGAGGTAAAATAAAACTTAACTTATCTTCCACCTTCCTTTCCCACTGACATCTTTCCGTTGACACTCATAGAAGCCACCATAGTTAGTTAGTTAGTTAGTTACTGTTGTTTTAAGGGGCGGAACTACGAGGTCATCTGCCTCTGACAAGCCACCATGTGCGTCCAACAACACAAATTCATAAAATCAGCTTGTTTCGGAATCTGTTAACTGTCAACGACAGTCTGGAGTTCAAATTGCATACGGTTTGCGTTAATAGGGACGTTGCATTTACACCTTCTCATTGTGTCCAGTCTTCAGTATCTCGGGAACATATTGCATAATATAAAGAAATGTGTAAAATGCCATCAGTAACAAAATTTTTAATACCAAATGTAATACATGATCTCTCAACCTGAGCTATCATTCAAAACCTGAAGGTTGAACACATATTTTAATTGCCCACAGTATTAAGTGGTTTGTTAATAAATTCTAACATGTAATATCAATCACCATATAATAGGCATAATGTGTTGAAACATATTCTCAGGCTAACTAACAAAGCAAGAATTAATTTCCATCAGTCAGAGATTCTAGCAAGTGAACAATTACAATCGGATTTTTTTTAATATGGATACTAGATTTTTGGCCTTAATTACAAACAAACCGACAGAACTTTCGACAAATGGGATATACCAATATTGTTCTTGTTTAATTCTGCGTTAGGATACATATGCCAATTATTCTCAAGTTCAATAACTATTTTTTATATTTGTGGTTGTATGCAAAATTGTCTGGGTTTATCGCGTCTTTTCTAGGAACTGCTCACTTAAAGCTATATACATGGAAAACAACTTGGCCGAGGATATTGAAATTTGTATATGTTATAAGCACAAGTATTGGTAGTGTAAATATCAAGATGAATTTATTTGAAGCACCCAATAAAAATTTCTTATACTTTTTCCTTATTAACGTTTTCTCAGCACAGGAAAAACGTATATCAGGAAACGTGGCCTCATTTTGAAGCTCTTATTCGTGATTATCGTAAACTACGACCACTGTAAATATACAGCGTGCGAATTTATGAAGAGTAATATTAATGGGAGTTCTTGTGCGTTCTAGCTCGTGCGATTAAAAGCGGGCTTACTGGTGAAATCGAGTGCAGCCTTGCCGGCTACCATCGTAGTCCAGTGAATAGAGCAAAAAATGGGGGGTTACCTTACAAACGGTCCGGTAGTTCTAAATTTTTTGTATGTTGTCTAGGATGGTTAGTATGTGTTTAAAATGGAAAATGCACAATTTCCCCCTTCCGCGCCCGCCGCCATACTGGAACAAGAGGTTCCGTGACGAACTAAAGAGCCTACTTTTCTTAAAATTTAAGATTCATGCCAATGATTAATCTATATGGATCTATCTAGAATAATGACGAAATTAAGTTGGTAATATCGATTTTTTTAAATTAGTTCGAAATACTATATACCTGGCATAATGTAGCCTAATAGAGAACTACAGCTGGCAGCCCTGATGACTGAATATATTCTCAGTTCCATCTCTTAAGGTACAGAATACAAAATTTGGTTGAATTCGAATGGATAGCATGGACGTTACATGCAGTTAAACATTGGATCAAACAGCGCGCGTAAAATCATGTTGGCAACAATGACATACATGTATTGGTCAGAAATAATCTGAAATAATATGATCTATTGTTGTGTCAATTTTGAATGAAATCCATTAGTTAGTATAGAAGTTACATGCATTTTATAACTGGACCTATCAGCAGGCTTAGAATCATGTTGGCAGCACTGGCGTAGGCCTATATTAGTTACTAATATAGAATACCAGGTACTATACATGTGCAAAGTATAGAGCTATTGGATTGCATACTTTCTGATATATTGATATTAGAGTAACAAGAATAGAGACAGTATTTATTAACAGTTGGCATCCCTGGTTACTCTTAAGAATACGCATAGTCATATCTGTTAGGTACACATAGCACACACAAAATTTGGTTGAAATCCAAATGATAGTATAGAAGTTACATGTATTTAAAGTTGGACCGCTCAGCAGGCTTAGAATCATGTTGGTAGCACTGACGTATATAAGTTAATCCAAATTAATATAGAATGTCAGGTACTATACATGTGTATAGTTTAAAGCTGTCGGATTGCATACTTTCTGATATATGGGTACTTGGATAAAATAAATTGAGAGCATTTATTAACAGTTGACAGCCCTGGTGGCTCTTAATAATACGCTCAGTCATATCTGTTTATGTACACATGGCACATACGAAATTTGGTTGAAATCCAATTGATAGTGTAGAAATTATATGCATTTAAAATTTGGACCTATCAGCTGGCTTATAATCATTTTGGCAACACTGACATGTATGGCCTCCTGGAAATTAAACTGCAATATTATTATCTATACGTGTGCCAATTTTGAAATAGCTCCCGCTCATACCTTCCAAGATATCCAACATGGAGCTCAAATTTCAATTGCGATTTTTCAGCAATTGGTAGCACTGACATCTTTTTCAAATATGGCCGTGAGATATTCAGCTATAGATCTTTCCTCCTACCAAATTTCGTTTCGATTGCTGCAGCCGTTAAGGAGTTGATAGGAAGGGGGGGGGGCACATACACAGCCAGACAGACAGAAGGACAGACAGACAGACAGACACACATTTGCCCGATCTCATAAGTCTACTTTTTCCTCATTTTTGCAAAATGTGAAAAGTAGGCTAAAATCGCCAATAATCGGCCTTTTCTTGAGATTCTCGCCTCTATCTCCGTTTCGGTGCATTTTAGCGAAGAAAGAGTTCTCGTCAATGTTGTAGACAATTAAATTTCCTATAATTTACGTTTTATATTTTGTTTCTAGGACTTATGGTTAGGGAAATATGTACTTTCTTAAACAATAAAAAATCACATTTCTTGGATATTTTGTCAAAATTTTAACTTTGGAACGCTGAAATTCAGTTATGGCCTGGAGAGTGTGGTAAAACCAGGTACTTGGGATGTTTTAGGGTATGTCAGTTTTAACCCGGTAAGTGGTGGTACCTAGCGGCCAAGCCAGAACATTCGGAGAGCCGTATTTTAAGAAAAATGACAAAGTGATCACACTGATGTTCGATAAAAACTCAATGAAGGTGGGAGACAAGAAGTTATCTGTTGACCCACTCACACTGTTTAACCTCATGTGTATAGCGAAACAATCAGAAGAAGATCTGCAGAACTACCTATCGTATGAACTGGCACCATTCCCTATGTCTTTGTTTAGTGAGGACGGTATGCGTGAAGGGACGAAATCATTATTATACACAGCTTTCTCGCCACTTCCACAAGACTTCCAACTACCTCAACGTTCCATGGTCGTTATTGATGGAGGGTACCTTCTGCACAAAGTTGTATGGAACAGCAGCTTGACCTTTGGAGGAATTTGCCAGTGTTACGTCAAGTACGTTCTACGTCATTATGGCACCGATGTGATGGTGATTTTTGATGGCTACATTACATTACAGATCCTTCTCATCAAGGGACCAAGACTGCAGAACGAGCAAGAAGGTACAAGGCAAACTCATCACCAGACGTGGTGTTTAACAAAGCAACTGTTAACACCACACCTCAGGATAAGTTCCTGGCCAATGAGGGGAACAAGGACCGATTTGTGAAGCTGCTCTCCAGTGAATTGCAAGCGTCAAACATATATACAGACCAAGCTTCCGAAGATGCTGACAGGTTGATAGTTGTCAAAGCTAAACACCTCTCCCCCACGTACGACGCCGTTATCTTTGTCGGGGAAGACATTGACCTACTTGTACTGCTAACTGGCACAACACCTGCGGTAAATAATGTTTACCTCAAAAAACCAGCGAGGGGAAAACATCCAGAAGCAATCTACTCCGCCTCCTCCTACAAGTACAACTCCAACTGCTGTATCTTGCTCCTGCACGCAATATCGGGCTGTGACACCACTTCAAACATTTTTGGGTTTGGAAAGAATAAATTCTGCCAACTTTTTACGAAAGACCCATCATTGCTGGAGCAGGCTAAGAGGTTCGAGGACCCTACTGCCAGACCCCAAGAAATTTCAGCAGCAGAGGAGAAAATCTTGGTATCCCTGTATGGTGGCAGTGGAGACCAGTCGTTGAACTCTCTTCGCTATAGCAAATTGAAGACTAGTGCCATTAAACTCAACCTGGCTAAACTACCTCCAACTACTGACGCAGCACATTTCCACTTCCTGAGGACATATCACCAGATCATGCAGTGGATGGCGGATTGACAAGGACCATATCGATTTGGGCTGGTGTAGAAAAGCTGGACGACTGGAGCCCATCAGGATAAGTAGAGACGCTGCTCCCCCAAACCTGCTTAACACCATCTCATGCAGATGCACAACTGGCTGTATGGGGGCGTGTGGCTGTAGAAAGGCGAGCCTAAGTTGTTTCGCCCTTTGAAAAGTATGTAGTAGAGAAGAATGTAATAACAGGGAGGAAGTCACCATCGACGACGAAGACGACGCCGATCTACTAACTTCACTATTTGAGGAGGACAATGAAGACTCAGACTTCATTCACTCACCCCCTACAAAACGAGCGAAGCTCCAGTAAATCAGTTTTCTTTTATGTTCTTAGTTTATTCACTACTGATTTTTGTAAGATTATTGCTGTATTTTGATCTTATTTTGTTTAAATAAATGAATCTTTAAAAATGTACTTTCTGTGTTGGTGGATTGTTTGGAATTGAACATCTCCTCTCACCAGTGGATATTTAAGTGAAATATAGTACCTGCCTCATTAGAATTGCGCTGTTACATGTAAGAAGCTCAAATAAGGTCGGTATTAACTAAAAATTCAAGCCATAACTGGGAAATAGTTTGTGCATTTTCTTTAGATTAAATGTGGAGTCACAAAAGCGAAAAAAGCAATATACCCATTGTTTTAATTTTTATACTTACCCCCACTTCATATGGTTGGCTAAAGAATTACATGCATACTGTAGGTAATTAAATTCTCTACAATTATATTGTGATACTTGTTTTTCTAGAATAGGCCATAACTGAATCACAGCTTTCTAAAGTTAGAATTTTGGCAAAATATCCGAAAAATGTGATTTTTTATTGTTTAAAAAAGTAAATATTTCCGTAACCATAAGTCCTAGAAACAAAATATTGAACGTAAATTGTAGGAAATTTAATTGTCTACAAGATTGACTAGAACTCTATTTTCACTAAAATGCACCGAAACGGAAATATAGGTGAACATATCACGAAAGTGCCAAATTTTTGCGATTTTTCCAATATGGCGGCGGGCGCGGAGGGGGAAAAATTGTGCATTTTACATTTTAAACACCTACTAGCCGTCCTAGACAACATATAAAAAATTTAGAACTACCGGACCGTTTGTAAGCTAACAGACCTGTATTCACTGGATTATCGTCCCGGGCAGTTGTGTAATGGAGTGCGAGTGACCTGGCTATGTCCATATGCTATTTTCTTTCTTCCTGTTTACTGCATATTAGCCACATCACATCACTTCCAGATGCCTCTGAGTCCACCATTGTCTGAGGGCGAACTTGCACTAGTTTTCAGTGACATTTGTTTATTTCGAAGTGAGGGGGACAATTAGGGGATAAGAGGTTTCCTGTGTATCAGAAAGTGGCATATTGTCTTGGATTATCAGTGTCATCAGTGAAGAGAATAGGAGCCAATTCAAGGGAGAATGATGAAAATCTGTCATCCAGGTCAAGAAAGAAGCAGTGTCAAGAAAGAAGCAGTGTGTGAGGCCGGGATAGGTCGTCCGAACATTCAACTCGATGATTTTACTTTGGGCACAATAAGAAGAATTATACATGAGTTTTACATGAATAAGGTATTTCCCACAATTAAAAACCTCCGCGAGAAACTGGCAGAAAATATGTACGATTTACCTGATTATGTCAATTTCTAGGCTACGCTTTTGAAAGTAGGTAGTCAAAAGCTTGAGATTCCGAATCAAAAACAAATTAACAGGAAACCAGTGTTAATGTTATCTGTGAAAGTTGCTGCATCCCGACATACATTCATGAGAAGAATGAGAGTAGTTCGACACAGGGCTACAAGATCATCTTTAAGGACGAGACCTGTTGCGGACAGAACCACACCATTAAATATGGGTGGCAAGAAAACGTGGTTGATGCTTCGGAAAAACTTCGACAATTATGATCAATACGGAGGGTACATTCAGGAAATTTATGGATGGCGTGGAGGTTCAAAGACACCGTCTAGAGCTGGGAACGCATCATAATTTTCCACACGGGAAGTAAAGAAGAAGGATTTCTTTACGGCGCAGAACTTTGTTTTATCGGCGAGAAAGGGAGTGGTGATTACCACAACGAAATGAACTCGACGAATTACGAAGAATGATTCACGAAAGTGCTGAGTTTATTGCCTCAAAGGTCGGCAGTCATTATAGATAAAGTGCCAATGATACGTTGGTGAATCCTGCAATTAAAAACCCGAACATGTCGTGGCTGAAACCTGAACTTATAACCTGGATAACATCAAGAATATCTCGCTACCACTTGGAGTTGGCAATTACAACTATCTGACTAAATCAGAGTTGATTGTCCTTGCCAGGCCTTATTTTCAAACTCCAGTGAAGAAGCTGGAACAACTAACGGAACGACTTTGACCAGATGTAAAGCTTGTTTGTTTACCAGTGGCTCTTTGCGAGCTCAATCCAATCGAACTTAATTTGGCTTACTTTAAAGGAATAATAGCTAAAAAGAAATCTGGCTAACATATTAAAAAATGGTAGAAGTATGGAAGCAATGACTGTTTAATGCAGAGAAGCCTTGCGCACCGTTACTCCCGAACTCTGGAAACAATGTATTAAACAAGCTAAAGGTATTGAAGACCACTACTGGGAGAAAGATGGACTGTCTGAAAATGTCCCTCATTTCGAACCAGTCATAATTAACATGAATGACAGCCGTTCAGATTCATAGGAACAGAGCGTTTATTCAGACGAAGAGTACTGACTGAATTAAATATTGTACAGTTATATAAATAATGTAAATAGCCCATGCAAAATTTGTGTAGAATGGCATTTCCAAATTAAGAAGCTAACCATTTTTGAACCTGCCATTGAAAGTCTAAAGCCCGTATGTGCAAATGTGATGGAAAATGACATTTCTACGTGTGAAGAAAATCAAAGGTTGAAAGTAAACTTAAAGCTGTGTTCGTTCGTATTTTGCCGCGACCACTGCAACTTTACGCGGCAACGCTTCACCAGTCCGTCTGCTTTTATTAATTGCACGAGCCAGCGCGCACAAAACCTCCCTTCAATAACACTATTCATACATTCAATATCACTCTGTACGTTCGCAGTGGTTGTAGTTTCTGTAAATTACAAATAAGAGCTTCAAAATGACCCCAGGTTTCCTGCTGTACCTTTATCGTGGGCTGAAAAAAGTTACTTTAGAAAAAGTATAGAACTACTTATTAGGATAGTTGAAAGAAATTTAAACTTGATACTTACACTACCACTACTTGTGCCTATAACGTATAAACATGTGATTACCCTCAGACAAGTAGTTCTCCATGTATAGAGTTTTAAGTAAGCGGTTCCTAGAAAAGACGCCAAGACAATATTTCATACAATCAGAAATAAAAACATAATGATTAAACTTGTGAATAATTGGCATATGTATTCTAACGCCGAACTAAACAAGTGAAATATTGGCAAAACTCATTTGTCTATAGGTCTGTCGGTTTGTTTGTAATTATGGCCTTAACTCGGGTATCCATAATGAAAAATCCTATAGGTGGGATTCACCTTCGACCTTAAGAACACTAGGTGCAAAGATGAGAGTTTATTGAACAGGTGCAATATGGTACAGAATTATTATGAGAACAAATAAGTTTCAATAATTACAAGCATGTTTACAGGTAGGTTTAATTCTAGATAGATTGCATTGTCATACCACAAATGCGTTGCAACAATTCATTCTAACAAATATATCAATATTTCATTTGGAAGAATCAAAACCGAAATTCTAACTCACAATGAGTGTGAATTACTTGTCACCTTGCATGAATGACCCAGGTACATTAAGTTCCCAATTCATATTACACCAAATGTAATTTGATGCTACGTGGTAATGGGTTTCAGTTTCTTGATTTATTTGCGATACCAATTGCACAACACCGTTCTCCCCAATTGGTCTATGATATCATTGTACATTTATAACAATGAAACAGTATCGAAAATTTAAATCTACAATAGTCATGTTGATTGTTAGAGTGATACAAGTAAACAAAAGAACATATGTTTGTACTGTATTCAAAGAATTCTGGTGTAACGAACGGCGTACGAAGACAAGTCATTGAATGCAACTTCGCCCGGTCGTCCTATGTTACTATCACAGATTTCACTGCCCATTTTGTTTCGTGTTGTGGAGTATATCCCATAATGTACGACATCCCTACGGCATAAAAAGTGAAACGAAAATCCCGGTAAATAGACAAGATTGTTGCATAATACTGTGTTGCGCATTCTAAAGAAACGCCTTATAATGCAGAAAATTGAAAATCGATGGGTTTCCCAAGAGTTGGAGTTCAACGAGGAATATTATAAGTTACCGCTCAAAGTCACTTAGAGTGCTACAGTATATTCCCAAAGGAGACGTGCATCCTCGCGCTTGATGAGACATGCGCCAGGCCGTGCGAACTTCAACTTAAACGCCAATTTAATGAGTAGCGATAATGCGGGTCATAGCCTAACCCCTCCTCAGTGTTTCTTTTTTTTTTTGTATAATCTGAGACCAGCGTTGCGATGAAAGGGGATTTTTTTTTCGTATAACCCTTTCATCGTGCCACAAGATAATGTGTGCGTACGCACGTGGCACACCCTGTAACCGATTTGCGGGAAGGCTGGGGTTGGGATGTATATTTCCATCGACCAAATTCACCGGACTTCAACGCCTGTGATTATGACTTGATCCCAAATTTTAAGGAATCACTTTGTGACATTCGTTTCCGGTCTATTCTCGAGATTCTGTAGGCAGTGGATTGCTCCATCAAGAGGAAAGTCTTGCTACAAGGATTCCACCACGCGGTCAATGAGTTATAGACAATGCTGAAGGACTGTGTACGTTTCAAGCAGGTATCATTGTTCACTTAGTAGTAAATAATTAGTTGCCACTATAGAAGTTCTACCCTAAGTAGTCTACATTGAGATTGTTGGAAATGTAATTAGGCTATATGGCAGCGATATCCGTGATGCTTAATTGGGACGATCCATTGACTGTGGTGTGAAATGACGCACATTTCTTGTATGTACTTCATATTTATACATTGCAAGCATTACTAACTTAAAGATGTATCGTAATATCATGGAGGAAAGAATACATGGTGTAAAGGTTTTTAAATGAGGACCTTGTATCCGAAAGAAAATTAACGTGTAAATAATCGATAGTTTCTCTGGCATAGAATCACATAGCGCATAAGTGCTGAATTAATTACGTGATCAGAGCGTATTTTAAGATACATCACATAAGGTCATAACATCGGCCAATCACTACCTCTCTGACCTCGAATTATCGAATACTTCTTGCCACCTCATGGTCTTCCACAACGTGAAGCGTAGTTGAAAAATCCCCGATATCTAGTGTGAATATCCGGATACACCCAATGCAATCAATTCCTAATCAAATTCTGGATATTCGTACAGGACAGAATATTGTATCTTATCCACAAATAACTCCACGTCTAACACAAGATTACTTATAGCAAGTCACGAGCAGGTTGACAGCGCTGAAAGAGTATGCTTGTTTAAGACTTTGGCTAAGTCCTAAAGGAAAATTACGTAGTGAATACCGCATATCACACAGTAAATACTGAAATAGACAGAAATTATGGCAAAGAAGGCGGTGATCATACGGTCAGATAGCTCGTGTGAATTTTCAGGAAGGCTCTACTCCAGGTGTTATTTCCATCATGGTATGTTAACATACAGTCGTCCCAGCGTCGTTGCGCAAAAAAGAAGACATTCAATCTAATGATGCTACAACACCGAATAAACTGTAAGGCTGAAGATACGTACATTCTTTTCATTAGGAAAGTTACATCAGTGTCCTAACACGAAATTCCCGAGACAAACGTGATAATACTTTGGTTACGAACTTTGTTACAGTGACGTCATTTTGATAACCAACTTTACAAGTTGCTTCAATAATGCGATGTAAGTTACTTTAAGTGTTATGTTTTGTTTGAAACCCCGATCTAAAT
Source organism: Meconema thalassinum (assembly GCA_946902985.2). Taxonomy (NCBI): domain Eukaryota; kingdom Metazoa; phylum Arthropoda; class Insecta; order Orthoptera; family Tettigoniidae; genus Meconema; species Meconema thalassinum. The sequence goes on from OX336396.1 coordinate 275,136,011, forward strand.
TCTATTTTTGCCACGTATTTTTGTTTCGAAACATTGAAATCACAACTTGAAAACTGAATTACAATTTCTTGTCGTATAAACGTATTGTTGTCTATGGCTATTAGATTGGATATCTGGATATTCTTTTATTCTTTGCGTCACAGCAGTATTGATCGGTATTGATCCTAACCTATGGACGATGAAGGTGCAGTGTGGTCGAGATCCGTAGAGAAGGAAGTGCTCGAGGTTGACGGTGACAGCACAGTAGAGCTTGGTGGATGTATGCCGAGTTCTCTAACAACATCGGCGTTGCTATGAAGCAGCATCACGTTGCCTACATTCTCTGGCGTCAAACTATAGCGCAGGGGGTTCATGACATAGCGTAGAGCAGAAAAGAGTCTCTCCACGCTCACTTGCGTAGCGGGGATGGCCAAGACCACGGTCGCCAAATCATATAGCTCCGGCTGCAGCAGACTCTGGCCTTCCCAGTACTGCAAGACGTCCATCTTGCTCTTCAGTTTTCGTGTCGTCCTATAGTATTTGTCCATTATTGGACGAAGGTCTTTCTTTATGCACCCAATTGCAGCGTTCACCTGGTATCTTCTTCGATCCTTTTGGGCTAGAAGCTGTTGCAGTTCATCGTCATCGTCAGACGCCGATGCCGTTTCTTCAGCTTCCCTTTCTTCAGATGCTTCCTCGGCCATTGTAGGTATGCTGCGAAGCCGATCCAATCGTGCCCCTAGGTTAACCAGATACACCTGGGCACTCTCAACATCTCCGGCCTCCAAAAACGAAAAATACCGCGGGTCCATGAAGAGAGCCGCTTTGAATCCTGGGTAATCAAACAAAGGGGTCCATTTCACTCCACCCCTCTTGTTTTTTAGGCCTCGCTCTCGCTTCTCCATGCACTGCAGCAAGTTCGCTGCAAGTTCCATATTTCTAGAGTGGGCTACTCGCTGAAGAGAAAGTTTGCACTTCGTCCAAATGGCGAAGAAATCACCGAGTAGCAAACCCTCTTCTTGCAAAGCGATAGTGGCCACTCGAACTGGTTCCAGAGATTCTAAGGCATTATCTACGTCCTTCCACTGCTCACTTGTAAGGCTTTTGTCTGGACACAAGTCTTCCACAAACATTTTCAAGCATTTGACTGACTTGAACATATCAAATGTTGATCCCCAGCGGGTAGCGACGTCGAGTGTTGGCAGAGCGACTTTCTCGCGTTTTATTTGGCGGGCCATTGTCGGTGTCCTCAGATATTTCGCGAGGGTCCTGACGCCATCCGTGAGGGCCCTCCACGGCAAGGTGGACGTTGCCTTTACCGCATCGTCGACAGCCAGCTGGAGGGTGTGAGCAGCACATCTCACACTTTGAACGTGGTACATGTCAGCCACGAGTTCACATTCGGGAATATCTTCCTCTTCATCGTCCACTGCTGTTAGATCAAGTTCCTCTTCCTGGAGGAGTTGAGACACTTTTGTCATATTTGGTGCATTGTCTGTGGTGAAAGTTAGAATGTTGGCAACAGATATGTCATATTTCTCAAGTAAGAGAGTAATCTCGACTTTAATGTTTGACGCGGTATGTCGATTGAAAAGCTCGACAACACCTAGTGTCCGGACTATTAACTTTCCTTTCTCCACAAACTGTACGTTCACACCGAGGAAGTGACGATTATTTCTGGAGGTGGAGTCAACTTTCAAACATAATAGCTTTTCTTTCAGCTGATCAGCAATCGTTTGTCGTACCATGTCTGCGTACGCCGGTATAAGGGCTGGAATCGATTTGGAGTTAACAGCACATCTGAAACAAGAACATCCATGTCTTTTATGTTTTGTCCAGCAGCGTAAAGCTATGGGAAAGAAGCAAAAATATAGGATGTACTGAATCCGTAAAAAATTCTCATTCCTTATTACTATGATCAGTTTTATTATACACACACGTTTTCTTAATTGAAGTCTGAATGGAATAAAAAGTACAATTTCAACACTATGAAACAAATAAACTTCTTTTTCAAATATATATCTGTCACGGCAGTTTCAATAGCAAACGTGGGTTTCCAGCTATTAGGTCATATTGGGCAAGCCTCTGTATGAAAATAAATCGCCACCATGTTCCCCTATTACCAGTTAGCACTCTACCTCCTCTGCTTGAATACCTCTCACTTGAAATCGTTCAACAGTTAAAAGTAAGAATTGCCTCCTAAGTCTACCTACGCTTCTCGTCAACTTCTTAGGTAACCTCTATACCGCCATTTTCATCACATGACGAAACCATCTGAGTAGGCTCATGTGAAAAACTTCATGTAGTGTATTAGTTTCTAACTTAGGCTATATATCTCCATTACGAGTACCTTCCTGTCATTTCTCTCATCTATTTGTCCCAGAAATCATTCTTGTTATCCTCATATCAGTTACCTCTGCCTTATATATGAAATATAGTGAATACACCCAGCTCTCACTTCCATACAGCAAGGTCGTTCTAAATACAGAGCGATGTGTGGAGAGTTTCGTCGCAAATTGTTGCAGAATTCAATATTCTGAGTTCAGAATTCAACTGAGAACTGGTTGCATAGCCTTTTATGCCCCACGACTCTATTTATTTTCCCATACGGTACTACTATTCTGGAAGAATACACAGCTTGAGTACTTAAACTGTTACACCTGCTCCAATTTATTTCCTTCTATCTGGCATTCAACGTTCTTGCGTTTCTTACCTACCGACATGGCCTTCGTTATTAAAATGCTAATTAACATACCATACTCCCTCCATTTCTGTTCAGGCTTTAAAATATTGGTTTGTAAGCTTTAGACGGAATCCGTCATTACAACCAGGTCATCAGCGTAGGCCAGACTGGTTGGTTGAATCCTTAGTTTAGGGGCTGCGACAACGCGGTTATGTAGCCCCATGTACATTGGGTGTGTGTAGAATCTGTCTGATAACCGGTGTTAATTGTGATGGCTGTATTCGTGTGTGTTATCTGTGATTCAGGTAGAAGGACTGCAGACGATTAATTTCTTCAAGAAGTTCCTACTTTTCCTACCAAATGCTACCGGGCACGACACCTAGCTGCGGACGTGGCTACTAAATGTCATCGCAGTCAGCACCTGGCGGCGAACGTTGAAACTAATATAGCGTTACCAAACTAACCTACACATTTCAGCTTCCACAGTGTAATTAGTGGAAGGTTCTTTTTCATGCCCTAAATCTATGACATGCGACCGCCGGCTTTACTTCTCCTCCGAAGGAAGGCATACTGAGGGATTTTTAAAGCTCTTAAAAAATCCGTCGACTTCGGCCGGGTTTGAACCCGCGATCATGAGCATAGAAGCTCAGCATTCTGGTAGGCCAGACTGCTTACCTAGTTTCCACCCAGCCAGTTTATGCCCTTCATCAAATGGTACACACATAAAATAAACAGTAGTGGTGCGAGGTAACAGCCTTGCCTCAATCCTGGAACAACCGAGAATCAAGAACTCATCCTACCATCAACTCTCACTGCTGCCTGATTATCAACATAAATACGAGTACTCTGGATTACCTGTACATGCCTGAATGTGCTGAATAAGCGCCGGTCATTATTCTGTGCATTTAATACATATTGCTACTATCCAGTCCCCTATATCAAATAACGCTGCATTTCGCGGAAACGTCAAGAAGGCACACTAAAAGTCTCACTTCTCCAATGAAGTTACTAATAATTATGCCCCTAACCCTACAGAATTAAACAGGTTATGAAACATCAGTTTATGGAGGTGAAACGTAGTGAATTAGTAACTACAATCAATGTTTTTTTCTTGTTCATCCAGATACGAATTGTAATAATTCATCTTAAAATAGGCTATAATTAAAAACATTAACATCGAAAGTTATCAAAAAATGAAATGATGTTCAATAATATAAAATGTAAGATTTGTTAAGAATTATGCTTTACATTACTGGCGTCTGCCTCCTTCCGTAGTGGCTAGCATTCTTGGCTGTCACCGCAGAGGCCCGGGTTCGATTCCCGCCTCTGCCAAGGAATTAAATTCTACTCTGAGGCGTGAAACGGGGTACACTCTGCCTCGTGAGGAAAAGGTGACGGAAGCGGGTTTGATTCCTGGAACTGGTTTCCCAACTCTACTCCAGGCAAATGCGGGGATGGTACCTAACTTAAGGCCACAGCTGTATCCTTTCCGATCCTCACCTGAATTACAAATATACATGCCCAAGTACATCGGATTTAATGACCACATTGTCCAAGCCCCTTCCGATTCCTACCCAAATCCTACCTCGACTATAAATACACACATAGAGACATCACAGTGACACAGGTTATCAGACAGCTTCTAAACACACCCAAGAACACGATGTAGCAAAGCCCCTAAATAATCAGCCACATCTTCATCACTATCTTCTGACACACATGATATAAAAAATCAGCAATTTTTCATCTAGAGCATCGTCATGATTACTAGCGTTTAGAGACAGACCAGCGGGGCTAACGAAGCGATCCGAATACTCACGACCACAACCGATCATCCATCCCCCTCGAGGCAGACCAGCGGGGCAGTCATCTTTTCCTCGTTGAGACAGATCAGCGCAGCGGGGCAAGAACAACGTACCCAAAACTTCACAACTAATTAGACCGATCATTATGCAAATTCATATTCTTTCCATTTGCTTATACATAACTAACAAGTAGTTCCGTGATGAACTATACAGCCTATTTTCATATATCCTACTTATGTTTACTGTCACTCTCAACATACAAAATTTCAGTTTGATTGCTGTAATAGATTCGTAGATATTGAGAACCGACAAAATATGTCGGATGGTCGCCATGTTGGATTTTATATATGTAGGTCCTAGAGTTATGTACTGTTACATGAAGATTATTGTGTACGTGTAGCATTCAAACTTCAATCGCATGATTAGGACACAAAAAGTAACAAGGAGATTTTAAAATTTCGCACAGCTGCCATCTTGTGGTTATGGAAACAATTGAAAAACATTAGATGTGGATTAACATTTGTATAAGGATTTACTATACCAAGTTTCACTGCACTCGTATGGTTAAATTGCGAGAAACGTCCATGCGAATATTTATACTTCGCGTAGCCGCCATGTTGTATTTGTGATCACCATGTTATTTAAAGTCCTATAGGTGAACTGAAGTTCATAGCCCCTATGAACCTTAAAAAAACAGTTTGATTGCTATAATAGATTCGTAGATATTCAGAGCCGTCTAAATATTTCGGATGGTCGCCATGTTGGATTGTTAAATGTATAGGCCATAGAGTCATGTACCATTAAAGGAAAATTATTGCTTAGGTTCATTATTCAAACTTAAACTTCGATCGCATAATTACGACACAAGAAATAAAAACGTAATTATAAAATTCGCACAGCCGCCATCTTGAGGTTATGCAAACAATTGAACTGAATTAGATACCAGTGCATTACAATGTGTATAAACCTTTCCTGTACCAGATTTAATTGTGTTTGGAACATTAAATCGCGAGAAAGGTCTATTTAAATTTTCAAATACGCTTGGCCGCCATGTTCGTTTTGTAGTTAACCGGTTTTTGAAAGTCTTTTGGATGAATTTCCAGTAGTACCCTTTATTTCCGTACAAAATTCCAGGGTGATCTCGGGAATAGTTTCGGAGATATTGAATGCTGTGTAATAATTTGCACAGCCGCCATGTTGGATTGGTGAGACGTAACAAATTTTGAAGGGCACGGTCGGGGTCGTTCGGAATAGTGCTATGATCTTACCGAGTTTCATTGAAATCGCTCCGGCCGTTTAGAAGTTATTAGGGGACACACACACACACACACACACACAAGGACAAAAGGTGATCTCATAAGCCTATTTTTTCAAAATTGAAAATAGGCTAAAAATGATAAATGTCCATGAATTAGAACCTCGGCTATCATATAATTACACTTTATTGTTACATAAATATGTTCATAATGTCATTTGTTTCACATATTTTTAATTTTAATTTAAAATAACGTATTCAGTCTCTTATTGAAAACAAACAATTTTTAGAATCACCGAATAATTCACTTGCGAAAAATTGCTATTTTACAGTAAGATACAGAATACGAAATTTTAAATTAAAAATTAACAAGATGTTCAGAAAAGAACATACAGCCTACTTTCTACTAAATACATGGGTATTGGTATTATTCTTTGTCCCCTTCAAGGAGTATCATTAAATATTGGTTGTAATAGCTTGTTGAAATACAACGTGTTACGGATATAAAACATGAATATGAGGTGCCTTTGCTAGTGCTAACTCTGTAAAAAAAATCATTCAATTCGGTTTCACCGTGTTTGAATTTTTTATGGTGAATCGATTTGCACACATACATGGCCGCTATCTGCAAACTATTGGGCTGATGACCTTGTAGTTCAGTCAAACAATGCTTCCGACAAAAAGGTATGTTGTTGCAAATTTTGGTAGAGATGTAATGATTAGGTTGGTCGTAATTTGATTTAAGCTTTTAACATTTGGGTGGCCGCCATTTAGTTTCCGTCAAGATGGCGGCGATATAAAACATGACACTGAGTTGCCATTTGAGAGTGCTACCTCTGTAGCAAATTTTGTTCAATTCGGTTTCACCGTGTTTGAATTCATAGGGGGAATCGATTTGCACACATACATGGCTGCTATCTGAAAACTATTGAGCTGATGACCTTGTAGTTTAGTCAAAAGACGCCCGCCATATAAATATATGTTGTTGCAAAATTTGGTAGAGATCGGATGTTTAGGTTAGTCGTAATTTGATTTAAGCTTTGAAAATTTGGGTGGCCGCCATTACGTTTCCGTCTAGATGGCGTTCAATTCGGTTTCACCGTGTTCGAATTGATAGGGGGGACAGACATTCAGAGTACACACACTCACAGACACACAGACACACACACACACACACACACAGACAGACAGACACACATTTTTTCGCCCTGCGTTGATCTCATAAGTCTACTTTCATTTTTTGCAAAAATCGAAAATAGGCTAAAAATATGTGAAACAAATGTCATTATGGTCATATATGAAACAATAAAGTGTAATTTTATGATAGCCGAGTTTCTACTTCATGGACATTTATCATTTTTAGTTATGTATAAGCAAAGGGAAAGAATATGTATTTACATAATGATCGGTCTAGGTTGTGAAGTTTCGGGTACGTTCTTATTGCCCCGCTGCGCTGATCTGTCTCAACGAGGAACAGATGACTGTCCCGCTGGTTTATCTCGAGGGGGATGGATGATCGCTTGCGGTCGTGAATATTAGGGTCGCTTCGTTAGCCCCGCTGGTCTGTCTCTAAGCGCTAGTCTATGATTCCCTCCTTTAACACCAATCGCACTTTCTCTCTCTTCTAACAATCGTTCAACGTTATTTAACTGAAATGAAGTGTTGTTTCCACCTACCCACTGTTTAAGTCTCCCCAGATAAGTTCTATTGCCTTTCAATCAGGGTGGTACGGAGGGAGGCGCAGTACAATATGACGACGCCTATGACCATGCCATGATATTGTCAATTCTGCAATTATTTCCATTTGGCTCATTATTTGAAACTAAATCATAAAGTTGGATTTTGAGCATTTCATCACAGAAAGGAATGCTATTTCGCACCAGCAACTCTTTCATCACAGTCTTGATGCTGTTGCTGGTCGGCACCTAATTCAACTTCACATTGTGATAAGAGGCATTGTCTAACACCAGGACTGAATTGGGAGGCAGGCTTGGAATGCATCTCGTAGTTAGCCAGTTTTGGTAATTATTGGCGTTCATTTTTCCGTAGTAGTCTCCTGTTTTAATTTGGGATGTGAACACTAGCAATTCTCAAGGAACAAACCAATTCGACCTCCTGCATGAACTATAATTAGTCTATAACCCTTCGAAATCAGCGCTGTGTGACCTGCTGTGGAATCATCAGCCAAGTTCTATGGTTCAGTATGAGTGCTGTGAATATGTCTGATCTTCGTAAATTATAGGTCGCCCTGACTCCCTGTATTTCTTAACTGTTAGCAAATACGCTACACGCTGAGATCTAACAATTTCCCTCTCTATGAAAGTGTATCCGTTGTTTCGTGTTTCTTCCACCTAAATCCCATATTATTCAATATTAATTTAAGACTGGTGCTCCTCCCCCCCCCCCCTTTCCCCCGCCCTCCTCCCTCCGCCTCCTCTCCCCTTGAAAGTAATACTTTCCCGAAATTTCGGGACTAGATTATGAATTGTAGGTACTGTAAAAATTGTAAAAGTCATACACAGTCCGCCGAATCACACACCTGTCAAAGTCATTTACGCCTGTCACGGGTTTAAGAACGTGCTGATGTTTACCAGGTGTTACCTTCCTCCTCGCACCGAGAACCTTCTTTGATGATTGCCATAACAGTCATTTTCGATATACCAGTCGCTTTTGCCACTCGCTCTTGTACCTTTTTTAAAGGTATGGACACAGTACCAGCCACTGCCTCACTTTTCACGAAAGTGTTAATATTATACACCACTTCCCACGATTGGCTGTGTAGTGTTTTTGAAGAAAGCTTCGATGGAATAGGCGATATTGCAGTTATTCAATGTTTATACAGAGATTTAGTCAATAAAATTAACATTTGATTTGTAGCACAAGCGCTACGTGTTTTTGTCCAGTCAGAGGGTACCTTCTCTATAAAACCCATGCCAATTAGATTGTCCTATGCAACCACTTCAGCCCTGGCTTCTCCCTATACTTGACAATTTCTGGTTACATTTCATCTACTCCCAGACGCTTTGTGACACTGTAGTTTATTTACCACCCTCTCTACTTCCTCAACCATGATCCAGTTCCCATCATCATTCTCCTCCTGCATAATCTTTAAACCTACCACATTGCCAGATAGGTGAGTGCACATACCTAGTTTTCGAAGCATTGTATTTTTGTGGCATCTACTAATTTACCAGAATTGTACAAAAACTCTCCATTTCTATTATTCCTTAAAACACTCCAAGAAGGCTTCCCTGCCGATTAACCTGGTGTTCCTAATTTATCTACAAGTTGCTCCCTGATTTTCTTTTGGAAATTTATCAGATTTCCTAAATCTATCCAGCTCTCATTTCCATGCAGCAAGATCGGTCTAAATACTAAGCGATGAGAGTCGCTACTCTAACTTGTTTCTTGCAGATTGCAGTATATTTCAACTGAGAATTCATTGGATTGGCTGTTTTGCACCTCGACCCTAATTCTTTCCCCAAAATTTTCAATTATATCAGACAAATTTTATAGCTGTGCAATATGTTATTTCGAAGGTATTATAATCTAACTGGCACTTCAGTTTTATGCTAAAGGTCTTCATATTAGGCAAAGCAACTCCTTGTTATTTGGTTTGGACGATCATATTTGTTTGAAGATTAACTTTGTTCTCTGTCATTAGCTTCAATTTTACAAACAGTTATCAAACCACTGCCATTGAGCTATCTTAATAACATTTAATTATGTATCCTTAGTTTAGATATGAATGGTATCGATAGAAAGGTAAAAACATAACAACATCAAAGATATATAGGCCTAATTGTGTAATAATCTTTGGCTGGTTCGGTAAGCACGAAAGGCTATTCGAAGCCAGTCGTTTAGTCTTACGAGGAGTGTTTTAATGTTACTCCAACGTTCAACTGTATGTCTATCTGACTGTTATAGCTAGTTGTCTCCGGAATAACTGGAGCTATCGAGTTAAAATTCACTGTAAAGCGTCAACGATGAAATTGGAAGGTGAAATGTGAGCCATTTCTGGATAAAAAATCTTAAAATTTAAGTCGATCTATGAAAGTAGTACAGATTCCGTGTATTTTATTGGAACCATACAAATTATTAAACGTATGAATTTTAAATGTTGTAGTAAAACATGAAACAACATGAAACGTCGCCAAAATATGAAAGCTTACTTATTTGAGGCAGGCATGGCAACGATCATAGGTTGAATGATTTTCTGAAATGCATCGTCGTCCAAAAGCTTGAATGCATGCCCATGCTCAGTGATGAGGCGCAGACTCTGTAACTGGAGTTCCGATGCAGTCATCTTGACTCCGTTTAGTGTACTGACTTTTGCACGTTTCGTACATTTTGATTCCAAAGACCTCAATGATTCCTTCTTGGCCACAGTGTTGAAGAGGTCTGTGTGATGATTTTGTACATGCTTTTTCAAGTTGCCAGAATGTCGTCCCTGCAATACAAAAGTAATGACATATGTTATCAGAACTGAAAACCAACCACCAAAAGAGTGTCATACATTTAACTTTATCCTTAATACCTAAAGACTTTATCCTTAATAATTAAAATATTAAACAGATTCAGAAGTCTTTTTTTGGTAACTTCATATCACTTTACCTCATTGTTTCAACACAGTAAATGCACAAATTAGACCTTACAAACAAGTACCTACACAAAAGTGAAACTTATATAGAGTAAAAGGTATTAGTATTCAATTGATAGCGATAAAGATAGGAAGATTGTTGCTTTACCATTACGATTATTTAAACCGATGATTAGGCCTATATGCTGACCATTAATTGGTAAATCCTTATGTGCGTAGAGAAATGTACATTGCTATGTTAATAAGCCCGAATGGATGAAAACAAGCTAAGGGAAGATTAAACGTGTAAAGAAATGTAAATACCTGAGTGAGGTAATCCAACAAAATGGCCTAGAACAGGAAGCAATTAATCTTATCACCTGACGAAAAATCTCTATGATAAGAAGTCGCTGAGCATTGGAGGAAAATTAAGACACTACAGCACGGTTGTCAAACTGGAAGCATTATATGCTTCGGAGACTTTGACTATGAACAGGCGGGGAGTAGTCGACCAGTTAGTCAAAAGAGAACGCAGGGTATTGAGAAATATTTTATGCAACAGATGGGTTGACGGTCACTTACGTTTGAAGTCAAACGAAGAGTTATAGAAAGATAGAACCAGTGACGTCAACAATAAAAAGGAAAAGGTTGTTGTTCTATGAACACATTTTCAGAATGTCCAATGATAGTCTAACGAAGAAAATTTGGAATTTCGTGAAACCAAAGATGAAGAAATTGTCATGGTTTTAAGAATGTAACAAAGACGTTATAAAAATTGGTATTCCGTACTGCAAAATTATGAACAGGTGTGAATTCAGACATCTAATCGAAAATTACCAGGGATTTAAGGTAGGGGCAGAACCCAAAAGACGGAGGGGACCTCTTTCAGAAGATGGGAAGAAGGCGCAGAGTGATGGGCTCAAGAGATACTGGCAGGACATCAAAGCTGGCAGACGATCTAGAACGTAACATTGATTTTGATTGTTACTCCGTAGTCCATAGTGGCTAAATTCGAATGTAAAAAAAATGCGAAGTAGACTTTCTTCCTACTAAATTCGATTGTTAAGGGAACAATTCAATTCCTCGTATGGTCATTTTGTTTCTGTGCAAGGATACAAAATAGTTCTCATTGTTAGAGTCAACTCAGGTAGTATGATAGGAATATACCTAACCGCGAAATGTGTTGATACAGCATGATATGTTTATAGTGTGACGTGAGCATGGGTCAATTTGGTTTGTGGATCATTAGGCCTAAAAGAGCTCCGGAAATTGGACTTCACACGCAAGGCCCTGCGTTGCTAGAGCTTGTAGTATTTTCGATCCTGCTGCACACTTACGGACAGTCTTTAATTTATGAAGTAAGCCACAAGCGCGTGACGTCATGACCTTGTCCTCCCCACCTGCCGCTAGCTACGTGTGCGAGCGAGCTGTGTATAGTAACTTATAGTGTGGTACCCTGCTAGCCAGGCTATACTCTGTGAGCTGCCTGAATGGTATTGACATTTGGCCTGAAATTCCACGTCAGTAATCACCCCTCTGCCTCTGTCCTTTATCAAAAATGTATTGTATACATGTAATTGATCAAATAGATAAATAAAAATCGAATCGAATCTAATCTTGACCAATCCATGTTCGCATAGTTGATGTCATAATACTCTGCGGTGCAATATCACAGCCCACGTGCGTCAGTGACTGGTTAGTGCACGCGGTAGGAGCGAACAGTTTGGCAACCTCGTTCCCTGACCACATGGGAAGGCGAAACCTGTCAATCCCATTCTGGCAGCTCACAGAGTATAGTGCTTTTAGTGCCTCACGATCCAACCTTATCCTGATACACCGTCTATGCTGGAACTCACCAGTTCAGGCGCACGCGGCCAGACTGTCCCGGATAGATTTCTCAAAGCGGTTCTCTTCATAATCTTCATTCAATTTCGCTAATCGGCCAACTAAGGACCACGATAAGCCTCATTTTACGTTCTGGCATTTGTTCACTTTTCGCTTGATCCACATTGTCTTCATGAGCTCACTGTGTTTAACACGACGTTCTTCTGTCCATTTCGCACGAGTTGTCAGTTTTTCGTCCCGTAAAGTCCAAAACGTCTTGATGGCTGCTTTATAAAGATTTCGGTCTTTTGCAACTTCTGCTCGTATCCCCATTTATTTTAAGATCTTTCTGGACGTTAACGTACCATGGCATTGTCATTTTTCTTTTCTTCATATTATTATTATTATTATCTGAGAGCCTCCGTGGCTTAGGCGGCAGCACGCCGGCCTCTCACCGCTGGGTCCGTGGTTCAAATCCCGGCTACTCCATGTGAGATCTGTGCTGGACAAAACGGAGGCAGACAGGTTTTTCTCCGGGTACTCCGGTTTTCCCTGTCAAAATTTCATTCCAGCAACACTCTCCACTATCATTTTATTTCATCTGTCATTCATTTAATCATTGCCCCAGAGGAGTGCGTCAGGCCTCGGCAGCCGGCACAGTCCATATCCTCGCCGCTAGATGGGGGCTTCATTCATTCCATTCCTGACCCGGTCGGAGACTGGAAGCAGGCTGTGGATTTTCTTTTCATTATTATTATCTGAAGAGAGAATGGCTTAAATGTTGTGACAACCCTCTCCTGCTCACCTAAAGATCTCAGGCTGAAATCCCGGAATCCTCCTTGGAGACAAGGAAGGAAGTTGGTCCAAGAGCAGTTTCAAGTGGATGAAGCTTGGCGCAACGAGTGGCCGACTTCAAATCCAGACAGATTAGCTCTTATCTCGGATCCAGTTTAGCAGCCCCCTGGTTTCGACCTTCCCAGGAAAATCTGGACGTCGCTGAACCGTATAAGAACTCAACACGGTAGATGTCAGTTCCAGAAGCACAAATGGAAAATTGCTGAGAATCCTTTCTGCAACTGTGAGATGTGCCTCAGACCATCAGTCACATCGCTATGGATTGCCCACTCCGAAGGTTCAATGGTCCAATGAAGGAGATTCATCAAGCTAGTGATGGAGCTTTAGAATGGTTCGAGAAATTAGATATCCAGGTCTAACAACACTGAAGCTACTTGCAGATCAAGGTCTCAATCTGTATATATTTGTAAATACTGTATAATGTAAATAATTGTAGCCTATATTGCATCTTTATGCCATACGAAATATATATATTATTAGACTGTTAGTATTAGCAATAAAATGTTATTGGGTACCAATAGACTACGTCTCATACTGTTCCTGAGTACATTGTAGATGAATTATCTATTGAATGGATTCATTGATAGCAAAATTTGGCGATTTATACTTGGGCATACCCAAACTTGATAAGTGATTAAAAAGTGTTGTTGTTGTTCCTTTCGCTTATTCCAAACGTACCACAAACTTTCACTCCTCTGTGAAGACTATCGTTTGCTCTAAACGACTTGTCTTGTTATGCCGATGGTGAGTGAGTGGTCAACGTGTCGGTCTACTAACCCCAAGCTTGCAGGTTCGCTCCTGGCCGTGATAAGTGATTTTTTGAAAGGCGTCGAAAATTACGACACCATGTCATACGATGTTGGCATGTTAAAGAACCCATTTGAATTCAGTAGGCCATGTTCATAATGGCAAAATTAATCTCGGGAGTTTCCGCCAACACAAAGTTCCTCATTTCTCTACTCGGCTGGAGTTCAAGGAGCTTAGATATCTAACCTCCTTGACTTCCATAGTGCTTCAAGGAACAATTCGACATGCAAGCTACCCTCTGGGTGTCAAATAACAAAGCTTGCACCCGGCACCCGAGGGCATACGATATTATTATTATTATTATTATTATTATTATTATTATTATTATTATTATTATTATTATGCCGATGGTTACTTCACATCTGATGGTGGGGTCCAGCATAAATCTTGTATCCTTCTTACAGCCAATAACAATTACTATGTCCATTGTATTTTTGCTTCTAACACGAGGTAGACACGAAAACAAGGGTCGCGTAACATTTCTGAAATGTTACAGCTTCATCCTAGATCTATGTCAGCGATTCCTAACGTTTGTAGTGAATCCCCTTTTTAATTATGGTTTTTGAACGTGAGCTAGGGAATCAGGTACTCCGCAGTGTTTGCAGCATACAGAGTCTCACAGAAAAACAAACTTTCCTTCCTCCTATTTGTGCTTGGCTACTCCATTTCATGTCTACTTCTGGATTAGTCGTTCTCCATAAAATATGGTGATTAAATACTTTCGCAATCAACCTGCAAGTTCATTTCCTTTTTTCCATATATCCGCTTCAGTCTTAAGTCTTCCTTTGGTACCTACCTAGTAAATCACCGTCCTCATCGTTATCACCATCTTCATCATAATCACCGTCATGGCAACCTCCTTCGTTGTACAAACACATTACGCACCATGTCACTATGCCTTCAAGCAATTCTTACACTCTCTATATATAAGTGGCACAGTCTCCCTACATGATGCTTGTACTTTAGAAGTTCATTCACTGAAAACTACGAAATTAGTTTCGAGGTTTTCATATTCCAAGAACTTGGAATGCAATGAAAATCCAATGTCTTAAATACGATATGTGTATTACATATAAATATGCAATTGGATTAACTCACGAGGGCTACTTACAGCATTGACCCTTGAAAATATTTTAAGGAAGCTATTCTAACAACCACCCCGGAGGTCCAGGGTTCGATTCCCGGCTCTGCCACGAAATTTGAAAAGTTGTATGAGGACTGTAACGGGGTCTACTTAGCCTCGGGTGGCCCAAATGAGTAGAGGGGGTTCGATTCCCACCTCAGCCATTCTCGAAGTGGTTTTCCGTGGTTTCCCACTTCGTCTTCGGGCAAATGCCGGGATGGTACTGCCCCCGTAATTGAATTATGTAGAGACCATGGTGGCTATATTTGAAATTATAATTAGAGTTATGGCTGTCATAGTTATGACGTGGGTAGTCATGACGTAAGCACGGATGACGTAAATGTTATACCAGCAGGCTACCTGAGCTGAGATTCTCAGTGACGTCATGCATTTAGTCGAGAATGTTCCAAGATGTACGACGCAGTCGCAGGAAACGAGGAATTCGGCTGAGGAAGAAACTATGCTATTGGAGGAGAGGCATGAGCCAATCAGAAAACAATTGGTTTGTTTATCACATGATGGATATATGCTGTGAACATAATTTGTGAAGTTTTGTTGTTAATTGAAGTTTCGAAAATATTCCTCGTTTTTCTTACACATTTAGCTATACTCCTGGTCTAGTGAATCCGATGTACGCATTCTAAGCAGGACACATTCTGTGTGATTTATAAAATTTCGACTACGGTGCAATAGAAAGATTGGCGACCCAAGAGCGTGGGGCTGAGTCAACAGAAAGATTGGCGCACCTAAAACGTTGGGGCTCGATTCAACATAACTGGATTACCAGGTTGAACGCCAGTAAGAGTGGCAAACCTAAAACGTAGGGTTCGATTAGACTCAAATAAAGAGGTTGATTCTTTGTTAGATGTCTAGGCCAATTGTAGTATTTAAGAGTGTGATTATATAGGAATTAAATGTTGTATTGTGTTAGGAAAATTACACTCAGAAAAGATCAGATCTTATACAACTTGAGAAAGGTTAAATAGGCTGGAAACTTAGAAAAATCGCCTATAATCTGGAATCTTATTTTATTTGACCGGCTTATGACATTTCAGTCATATTAAAGATAAAATTAATTATTTGGATTGTAAATGTAAATTATTTGTGTTAGGATATTTTAAAATGAGCCAGGGAAATTTGAACATGTGCTTGAGTTTGTTTCAACATGAAGTATCTTCTAAGGTTAATTATAAGGTAGTTATAAGTTAGATTTAAGACAGAAAATTGATCAAAATTATATATGGTGAAAAGTGTTGCTCAAATGTTGTTATTTTGCTCTTTGATGTATGTCCCTACAGCAATCCATTTTGAATAATATTGTAATGGCAGATGAAAGTTTGAAGAAAATGTTAGCGGAGATGTCTGCTAATATGAAGCAGATGAATGAAAGTATAAAGGAGATGGAAGTTAGGAATACTAGTCGAATGGAGGAGAATGCTAGTAATTTGAATAGTAGTATGAAGGAGATGGAAGCTAGGAATACTAGTCGAATGGAGGAGAATGCTAGTAATTTGAAAGCTAGTATGGGTGAAAATATGAAGGTTCTTCATACTAGTGCTGCTAATTTGGAGGATAATATGTCGCGTTTACAGATTAATACCCAAGGAATTGAGAGTACTGTAAGTGACATCCGCACAGATGTATCTAATGTTCATAAAAAAGTTGATGATGTTAAATTTGATGTGTCTAAGGTACAGAAAGACCTTACAATGTTAAATCTAGATGTAGCTAATGTCCGAGGGGATATTTCTTGTGCTAGAGCCGAAGTTGTAGTTGTCAAAAACGATGTAGCGACTGTCCAAGACAAGGTCGAGGAAGTCCAAAAAGAAATTCAAAAAGCTAGAACTGATGTATCCAATGTTCAGGTAGACATTAATAACATTCATGCGGATATAACTGAGGTGCAAAGTGACATAACTAAGATTCAGGTAGAGGTCAACACAGTTTTCGTAGATATTACTAAAGTCCAAACTGATGTAAATAAAGTCAGGGAAGAAATCGAAAACTCAAAAACTATTTGTACGCGTAATATAACTGCATTAGCGACTAGGTTAGTCGATGAATCAGTTAGAACAACAACGTCTTTAGCAGAGTTGAAGTATGATGTAGAGGTCATGAGAACACAGGTATTAGACCACAATAGAGTATTAAAAGAGGATATCGAAGTAGACATAGCCGAAATGTTAACAGCAAACGTAGCGGTATGGAAAGACGAGTGGAATAAGTCAAGTGGGGAACATGTAACCCAAATTCAGGAAAGGATTGAAAGAAAACTTGCCAGTACGCAGATAGAAATTAACAATGAAGTAGTACAGATTAGGAAAGATTTAAGCGTCAGGATAAATTCGTTATCCGAAAAACAAGTTGACGATAGAACACAACTAGATCAGGATATGCAAACTTTAAAATCTACATTAGAGGATCAAATTCATAAAGTTGTCTCGGATGTAAATGAAACGACGAGTAAACTGAAAAATTTGAAGTTAGGAGAGACTAGTTTAATGGAGAACTACAAAGAAGAGATTATCAAGAAAGTCTTAACAGAAATCACCGACAAGGATACAGAAGGCTTAGCTTGCGAATTGAATAGGAATTATGCTAGAAGACATAACCTAGAGCCAGAAGAAAGAGACGTGACTCCTGAAGAACGTGTATCCAGATTCAGAGAGGAGGATGACGAGAGGAATATGGAACCTGAGTGGAATTATAGAGATAGTGGGAAAAACTATCCGGATTCATATCCGAGGAACGTGACGGTCATCAGGAATTTCGAGGACAAACCACAAAAATTCAGTAACACTGATAGTTTGACACCTATAGAGTATGTAAGGAATCTCAAAGATTATTTCATCGAAGCTCACATTCCCAGAGAGAGAGAGATGAAGATAGTAGAGAGATATCTGATTGGAGGACCCCTTGAATGGTTTCGCGCATTTAGATACACATTCAGTAACTTTGACGAGTTTGCAGAGGCATTAATCAAGCGATTTTGGTCTATAGAAGCGCAGAATTCGTTAAGAGCGGAGGTGTATTCAAGAAAATACTCAGGTACTCTTCCAACGAGGTACGCTGATTTCTTTACGAGTCAGTTGTCCCGCTTGAGATTTTTGCAACCCCCATTGTCCACGGAGCAACTAATAGATGCGATTTCTCGTATGCTGCCAGTTGAGGTGAGGAGACTTATAATTTCGTCCAACATCAGGGATTTATCCAGCATGGATGAATTACTGAGAAGGTTAGACTACACAAGTCCAATGCCTAACGTAGTCCAGAAAGGTCAAAGGCAGGAGTTTAAGGAAATCAATACGGTATATATGGACCAAGTCCAACAAACTGACAAGCCAGAGCAGGAGAAAACTGACAATGTAGGTCCTCACAGAAATAATCAGTTTAGAAATTACAGATCACAAGGTTACCGACCGTATCAACAGAGAAGAGGTTGGAACTACAACCGAGGAAACTACAATGGAAGAGGCAGATATTACAACAATAATGGGTATAACCGTAACTATAATAGGAATAACCAAAACCAAAATAGAAACCAGAATACTCAAAGTCAGGTTATGACACCCGATCAATATCAGCAAAGAGAGAAGGAAAGCCAGCAATACTTAAAAGAATTAAGGGATAAAGAAGCTGACAATCAAAAGAAAAGGCAGGATGTTGTAATCGATCCTGGACCTTCTACGAGCCAGCAGAACTTTGAAAATAGAAATACTGGTCAGAAGAGGAAGTAGAGAGGAAAGAATACATTAACCACATACAACCCAAAGTAGAAGAAAAATATGATTAAGGAACATAGAGGAAATATCATACTAGAGTAAGCCAGTAATAATTCAATTTCGTGTTCAAGAGAGTTGAGATACTTGTAACATTGAGTTTAAAAACAATTTGCAACTGTTTTTAAAACGTGGTGGGAGGAGAATGCCCCCGTAATTGAATTATGTAGAGACCATGGTGGCTATATTTGAAATTATAATTAGAGTTATGGCTGTCATAGTTATGACGTGGGTAGTCATGACGTAAGCACGGATGACGTAAATGTTATACCAGCAGGCTACCTGAGCTGAGATTCTCAGTGACGTCATGCATTTAGTCGAGAATGTTCCAAGATGTACGACGCAGTCGCAGGAAACGAGGAATTCTGCTGAGGAAGAAACTATGCTATTGGAGGAGAGGCATGAACCAATCAACGATAGTTTAAAGGAAGACGGAGATTGCTAAAACTATGGTATTGTTATTACTTTTGGAATGCAGAATTGTGGAAATCCATTTGCAGTAAAAGCATCGATTTGGAATTTTGGTGAAATTTATTTTCAGTTTTTGAATTTTGAAAATCCGTCATGTATTAACGAAGTTGGAACTTCTAGCGATGACGTAGTATCACGCTTTGGAAGGGATGGTAACGCCCCTCGTGAAGTTAATAAAAGGGCTTGCGCAGGAGAGAGGAGCCTCTTTCGTTCTCTGATCATTCTGAGATCTCATTCTCAGAGCATCGAAGTATATTTGTGAAAGTTCTTTTCTTATACATTCATTATAGTGAGACGTCGAAGTGAACAGCAGTGAAAAGAATCGTCTTTATAACGCGTGGCGAGGCCACTCTGTTAACGAGATCCAAGTCAAACTAGGTGAAGTTGAAACGGACCTTAGAAAGCTTCTACAAGTTTAGCTTCGAATAGTTAGCGGTCTACGATAAGCTAATTGTATTGTGCAGTGCTACATGCAGTTATAGAGAAAAGCTGAACAATTTCGACCGATTAGTTCGAAAGATATTAGCAGTTTTATACGACTGAGAAAAGTGATTATCTCGCCACAAGAGAAGCACTTTTGTATAGGCAGAATCAACGCAACGGCTGACGCTGCGAGTGGAATAGAAAGACTTCAGATTGCTTGGTTACAGAACAATACGGTATAATGGAGCAATTGAATACGGCAGTTTGTTCTTCTAACACTACAACCGAAGAGCAGATGGAGGGCTAAGGCGCTTATTGCAATTGGGACATACTTCAACGGAGTAAGATAGCGACATGGAACTTCGCTAATTGCTATTCCACACAAGCGAACATGCGGTGAATACCATCTACACCCATGTTTCGTAATTAACGGCTGAATACCATCGAACAGCCATAGAAACAATTTCATACTCTGAATATGAATAATTTCTTCGGAAATTTCTACAAAACTTCATGACGATTGTCTACTGGAACTTCAGGGAATTTTTCAAGAGAGGTCAGGGATATCCCGACTCACAAAGAAGATTATTGCCGGAAGGATGTCTATTCGTCTTCGAGGAGCAGAGCGATTCACGGAGAAGGAAGCAGTTCGATTCTCCGAGGGTGCTATTTCCTATTTCGAGGATGGAGCTCAACTTTAACGTGGTGAAATGGATCCATCAGCAGTCTTCTTTGGGGAATTTTTCCTCTGGAACGTCAATCGGCAGATAAGGTAGTCGTGAACGTTTATTGTATTTGAGTAGATTAATGATGTTTGAGCAACCATTTTTCCCATATTTTTATCCTCATGTATTTTTGCCCTATTTTCTTGTTGAGATTCTTATTTCTCAGTCCACCTTGATGAGTTTTGCATTTTTCGACGATTAATTAAGACATTGTTATGTCATGGGCATAGTTAACGATTTTGAATCAGTTGAGACTGATATTTAGAATATTCAGTAATTAATATTTTTGTAGTCACGATTTGACTGTAAGTTAATGATTTTTATATGGCAGATTTAAATTCAGACAGCGTGTCATTTTATTAAAGTAATTCTACCCCAGTTTAATTACTTTGAACAATTTTCTGTCATCATCAAGAAGGAAGAACATTTAAATGATTTTAGAGCGTTAAAATCTCTTACGTTGTCGACGATCTTGGAAATACTAGTCGTTATTTGTATTGATTGCAACACAGACATTTATCGTCAGTTATGAATGAACATTGCATTATAGACACTTTTGTGAAAGAATAACTTTAATAATGAATTATTGAATGCATTAAAGTCAAGTACTTTTGTTAGGAGTTTTTCTCAATTAGAGATTTATAGAACGATGTTTGCATTCCCCAGTCTAATTGGATTCTATTCGACTACTTTGCATTTTAGTCGCGCTTTATTTGAAGATAGTATTTTTATACTACACATTTCTTTTAAGATGTTAATCTTAAATTTTGATAGACCAGACAGGCGTATATAAGCGTATTCACTATTAAATTTGTTTGTGATTGGCAAGTTTTGACTTCATTTCGGTTCATGAATGAAATCCACGAAGGTTAAATGAAAAACAGTTTTGAAACAATTAATGATTATAAAAATTTTTAAGTGGAACTATAAATGTATAATCGCTAGTGCAGCGCGTGTTGAAAGTCGCTGAGATATAATGCCCTTGAATATGAAGGAAGTTCCCACAGGAATAAATGTTAAAGAATTATTTGTGGAAGTTGTGTAAGTTAGGTGGAAGTTTAATACCATATAGATTAATATATGATGATTTTGGGCATATTTTTAATGCAGTTTGTGCATTAACTTGTTAGCGAAGGATTTTCCGCTGGAGTAAGATTGTCATAGTTCGTTAAAAATAAATCAAGTGATTTACTGTTATAATTAACACGAGTTTTGAAAGAATTTGAGATAAGATTTTGAATGAAGGTTGCCGTCACAAATCATTATTAAAACCTTTATTAAACCAGATTGTGACACTAATATGTATAACTAACCTTCATTGGTCGATTATATTAATCACGATTATGAAAATTATCAACCGGATGAACATGTGGTCAATGTATTTATTAAATTAATAATTTAAACAATTTAAATGTTAATATTGTAAATAATTGCTGTAAATATTTTTGAAAATAATATGGAACGAGAGTGATGTTAAAGGCGTGCTTATAATATTTTTATTGTCTTTGACAAATATTATAAACAATTTCTAATTGTTATAAATAATTTATGTGATTTTGTTATAAACATTTAAGAGCTAATTAAATATTGGGATTGAACTTAACAAGTTTAAGGAATTAACATAATGATCCAATAGGATGTGAGCAAAGTACTTGAAAGATTTGCGTAAATATAATGTGAGTTGTCTTGTAGACATTTAAAAGCTTGAGAGAGCAAGCTATATTCTTACGTAACATAGCATGTGAGAAGGGAATGCATTTGACCAGTATGCAACAGGCTGGAGGGTAGCTCGCAGCTGGGCCAACATCTGGTTCACTGAGAGTGAGGTCGTCCACACTTCGGCCTTGCGACTATAAATACCATTCTCATGTTTATTAAAAGGAAACCAAATGCTTTATATATGTCACACCCTGACGTCCTTTTCCAATCCAATAGTGTTATGAATATTACGTTATTTGGAGCTCTTGGGAGCTAAAATGTTTTATATCATGTTGTATGATAATTTTTGCAAGTCCTACTGAGGACGTAGTCAGATCGACTTGGGCTACTGATAGCCACGTTGATTTTGTTGTGTTATCAAAATCATACCCTTTATTAGAAATAAAGCTTTTGTACAGTTCAAAGTTCTCGTCTTCGTTTTTGGTTCATTTTTAAATGTCATGGTGGAGGTTATTGTGTGAACAGACTTTTAGTGATCCTGTTGTCAACTCAAACCCCGAGATAATTAAGAGGTAAGTAACGGTAAGTATGAACCCCCGTCTATTTTGGTGTGTTCCACAATGATTTCCTGTGAACTTCTGTGCTCTTATCTCGATAGTATCTGTCAGTGCCATTTTCATTGATGTAACTGTGCCGGTGCGATTGATAATTGGCAATCCGATTGAGGGGGCGGATATCTGACAGCCTACTATCCAGGTAAACGGGGACAGTACCTACTGTAAGGCCACGGCCGCCTCCTTCCCGCTTCCTTGCCTATCCATCCCCATCTTCCCATCCCCCATGAGGCCCCTGTTCGCTTTGCATGTGAGGCCGCCTGGGCGAGGTGCTTATCACACCTCCTTAATTGTATCTACTCATACCAGATGTTCCCAGCTCTTGGACACTGCCCGTAGATGCGGTAGTGGTGAGATCCCTCGCTGAGTCCGTGGGAAACACTAACCTGGAGGGTAAAATCGATTTAAAACAATAAATATTCCAACAACTCTACGAATTGATTTGCTCTCAGGGATCCCATATCAATGTTGGAATTGCAGAATAAGAACGCAGAAAAAAGGAAACACGTGCCCACTGGCCTGGTGCAAGTCCTCGAAATGAACACCGCTTGGATGACTTACGTATCATCGATACCATTTCAGTACCTCAAACCGAAATTAAATTTCTTGGCAGGGCAGGTAATCAAACCCGGACCACCAGGGCGACAGCCAAGAACGTTAGCCGCTACACCACAAGGTGGTATCCTTCATTGTCAGTGCAATCGATTGCACGACACCATGTCATTTTTACACTACACGAACTATAATAAAAGGCTACACATTTCTTCGTATTATTGGCATTACATAGCCCCTGGTAAGTCAGGGAGACGGTTCGCATACCATACCTCTGGAGCCGAATAGTTCCAAAAACTAAGAAACGAAGCAGTTTTAGGCACTCCACCGAAAGAAATACCGACAAGCTGGTAGAAAGTCAGACAATTTTTTTTGTAATTTTCAGAGCAAAAATGTTTTACAATGAATACCACTATTGGTCTCCATACTGTTGAAATAATGAAAATTGTCCTAAAACTTCAAATGTTAGAAGGATTTCGTGTCATCTTGCTTATTTTGTTGTATTTCTTATGTGTAGGTAAATTCTATGAGGTATTGTTTCAGGCGATGTTGAAAATGAGAATAAAAATCATAAATTACCTTCGATTGCGACGGAATATTGTTCATTTTAAAATCCTCATAAATTTAGTAACGCATGTTTTTTGAACTCACATATTCATGAACAGCATCAATCTAGTTAGTTGGTGAATTGAAATTCTCGTTATTTAAATACAGCTTTATAGTCCTCATGTAGCCTACAGTTTTTGGTTCTACTCGTAATTATTCCGGTTGCTATGAGGTAGGGGATGTGGTGAGACAGTTTCCTTGTGGGAATGATATTACGGATAGATGCCCTTCGTGATGCCAATCTCACGAGAGGAGTTACTAACAAGTGAAATTAATGAGGTAAGGCATGAAGTGGCTGTGTGGCTGATTCCATACCGGACACTCTTACTGTCACATGCAATATTACAAATATCCTTGATTCCATTTTTAGCATTATTATATCTCAATGCACCTGCAGCATCACCCAAGAAGTATGCAAATTGCTGTATCCTTGTTGCAGATCTGGTTCATGTACGTCCAAATATCATGTTTTATACGTACGTCTTCGGTGTGTTTCTTTAATGTGTGACTTTGCTACTATGCTTTTATTCTTCCTCCCCATGCACAAAAGACGTTATGAGCATGGCAGACCACACACATATGACAAGATGTGGGCTCTAGTGCCCCTAGTGTCCAGGCTCTGCGCTCAGTAGCCTACTAAACGTACTGCTGTACCCGGTCAAATGGACAGTAGGGTTGAACGAAAAAATATTATTTTCAATTTCAATACGTAATAGTGATAAAAAGTTGCCTTTTGCTATTAATAAATCAATTGTAATGTTTGAACACGATTGGAGTAGGGTAAGAGGTGCCGCAAAGGGTTAGAAATTATGATTTTTTAGTAAAATTTATGAAATTTTAATACATTTGGATCATCAAAAAATATTGTTGTATTTATCAATTTCTGCTTAAAAATGGCAGTTATATGTGACTAAGATGCACTAACTAACAGAACGGGGGTCCAAACAGGGTTGCAGAAGCCATAGCAAGTGCCGTTCTTAAAGATGTGGGAATGATTTATGAGGAGAATAAAACTAACGTCATTGACAGGATGAAAATTCGAAGAGCTAGAGCCAGTAATCGAGAAAAAAAAGCAGTTGCAACCAGTGTCAACAATCAAGTTGGAGAGAACAAAGGGTTGTTTTTTGATGGCAGAAAGGATAAGACAATTGTAAAAGAGAAAAAAGGGAACAATTTTTACAGAAAGACTGTCGTTGAAGAACACGTTTCGTTAGTTGAAGAGCCTGGTTCTCTTTTTCTGGCGCACTTTGCTCCTGCCTCTGGTACAGGTAAAGGCATTAAAGATAGTATTATTGGGTATTTCAATAGTAACTGTGATTTGAACTTGAACAGTGTAACTGCAATTGGATGTGATGGCACTGCTACAAACACTGGAGCTTATAATGGTGTTATCGCTCAATTAGAAAAGAATATTCATAAGTCTTTGCAGTGGCTAATATGTTTATTTCATTGCAACGAGTTGCCGTTGCGCCACCTGTTTTGTGCATTGGATGGAAATCCAAAATGACCTAATGAGTTCGGGGGAGTATTAGGCAAACCACTTGAAAAATGTTATGAGCTTCCAGTAGTTACGTACTCACCGATTAAGGACAACCTTCCAGACCTCGAAATGAAGCAAGATCTAAGTACCGATCAAAAGTATTTACTTGAAATGTGTAAATCAATCTCAAGTGGAATCTACCTCTCTGATCTAGCCATGAAGAAACCAGGAATGTTGGCACATTCACGATGCCTGACGTTGGCCAGTCGCATTCTCCGGTTGTATGTTGGAACAGAGAACCCTTCAGAAAACCTGAAAACCTTAACAGAGTATGTAGTTAAGGTGTATGCTCCCATCTGGTTTTACATTAAGATGAAGCCCTTTTGTGTAAAAAGAGCCAAACACTTATGGAGACTGATTTCGTTTTCACGTTACCTTTGCAACGAACATCTCAAAGTAATCGACCCGGTTATTCAAAGAAATGGCTACTACGCTCACCCTGAAAACATGCTTGTCTGTATGTTAAGTGATGAGATAAATGTTATTGGTTTTACGTCCCTTTTAACTACACTGGCTTTTAGAGACGCCGGGGTGCCGGAATTTTGCCCCGAAGGGGACCTTTAACGTGCCACGGCTCCCTCGCATTTGCGCACCCTCAAAAACCAGCTTACTGCACCAGGTTTCGAACCTGCAACCTTGGGCTCAGCAAGCGAGAACGTTACCCCTGAGCCACGCAGCCAGACTAAGCGATGAGAGAAAACACATAAGAGAGTTAGGCTTCCGACGACTTTTGAAGGCAAGGTCAGAAAAGAAAAATGAGGTACGGAAGTTTGTGAGACCTAAACTAAACTTCAAAGCTGAATAGTAAATCGACATGATCAATTGGGCTGATGTAACAATCACGGAACCAACGATGACAAAGCACGTACATGATGAGGACTTAGCCAAGTACATAGGTGAAGCAAGAGAAGATGGCCTGTTGCATTCAATTGATTTTCCACATTTTCCCTGTCATACATAAGCAGTGGAAAGAGTAATCAAGCTTGTAACAGAATCGTCAGTCTTGTGTTTGTGGTCTAGAAGAAAGAAATGGATTTGTCAAAGCCAGAATTGCTTCACACAAGATGATGCCAAAATTTGAAACAAAGTAACACTTTACCTAAAATGTATTTGAGAACATTGAACATTGAATATTGATTTAGCTTTGTTAGAATGTTTTATTTGTCCATTATTTGCATTTTATGAATAAATGTGTGTTCTTATCTCAATGGTTATGACATTATTGCTTAGTTTAAGTACTTTTTGTTCTCTCCGATTTGGTTCATTATTTTCACTGTATTATAAAAATGAAAGGAGACATTCTAAGTAACTTAAATAAGTGTTAGTCAAAGAAAAAATCATTACATTGTCATATCTATCCCTATCTTACTGTGACAAAACCAAAAAAGTAGATTTTTAAAAGAAGAACCTTTATTTATTCATGTTTTAATACCTGGTGAGTTAGCCGAGGTCGTTGCGGCATGACTGTTGGCAGTCGCTCACATCTGGGAGGCGAGGAGGTTCGAATCCCCCCGCCGGCAACCTTGAAGATGGTCTTCTGTGGTTTCCCATCTTCCTTCCAGGCAAATGCCGGGGTTGGTCCCTAACTATAGGCCACAGCCGCTACCTTCCAACTCCTCGACCCTCCCTTCCAACTTTCCTCCCCAACGGTACTTGTAGCTCACCCATTGGGTGTCCGTCTCGAAGCAGCTACAAAACTGGCCTCCTCGACCCTCCCTTCCAACTTTCCTCCCCAACGGTACTTGTAGCTCACCCATTGGGTGTCCGTTTCGAAGCAGCTACAAAACTGGCGAGCCGAACATGTCCTTGGACACTCCCGGCACTAAAAGCCATACGAAAAGAAAAAAAAACCTACTAAGTGGGCCTATAAAATGATGATGGACAACAAATTTTATTTTTTGCACTATTTTAGCCATAGTTTTAATGCAATTGAAATAATAACCATAAAAAAACATCAATAAAATAAAAAATGAAATTCTAGAAAATTTGAAAATTTCAAGACCAAAAATTTTGTTCAACGCTTTTGCGGCACCTTAAGATGTGGTTCTATCACAATAAAACTTTGTAGAATAACTTCTCACATAAAAAGACAAATCTTAATCACTATTAGAATGGGTAATAAAGAAAACTTTTTTTTGCCCTATACCAACGTTCCACCCCAATGGACAGTGCTCGTGCGACTAAGCGCTGCAGTGCTAGTGTCCTGTGGTGCTGGACTGCTCTGAAATGGGCACTTTCCATTGCTAGCATTGATGCCACAACGTGAGGCGATCACAAAGTGTATCTCGGGAGTATTAGTGGGATCTGTGTTGTACACTAAGTACTTCGAGGTAAAACATGACGTTAATAGTTGCAAACTGTTCCATACTATTTTGCCCTTTTCTAGGTTTGACACAATACTATCAATGTGAGTAATTGAAACATTATTTCTGCAGGCGATCAAAACTTGTACTTGGCTCATTATTGATAATGGATGATTATCATACCTTTCTGGGAGTCATTTGTAATTGAAATTCCTGTCCATTATTACAACTGCACCTAAAATATGTGCTTAATTACGTAAATATATGTTTTAATTTCTTGCTAATTCAACGACGGCAGCCATGTTACTCAGGCACACACATTGACGTCGTAATACTGTTTCCACTTGTCTAATAAAAATAGCCTACACCACAGATCACACGTACTAAAGATTCACTTAATGTTGTAATTATGTGAAAAAGCATTAATAAGCAAAAACTAATGGTCTGGATAAGGATTATTGAATGGTTGGCAATGTTGTATTTTATCGTAATTCACGCGTATATTGGCGGACTCAGCTGGAATTTTATATACTCTTATATGCATGTCGTGATCTAAAGAGGGGATGGTGGGTGGGTTGTAGACAGCGGAGAAGTTAACGCCCATTACTACATTAAAACCAGACTATTTCATCTTTACCAGAGGTATTTTTGCTAATTTCAATAGTTTAAGACTCCCCCCACTATGTGGTCTCCTCCAGTGTTACCATTGTAACTCAAGATGACATATGACTGAAACTTTACGATAAAAAAAGCTTATTTTGGTTCTGTTAGAAATGTCCCCATCCTTCCACTATTAGAAAACGATGGATTTTTCTAGTTGCGCCATACCACTTGTATCGTTTTCGTACCACTTTGCTTTCTATAAAGAACATTTCTGCAACAGTGTTTATTTAATGGCTATGAAATTTTCTGTAGTTATAATGAACAAATGAAACATAGTTCTATGGTTTTCATTTGGTTGATTGGAATGCAAGCGCCTGAATATGGCAATATAATTTTCTCTACAGAAATTAGAAATTTAGGAATAAACATTTTTCAGTGTCATACATAATTAAAAAAGTATGTTTTTGAGGTGAGCTCTGTTCAATTATGAATATCAATCGGAATGACGAATTAAAACGTTAGACATGTGACCATTATAGCACATGGAGCTTTAGTATGTGGCGTACCTCATTATCACTTAACTTAACATTTTATTAAGGAAGACTGAATCATCCAATATTGTTTTCAGCGTTGGTATAATAACTAATATTTAATGCACAGATGTGTTGATAAAATTTGTTCTGATATCTTCAAACATGTACTGTACGTAGAAGTTGCAAATGTCAGTCATAGGCCACCTAAATCCTCAATTGGTGAGCCAAACATCACGATATGACCTCGTAAGAAAAAGCTATATTTGGTTGTCATATACTATTGAAATACTGAAGTACTGGGGCCAGAGATCTAAAGCGGGAACTGTTGGAGTGACTCATTCAAAATTTTGTTATAATAACACTGTTACATATAACACATTACAAAAGCGTAAAGTGGGGATGTTTACTCACCGGCATTTTGGCGTTGCATCCAGAAACCAAACACTTCGACTCGTTCAGATCTTCGTGATAAGAGAACAACTCCAGAACAAGACTCGATGACTTTCGGCCACGTTTTCGTTGCTCCATGATGTATGAATGACACTTGCTACGTCAGGTCAGTGTGGGAATGGAACAGATTATTCTGTGACCGCACTTATAGATGATTGTCTTTAAACAGCTGACAATCCACACACACAAAAATATGTCACTGCTGATTCGTTTAAACAGCTCACGTGGGGTATGGGTGGAGGAGGAGACGAAGAGGAAATGAGCAGAATGGGGTAAACATTCTTCAAAATGGCCTAGCCATGTCGATGTTGGCGAACTAACGGGATTTTCATCATAATAAGCATCCGGCCCACTGGAGAATTGCCCAGCATGCTAGGCTTTGACCTGAAGAGTCCCGGGTTCGATTCCCCGATGGGACATTGACGATTTTTATCTCTTTTGGTTAATTCCCCTGGCATGGAGAAGGGGTACATGTGGCGTCCTCATCATCAATTCATCCACGGGTGTCAATTAGACGCACTCGGCCTTCCAGAAGCCCACACGAAATTTACTACCTCAATAAGCAGCAATAGGAGGCACTGAACACAGCCCTCCTGGAAGTGATTTTCAATGGTTACCCACTTCTACATACAAATATTGATGTTCAAATGCTATGGTGGTACATGGTAGACCTGTTGTTGTTTCATTTCGGCGTCAGTGACATCGTGGTCATTTAGCTCCGTGTACTAGGGTGTGTGTGAAGAACTAAATGAAAATGAATATTTCTGTTAAACTGTCTGTAATTAAAGTTAGGTTTTGGAAGGAGGCGGCTGTGGCCTAAAATTAGTAGAGTAGACGAGTAAGTCCACGGAAGACCACTTTTAAGTTAGATGAGATGGGAATGGAACTCACCTCCTGTCAACTTTGCTTTATGAGGCTGTGTACGCCGTTCCAGCCCTCATACCAGAGTTAAATTTCTTGGTGGAGCCAGCAATTTCTCTGGAAACTGTTGGGAATCTGTGGCTCATATTTCTCCTCAACAAGGCTAATTTTTTTTCACAACCTGTGTTATTCTGGTGTCTGTTACTAAAGTTAGGATTGGGAAGGAGGCAGCCTTTGCCTAAAGTAGACGTGGTGTAGACGTGTGAAATCACGGAAGGTCACTTATAAGTTGGCTGAGATGGGAATCAAACCCAGCTCCTGTCAGCTTTACCTCATGAGACTGAGTGTACCCCGTTTCAGCCCTCAGACCAGAGATTTCTTGGTGGGGCTGGGAATCGAGTCCGGACCTCAGGGGCAAGAGCCAAGAATACTTGTTACTGCGCCACCAGGCGGTCTGCGTAGTAGACAGATCAACTATAAGTGGAACTTACCGATTTAAATTTGAGACAAATCAATAGTAACGTCTCTAGTGGATTTAGGACGTTCCTATTTCTTACAAATTTCCTTCCTATCTTTCCTATAGGTTATATCGATACGTTTATGATGAAATTTCTCCAGAAGCTATTGGAACTCCGCGATTCATTATTCTCATCAAAAAGGGTAATTTTGGATTTCAAGAAGAAGTTCCGTGCCGAACTAAAGAGACTACTTTTCTTAAAATGTAAGATTCATGTCAATGATTAATCTATATGGACCTATCCAGAATAATGACGAAATTGAAATGGTAATATCGAAATTCTAATTAGTTCGAAATATACCTGGTATAATGTAGCCTACAGTTGGCAGCCCCAGTGACAGAATATATTCTTAGTTCCATCTCCTAAGGTACAGAATACAACATTTGTTTGAAGTCCAATGGATAGCAAGGACGTCACTTGCAGTTAGACATTGAATATATCAGCACGCGTGAAATCATGTTAGCAACAATGTAATGCATGTGTTGGTCAGAAATAATCTGAAATATTATGATCTCTTGTTGTGGCAATTTTGGATGAAATCCATTTGTTAGTATAGAAGTGACATGTATTTCAAAAGTGGACCTATCAGCAGGCTTAGAATCATGTTGACAGCACTGATGTAGATTAGTTACTTCAAATTAATCTAGAAAAGAAGTGTGAATGCAACATAATAATTCGAAAGAATAAAAAATTTGGCCTTAGGGCGTCTCGAACCCGAGATCCATTAGGCACTAAGTTGCAGCTATAGCACTCGTACACTTCTCACTTTGTAGTCTAGCTCATAGTTACGTAACTTCATGCGTAAAGCTAAATGTCGATTTTTTTCAGTTAAATCGTAAACACTCAGAGGAATTCCTTTAATCAGTCAGTGCCTTTTCCTGTATTCAACGTAACGGAACTACATGACTGATTTGCATTAATAATGCCAATGAACTGCAACTATTAATCTCAATCCACAAGTTTCCTCCATCTTTGATTTCTTGCAGCTGAGCCAATAAGAACTCGTAATGCAGGTACGAATAACGTTATTGAAGCCTATACCGGAATTGTGCGTGTATACAAGCTTTTACGTTACGATCTGTAACATCTGAACGCTGATGGCCAATGATTGCGGTACAACACATGTGAAATGTAACGAAGCACCTAAGGTAGGATGTTATACATTAGCTATCGTATATTCGACGTGCTATTTTTAGCTTACTTTTCACTTTTTTTAAATGATGATGAGATAGACTTATGGCATCGATCCAGGCAAATGTCTGGCTGGCTGTCTTTGTGTGTCTCCCCCATCAACCCCTAAAAGACTGCAGTTATCGAAACCAAATTCGGTTTAAGGAAATATCTATATCTGAATATCTCAGGGACATAATTGAAAATTATTTCAGTGTTACCAACTGCTAAAAATCACAATTCACTTTTAAGCTCTACGTTGGATATCTCAGACGTTATGCATGCGAAATTTTCCAAAATTAGCACACACAGGGATAATAAAATTCCAGATACATTTTAAGGAGCCCATATATGACAGTGTTGCCAAGATGATTCTAAGCCTGCTGATAAGTCCAATGTTTAAGTACATCCAACATCTATACTATCAATTGGATTTTAACCAAATTTCGTACGTGCTTTGTGTACTATAACAGATATGACTATGTTTATACTTGAGAGCCATTAGCGCTGCCAGCTGTTAATAAATGCGGCTGGCTGCGTGGCTCAGGGGTAACGGTCTCGCTTGCTGAACCCAAGGTTGCAGGTTCGTATCCTGGCGCAGTTAGCTGGCATTTGAAGGTGCGCAAATGCGAGATAGCCGTGCCAGTACATTTACTGGCACGTTGAAGATCCCCTTCTGGGCAAAATTACGGCACCCCGGAGTCTCTAAAAGCCAGAGAAGTTAAAAGGGACGTAAAACCAATAACATGATTATTATTTGTTAATAAATGCTCATTCTCTTTATCCTAATACCAATATATCAGAAAGTATGCAAGCCAACAGCTCTAAATTTTGCGCACGAATAGTTCCTGAAATTTTAGATTATTTGGGAGCAACTAATGCACATCAGTGCTGCCAACATAATTCTAAGCCTGTTTATAGGGCCAATTTTTAAATGCATTTAACTTCTATACTAAGAAATGTATTTTATCCAAAAATTGGCACTATAAAGTATAGGAATAATTCAGATTAAATCTGAGCACGCATTCTTGACGTTGTTGCCAATATGATTTTACTCGCACTGATACATCCAATATTTCACAGCATGCAACGTCCATACTATCCATTGGACTTCAACCAAATTTTGTATGCGCATTCTGTACCTTAAGATATGGAACTAAGAATATATTCAGAGTCACCAAGACTGCCAACTGTAGAGCTGTATTGGAATACATTACTTCAGATATATTCCAATCTAAATAGAAAAGTTAGTATTACCAACTTAATCTCGTAATTATTCTAGATAGGTCTATGTAGATTAATCATTGGCATGAATCTTAAATATAAAGAAAATTAGGTCCTTTAGATCGTCACGGAACTACGTCATATTATTGTTAATATTATTATTATTATTATTTTACTGTGGAGTAATCAGTGCTGTGAAAATTATATTAGTTTTACGAATAGTACAAATATTCATGGTTTTGATTTGGAAAGTACAAATACGAATGATAAAATAGAATGATTTTTCCCTACCAATATCCATTATTAACATCGCCCCACTAGAACATGCGAGTAAATCGAAGTTGAAAAGTTGCATCACACAGTAGTGTTGACACAACGAAATAATTCAAAAAGAATAAAAATTCCGCCCATGGAGCGTCTCGAACCCAGGACCCATTAGGTACCAAGTTAACACCTTAGCACTCGTACACATTTCACGTACTGAGCAGAATCACAGCTTCATCCATATGGCTAAATGTCGAATGTTTTCAGTTAAATCTTAAATACTGTCAGAAATGCGTTTAATCAGTCAGTGCCTTTTCCTGTATTCAACGTAACGGAACTAAATGACTGATTTGCATTAATAATGCCAATGAACTGCAACTATTAATCTCAATCCACAAGTTTCCTCCATCTTTGATTTCTTGCAGCTGAGCCAATAAGAACTCGTAATGCAGGTACGAATAACGTTATTAAAGCCTATACCGGAATTGTGCTTGTATACAAGCTTTTACGTTACGATCTGTAACATCTGTACGCTGATGGCTAATGATTGCGGTTCAACACAAGTGAAATGTCCATAAGCAGAGGGTACTGGTCAGCACAGTATCGAAGCACCTAAGGTAGGATGTTATACATTAGCTATCGTATATTCGACGTGCTATTTTTAGCTTAATTTTCACTTTTTATTTAAATGATGATGAGATAGACTTATGGCATCGATCCAGGCAAATGTCTGTCTGTCTTTGTGTGTCTCCCCCTATCAACCCCTAAAAGACTGCAGTTATCGAAACCAAACTCGGCTAAGGAAATATCTATATCTGAATATCTCAGGGACATAATTGTAAATGATTTCAGAGTTACCAACTGCTAAAAATCACAATTCACTTTTAAACTCTACGTTGGATATCACAGACGTTATGCATGCGAAATTTTCAAAAATTAGCACACACATGGATAATAACATTCCAGATACATTTTAAGGAGCCCATATATGACAGTGTTGCTAAGATGATTCTAAGCCTGCTGATAAGTCCAATGTTTAAGTACATCTAACATCTATACTATCAATTGGATTTTAACCAAATTTCGTACGTGCTTTGTGTACTATAACAGATATGACTATGCTTATACTTCAGAGCCATTAGGGCTGCCAACTGTTAATTAATGCGGCTGGCTGCGTGGCTCAGGGGTAACGTTCTCGCTTGCTGGGCCCAAGGTTGCAGGTTCGTATCCTGGCGCAGTCAGCTGGCATTTGAGGGTGCGCAAATGCGAGAGAGCCGTGTCAGTAGATTTACTGGCACGTTTAAGATCCCCTTCTGGGCAAAATTACGGCACCCCGGAGTCTCTAAAAGCCATAGTAGTTAAAAGGGACGTAAAACCAATAACATTATTATTATTTCTTAATAAATGCTCACTCTCTTTATCCTAATACTAATATATCAGAAAATATGCAAGCCAACAGCTCTAAATTTTGCGCACGAATAGTTTCTGAAATGTTAGGTTATTTGGGAGCAACTAATGCACATCAGTGCTGCCAACATAATTCTAAGCCTGTTTATAGGGCCAATTTTTAAATGCATGTAACTTCTATACTAAGAAATGGATTTTATCCAAAATTGGCACTATAACATATAGGAATAATTCAGATTAATTCTGAGCACGCCTTCTTGACGTTGTTGCCAATATGATTTTACTCGCACTGATACATCCAATATTTCACAGCATGCAACGTTCAGACTATCCATTGGACTTCAACCAAATTTTGTATGTGCATTCTGTATCTTAAGATATGGAACTAAGAATATATTTATAGTCACCAAGGCTGCCAACTGTAGAGCTGTATTGGAATACATTACTTCAGATATATTCCAATCTAAATAGAAAAGTTAGTATTACCAACTTAATCTCGACATTATTCTAGATAGGTCTATGTGGATTAATCATTGTCATGAACCATAAATAAAAAGAAAATTAGGCTCTTTAGATCGTCACGGAACTACTTGATATTATTGTTAATATTATTATTATTATTATTATTATTATTATTATTATTGTACTGTGGAGTAATCAGTGCTGTGATAATTATATTAGTTTCACGAATAGTACAAATATTCATGGTTTTGATTGGGAAAGTACAAATTCGAATGATGAAATAGAATGATTTTTCCTTACCAATATCCATTATTAACATCGCCCCCCTAGATCATGCGAGTAAATCGAAGTTGAAAAGTTGCATCACACAGTAGTGTTTACACAACGAAATAATTCAAAAAGAATAAAAATTCTGGCCATGGAGCGTCTCGAACCCGGAACCCATTAGGTACCAAGTTAACGCCTTAGCACTCGTACACATTTCACGTCCTATGGAGGTTCACAGCTTCATCCATATGGCTAAATGTCGAATGATTTCAGTTAAATCTTAAATACTGTCAGAAATGCGTTTAATCAGTCAGTGCCTTTCCCTGTATTCAACGTAACGGAACTAAATGACTGATTTGCATTAATAATGCCAATGAACTGCAACTATTAATCTCAATCCACAAGTTTCCTCCATCTTTGATTTCTTGCAGCTGAGCCAATAAGAACTCGTAATGCAGGTACGAATAACGTTATTGAAGCCTATACCGGAATTGTGCTTGTATACAAGCTTTTACGTTACGATCTGTAACATCTGTACGCTGATGGCCAATGATTGCGGTACAACACATGTGATATGTCCATAAGCAGAGGGTACTGGTCAGCACAGTATCAAAGCACCTAAGGTAGGATGTTATTCATTAGCTATCGTATATTCTACGTGCTATTTTTAGCTTACTTTTCACTTTTTTTTAATGATGATGAGATAGACTTATGGCATCGATCCAGGCAAATGTCTGTCTGTCTGTCTGTCTTTGTGTGTCTCCCCCTATCAACCCCTAAATGACTGCAGTTATCGAAACCAAATTCGGTTTAAGGAAATATCTATATCTGAATATCTCAGGTACATAATTGAAAATGATTTCAGAGTTACCAACTGCTAAAAATCACAATTCACTTTTAAGCTCTCAGTTGGATATCTCAGACGTTATGCATGCGAAATTTTCCAAAATTAGCACACACATGGATAATAACATTCCAGATACATTTTAAGGAGCCCATATATGACAGTGTTGCCAAGATGATTCTAAGCCTGCTGATAAGTCCAATGTTTAAGTACATCTAACATCTATACTATCAATTGGATTTTAACCAAATTTCGTACGTGCTTTGTGTACTATAACAGATATGACTATGCTTATACTTGATAGTCAGCAGGGCTGCCAACTGCTAATGAATGCTCATTCTCTATCTTTATCCTAATACCAATAAATATATCAGAAAGTATGCTAGCCAGCACCTCTGAATGTTGCACACGTATGGTACCTAAAATTTCAGATTAACTTCGAGTAACTATTCTACATCAGTGCTGCCAACATAATTCTAAGCCTGCTGAAAATGCATGTAACTTCTATACCAACAAATGGATGTTAACCAAAATTCAGTATGCCTTCCTTCGGAGGGGAAGTAAAGCCGGCGGTCCCATGTCATATTTCAGATATCGCCTCCGTAGCGTAGCGGTCAGCATGGTTAGCTGCCGCCCCGGAGGTCCTGGGTTCGATTCCCGGCTCTGCCACGAAATTTGAAAAGTGGTACGAGGACTGGAACGGGATCTACTCAGCCTCGAGTGGCCCAAATGAGTAGAGGGTGTTCGATTCCCCTTCAGCCATCCTCGAAGTGGTTTTCCGTGGTTTCCCACTTTGTCTTCGGGAAAAGGCCGGGATGGTACATTCTTCAAGGCCACGGCCGCCTCCTTCCCTCTTCCTTGCCTATCCATCCTACCCATCCCTTACAATCCCTCATGAGGCCCCTGTTCGCTTTGCAGGTGAGGCCGCCTGGGCGAGGTGCCAATCCCACCTCACCAGTTGTATCCCTTCCGATTCGATGTTCCTAGCTCTAGGACACTGCCCATAGAGGCGGTAGTGGTGAGTTCCCTCACTGAGTCCGTGGATTCCACCAAGCTGGAGGGTAAACGACTAAAAATAAAATAAAAATTGGCGTGAATCTTAAATATAAAGAAAAGTATGCTCTTTAGATCGTCACGAAACTATTTCTCCTTATTCTTAATATTATTATCTATTGTGGAGTAAACATAGACTATTATTGAGGTATGAAAATATTAGTATACTTTCACGAATAGTACAAATATTCATTGTTTTGTATGGGGAAGTACAAATTTCAATGATAGAATAGAATAATTTTCCCTTCCAATATCCATTATTAACATCATCTCCGTAGATTATGCGAATAAATCGTAGTTGGAAACTCACAAGGAAAGTAGTGTGAATGCAACATAATAATTCAAAAAGAATAAAAAATTTGGCCCTAGTGCGTCTCGAACCCGAGACTCATTGGACACTAAGTTGCAGCTATAGCACCCGTACACTTCTCACTTTGTAGCCTAGCTCATAGTTACGTAACTTCATGCGTATAGCTAAATGTCGAATTATTTCAGTTAAATCGTAAATACTGACAGTAATGCGTTCAATCAGTCAGTGCCCCTTCATGTATTCAACGTAACGCATCTTAATGACTGGTTTGCATTAATAATGCCAATGAACTGCAAATATTACTCTCAATCCACAACTTTCCTCCATGTTTGATTTCTTGCAGCTTAGCCAATCGGAACACGGAATGCTGCTGCGAATAACGTTATTCAAGCCTATACCGGAATTGTGCCTGTATACAAGCTTTAACGTTATAATCTGTACCATTTGTACTCTGATGGTTAATGATTGCGGTACAACACATGTGCTATGTCCATAAGCAGAGGGTACTGATCAGCACAGTATCGAAACACCTAAGGTTGGATGTTATACAGTAGCTATCGTATATTCTTCGTAATATTTTAGCCTACTTTTCACATTTTGTAAAAATGAGGGAAAAGTAGACTTATGGCATCGGTCCAGGCAAATGTCTGTCTGTCCCTCCTATACGGCTGCAGTTATTGAAACCCAATTTGGTATAAGTAAAGACCTATATTTGAATATCTCACGGGCATTTTTGAAAATTATTTTAGTGCTAGTAACTGCTGAAAATTCACAATTCACTTTTGAGCTCTATGTTGGATTTATCAGACGTTATGCATGCGAACCCTTCCAAAATTAGTACAGATAGAGATAATAACATTCCAGATATATATTTTAGGTAGCGCGTATATGACAGTGGTGCAAACATGATTTTAAGCCAGCGGATAAGTCCAATGTTTAAGTGCATCTAACTTCTAACTATCAATTGTATTTTATCCAAATTTCGTATGCGCTATTGTTACTATAACAGATATGACTATGCTCATACTTGAGAGCCAGCAGGGCTGCCAACTTCTAATGAATGCTCATTCTCTTTCTTTATCCTAATACATATATATATAATAAAGTATGCAAGCCAACAGCTCTAAATTTTGCACACGTATGATACCTGAAATTTCAGATTAATTTCGAGTAACTAATGTACGTCAGTGCTGCCAACATAAGTCTAAGCCTGCTGAAAATGCATGTAACTTCTATACCAACAAATGGATGTTATCCAAAATTGGCACTATAAAATATAGTATTATTTCAGATTAATTCTGAGCACACGTGCATGACCTTGTTGCCAATATGATTTTACATACACTGGTAGATCCAATATTTCATAACATGCAACGTCCATACTATCCCCGTCGGATTTTTTAAGAGCGTTAAAAATCCCTCAGTATGCCTTCCTTCGGAGGGGAAGTAAAGCCGGCGGTCCCATGTCATAGATTTATGGCATGTTAAAGATCTTTCCACTAATTACACCTGTGTGAAACTAAATTGGATAGGTTAAGAATGTAAACAACGCTCTTAGGTTGCTACGTTCGTTGCCAAGAGCCGACTGCGGTGGCGTCTAGTAGCTAGTTCTGAACTAGGCCTAGTAGTCGTTGACGGTGGCGTTTGGCGGCAAAAGTAGGAACTATTTGAAAATTCAAAGTTGCAGTCTCTACTTGAATTAAAAAACAGATACACACACTAATACAGTCATCACAATTAACACCGGTTATCAGACAGATTCTACACACACCCAAAGTACACGGGGCTACATGACCGCGTTGTCGCAGCCCGTAAACTAAGGAACCAACCAACCAAAAACCATACTATCCATTGGACTTTAACCGAATGTTATATGTGCATTATGTACCTTAAGAGATGGAACTAAGGATATATTCAATCACCTAGGCTACCAACTGTAGTGCTGTATTAGAATATTTCAGGTATATTCCAATCTAATTAGAAATGTTAGTAGGCCTATTACCTATTAAATTTTGTCATGGGAAAAGGCACCTACTTTATTATTGCAATGTGCTCAAATATTTCATATGACCCTTCTTTGTATAATGTGACTAATCCCACACAACGTCGCTCTTTCTACATCACATTTAGTAACAACGTTATGGCCCTCTGTTCGAGCTGTTTCCTTAATAACGTTCTTGACGGAATATACATAATTTCTTGTCATTAAGATTGGATTTGATTAATAATAAACAAGAAATGGGAATAACATTAATTTGTAGAACTCAATTTTAGCCATCTTTTAAACAACGTTATCGTCGGTAGCACTCACAATTTTGTTCCTTAAAGATTGGGTAAGACAAATAACGAAAACCGGCGAATAACGTTTTTATGAGGAACTTCCTTTACCCGCCTTTCGAATAACGTTATTGTCAGCAGTTCGTTCAATTTCGTTCTTCGACATCAGGTTGAGCTAATAACGAAATGATGCCAATAACGTTATTCAGTTATTCACTATGTGAGCCACCCTCCCAATAACGTTATTGGTAGGGACCGGAATAATAGCGTTCTTCAATTCGGTTACTGAATTTAACGTTATTGTGATAGTATATGATAAATACGGTATTCTTGTCGAAACGAAGTAATTCGTTCTGTAACGCATTTACCTAAATGCACTCATGGAGTTTTCCGGTACATTCCCTAATTACGTTACGTTATGGTTACGGTTAAGTTATCTAGCCCTGGTTTTTTGAAGCAAGATTGTACTGCACTAGTTGTTTTAGAAGACGTGAATCTGGCATTCTCATGATGTGCCCAAAGAATCCTAGTCTTTTCTTTCGCATGGTATCAGTAATGGGTTCTAGGTTGTTATAGACCATATTGTTAGGTATTATTCGCCATTGCCCATCTTTTATATATCCTTTATTGATACAAGTTCTTCCAACTCGCCTTTCGATCTTCTGTAATCTGTCGGTTTTAGAATGTTCATTTAGATGGAATAATGTTTCTGCTGCATATGTGGCTTCCGGTTTTATGATTGTATTGTAATGTTTAATTTTTGCATTAATTGATAAGCATTTCTTTTTGTAAGTTTCCCATGTTAATTTTTGTGCCCTAGATAACTTGTTGGTTCTTATTTGAATTGACGCTTTCTCATTTAAATTGTTTGTTATTAGCTCTCCTAGATATTTGAATCGTGTTACAATTTTAATTTTTGTATCATTAATTTGTATTTCCTTCAATGGTGTTGGTTTTTGTGGCATGATTTCTGTTTTTTCGAATGATATCTTAAGGCCAATTTTATTTGCAATTGTCTGAAGCTCTGATATCTGTGTTTTGGCTTCCTCTAAATCTTTCGCCAATAATGCCATGTCGTCTGCAAAACCAAGACAGTTTGTTTGAATTTTTCTCCCTATTTTTATATTTGGAGGGCATTTCTTAGACCATTCTCGCATTACCATTTCCAATGCACAATTAAATAGTAATGGTGATAAGCCATCACCCTGTCGTAAACCGGTTGTGACCTCAAATGGGTCAGAGAATTCACCTCTGAATTTAACTTTTGATTTGGTGCCTGTAAGAGTTAGTTTTATGAGATTTGTCAATTTGGGGTGTAATCCCATGTGTCTTAGAATTTTTAATAGAGATTCTCTATGAATACAATCATATGCTT
Source organism: Meconema thalassinum (assembly GCA_946902985.2). Classification (NCBI taxonomy): domain Eukaryota; kingdom Metazoa; phylum Arthropoda; class Insecta; order Orthoptera; family Tettigoniidae; genus Meconema; species Meconema thalassinum. The sequence continues at coordinate 275,177,211 of OX336396.1, forward strand.
TTTTAAAGTCGATAAATGTTATCACCATATCTCTATTCCTTTTTTTATTATAATCCATTATCAATTTTAGGCTCATAATTTGATCTGGGCAACTTCTCCAGGGCCTGAAACCTCCTTGATATTCTCCTAATTCATTTTCAAGTTGTACTTTAATTCTATTGAGAAGAATTCGAGAAAAAAAAATTATAGGTAACATCCAGGAGTGAAATCCCTCGGTAATTGTTAGAGTCTGTCTTATCCCCTTTTTTATGTAGTGGATGGATGATAGCTGATCTCCAATGTTCAGGGAATTTTCCTGTAATCCAGATGTTGACTAGTTGTTGGTGAAGAGCGATTTTTGCCGAATTTCCAGCATACTTCCAAATCTCTGCAAAAGTCTGGTCTTCTCCAGGGGCTTTAAAATTCTTCATCTCATTCAGTGCTATGTAAACGTCTTCTAATGTGGGGGGGGGGGGGGGCGGTAATGTTCTCCGGTGTTGTTGTTATTGGAGTGTCAACATCCAATTGGAGAAATTCTATGGGTTCTTCACAGTTTAGGAGTGTCTTAAAATATTTAGCCATAATTTGTGCATTATCCTGGTTGTTGTGGGCCAATTTACCATTTTCATCTTTTAACAATAAGGTAGGTGCTTCATATTTTTTCAGATGTTGTTTAAAGATTTTGTAATAATTCCGCGATTGTGAAATTTTGAATTCCTCTTCAATTGTTTGTAGGGTGTCAGTATGATATTGCCGTTTTATTCTTCTTAAAGTTTTAGTTGTTTCTTTTCGTTGTGTAACTAAATTTTGTTAAGATGTTTCAGATTTTTGGGATTGGTGTAATAACCACGCTCGGTGTCGTTTTTCAATCATCTCATCACATTCATTATTCCACCATTGATGTTTTTTCCGCGGTTTAATTGGAGCCAGGTCTTCTGCTATTCGTTGTAGGTTGTGAACCAAGTTTTCGAGTTTATCAGTTATTTTAATGTTTCCAGTTACTTTTTGGTACTGTTCACTGTTGATTAACTGGATAGGATCTATTGTTCGTTTAGTTTTGGGGGTTTTCCTTTGTTGTCCTTCTGGGGCGTGAGTTTAATTTTAATTTTGACTACGTAGTGATCAGAACCTGTGTCAATTCCGCGGAGGACTTTGACGTTATAGATCTCTTTATGGTGGTGTTTATCCATGCACACGTGGTCCAGTTGCCATTCTCCCTTAGTGTAATCAGGGTGTTTCCATGTTTTAAGTTTTTGAGGTTTTCGTTTAAAACATGTAGATTTTGAGATTAAGTTATGGTTTCGACACAGGTCAACTAGTCGCTCTCCATTTTTATTTGTTCTATTGTGTGCTGGCCATTTTCCGATGATGTCACGGTATTTTCTTTCTCTACCTAGCTGAGCGTTAAAGTCGCCAATTAATAATTTAACATGGTGTTTGGGGATGTTATCTATGGTTTGATCCAGTAGGTCCCAAAATTCTTCTGTTTCTTCACGGTCTTTGGGGGAAGTGTTTTTTATCATTAGTGGGAGCATGGGCATTTGTGATAGTATAAATCTTATTAGATGTGTTAAAGGTGAGTGTTGAGATTCGAGGAGATAGTGAGCGGAATTCTTGAACTGAATTTATAATTTTAAGGTTGATCAGAAATCCTGTTCCAAATTGTGGAACATTCTTCATGACTCTCTTCCCCGGTATACCCTTATATAGTCGATACCCTTGAGATTCCAAAGCATCCTGGTCAGTGTTCCTCAATTCCTGTAATCCCATGATAAGAATTTTGTGCTGATCCATTATGTCAGTGATCACCTTTAGCTTACCAGTTTGCATGAGGGAGTTCACATTATGTGTAGAGAAGTAATTTATCTGCATTGGTTTGATTATTGATCTCGTCTTATTCGCGTTTGTTGTACTGGGATGTTTCCGTGCCTCCGACATCACGGTATCTCGTAGGTTGCAGCCCACCGGATCCGAATGCTGCTTTCTCTGAACTCTGGGTTCAGCCGGTGGAGTATTCCTTGAAAGACTTTCCATGGTTGACTGTCACGGTAACACCGATGAGGGACTAGGTCCCGAGTTACAACTCTGGTGTGATCCAGAGAGGTGATAATAAGGCCGCTCCTCTGGAGTACAGACGCCTTGCGCAGCCGCCCCTAACCTGGAGAACAGACGCTGCATTTTCTACGCCGTTGACCACAAGTGGTTCATCCGCCTTTAGGGGAAGTTTCCCACCCCAGGGGCAAGAGAGTGCCCCAACCTCCACCAGTTCATCCGCCTCCCTAGAGAGCCGTTGACCGTGTAGAGGTGGACTCCTTATCCCGGGAGTCACTCGGTCGTCAGAGCCTCGTCAGTCTAAAGCAGGGTGCACCATGTGCAGGTGAGGATGACTTTTGGGTAGGTTCTACCCCTTACACCCCAAACTTCGGTCTATTATACCTACTACGGAAAATTCATCTGGAAAACTGTCCGAAAATTCATCCACAAAATTTGTCTGGAAAATTCGCCATCCGGAAATTTGTTGCGTGGCCCCCTCTCTTTTGAGCCATCGCCTATCCTTCTGCGATTACTCGTTCGGGAGATATCAGCTGTCTTAGGAATATTCGGGTAGATTACCTAGTAGGTGAGTCAATAATGCTACTACCACACTACCAGGCATGTCCCATGACCTTGAGGGATCTCTTGTCACCCGCGTGCCCTTGGAGACGTCCCGCCACCCACGCACACGTGCATCACCTGACCGCCGCCATCCTGTCGACCGATTGATGAAATGTCGACTGACTGAAGCTTGACTATGCTGTCTGTGACATCCCCTCATGACCATGACGATGGCCACTCCTCCCATGACCTTGGGAGCACCCTCCATAAACAATTTAAAAAAATAGATATAATTTTTCCACTTAGGCTCCATGAGTCTTCATGGTAACTCCCATTTTGTTTATTCCTTGTGGGTAGTTTATTGACTGAGGAATAACCCACCCACCAAGGGAAGATGATTAAGAGAAGGAAGTAGATTTGGGATTGGAGAAAAAGGATAGAAAAATAGGAGGAGAGTCCCACAAAAGTTATGAATTTAACTTTAAATACACTTAGAGGCAGTTGCCACTGAAATTTAACTTTTTGATACCTAAAATAGGAACGATCTTGGTCGAGGCTAACGGGAACCGCAGCTAGGACTTGGGCGGTTTGCAAGAGAGAGGCTTTAGTATATTTCCTCCCAAGCATGTATAAAAGTACTATGGGGAAGGGTGATGGTCTGGCAAGGCTGAGAACAAACGATTTATGGTATGTCTTCTCAAGGAAATTAGTTTTTGTGAAATGATTCGAAGAATGCCAATAATTCAAATCAAGTTCGGAATTTCCAATTTTCGAAATTATAGAGTTTCTAGAAAAAGAGACCCAGTGCTTCCAGGAAGGATAGTGACGAAAAATTATAACTTGGAAAGTAATCTTTGTAAGTGAACCAATGGTTGCCTTTGGAAATGGCTAAGCTTTTACTCGGCGAGAAGCCGGCTAAAAGTTTAGACAAAAAGAAACACTTATCTTTTTGAAAACTGACCATAAGTTTTCGGAGAGGATCTCCACAAGCAGGTAGCTGGCGTAGCGAGCTTTACTTGCCTTACTGGCCAATTAGAATTAGCTATTAAAGCTAAAAGAATCTTTAGTGAGGTTACTGCTAAGAGTTCTTGCTCAAATGCAACGAGTGGTGAAAGCCCTATTAATGGTTTTAATGGCATCAAGTAGGGAGAGCCAAGGAGGACAGGACTTTGTTTAACCTTTGTATTAGAAAAAATGAAAAAGAGAAAAAGAACGCTCAATTTATTTAACAATTCAGGAGAAATTAATATTTTTAACAAATAAATATTTTCCAATCTTATTAACAATTTGAGGTCGCAGACCTCCGACAACATTCAGAAATTGCTCCAGGCAAATAACAATTTTTAAGGTTTTAAACCTGGTATTAAAATCTTTTTAAGATTTGAAAAAGGACTAAATGAAATGATTAAAGTTTAAATATTTACAAGAGTACAAGGAGTGTACTATAAGAAATTTCTGAAAGAATATTCTAGAGAGAATAACAACTTTCAAGCTAACTATAAGGAAAACATAAAGCATAAAAATAGAAGTTCCTACAACTTCTTATATTTAAACAGGATTACTTTATGAGAATTATACAAAGGAGGGCAGGTCACTTACTGTGAAACCTAAGTAAGTAATCAAAAGGAAGGTTCTAGACTTCCTATGTTTAATTAGGAATCACGAGCCAAATGGGGTAGTTTCCATTTCGTGAGACCTAAAAATAACTCACACAAGAGTTGAAAGAATTGTTTTTCTGATAATAGAGAAAAAACAATGTAAACTTGAACCGTGTATAAAACACGTAATTATACAGAAATTACTTAATGATAAACAAGAAAAATGAAAGGGCACTTCGCAGAGTGACACCTTATTGAAACAGACCTATATTGAAAAATTTATTACGGATTGTTAGTAGGAAGTTTAGGAAAGAGAAATAGGGAATTGAGGAAAAATGTTCATGGCCTTATTTAAATATAAACGGACGATCGCGACGCGGTAGAAAGTTGAACAAGCACTGATTTTCACTATAGTTCGTTGAAACTTATGAAAAGTTCACTATGGAAACACGAAAGTTTTTGGCAGAGAAAGTTATTTCAATTTGAACAAAATGACTGGTTGCACTAAATGGACGAAAGTCTATTGCTTGAGAACATGGTGGATTACAGTTAAATGCGCCATAGAACATTCCAGCGGTGGAAGAAAGTTAGCTATTAAGCTTTTAATTCAGAAACGAAATTGTTCAATTTTAAATAGCATTCTTACAAGTGAGTGAAAATTTCAAAACGGCAGGACTTGTAGATGAAATACAGAATCTAGAAGGTTCCAGAACGACCTTAGTAGAAAAAATGGAGTTGAGAAAATCCAACGGAGGAACTAACTTGTTGAGTTATAGACAGCGGGTATTAGATAATATCCCACGTAGTGAGAGGATTTCTCATTTGAATAGCCTAAGAAAAGCTCTTTTTTAGTAAGGTTGGCTTATACAACCAAAGGCTCAACATGGCAAATCCCACGAAGAATGATTTTTGCCCCAAAATAAGCAATCGCACACTGTCTATAAAACATCTTTAAAAGCACGTGAAAGTTAAAACCATGAAGATGAGGTTAAAACTTTAAGATGGTACTTATCTTGATTTCATGTAGAAGATGAAGTTCCCTTTGACGATGACTACTTTGCCAACATGGCGTAGAAGAGAGTTTGCCTCTTGGGTTGAGGAGACTAGCTCGAGAGGAGCTTTGACTGACCGAGTCAACTGCCGATTGCGAAGTGAGACCTGCTCAACGGAGCACAGAAGGTCCAAGGAAGGGAAAAGGAGTGGGGGGTAGGAAACAAAAGGAGAACATATAAACATTGCCAACTTGTCAAAAATAAATGTTCTTCTTGATGAATGGTCTTCTAGGAGTTGATAGTAGGCGATATTAGCGCAGCATGGTGAGTAAAGAGGTAGACGTAGTCCTCTTGCTCAAGGAGAAAATAGCTGGCGATGGTAACAGGATCTGGTGGTCAAATGAATAAGTAAGTCCTCTAACACCAGGAAGAATTGAGGAGCTTCAGAGATTCGCTGCGAGATGACGCTAGGTGGGTCACAGAAGTTATATATCTGAAACAAACTTATGAAGACATAAGAGATTTGCCCATCAAGGAGAAAACAGAAGATCACTGTTGGTGTTTTGACAAAGAGGGAGGAAAAAATGGACATGCAAAGAGCAATAGACTTTATTCTCTCGTACCGTGTATTCAAAGAATACACCACCTTGGCCAAACTGAAATTTCCGATAAATTCAAAACTTATAGGTTGGTTTCCCCTCAAAACTGCCGCCACTAGGTGTCCATAGTAATCCGTTTTGTTTATTCCTGCACCAAATCTCAAATCGTCATAAAGTTTGAAAAACTCTCGGTATATTTCATGAGTCACAAGTTGGTATCCCACCACCACTACTGAGTCACATTTTGTTTATTCTAAGAACCCAAAGTTGAAATCTGTTGCTATAATTGTAATATCTAGGATATTTTTCTAACCCTGATGGGAATTCATGTCGGAATGTCATTAAGTCTATGATTATTCTGGAGCCAAATTTTTAATAGAGACAATTTAGAGATTTTTAACATCCCTAGGTTGGACACCCCTCATGGTAATTCCCCTAGTATGTCACATGACCTTGATGTTTACACCGGCCAAAAACTTGGTCAAATGACAGCATTTGGCCGGCAACCATTTTCTAGTCATGTCTTTCTTTTTACAGAAGTTCAAATTTCGCGCCATAATTCAAACACAAGGGATTTACCCACTGGTAGGTTGGCAACCCTGATCATCTCATGGCGCCAAAATTCAAATCTGGGTAATTTACGAGGAATCTAGGGGAATTTCAATGTTACATGTTGGCAGTAATGAAAGTGCAACATGATAGCTGCGCGCATTCCAAGGCGGTCGCCGGTTGCTTACCATGGCAATCATTTTTGCTTTACAGTCAGTCTACTATAATCTAAGTTTAATTTATAGCAACAATATACAGCTGCAGTCATCGCGCACGATCTGCGCTCTGGATCTCTCAGCAATCAATGGAATCTCCATAAATCATGCCTTACCGCTCTGTCGCACAATTATTTACCACTAGAGCCTCGCTGCTCTTCTGTGATAGCCTCTCGTGTCCTCTTGTCCTACCCGCACCGAAACTAGGGCCTCGGCGTCCGAACTTCACGCTCAAAGCTATCACACTAATTGTCTGTAAATGGCCATCTCGCATACAAATAAGCATATTAAACTGCTGTCACAGACGACCGACTCACTGATTCATTACATCCCACTTCGTTGACTAACTGCACTGTCTTACACAAGTCACCGAACTCTGATGCGTAACATTCCTCATATATTTGGAATAATAGTCTCGATTTTTCAGGTGGAGTCGAAATTTTAGGCTTTACGGAATGTATGCAGAAGCGGCTTCGGTGGCGTAGTCGGTAGCATGCTGAGCTTCTATGCCCACGATAGCGGGTTCAAACCCGGCCGAAGCCGTCGGATTTTTTTAAGAGCGTTAAAAATCCCTCAGTATGCCTTCCTTCGGAGGGGAAGTAAAGCCGGCGGTCCCATGTCATAGATTTATGGCATGTTAAAGAACCTTCCACTAATTGCACCTGTGTGAAGCTAAATTGGATAGGTTAAGAATGTAAACAACGCTCTTAGGTTTCTATGTTCGTTGCCAAGAGGCGACTGCGGTGGTGTCTAGTAGCTGAGTTATGAACTTGGCCTGGTAGTCGTTGACGGTGGCGCTTGGCGGCAAAAGTAGGAATTATTTGAAAAATTCTAAGTTGCAGTACTTAAATAAAAATTTAAAAAAACAGATAACACACACTATTACAGTCATCACAATTAACACCGGTTATCAGACAAATTCTACACACACCCAAAGTACACGGGGCTACATGACCGCGTTGTCGCAGCCCCTAAACTTAAGAACCAACCAACCCAATGTATGCAGAATCTTAAGAGTGTTTCTCGAGAGTCACGCGCCAGTACTTCTGATACTTAGCGAAACTTCTTGTTTTCTCCTTCTTCAATAGTCCGTAACAATATATACAGGATGTCGCAAAATTACGTCGACAAACTGAAACTAGAGGTTCCGGCCCTTATCTGAAGCAACTTGAGATAGGACACTTGTGGCCGGAAACGAACCATAAAAATCTGTGTGACGTTAAACTTTTAACGAGGCAAATCCGCAACACTGCGTCGAGAAAGTGCGACTTTTTCTAGCGTTTCCTTTACATACCAGCCGCGGAGGAATGCCGCCACTTCCCGTCTGGTGAACTAGCTCAGTGGCAAGAAAATAGCAGTAAGAAAAAACTTGCGCTGGCTCTGAATCAAATGACTCGTATCAAGGAACACGCACGATACCACTGAGCTAGTTTGCCAGTCGGGAAGTGGCGGCATTCCTCCGCGGCTGGTATGTAACGGAAACATTAGAATAAGTCACACTTTCTCGGTGCAGTGTTGCCGATTTGCCTCGTTGAAAGTTTAACGTCGCACAGATTTTTAACGGTTCGTTTCCGGCCATAAGTGTCCTATCTCAAGTTGCTTCAGATAAGGGCCGGAACCTCAAGTTTCAGTTTGTCGACGCAATTTTGTGACACCCTGTATATAAATCTTAATCACATATAATTTATTTCAGGTTATTTGTCACATATTCCAATAATTGGAATGATTTGTGTGGTGACCGACTGAAAGTTACAATATACATTTTGTTTTTAGACATTACGCAGTGTGACCAATAATGAACCTCTTTTTTAATTGTCAAGGGTCCTGTTTTCAAAAGAATGCACGATTTCAAAACAGTGGCACTGTAGACCGGCGCAACATTGCAGTGCGGAGAATCCCCATTCGGTAGGACAAGGCGCAGTTCAAGTGCAGTATATGTCTGGTCTGGGATCTTGGGTGACGACCTAATCGTACCTTATTGATCTGTAACATCTTTCCACTCGGTTGCTGTATATTTTTTTGTGAGGGTGATTTTGGAAATGGGACGGAAACCATAAGCGCGCGCGGTGTCGGAGATTGGTACAACGAAGTACTGTCGACCATGTAACTAAGTGGAATGTACATCGCATACGGTTTACTTCAAGGTTTGTAGGCGCCATTAAATATATTCCTACAATAAATCATCTTCAAGTTGTCGTTCTTTGGTACGAAAATATTCATTATATCATATTTGCTGAAAACAATTATGATATATCAAATCTTCATACTTTTGCTGTATTCTTATTTAATGTAGGCATTCGAGGTACTGTCGGCCAAAATACAGCACTATGTGGAATGTATATCGCATACGGTTTGCTTCGAGGATTTGTGGCACCATTAAAGTTATTCCTATAACAAATCATCTTCAAGTTGTCGTTCTTTGGTGAGAAAATATTCATATCATGTTTGCTGAAAGGATTTGGCACAGGAGTTTTACAAGTAGTTATTTCAATGACCAACAGAGTTCACTGTTAACAAGCAATTTGCGCTCCCGGCAGACACATATTAGGATAACATGTCACATATTACACGTCATATACGTCGTTTTTTTTTTTTTTTTTTTCTACGGCAATCAAACGGGAGTACGCTACCTTTATTTTATGCAAAATTAGCCTATCTCCCACATTTGCTGGAGAACATGCTACTGCGCGAGTGATTACGAATGTGGTGGCAATTAGGCAGGCATCATGGATCAGTGGTCGTTCAGAACCATCTTCATGCTACATATCGAAATGTATAGGAAGGGGAGGACCCGTTCACTTACCTGCCAGATCACTCGATCTTATGCCACTTGATTTCTTCCTGTGGGGTCACTTCAAGCACGTAGAGTATGTGCAGGAGCCTGAAGATCCTCGTCACCTATGGCAACTGATAACCGCATCATGCCAAACTGATACACCCCACACATTACTAAGTGTAAAACGGTCTTTACAGCGTGGTGCTAAAATCTGTATAAACCAAGGTGGTCAACAATTTGAGCACTTGCTACACTGCCTTTATCATACAAACCATTTGTGTCATCGTCCAATCTAGCTACGTAACATCGGATAAAAAACGGTCCTTTCCAGGTTCTAATATAAATTCACTCGTAAGAACATGCTGATATGTTGCCATAAAACATCTCCTTCATTAAGCAAAAGAAAAGAAGAGTACCAGTCTGGGGATCAAACCTGCTCTCAGACAGCTCGGCTGACGCATCAGCAGCGATGCATGATTAAGCCAACTTATCTACTGAGAAGTCGCCTCCGTAGCGTAGCGGTCAGCATGGTTAGCTGCCACCCCGGAGGTCCTGGGTTCGATTCGCGGCTCTGCCACGAAATTTGAAAAGTGGTATGAGGACTGGAACGTGGTCTACTCAGCCTCGGGTGGCCCAAATGAGTAGAGGGGGTTCGATTCCCACCTCCGCCATCCTCGAAGTGGTGTTTTCCGTGGTTTCCCACTTCGTCTTCGGGCAAATGCCGGCATGGTTCCTTCTTCAAGGCCACGGCCGCCTCCTTCCCCCTTCCTTGCCTATCCATCCTAATCTTCCCCTCCTCCCTTCCCTCATGAGGCCCCTGTTCGCTTTGCAGGTGAGGCTGCCTGGGCGAGGTGCTGATCACACCTCACCAGTTGTATCCCCTCCGACCAGATGTTCCAAGCTCCAGGACACTGCCCATAGAGGCGGTAGTGGTGAGTTCCCTCGCTGAGTCCGTGGGAACCACCAACCTAGAAGGTAAATCGACTAAATAAAAAATAATATCTACTGAGAAGCTTGGTGTGATACTAGTTAGTTATTGAGGTTTTAAGGGGCGGAACTACGAGGTCATCTGCCGCTTTGGTGTGATGCTGGCAGGTATTGTATCTTATCGTAGTTCTCATAGACACTTCCGTGTTTGATTGTTTTAAACATTCAATATTGCTGAGATCATTGAAATAACAATGCTGCGAATTATTTCGAGTATATTCTCGAGCATTAACTGAACGGTTAAGTTGTACAAAGGCCGTAAGGGAGAAGGTACAAATGTTTTAAGGTTGACTATGATATACGCGTTTGTTAGGTTCCTTTTCTCCGAATACAAGGTGTGGTGGACCACCCTGTGTATGTAATGGCAAGATATTCAGACTCTTTGAAAACAAATCATTGAATAGTTGAAAAGAGAAAAGGAAATAATTTTCTGGTACTGATATTAGTTACGTTCAATAATCAGAAATGTAACTTGTGAAATAATAATGGGGGGATTTGATATAAGGGGACACCCTGGAGATAAAATTCAATATTTTGCTCATAATCATGGATTTCATTACATTTCATAAATGGGAATAAGAGTGTTTTTCTTCTTTTGTTCAATTAAATATTTATTGCTTTTATTTGCTTTGTTTGCTGGTCTCCGGACAGCAAAATGTGTCTGCCGACCTTTTTGTTAGGTTATGCAACATCTGATATCTATTTCCATTTGTTGAAATATGCATGTTCCTTGCAAGGCCATACCGATTGGGTTGGCCCAGAGATCTCCTCTCCTTTTGACATATTCTGTTATAGTGAATTCATTTGCATTATTTGTTTATTTATGAACTCTTAAGTAACCTACTACCCTCCTGACTAAAATATGATCTTGGTGTCCTTGATATCTTTAATGGAGAATCTTGTACGGCAGTAGAAAAAGATTGCTATCTCTGTGCTATTATAAGTTTGGCCGTCCGTTGCTTACATAGGTTTGCCCATGTTGTTTACCTCCTTGGAGACAATATATCGATTGTTACACCACACCCTTTTTCGACGATTGGAGGTGGAAGAAGGACAGACATGCTTTCAGAGTCTAAGAAAAAATTATAGAACACATATGAATTTAAGACGTTTAACTTATTGAACAGGAGGACATCTTCATCTGAACTTTGTTTTCATTTTCCCAAAATTTCAATTTCATGTACCATTATTTTTTTGTAAATGGGTGTGAAATGGGACAAAATCTTTGTGGTTTTTCAATCATAGTTTAATTAGGAAACCGGTGTATTGAAATTTTCATTGCAGGATTTTTCGGGCAGTAGGGATTATGTATCCCTAATTCTGTCAATTTAAGAACAGACGAAAAATAATTATTTACTGAATTAGGTTATATTATTTTTTACCAAATTTCAAATATTCAATGACTTTGCAAATATACTTCACAAATAAGTCTGTAATTCTCTAATATTTCTTTTTTCAAAACCTTATCAGAATATATCAAATTTCTTTTAGGGAATGCCTTTCCTTTAATTTAGTAGACATTTCCAAAAAGGGTTCTGAGTTTTCATACATTAGGCACACTTATCTCTTTATTTAGAATTTTAAACTCACTGAAATATATTACCACCTTCTATTTCTGTCTGGGGCCGATAATTTAGATGTTAGGCCCCTTAAAACAACAATTATCATCATCATCTATTTCAGACTAATTTGTTCAGATGCGTTGGATCCTGATGTAAGGAAGATAGGCACATGTTGTTATCCTGGAGAACAATATACTAGCACAGCATCTGAAAGAAATTGTCTTGAGAGGCAACCTATATGCTATAAGGCGGCCAACAACCTTACTAGTGCAGCGTCATACATTCAATCGGCTAACTTGATGCAAGACTCGCTAATGCACAGTGGCATCAAGCAGCCTGTGCCTACTCATAATGACAATAGACTAAACTCATGTGGTATATGCAGCCGACGCTTTTGTACTAAGAGAGGTCTGAAGTCACATATGTTAACCCATACTGGCGTGAAACCCTATTCATGTAGTATATGCGAAGCCAAATTTGCTAGTGGTAAAACTCTGAGCCGGCACAGGCTTACGCATAGCGGTGAGAGGCCATTTTCATGTAGTGCATGCGATGCCAAGTTTGCTGTAAAAGAAACTTTGAAGAAGCATATATTAACCCATACCGGTGAGAGGCCGTATTTATGTAGTATGTGTAATGCTAAATTCGTTCAGAGAGCACATTTGAAGACGCACATGTTCACTCATAGCGGCAAAAAGCCATTCTCATGTAATATATGCGAAGCTAAGTTTGCACAAAGAGCAAATTTGAAATTACACATGATGAACCATAGTGGACAAAAGCCGTACCCATGTAATATATGCGATGCCAAATTTTCCATGAAAGGAAGTTTGAAGTACCACATGGCAGTCCACACTGGTGAGAGACCTTATTTATGTAGCATATGTCAAGCCAAATTTGTTCATAGAGGACATTTGAATAGGCACAAATGTCAAAATAGACCAAAGTTGCTATAATGGAAACCGTGAAAAAAACATATGCTAAACCGTAGTGCCGCACAGTGTGTCGAATCCCATATCTAGGTGCAAAAAATTCACTGTCGCAAATGAAAGCGAAAACTGGCTCATTCGATAGTGAACAAACCAGATGGTGACCTTCGGTCTTCCTTTCCGCTCTCTGGTGCGTAGGAGGGAGGTTATAGGTGCTGAATCGTCTTCCTGGCAGTTATCAGGTCATTAGATAGGAGGTGTCTTGAGTGATCCGAACGTTGTGATTCTAGTTAGTTCGACGAGGTGTTGTCTTCTGCGGCTCATGGAATAGTGAAAGGAGGTAGGCCCTATGTGTTCGCACTTTTATGCGTAATACAAGCTTTCTGCACTAAATAAATTATTTACTTTATGAGTGCCTCATAGTGCCACTTAACTTTAAACGTCATTCGATAGGAAATTTAATGTAGATTCAGGATCTGTGCATGATGGTTTATTTTCTTATTTTCAGTGACTATGTGGGCATTACCGCGAGAAGAATTTTTCAACGCGTGGCGGTCGTGTCGTAAATAGGCGTACAGACGTCATATTTCAATATGTTATGAATAAATTTGATCCTACAACTCTTACTTTCACTCAGGTGCAGGAGCTAAGAAACAAAATTTAGTTGATATCTCATAATATTAACAAAAATGGGTGAGTGCAGGAAGAACAATGGCACGTACATAGGTAATCTACCTATGGAAGTTATTGAGTTACTTAATGACCCCCAAGGAACTTTGACATCAAATGATGAAGACCAGTATAGGAATGACTACGATGCTCTGGACTCTACAGAAGAATCAGATGATGAATGAACATTAGACATTTTGTTATTATTAAGGGGAGTGAGATTAATGAGAACATTACTTGACGAATGGACGTTTTCTTTTTATTTGCAATAGGAGAAATAGGCCTAATATTCAATATATGTTGTCTTTATTTCCATGCCTTTCTAGAGAAATAATATTGTTTTCGTGTGTGAAGTATGTTTACTAAAACTACGTCATTAACAAGACTGTAAAATGACATTTTATTATAAAGAAATTGTTTGTATGATTTTGACGAATATTTTTTCATTTTTAGAAAATAAATGTTATTTTTTGTGCATATTTCGTTGTTCTATGTTTAATAACAATTTAATATACTCTTTTAAATCTGGATGATTGCCAACTGGATACAGTGACTTCGTCTATTCCCTCAAATAAGGTGTAACAAGAATACTTGACTGAAAGTCTCATTGTTATTCATATTTTATCCAGTTTTAAATAGTATGCTTACCACTGTCATAAACTATCATATACACATCCGAATCGTGAATTTTACTACCAAAAATGGATGATTCTTGTGTTGCATTCGGTCATTTCTTACACCTCACTTTAACCCTCACCCCTATATATTTACCCCCCCCCCCCCCCCGAAGATAGTACTCTTGACGATGCCAGAAATGAATTCAGCGACCTCGAAAACGGTATATTGCCAACTCTTAATAGAATCCCACCACTATTAACGAAGTTATTAATTTTTTCCACCTAGAATTGGGATTCGACACACTGTGTGCCGTGAGGCCTTATTGATGTAGAATATGTAAAGCAAAATTACACCGAATTTTACATTCTTACATTTTGAGACCCTGCTGATAACACTGTCCACTTGATATTTTGGAGAACCTACTCCATTCCCTGCATTTAGAATAACAAAATAGAGGAGCTTGCAAACCACATCTTAAGGCCCTAAAACCATTCATGTCCGTAGTAGTGTAACTGTATCAGCTGCAATAAGCTTTGGTACTATCAAATTTACTTTCATTTAATCCGTTCCTTATCCTTGAGTGCTATGTGGCGATAAATATCACAATTGCCACCTCAGGAGCTCGAGACAGCCGAAGTTTTCCTATGTGCTCTGATTATTTTCCTACGGCGCTATGCGACAAAATACGACACTGTTGGTCTCTACTTTTCTAACAACCAATAAGATATAGGCCCTAGGCAGTGTGTTTTATTTCACTTACTGGTCCATGTGGTCAGTACTGTAGTTAGTGAATAGCTGTTTCCCCTGTTCATTATTATCATTTTCATTACGGGAATAAGACCTGGATGTTACGTCCATTATACTGTACTACTTATCACCCGCACTACCACCACCACCACCACAAAAAAAAATGTTTGTTGAAGTATCATGTGCCAATTCTGTAGTAGTATTCATTATCATCCATGAAACAAATAAATCCACCGGGCAATACTCCTAGTTGATAATTAGGGCCCGGATTCATATGCACTAAAAACTACAAAAATATGCAAGCACATATGCACAAAAAATGTTGAAAATCTATATATATAAAAATCAATCTTACGTGATAGTTTGTCTGTGGGTGTGTGTGTATGTCTCCTATGCATTCATATACCACTCAACCGATTGCGATGAAACTTGGGTGAGATGTTGAGTACACTCTAAGGAAGGTTTCTGACTTAGTAAATCCATTATACAATAGGTAGCGCACGCGTAGATTCAATAAATGAGTGACGATGCGCGAAGCGTTTCAAACAAGTCCCGTATGTGTTCATATACCATTCGTCCGATAGCGATGAAACTTGGGTGAGATGTTGAGTACACTCCAAGGAAGGTTTCTGACTTAGTAAATCCATTTTACAATAGGTAGCGCACGCGTAGATTCAACAAATGAGCGACGATGCGCGAAGCATTTCAACAAAGTCCCGTATGTGTTCATATACCATTCGTCCGATTGCGATGAAACTTGGGTGAGATGTTGAGTACACTCCAAGGAAGGTTTCTGACTTAGTAAATCCATTTTACAATAGGTAGCGCACGCGTAGATTCAACAAATGAGTGACGATGCGCGAAGCGTTTCAAACAAGTCCCGTATGTGTTCATATACCATTCGTCCGATAGCGATGAAACTTGGGTGAGATGTTGAGTACACTCCAAGGAAGGTTTCTGACTTAGTAAATCCATTTTACAATAGGTAGCGCACGCGTAGATTCAACAAATGAGCGACGATGCGCGAAGCATTTCAACAAAGTCCCGTATGTGTTCATATACCATTCGTCCGATAGCGATGAAACTTGGGTGAGATGTTGAGTACACTCCAAGGAAGGTTTCTGACTTAGTAAATCCATTTTACAATAGGTAGCGCACGCGTAGATTCAACAAATGAGCGACGATGCGCGAAGCATTTCAACAAAGTCCCGTATGCATTCATATACCATTCGTCCGATAGCTATGAAACTTGCGTAAAATGTTGTGTACACTGCAGGGAAATTTTCTGGCTTAGTACATCCACTTTACAATAGGCAGCGCACGATTAGATTCAACAAATGAGCTACGACGCGCGAAGCATTTCAACAAAGTCACGTTTGCGTTCATATACCATTCGTCCGATAGCGATGAAACTAGGCTGAGATTTTGTGTGCACTCCAGGGAAGGTTTCTAGCTTAGTAAATCCCTTTAAAAATAGGTAGAGCACGAGTAGAATCAACAAATGAGCAACGGCGCGCGAAGCGTTTCAACAAAGTCCCATTTAATTTCATATACCATTCATCCGATAGCGATGAAACTTGGGTGAGATGCTGTGTACACTCCAGGGAAGGTTTCTGGCTTAGTACATACATTTTACAATAGGTAGCGCACCAGTAGATTCAACAAATGAGCGATGACACGCGAAGCGTTTCAACAAAGTCCCGTATAAAGTCATATACCATTCGTCTGATAGTGATAAATGTTTGGTGAATTGTTGTGTACACTCCAGGAAAGGTTTCTGGCTAAGTAAATCCATTTTACAATACGAAGCGCACGTTTATGTTCAACAAATGAGTGACTACGCGCGAAGCGTTTCGACAACGTCCCGTATACGTTCACATACCATTCATCCGATTGCGATGAAACTTGGGTGAGATGTTGTGTACACTCCAGGGAAGGTTTCTGGCTGAGTACATCCATATTACAATATGTAGCGCAAGAGTAGAATCAACAAATGAGCGACGACACGCGAAGCGTTTCAACCAAGTCCCGTATGCATACATGTACCATTCGTCCGTACCTATGAAACTTGGGTGAGATGTTGTGTACACGTCATGGAAAATTTCTGGCTTAGTAAATCCCCTATACAATATGCAGCGCACAAGTTGATTCAACAAATGAGGGACGACGCGCGAAGCGTTTCAACAAAGTCCCGTATAAGGTCATATACCATTCTGCCGTTAGCGGTGAAACTTGCGTGAAATATGGTTGACACTCCAAGGAAGGTTTCTGGCTTATTAAATACATTTCACAGTAGGTAGCACACGAGTACATTCGACAAATGAACGACGATAGCGATGAAACTTTGGTGAGATGTTGTGGACACTTACGTGACGGTTTCTAACTTAGTAAATACATTTTACAGTAGGTAGCGCACGAGTAGATTCAACAAATGAGTGACGGAGTGCGAATCGTTTAAACAAAATCAGGTATGCGTTCATATACTATTCATCCGATTGCGATGAAACATTGATCAGTTATTTTGTACCCGCCAGGGAAGGGGACTTAGTAAATCCATTTCACAATAAGTAGCGCAAGAGTAGATGCAACAAATGGGTGACGACGCGCGAAGCGTTTCAACAAAATTCCCTATTGCGTTCATATAACATTCTTCGATTGCGATGAAACCTTGATGAGTTATTGTGTACACGCCAGGGAAGGGCTTCGACTTAGTAATACATTTCTCAATAGGTAGCGCACGAGTAGATTCAACAAATGAGTGACAGCGCACGAATCGTTTAAACAAAAACCCCTATACGTGCATATACCATTCATCCGATTGCGATGAATCATTGATGAGTCATTGTGTACACGCCAGGGAAGGGTTTCGACTTAGTAAATCCATTTCACAATAGGTAGCGTACGATTAGATTCAACAAATGAGTGACAGCGATGAAACTTTTTGAAAGTTGTTGTGCACGCTCCCACGAATGGTTCTAAATTAGAAAATCCATTTTATGATAGCTTAGAGGCAGTTAACATGTTGTGTATCCAAAAGCACTTCAAGAAACAGAATTTCAACGCCAACACTTTCTTTGATTGGCATTGCAACGCATGCCGGGTACAGCTTGTATGTACTAAAAATAAAACAAAATACACTTACCAAACGTATTATATAATTTTAACTCAGCTTTACATTTATACTGAACCCGCTGAGCTAAGGTTCATGTGATATTTTTTTTATAACAGCACATTTATGATGGGATGTAGTACCTTTGAACACACCCAGAAAGCCACGTGGAGCTGAGAGCTCACGCTATACTCTTTGAAGTAGCGGTGAATCGCACTTTTGACTTTGGTGAAGTCTACTATTTAATTATCTGAGGTCTTATTAATTAATTTTACCTTTCCACAAGACTCAGAATATTCCATTTCGTCATGCAGCATTATTAAAACATTTTGGAAAATGTTATTTTCGCTTAAGGTAAGCTAATACCCTTGCAGATACGCAAACAGGAATGTAAGTAGTCGCTCAACGACTTTGGTTTGACGACCTACTTCCTCGAGTAACCCTGTGCCTTGCACTACGTCTGGAGAATCCGCCCCGTGTAGGCGTGAAGTTACATCCGTCTTGTTAGACGTATAAAATATCCGCTGTTTAGCGTGGAAATTGTTATCTGTTGTCATCGAGCACGAATACGTTACGATACGAGTGGTAAGTAAGAATTGTTTAGTGAATTATTTGCACTACATCTGGAAAATCCGCCCTGTGAAAGCGTGCAATTGTAGCCGTCGTGTCAGACGTAGAAGATATCCGCTGTTTAGCGTGGAAGTTGTTATCAGGTGCCATCGAGCACGAATATTCTATAAATCACTGTTTATTGATGCACAGTGAACAACAGGAATCATATTGTGATATAATTGGCAAGTATAGTGAAAATTCTAACATTACCCTAACACCACATTTTTGTACCCACGTGTTTGTGGAGGGCCGAGTGCCTGGTGAAAAATATAGAGGTAAACGTGTTATAACTACTTTAAATAATTGTGATTATGAAAGTGCAATATATTTGAATTGCCACAGTGAATTTTTCAATTATAAAACGACGCACATTTCACGGATGCTACGTGATGTAAAAGTGGCGTCAGTACACGTGAGGAACCATAGAACAGTGCTTGCTCACGTATTATTCAATATCTGCGAAGTAAAGGCTGTGTTATCAATTGTATTAAAGCCTGTAACATTCACTACGCACATTGTGATTTTTGAAGTGAAAGAATGAACTACTACACGATTTATTTCATCACCCGCGTGATCAAATTATTCTACACCATGTTTGAGACTAACATCATGGGCTAATACAATCATGGTATGAGGGTGATGTATCTATTGGAACCAGCATGATGGTGGAACTTCCAGAACAGCGAACGAGGAGGAAGGAACCCAGGATGCCATTCCTTGGCATGTCCAGTACATTCACGAGGTTATCGACAGGAACAGATAGAACCCTGGTCTTTGGGAGAGTCCAGATGGGAGTCCTGATGAGGATAATGCCGTTCCGGAAAGCCAGGGGTGATTTTGTTCAACCCTTGTCGTTGAACAGAGGGCTGAGTGAGAGCTCCTCCATTTCGTGAGTTTGTGTACACCCTTTCTCGTTCTAGTTTCTGGTGGTATAGTAGGTTTAATGTAGTTTGTGAACCAACCGAACTCAGTGACAGCCATTTTTATAGGTAGGGAATGTAACTAGTCTAATTAGATGTCATTTATTTCAGTTAGAGTGAGACACCCTTGGGTCAGACATTTTGGTCAACCCTGGTGCAGCTTGATGGACGTCGTAGAACGTCAATGCCTATCTTTTGCTAAACGTGACTGTAGTCATTTGAGGCTACTTTGTTTAACCCTATTTGGGGTGATTTTTCAAGTCTTTGCTGACTTTAGTTAAGGCAATCAGATGCCTTGGTTATATTTCTTTAACTGCATTTTTTGCAACCAGTCTTTGTTACACCCCTGACTTCGTTAGAGCAGTCGTATCAGTTAGGTAATCGACTGTAATTACCAGTTTTGTAACTTCATTATATTTCATTTGAGATGTTGCTCAGAAGCCATCAGGTCAAGTGTGGACCTTACGAGTAAAAGGGATGTTTCGTTGTCTAGCATCGAACCCAGTTCCCAACGTATCATTAAGCAGATCCAGAGTGTGGAATCTGCGTCACAATTATTATTTTGTTAGTGTCATGTGAAGACACGTATTTATTTGATGTTGTACAAGCAACTACTGAAGTATTATATCTTTGAGAGCAAAGAGCTCCAGCAATGTGACATTGCTACCATTTAGATGTCTTTGGTTTGAAAGACGGAATTATATTATTGTATTCAGATTCATAGCGTGTTTTTATACACGTATTCTTCGAGGTTTATAACCTATGATAAAGGTTTTATGATGAGGCCAGTTGTACAGTTTTATTTTTGTTTAAATCGCCGGCCTTGATAGTTAGTGTGTGTTGTGTCAGACCGCGCAGGAATGTTGTAGCCTGTAGCGACACAAACTGGTTTACCCAGTGCCCTTGAGAGCACGCTTGTATTATGAGACAGAATTACTTTGACAAAGGACAGAATGCTTGTTGTATTCGCTTTTCCTTTCATTGCAATTTAGCTCATGGAACCCAGTGTCCAACCTTGTATCTGATCACATGTTTTATAGATTGTTTTTTTTTTTTGTTAGTTAAACCGTCGTTTGACGTGTACAGTTATGTCAGGTTTTCTATAGTACGTTGTAGGCTGCCCTGTTAAAGGAGATATTTATTGTATGAAGGTATTTGTGTGTACCTTGTCCGGGATTGTTCCCGTTGACCAGATGTTATTGGAGGGTGACTGAGTGTGCAGGCCCATCCCAGAGTTATTGAACGCGAGCTGTGCGCCGCTGGTAACTTGTGTTATTGTGTGTCCGAGTTTTTATTGCTCGTTGATTATATTCCGACTTTTGAGTCGAGGCTTTTGGTGGAGATTGATCTCAGTGGAGACACTCCGTGCCCTGGCTATTGTCAGTATTATTCGCCATAAACCAACGATAAACTTAAACCGACATCTTAATAATAAAACGTATAATTTTGGTAAAACAAAAGCTAACTAACGAATTCTTTCTATCTAACCTTGTTCTTTTGCATTTGGAACCTGCTGACATGGCCGTGCTAATGAAGGTATTTCCTTTTGAGGGAATGACTAGGACAGCTGACACTTTTGAAGCGACCTGAAGCATGCACGAACCTTGAGTTCGTAGCTTGTGGAGCGCAGGCCATGCGATGTTAGACGTAGTCTTAACTCCGCAGTCGTCACCGTAACCACACATATTAGATGACTATGGCTTACAAAGAGTAAACCAAGGTGCAGGCAGGCATTTTAATAAAACTGTTGTCTCTTATTAATTATTCATGATGTACAAGTGTATGAATCCTACATGTTACCTTCTTGTGTGCTGTTAGCACGTAGTTCCTAAGAATAATTAAATGTTTTTTTTTACATGGCTGTTCACTTAGTTTTGAATGTAATTGTTTTCTGTTACGGACGTCATCGCCGTAAATTTTGTTATTAACTGATAGGATTTAGCTAGATGAATTAACGTTAAATGTAAATGTGGAGATGGTATCATCCTAACTTAGATTTGTTTTGCTACCCTGTTAACTGTAAATTCTGATATTAGCTTGATCTTGTAATTTGACCTAGGGACTTGCGTCGTGCCATTTCCCTAGCGTTGCTGTTGTTGCTTTGTTATTGTGAGATAGATCTTTCGCGAGGGTTTTCCGTAACTTCTCAGGTAGGGACCTGCTCTTTATTCTTGTTTGTTTATTAGCTTGCGGACTAGCCGATTGAAACCCTCCGAACTAGGCTAGGGGCTTGTGAATTTTAACAATAAATTTTCACGGTGTTTTACATAAGTCAGGATGTTTATTTTCTCAGTCTAGTTTTTAAGGTGAACCTTTCCTTAGGCAGTCTATGACCATCGTCACCATGTACCACGATCCCTGTGGACTACAGATTCTCATGCCGCTTTGGCCTATTAGGAAGTTCACCTGATCCTCACGGCAATTATGTCCGACGGGTGAGATGTTAGGGAAGTCATTGCGGTTGTTGGCTATCCTGACAGCTCCACCGACGGTCTCAATACACATGTTTCATTCCTTGCAAAATGTTGCATGGCAGTAGGTTATCAATAGTTTTTCAATGTTTTCAGTGGTCAATGACTTTCTGTTGTCAGACAGAATTAATTTATATGCTGAAAATGATCGTTCTACGTCGACGGACGTAACTGAGTAATACTTGTACACTGGCACTGACTGCACTGAACATTCTTCTGGTAAAGACTGCTTGATTCCACTTATGTAGTTGCTTATCGATTGAATCTTCTTCTGTCCTGGGTTTGAGTCCAACACCGCACAGAGTTTCCTTTTCACTTATTCTCCAGTTTCACCAGGGACACCATTTAAGGAACTAATGGTGTTTTGAATTATTTGAAGGGATTCGTGTAGGGATGCACCCCGAGTTTCTAGGCCCTTAATCGCCTTCGAAAGTGACGAATAATGCACATTGATGAAACTGATATCTTGATATACAGTTTCAGATTCAAATGTGCACTTTGCTTCACGAACACACGCAGTATGACTATCGTCAATACTTGTAACTAAATTTTTCACTTGATTAATGTACTCCTTGTAGAACGATACTGCGGATAACCAAGTTCCCCATCTTGTGAGAACGGGCTCGGGCGGAAGAGAAACCTGAGGCAGGAGAGTTTTGTACAACTGTACATGAGCCGGTGCTTTTAGGAACAGTTTCTTCCCACTTGAAATTACTTTGTTGACAGATGGAAAGAGCGTACGTACCTCTTATTAGATAAGATGAAATCCATGGGCCAAACATGTGACATGGATGAGATTTGGAAAAATTACTTCAAGAGACTGACCAGCTTTCAACATATACGAAGCTGCATCTGTGATTAAAAGGCGTACTTTGTAACAATCACTTTCCGATTCACTAGGCCACACAAGTCGTAGGGAATCGTTAACAAATCTTGCAACTGTAGCGTGGTTGGTTCTTTCTAGCACTTTGCACGAAAGTAAATGAGGTTGGCCTGGTTCTTCTGGACATAATTTACCCACTATGAAGTTCGCAATGTATCGACCGCACGAATATGTTGTTTCATCTACCGATATCCATATACAGTTCCCTCCTATGTCAGACCGTATCGAATCCACGACAGAAGCGTGCAGTGAAAGTAAATAGTTCTTCCTAAGGGTAGATTCATCTGGTATCCTTTTATTAGCACAATACTTTTCAAGAAACGAACGTAGATGTGAATTATTCAATTTATGCAGTGGAATGTTGCTGCATACAAAAGCTTCACAGAGATAAGCTGAAAATGTACTAACTTCACACTGTGTTTTAATGTCGGCTAAAAGTAGCTGTTGTGTATTTTCACTCTGTTCTTTTGATCTAAGATGTGAAGTCGTTTTCGAATGCTGCTCAAGTTGAAATTTTTATCGCATTTTACACTCTTCTCGCACACTTGACAGTACACTACATCACCGTCACTTGTATAGTCACTATTGCCTGATATCCACCGTTTTATTAAAAATGACCTAAGAGCTCTTATCTTTAGGCATTTTTACAATTAAATCTGGTAAAACACTGCAATAGACGAAGAGCAAGTTAACAGATGAACGCACTTGTTTACGCAAACCTTGGAAGGCTACTGTTAGGAGAAAGTACATAGGACTGAAGGAAATAGCTGTTCTGAAAGGGTCATTATCCATCTCCCTGCTTGTTCTGTATTGCGACATTGAAAGCACATTCCTGACCAGGGAAGGCTTATCGTGTTGTCAAGGGATGTAAAACATAGGGAGTTCATTAGATTTTTCATTTCGTTCAGAAATCTTGGATTAATCCTTCACACACGAGAGAAAAATATATCTATATATGCACTAATGTTCTAAATATGCATTTGCATATGCGCGTATGCATTTTTTTAAAATCCGGGCCCTATTGATAATAAAGGTAACTTTTAGAAATGTATTTTATTATCTTATGTTCGACGATGTCGAAATGTAAATATTATATGTCAGAAACCTGTATCATAATGAGGGTCATTTATAACACTATCTTTCATTATGAAACAGTTTCTCCCACCAATCAGAGCTCAAGAGAAAATTGTGTGACCAATTAGGTAAGGATAGCATGGAACCTGCGCTGACTTCCACGGTCTCCTATTTTTAATTTCACTGCTTGGCTTAAGTCATAGTTAGGTGTTTGAGGAGGCCATGGTCAAATACAAGGTATTCTATGCGTCCCATGCGCTCTGTTCTGTACATAAAACTGGCGAAATCCCGACAGATATTTATGAATATTTATGTTCGAACATAAAATAGTTATAATTATCGTCAAACATAAACAATCGTTTGCAACTCGCCTATAATGGTAATTAAGACACTCGTATGGAAATTAAAAAATTCGTGTCTTAATTTTTGCTATTATAGGCTCGTTGCATAATGTACTATTAAAGGCAGGTATAATGTAAAAAGTACCGGTTCTTGGCGGGTTTCGGGGGAAACGTCGATTTACGAGATTCACAACTTACAACGCCGATGCGCTACAGTAACTAAAGTTTAATATATGTTAGTCAGATATGTTGGTTGTGTGTATGTGTAGTTTCAAAATTGTATCTCCAACACAAACAACAGAACGTTGATGTCATCATCAGAGGAGCGCTAAAAGAGCTACTACAACTACAGAGAGATGTCTCTATCAATATGGTGTGCGCTGATACATGTATCATTTAACAAAGTATTCCCATCCTACATTCAGCATGACAATTTTCTCAATAAATAATAACAGCCTCAAAGCATTAAATGCAGTAGAAAATACAGTAATTAGTGATCGGAGGTGTTACAACCAGGTAAGACACCTGCTGTGGGATGAGCAAATGCCCATGAAAACAAAGATGACATTGTACAAGTCCTATTATACACCGATTCTTACATATAGTCTCGAAACCACAACACTAACCAATAGAGATAACTCTAAAACTCCAGGCAGCTGAAATGAAATTCATACGTACCATGATTCAGAAAACCAGGAAAGACAAGATCAGGAATGAGAAGATTAGAGAAGGAGTAGGAATAGATGATTGTCTCCTCAATAAGATCCAGATCTCAAGACTGAAGTGGTTTGGTCACATTAAGAGAATGCCACCAAACAGAACTGCGCGGAAGGAATTTGAGAGAAAAGTTGAAGGAAGACGACCCGTGGGAAGGCCACGAAAGAAGTGGATAGATACAGTCAAGAACGATGTACTGCAGAGAGGTCATGATTGGGACAAGTTGGTGAAGGAGGAGTGGTACAAGGACAGGATGAAATGGACGGAGCAACTGGAGTTGGTTCAGGATGATGATGATGATGATGATGATGAGGTGTGCGGTAGACTCACGCAAGGTCAGACAAAGGCATTTGAGAACTGGAGTAAGAACACACATAAAAGGAAAAGCGTTCTCTTCTTCAAGCAAAGGAGTGGATCCGAGAACGCAAGGTTTTCTTGTCTACCGTAGTAAATTGAGAGAACTTTCCGGCAGTACGATCTGTACCATGCAGATCGCAGGGAAACAACCTCTATCGGCACTGCCCAGAGACTTTGAAACCATTCTTCAACGTCCTGGGATTGTCACCACGGTCAAGTCCTACGTAATTCGCGTTGTCACGCTGCCCCATCAGGCATCGTGAATGCTATGGAGAAAGGGGTTACAACGTGCGCCACGGAGTTCATGGTGTTTTCTGTGATGATAGCAATGGATTACCAGAGATTCGGGCGAGAGCATTATTTATCACAACCATCATGATTCATGTTACCTCCTGCAGTATTATAGCATAGTCGAATAAAAATCATGCCGACTATGTTTTAGTAGGTAAAAAAGTCATAACATGAATCAATATGTATTGGGAGAAAAGTAGAGCACAAACATCTAAGAAGTGATCGATTTGACGTGGGTGTTTTGAAAAGAAGTTGGTTGGTTCCTTAGTTTAGGGGCTGCGACAACACGGTCATGTAGCTCCATGTACTTTGGGTGTGTGTAAAATTTGTCTGATAACCGGTGTTAATTGTGATGGCTGTATTAATGTGTGTTATCTGTGATTCAGGTAGGACTGCAGACGATTAATTTTTTCAAGTAGTTCCTACTCTTGCCACCAAATGCTACCATCCATGACACCTAACTGCGGACGTGGCTACTAAATGCCATCCCAGTCAGCCCCGGTGGCGAACGTTGGAACTAATAGAGCGTTATCAAACTAACCTACAAATTTTAGCTTCCACAAGTGTAATTAGTGGAAGGTTCTTTTTCATGCCATAAATCTATGCCATGGGACCGCCGGCTTTACTTCCCCTCCTAAGGAAGCCATACTGAGGGATTTTAACGCTCTTAAAAATCCGACGGCTTTAGTCGGGTTTGAACCCGCGATCTTGGGCATAGGAGCTCAGCATTATTATTTTTCTTACGAGGGACTGTGGAAAATCTTCAAAAGACACATGTGAAGGGTCCGCACTCCACAGTAGTGTGGGATTCTTACCCACTAAAAATCACATCCCTTTTCCCACGATGTTTTCATCACCCCGGAACCGCTCTCGCATTACTTCAGGGTGATGTCGTGCTTACTTAGCCTTTCAGACTTCTTCTTTCTTCATTTTCTTATGGATGTTCGTACGCATCCATTTCCCTCTTCTTCTGGCGCAGGACACCTTCTATATAAATAGCTGTCTGATTCCATGTTTGATCATTTCGGAGCATCATACGTAGGATATTGTCTGGCATGATTACCCCTAGAGAAGCTTGCAGATCTCTTCTATGTGTTGACCAACGTTCACACACAAAGAATGTGTGGAGCGCATCATCCTCTTCATTACAATAATGACACAAAGGGCTATTAGCCACGCCAATGTGATGCAGGAATCTCCGAAAATATCCATGGCCTGTTAGGAACTGTGTCAAATAATAATTGACCTCTCCGTGGTTTCGATCAACCCAGTCAGCCAGACCTCGTGTCTCATCATCCCATTTATGTTGCCATCGTTCCATACAATGGTTGTGTGCAGACGTCTTTGCCTGGTGTATGCCCAGTTCTCCTTTGGTGCTCATACATGAATTGCAATAAAAAAAATCTATATAACATGTGTCCCCATTGTATTGCGTACATAGATGCAGATCTTGGTATGTAACTAGGGCCGTTGTCGTTTCGTGTGTTGGCACACCGGTAGCTATGGGCATGTTTCTTGGCTACCAAGGTCCCCCAACCTTACCCCTTTGGATTTTTGCCTGTGGGGATGGTTGAAAGGCGAGTCTACAAGGAGAATGTTAACACATGAGCAGAGTTGGTCGTTAGGATTATGCATAGTGCAGCCCTCCTCAAAGAACGCCAAGACGCCCTCCAAAGAGCTACACGGGGTGTTATCAAGAGAAGTGCAAAATGCATTGAAGTTGGTGGTGGAATTTTTGAAAATGGAATATTTGAAAATGAACTTTGAGCGTCCTCATTTGCCTTGGCGTTACATTTATTTGGGTTAAATACTAGCAGCTGCATCTCTGTACGCAATAAAAATGGGACACATGTTATATGGGTTTTAGGTAGATTTCATTAGAAAGCTAACTATTGCAATGGGTACCATGTTTCGACTTCCGGAAAATATCGACATATCTTCGCGTTTCACATCCCCCAGACCCCAAAACCACCGTCAGTTCAAAAGTTTATATATAATTTATGTATGTATGTATATATATATATATCAGTTTCTTGTGGACACGATAACTGCCGTAATTTTGCACCAATCACTTTAATTTTTTTACCGAATATGTATTCCTATAAAATCTCGGTCGAGTTAGTTACTGGGCTAAATCGGTCGAAGGGGGTGAAAATGGGGGGCTTTTTTCGAGAAAAAGTGAAATATTGCTATAACTCTCTTAATATGTGAAATATCGAACCCGTTCAAAGTTCATACTATGTGTCGGATAAAGCCCAAAAATTTATGTTTGGAGAGTTTTTTTATAGCACCAACCATTGACCAAACGGGTGGGCAAAAGTGGGTTTTTCGGGAAACATTAATCATATCTCTCTTAATAGGCACAATATCAAAACCGTACAAAATGGACAATATTCCCCAAATAAATACCTAAAACTTTTGTCTGAAAGAATTTTTGATATGATCCACCATTACGCCAAGGGATGAGAAAAATGATTTCGGAATTATAAGAAAATGCCAAGAGCTATCAGAGGTTGCCATGGCAACACTACTAAATTGATGAGGGATGAGCAATCAGACGTTGCCATGACAACGCACTTGCACGAGATCAGATTAAGATGAAGCGGCTTCGGTGACGTAACTGGTAGCATGCTGAACTTATATGCCCAAGGTCGCGGGTTCAAAGCCGGCCGAAGTCGTCGGATTTTCTAAGAGCGCTAAAAATCCCTCAGTATGCTTTCCTTTGGAGGGGAAGTTCCAACGTTCGTTGCAAGTTTCTGGATGCAGTGGCATCTAGTAGCGGGGCGTGGTGGCTCAGCGGTCTAGCTGTATGCCTCTCACCAAGGCGGTCCAGGTTCGATTCCCGGTCAATGCATGTGAGATTTTCGATGTGAATTGCCATGTCCTGTGGTTCGGATTCCACGTAAAAAGGAGGTCCCGTGGCTCATAATCATAAGATTCACGGTCACGTAAAACTACAATCTTCCTTTTAGTAGCCAAATTCACAGCTAGGTCTCGTTGACGTTAATATATGGTACAAAATTAAGAACTACTACTTAAAATTGACCGTCTGCAGACCTTACCTGAATCACAGACTAATACAGCCATCACAATTAACACCGTTTATCAGACAGATTCTACACACACCCAATGCACACGGTGTTACATGACCACGTTGTCACAGCCCCTAAACTGAGGAACCAACCAACATCTCTGCGGGAGATAAAATTTTGCGTGAAGAAGTAACAGACTGTTAGATAGTTACACATCAGTTCCAAACCTTGCATAAGACATTGTGATCACAAGTATAAATAAAAATGAACCCCAAATGACAAGAAGGTTACCATCCCCATGAGACAATAAAGTGATAAAAATATGCATACAAAAACGAAAAAAAAAGTTAATTAACCTCCAATTGTAAAATACTTTCTTGCAATAAATGAGGTCTGATCCTCCTACGAAAACCTGTATATTTTGTCTATTATAGCCTATCCCCTAGTTTGGCCGGTGAAATCTACCTCCACCTTCCGGCGTGCAGAGAGGATTTTTTTTTATTGCAATTCATCTATACTACCACCTCGTAAAATATTTACTATTCCTCCTGAAACCCCTTGTATAAGGGAAACGATGATGCATGGTAAATTTTGAAAATTCTCTAAAGAACTCTTATGATAAGAATGTTGACATTATATAAGTTGCTTTTGGTTGCCACAAGCAGGCCATTACTGTGATATGAGTATCATTTGTCAACAATGTCTGTAGCAGGTTCAACAATCGAATGAATATTGACAATTTATTCCTCTCTTAAGCTGGATCTCCCGCCTTTGGTGGCGCTAGAAAAAATCAATTTCTTCTTTTTTCATGCATTGGGTTCTCAGCATATAGAAATATGATATGAAGTTGTTATTTTAAGGGGCGGAACTACGAGATCATCTGCCCCTAATAGGAAGTTAGTTTGGAGCAAATATGTTAAATCTATTTCCGAGATAAGTGTTAGTGAAGTTTGTCAACCTGGGCAAGTATCTTCCAGTTGTTAAATAATCTATTTGCTGGCATTTCTTTGACCGCCATTATTGACATATTTTATTGTTATGCAAATGAGGTAACTTACATTATCACAGAAATTACTGCATCGATCTACTTGAAATATTCGCAGTATCTTTATACGCATTTGTGCAGTAATCTGAACTAGAATAATGGCTGGGGTATTTATTCATTGCTTCAGAAGCAAAGCTCTTTTATAAATTATCGAAGAAAAGTTAACAAACAATAAGTCTGAAGAACTAGATTCAGGGGTGCACAACCCGCGGATAAATATTTTATACTGTTGAATACGTGAATATATATATTGTGAATTATGAGATTTTTAACATTGACAGACTATCGTAAATTAAACAATGCCAAGCATAACGCTACTACTTGATTTGATGGTCAGTTTGACGATATATTGATTTTCATTTTTAGATAGCCTACATTGATGTTAAGAATTTTGTTTTTTGTAAAAATAAAATTTTACAACCTTGAGAGAGTATTATTTTATTTTATATACCCCTAAACCTTTTCGAATTAGGAGTAAGTTGATTGTAAATCAGTAATTTGATATCTTAATAACGCAATTTGCCAAAATACTTCAAAAATTGATTTAAACCATTTAGAGGACACAAGAATGGTATTGAAAGCCATTTTTTTCTGCTGGTAAAATAGCTTATTCAGATAATAGTAGAATTAGCTTTAGCGGTAGGGTTTGGCAAGTGCCTATGTGGAAAGGTAACTTGCGGCCCGCCACTTATTATTTAAAAGAAAACTTGCCCCCAATTATAATAAAAAAAAGTTGTGCGTGCACCCCTGAACAAGAACCATGATTCTAAGTTAGATTACAAGCCATGAAATCTTCTTCAAATATATTTAGTTTCGAATCTTTAACTTCAATAATAAGGACGTGATCTGGGGCGAGGATGAGATGGAGCTACAAGAACAGTTAGACGTTATAAATGCAAGGATTGAGCAATGGACATTGAAGATAAATGTGGAGAAGAGTAAAATAGTAGTGATGAGTAGAGGTAAGAAAGCAAGAAAATGAGTAATCAAAGTAGGAGATAAGGAATTGAAAGGGGTGAAACACTTCAAATACTTGGGAAGTGAACTGACTGAAGATGGAAGATTAGATTTGGAAATTAGCAGAAGAATACAACTCGGGACTGCTTTCTACCAACAGGTATGGGGACTAGTATGGAACAAAGATATACCAATTAAGGCTAAAGAAGTTATGTACAAAGCATATTATGTTCCTATAATGACATATACAGCTGAAACTTGGACAATGACTAAGAGGGCGTACAGGCAGCTGAGATGATATTCCTGAGAAATATGGTCCAGAAAACGAGGAGAGGCAGAGTGAGAAATTAAGATATACGGAGAGAACTGGGAGTACAGAAACTAAATCATAAACTGGAGCAAAACAGATTGAGATGATTTGGACATGTCAAACGGATGAATAAAGTAAGGCTACCAGGACGAGAACTGGAACGACGGATGACAGGGAAGAGTGGACGAGGAAGACCAAGAATGCGTTGGTTGGACTCGGTGAAGAATAGCATTAGAAAACGGAACCTGGACTGGAACACCGTGTCGGAAGAGAATGGTGGAACGACAGAACAAAGTGGAGAGTGGTTATGTGGAGAACAGCCCAGATTCATCAACATAAACGGGAGGACAGCATCAGGCTTAAGGCCTGGACAAAATAACTTCCTTGAGAGAAGATTAGACTGAAAGGATTGGGCTAAGGAAATGCGGCCTGGTTCTTTCAATACTAGACTGAACATTGAGAGTAAATACAATACTTTTATTTTTAGGGTGAAACTTGCAAACACATTAATAAAGCCTTAATTAAAAAATTAGTTATGCTGGCCCGCCTGGGGCAGTTTCAAATGTTCATTAATTTTATTTAGGTTGGCACAGGCATGTGCTATTATTCAAAAGTTCATTCTGCTTGATGCACACACAAATTTAATATTCTTGCACTTGCTAGCAAACACTTAAAACGAAGATGATTAAGATAATAATAAAAAAAGGCACAAACTTATCTTTAGTGGCGATGACTAGAAGCATGCTGACGGAGACTGCCGTGGCCAACACTAGATTTTTTGGTAGTAGAATTTGAAATGTCCAGCATCAGGAAAATAACTTCGCCAGGGCGACCAGCGCTGTACATTGGCTAACATCGTTAGGTTTCGATGCTATTTCTTGAATGCCAAATAACATGGCATTTAGAACTGCGATTTGATGCAGCTTCTTGCGGTTTGGAGTAAAAACGTAGAATGCACTTTCTCAGTGCTGAAGCTCTCTGCTGTTGCGTTTCCTGGTAGTTCCACTCATAAACGCAGATTAGGCCTGAAGTTTAGAAGGCCCCGGAGAAGGGCGGAAGGCACGAATGCCTCTCGCTAGTTGAAGAAGACCGTAGATGGTTTGAAGAAGGAATGCTGATGGAGAGCAAAACGCCGCCACTTAAATAATAACATCATGGAAACGTCTGGAAGCCAAGCTGGCGGGCGATGATTGGCCAGGGCAAGCTGTGACGTCAGTCATACAGGAAGGCAGCAAGCAAGTCGACACCCTTTTCAGTATGCGATCGTAAGCTGGAGGCGCATGACCTATTAACACGCTGAGGTAAGAGTCTTAGATATATATAGAGAGAGAGATTAAACACTAGTAATAAACATTATAATGTTAACAGAAATGAATAAGTACATATGTTTTCGTTCGGTGGTCTCAAAAGCATTTAACTGACAAATGCGGCACAAAAGAAAAACGCACTATAAACATCACGAAAGTGATCATGCTCCGAGACCCCCGAAAGAAAACAATCAAAGAATCAGTTACAAAAACGTGAACAACAATAAAGAAGATGACACTAAGCCTCAACAGGCAAGATAGCAACCATAGAAATTGGTCTAGTATAGACACCCTTACTAGTGAGAACATCTACAACTCTCACATGATTATCCCGACCCAAATGGCAGTGAGTTACCCTACCAATATTCCATACGAGAGGGGGACTTGGATCTCGCAAAAGAACCATATCTCCCACTCGCACATCAGGCTGGGAAAGCCGCCACTTCTCTCTTCTGTTAAGTGAGCCGAGATACTCCAGCTTCCAACGGCGCCAAAAGGAGTTTCGCAAAGAGTCTAACTTCCTCCAGAAAATAGGCAACCTGAGATCACAGCGTCGACTCAGCAAAGGAGGCGTAGAAGCTAAAGAACAGCCTATTAAAAAATGACCAGGTGTTAAGGGAAGAAGATCCTTAGGATCATTAGACAAAGGCGTGAGCGGCCTAGAATTTACAATACCCTCAACCTGAATAATTAAAGAATTGAATTCCTCATAGGAAAGGATGGCTGAACCAAGGGTTTTCTTCAGCTGTCTCTTCGTGAGCTTTATGCAAGATTCCCAACGACCACCATGATGGGGGGCGTATGGGGGAGTGAAATGCCATTTGAATCCCTTAGCATGCGAAAAATTAGAAAACTGTTCCTTAGCAGAAGGGGAGGTAAGCGCAGTTTTCCAAAGATCAAAAGTACTAACAAAAAATTTTGCGTTATCTGAGAAAACCTCAGAAGGAACACCCCTTCTAGCGGCAAATCTAGAAAAGGCTGCTATAAAATAAGGAGTAGAAGCACTTGTAACCAACTCAAGGTGAATGGCTCCTGTCACCATGCACACAAATAAAGAAATATAAAGTTTACCTAACAACTTTCGCTTAGATAAAGGGGAATTAACTTGATAGACATAAGGACCGGCATAATCGATACCCGTTAGGGCGAAAGGCTTACTAGGTTCGGAACGAAAATATGGCAAGTTTCCCATAATTTGCGTGATTGGCGGGGGCTTAGATTTGAAACAAGGTATACATTTCCGAATAACAGAAGAAACTTCATGAACACCGTTAATGAGCCAATATTTCTCGCGAATTAAACAAAGCAAAGTGCGGGTGCCAGCGTGCAAATTCTGATAATGAAATTTCTTTACGATAAGAGTAGTAATAGGATGTCTAGAAGGGAGAATAATGGGATGTTTTTTCTCATCTGAGTAACTAGAATATTCTAGCCTACCCCCCACTCTTATTAATCCATCTTGGTCCAAAAAAGGGGTGAGAGGTAACAGCCTACTAGACTTTGGTAAAGCTTTTTTGCTTAAAAGCGTCTGATACTCAAGAAAGAATACTTCTTGTTGCATGAGAAACAAGATTCTACGAGTAGCAAATTCCAATTCCATTTTAGTGAGAAAGGGTTGCGGTTTCACAGGCTGATCAAGAACAAGAAATTTCCATCGAAATAAATATGCTACCACACGAATTAATTTATTAAATGAAGAGTAACGCTGAAACAGACTAGTAGCAATAGAAGTTAGAAAAAGGGAAGCGGTAACAATGCGAGCATCAGGAACATCTTCTGCGAGTGGATTAGATGAACGAGGCCAACAAGAGAAATCCTGACTGAGCCACGCCGGACCATTCCAGTATAATTTAAGAGAAATTAATTTCTTGGGCAAGCAGCCACGTGAAATTATATCAGCGGGGTTTTCTTTTCCCGGAACATGATTCCATTGGTCAAAATGAGACAACTCTTGTATTTTAGAAACGCGATTAGCCACAAAAGTGGTCCAATGCGAAGAAGGTTTTGAAAGCCAAGCTAACACGATGGAAGAATCACTCCAAAACCATGTGGTCGAAAATTTCAAATTTAAACTGATTTTTAATTTGCTGGCTAATTCCACAGCCATTACAGCAGAACATAATTCCAATCTAGGCAAAGATATGGATTTGAGTGGGGCTACCTTTGATTTTGCGCAAATTAAATTGGAAAATCCGGGTAAAGTATTGGAAGAGCGGCCTACTAAATAGGCGCAGCAACCGTATGCCTTTTCAGAACTATCTGCAAATACGTGCAAATCGAAATACTGACATGAAAGGTCCGAAATTAAAGTGCGGGGAATAGAAATTTGAGAAAGATCTAACAAACTCTTGCGGTATTTCAACCACTCATCCAAAAGGGGGGAGGGTACCTCCTCATCCCAACCAATTTTCAATAACCAAAGTTTTTGCAAGAAAATTTTTGCAGTAATAACCACCGGAGCAATGTACTGCAAGGGATCAAAAACTTTTGCTATTTCTGATAATAATTGCCTTTTCGTTTGAGGGTGAAACTCAGATAAGTGTACCTGATAGCAAAAGGTATCTGAAGAAGGAGACCAAAAAACACCCAAGGTTTTAATAGCTGATTCCTCAGTAGGAAGCGCAACACATTTGTCAACAGGAGTTACTTGTGAAAAGTTAGATAAAAATTCGGTTGAGTTCGAGTTCCACTTATGAAGGGTAAACCCACCACCGGTAAGAAGAGAGTTTAAATCTTCACAAACAAGAAGTGCGTCAGAGATACTAGGAAAAGAATACAGAAAATCATCTACATAAAATGCAGTTTTCAAAACTTCAGAAGCTAGAGGATGAAAAAGATGACCATCTTGTTCGGCCAACATGTGAAGAGATCGTATTGCGAGAAAGGCAGACGGCTTAAGACCGTATGTCACTGTTCTTAAACGAAATATTTTTATAGGTTTTGCATTGTCGTCTCGCCACAAAATTCTTTGCAAATCACGTTGTTCTGAATTTACTAGAATTTGCCTATACATTTGCTTGATGTCAGCAAGGACAGCAATGGGGAATAGACGAAAGTTAAGTAAAACTGAAGTAAGATCTGTCTGAATAGCGGGTCCAGAATGCAGAGTGTCATTGAGAGAAACACCATTAGCATCTGGAGATGACCCATTAAAAACCACTCTTATCTGTTCTCGGGTGGAAGAATTTTTCCAAACCGGATGATGATTAAGATATACTATTTCTTTAGGAGGATTACTAATTTCTTCAGATTTTGCAACGACTTCCATGTGATTCGCTGATTCGTATTCTTCCATGAAGGAAGTATACTGAGTTTTTAAGAGAGCATCTTTTTTAAAGCGATTTTCAATTGCGAATAAAGCTTTGAGAGCTCTGGAATGTGATTCTGTAATAACAGGGGGGTTAAAAATGCGAGGAAGAGTAACCACGAATCTGCCTTCAGTAGTGCGAACAGTGGTTTCTACGTAGTGTGTTTCACAGATCTCATTATTGAGAGAATGAGGTGAGGTGACTTGAATATCCTCAATGTCCCAGAACTTAATTAATTCTTGATTTAAATCAGCACCAACAAAATAACAATGAGATTTTTGTTGAACGGGGTTGCGGTATATTTGCCCAGTGGCAATCCAACCAAAATCAGTTCTACGAAAGAAAACATCACGGGCAACTTTAACCTTTTCCGGATGTAAACATTGCCAAAAAATGCTGGCACTTAAAAGAATTTCTACAGATGAAGCTCTGTTGAAATTCGGATCTGCAAGTTGCAAATGATGCGGAATATTCCAACCCTGGACTTGAAAAGAAGTAATGGGGGTGTCATTACCTATGGAATTTATAATTAAAAAATCTAAATTTAAATGAATGCCAAGATTATTGGAATCTTTTACATCCACTTTAGCATAACTCAGAGATTGCGATTTGGAACCATTAATTCCTGTAACTTCTATAGAAGTAGGGCATATTTGTAGACCTAACTTGCGAACTAGCGATTCACTGATAAAATTGTTAGTTGCAGCATTATCTAACAATCCCCTTACAGAAACCCATTTTCCGTGAACATTCTTCACTAGAATTTGGACAGTGGACAATAAAACTTGAGTTTTACTGAACGAAACAGAGCTTTGAGTAAAAGACTGAGCGTTATTCGGCAAAGTCTCAGAATGAGATTTAGCGGATGAACTATTGGTTGCTGATGACCGCGATCTTTCATGCCTATGCAGGAGAGTATGATGCTTTGCTTTACAGTGAAAACATAACCGTTCAGAACGACAATTGCTTATCATATGTGTCGCTGATAGGCAATTAAAGCAGTGCTTGTGGGTGGTAATTAATTTGCGTCTTTCATCCACAGATAAAGATTTGAATTGAGCGCATTGGTACAAGTTATGTGGTTGTTGACACAAAACACAAGCTTGTGCTTGATTGGAAGACCGAATATTGGTAGAAAAGACATGTGACCTTAGTACTCTCTGAGTGGGGCTGATGTCCTTACTATTAGAGGGAGGTTTGAAGGTAGCGCTACTCTTTTGACTGGCTACAGCAGAGAGAATTTGGCATTTCGCCTTTAAGAATTTAATAATAGCTTCATAGGTACACAATGAATGTTGCGACAGAGCTGCTTCCCAATCTTTTAAAGTTTTAGTGTCTAATTTAACAGAAATAAGATGAATCAAAAATAGATCCCAATGGTCAACTGGTTGGTCCAAATTTGCAAGCGCACGAATATGAAGTTCCGCAGCATCGATCAGATTACGAAGCGAGGCAAGATTATCAGCTTGAACAATAGGTAAATTGAATAAACCCTGTATGTGACGTTGAGTTTTTAAACGAGTGTTCCCAAACCGATCTCTGAGAAGTGCCAAAGCTACTTCATAATTTTCATTTGTCAACGTAAGCTCTTGGATGAGTTTAAGTGCGTTGCCTTGCAAGGACAAACGCAAATAATGAAACTTCTGTATTGAAGGAAGAGAATCGTTTTCGTGAATCAATGAATTGAATAATTCAAAAAATGGTTCCCATGTAGCTTCATCTCCGGTAAATTTAGGTAATTCTATTTTCGGTAATATAACACGGGAAGGAAAAGAAGAAGATTCTGAAGGAATTTTCTCCTGCTTTTCCTGCAATGTTAAACTTCTTAAAAGCTGCTTCGCGTCTGCGAACCCCTTATAATATAGATTTTCAACCTCACAACGGTCACTTTGCTGATCGGGATCCTTGGTCTCAATATTACTTTGGATCTCATCATATTTTTCAAAGGCCTGTTCATAACCTTTCAGTCTTTGAGAAATTTTGTCACTATTACGTTCTTTTTCCGGGAGCTCATCTAGAAAAGTGCGAAAACGCGTTAACTTGCCTTTGACAGAAGCTCTGGCATTAATGAGTTTCTCGTCAATCGGCATTATGAAAGTTTGTTGTGTACTCACGACTATACTGTGAGCTGGTACACCTTGCTTCGGAAGAAGTTGACAGTCTGCCAGAAAAGAGAGTGCGGCTTCCCCTGCGGTGAAATACGGGCCTGCTGTTTGTCTCCCTTCTCAGTGCCAACCATATACACTCGAGCTGAAACTTTCGAAGTAGATTAGAAAACACAATTTTTAAAATATTAACACACTCAATGTTCAGTATGGCATTTAAATTTTGAATTAGTTCCAACATTAAGAAATTTGAAGATTTGGTTAAACAGAATGTTTACAAGCATCCCGGTTATAGGCACCAAAATGGTTATGTGGAGAACAGCCCAGATTCATCAACATAAACGGGAGGACAGCATCAGGCTTAAGGCCTGGACAAAATAACTTCCTTGAGAGAAGATTAGACTGAAAGGATTGGGCTAAGGAAATGCGGCCTGGTTCTTTCAATACTAGACTGAACATTGAGAGTAAATACAATACTTTTATTTTTAGGGTGAAACTTGCAAACACATTAATAAAGCCTTAATTAAAAAATTAGTTATGCTGGCCCGCCTGGGGCAGTTTCAAATGTTCATTAATTTTATTTAGGTTGGCACAGGCATGTGCTATTATTCAAAAGTTCATTCTGCTTGATGCACACACAAATTTAATATTCTTGCACTTGCTAGCAAACACTTAAAACGAAGATGATTAAGATAATAATAAAAAAGGCACAAACTTATCTTTAGTGGCGATGACTAGAAGCATGCTGACGGAGACTGCCGTGGCCAACACTAGATTTTTTGGTAGTAGAATTTGAAATGTCCAGCATCAGGAAAATAACTTCGCCAGGGCGACCAGCGCTGTACATTGGCTAACATCGTTAGGTTTCGATGCTATTTCTTGAATGCCAAATAACATGGCATTTAGAACTGCGATTTGATGCAGCTTCTTGCGGTTTGGAGTAAAAACGTAGAATGCACTTTCTCAGTGCTGAAGCTCTCTGCTGTTGCGTTTCCTGGTAGTTCCACTCATAAACGCAGATTAGGCCTGAAGTTTAGAAGGCCCCGGAGAAGGGCGGAAGGCACGAATGCCTCTCGCTAGTTGAAGAAGACCGTAGATGGTTTGAAGAAGGAATGCTGATGGAGAGCAAAACGCCGCCACTTAAATAATAACATCATGGAAACGTCTGGAAGCCAAGCTGGCGGGCGATGATTGGCCAGGGCAAGCTGTGACGTCAGTCATACAGGAAGGCAGCAAGCAAGTCGACACCCTTTTCAGTATGCGATCGTAAGCTGGAGGCGCATGACCTATTAACACGCTGAGGTAAGAGTCTTAGATATATATAGAGAGAGAGATTAAACACTAGTAATAAACATTATAATGTTAACAGAAATGAATAAGTACATATGTTTTCGTTCGGTGGTCTCAAAAGCATTTAACTGACAAATGCGGCACAAAAGAAAAACGCACTATAAACATCACGAAAGTGATCAGAGAGGAACCATATTTGCCCCCACCCAGTGCCAGCTGGAAAAGGGGAAATGAAGATGAGAGTAAGTACGTACCGGTACATGTAGAATACTGTTTGCTTAATATTTTGTTTTTAAGAATTGATTGTAATGTCTGTGAATGATATTGCCTTTCCAGTAACTTAACTATTTTATCTTACAAAGGTAAATATTGATAAAGTTTCATAACAGTTCATTCAGTAGTTGGTTTAGTGGGAGCATAACGGAACTGATTTTTTTAACTATTTAGTTTTTTTTTTCTTTTATGACCTCGGGTGCCGGGTACAAGCTTTGTTATTTGACACCCAGAGGGCAGCTTGCAAGTCGAATTTGGTCGTTCCTTGGAACGCTATGAAAGTCAAGTAGGTTAGATATCTAAGCTCCTTGACACTACAGCGCTTTCTAGTAGAGAAATGAGGAACTTTGTGTTGGCAGAAAATCCCGAGATTAATTTTGCCATTATGAACACGGCTTACTGAATTCAAATGGGTTCTTTAACATGCCAACATCGTATGACATGCATGTCGTGATTTTCGTCGCCTTTCACAAATCACTTACCACGGCCAGGAGCAAACCTGCAAGCTTGGGGGGGTTGGTAATCCGACACGTTAACCACTCACCCACCGTGGCAAGCTAATTATTTAGTTAACGCTACCTTAACCATATCCTCTAGCCTTTTTCACCTGAATATTCATATCATCGGTGTCTAAACGAATGACACTTTTATGGATCGCTTGCCGTAACTCTACCCATCTTGATAACATTGTTTACATCCGAGTCCACACAATTTACAAATCGTCCCTAATCACCAAGAGAACTTTGGTTTATTATTCAGTGGAGTTTTCATTTCCATTATCCCATATCCCCTTGTTTTCCTCCCATTCTGCTTGCTTCTTTGGATCTGCCTTCTGAAGTCGTTTACTTTCTCTTCTAAAAGCTTCACTTTATTTCTTAGATGCTTGCCACGGTGGCTGAGTGGTTAACGTGTCTGATTACTGACCCCAATCTTGCAGGTTCGCTCCTGGCCATGGTAAGTGATTTTTTTTAAGGCGGCAAAAATCACGATACGCATGTCATACGATGTTGGCATGATAAAGAACCCATTTGAATTCACTAGGCGGTGTTCATATGGCAAAATTAATCTCGGAATTTTCCGCCAACACCAAGTTCCTCATTTCTCTACTAGAAAGCGCTATAGTGACAAGGAGCTTAGATATCTAACCTCCTTGACTTTCATAGTGCTTCGAGGAACAACGAAATTCGACATGCAAGCTACCCTCAGGGTGCCAAATAACGAAGCTTGCACCCGCACCCGAGGCCATACGATATTATTATTATTATTATTATTATTATTATTATTATTATTATTATTATTATTATTATTATTATTATCTCTTAGATTCTCAATTTCACTACACTCATTCAATAATCAAAAGTGCCGCTACAAACAGCATCACCAGTATGATTTTCCTGGCACCGATATTGCACCGCATTCGAGTCAAATGACCACCCAATACTGCAGAATAGCGATTCCCATGCACAGCATTACACGTCCGTTCACCATGATTGCAACTGTGATTTCTCGGACACATTATACACCCTACCAAGAGGTTTGAGACCCATGAAAGCCAGCCTGAGGAAGTGAATGTTGAGAAGATAGAAACCTAGGAACGGACATCACAGTATTTTACAGAGAAGTACCAATCACAATGGTAGGAGCGAGAGTGACCATCCCATACAGTTTGGTCTTCCTACTTCCTTCACTGAACAACTGTCGTTGCTATGCTCAGAATTGTATCTACAGTGAGTTTCTCTCATCTGTTGGCCGGCCGGTGCGCCCAGCTTATCTGCCTCCCGCTAACTTATCACTTCCCGTTACACAGTGCGCACTTCGCAGTTCTCGTCCGTGCTTAGAAGGTGTATTAGTGTTGATCTGTCGCTCCAATTGTTCTCAAATTATGAAGTGTTACTTCGGGGTATAGTTCTTATAATGCCCCCACGTGTGTACACTGTAGAGGAAAGGGTATTTATGTACGATTATGTGAAAACAGAGTCTTGCAGGGAAGTCGTTAGACATTTCATTACACAGTTTCCATGTGTGCACCCTCCACATAGGAGAGACCGTGCGGAAACTCGTGAACAAATTGAGGGGAACTGGTTCCTTACTCGATAAGAAGCGAAGTGTTAAAAAGCGTGTACTTAACGAGGAAAAAGTAAATGAAATCGCAGAGAAATTAGAACATACGCATACAAATTCCCTACGACGACTTGGACAAGAAGCCTTCGAAGAGCCCAGCATGGCGGGCTACAAAAATGTTGAAACTGAAGCCACACAAGAATACACGAACAGCATCCACGTGATCGTGATAGCCGGGTATGTTTTCGTAATTGGATGTTGCGAAACGTTCATGATTAAATAATTGATCCACATTCAATATTTTTCTCGGACGAAGCTTGGTTCGATTTTCACGGGTATGTTTCGACACAGAAACTATGCTATGCTGAGCGGGGAGTGATGAGTCAACGGGAGGCAGACAATCTGGACGGCCAGTGGATGAGAGAAATTAACTAAAAAGTTAAGGCCATCAGCAAACATACGCAAGGCAGTTTGCTCATGCTCACGACCCCACTGGACAGATTTTACACCTGCAAGGTTGTATTCCTCTTTCAAAAACTTAAATAGGAAAGGGTGATATTCTATCCCACGCCTTCAAACTCTGGTCAAATTCGCTGGCAGTCAGCCTAAGCTTTCTAAGCAGAAATCACAAAGGGTTATTGCTTTGTCCAACGGTCAATCTAGCTACCCTAATAACCTCCCCTTTTGATATCACTGCTGCCTCTTTCAGGAAGCTACACTTGTCCGGAGCACTCAGACATCCTTCACTAAGGAATATATCTTCCATGAGGGGAACATTTGTTATGCTGGAATCTTCTGGTTCAGGGGAGAGAAGCCACGTGAAACCCAAATTGCTATTCACCTGCAATAAGTTTCCAAAAAATCATCTCTTATCAGCCGAGTTCAAAGGTTGTTGAGTAGCTCGATACTCCTTTTTTGGTGGAAACATGGATTCTGCTGTTGTAGATCCACTCTCGTGTCCCCTTCTCTTCTTCGCAGCAAGCCAAGTGCAAGCCTTATCTGTTCTTGATATATTAGTAAGAGCACAAATTAGAAGGGCTGCCACATGGTGACATTTAAATAGTCCTCTTGGACAACTGCACCGAGTCTCCTTGATGCGCCCATTCTTCTCGAATTGAACCTGCATAAGAAAATAAGCATAAGATACTTTGCAACTTGTAGATACAGTACTAGTTATGAACATAGAGATGGGTGTGAGTTCAGTTGGTCAAATAGGTAATTGCTGATATTACAGGTAAAAGAAACACCATGGGCAGTCGTGCAAGATATGACATTGTAGGCTATACAGTGTCTGAGTTTATGTATATTGCTCTGGACTTTATCCTTGCCACCGAGTTCTTAATTTATTTTAAAAGTAAATTTATTTTAAAGATTTCCTTTATTGAAACAAAAAACTGTACATCCTAACTGAAAACACAATCAAGGAAAAAGGATCGCCCGAATGGGCATTAATTTTTACTATAATCACTTAATGATTTTAATCTTTTGCTGCCCGTCGTGATATGGTACCTGGTACACCTTTCATTGCATCAAATGCAAACACAATTGTCATTCGGACTATGGAAGGATCTGTTGGAGCATATCTTATGATGGAATCCGTGAATGGCGAGTCTCGTTATTATGTGTCTTCGATATTGAATCTCGTTAGACCACGTTCTGTCCATCATGGCATCAGTAATATAAAAGTCTGGATCTATGTCTTGTCTCTTTGCTCTTCTAGCCTCCAAAAAGTCAGTAGAGGATCTTGTAGCCGGCGAAGGTACTTTCAATCTGAGGTCTTCGATGAAGAAGGTTTTCTTTGCTAACTCATAGACTAATCTTGTGGGAGCCATCTTTCCAACTCTTAGTATATATTTAAAAAAAAAGGTGGCGTAGTCGGTAGCATGCTGAGCTTCTATGCCCAAGATAGCGGGTTCAAACCCGGCCGAAGCGGTCGGATTTTTTAAGAGCGTTAAAAATCCCTCAGTATGCCTTCCTTCGGAGGGGAAGTAAAGCCAGCGGTCCTATGTCATAGATTTATGGCATGTTAAAGAACCTTCCACTAATTACACCTGTGTGAAGCTAAATTGTATAGGTTAAGAATGTAAACAACGCTCTTCGGTTTCTACGTTCGTTGCCAAGAGCCGACTGCGGTGGCGTCTAGTAGCTAAGCTCTGAACTAGGCCTAGAAGTCGTTGACGGTGGCGTTTGGCGGCAAAAGTAGAAACTATTTGAAAAATTCTAAGTTGCAGTCTGTACTTAAATTAAAAAACAGATAGCACACACTATACAGCCATCACAATTAACACCGGTTATCAGACAGATTCTACACACACCCAAAGTACACGGGGCTACATGACCGCGTTGTCGCAGCCCCTAAACTGAGGAACCAACCAACCATATTTTAATAATCTCTGCTTAACATTCTCTATTCTTTCTAGATCGCTAAATGTGAGAAAATCCCTTATTATTTCAAGACCATACGTAACAACTGGTGAGATGGTCGTATGGAAAAGGGTCAGAGCTGTAACAAGTTGAGAATACAGTGGCCAAGATAGGTGCCATGGCAACAAAAACTAAACCAATAAACTGCCAAACTGGTTATGTCTCAAAACTCAGGAGCTAAGAATAGTAGCAAATAGTATCAAAACTCACGGTGTCCGGACAGTTCCCCACACTGACACTTCCACACACTGCCCAAAATACTGACACTTCCACACAGTGCTTGGACGTGGCTACCTGTTTAATGACTCAGAAATAATCTCGACTGACA
This sequence comes from Meconema thalassinum, assembly GCA_946902985.2. Classification (NCBI taxonomy): domain Eukaryota; kingdom Metazoa; phylum Arthropoda; class Insecta; order Orthoptera; family Tettigoniidae; genus Meconema; species Meconema thalassinum. The sequence goes on from OX336396.1 coordinate 275,221,241, forward strand.
GTTCCACACACATCTCCCCTCTCCCCCCAAGGCTACTATGGAAAAGATCAAGTTGAAATTTGGCCTACTGTTGTTTAGCACTTTTAATATCTCTGGAATCTCATATTATATGCTTTAACTACTAAACTACTGTATAAGGTTTGAGGCAAAATGTTTAATACTCTTCTGCTATTATGAGTACAAGTACTAGTACATTAAAAATGAGAAATTTTTATTCTTGCCGTGTTAGGATCGTGAGTACTATGGAGTTAGAATTTGGTCGGACATCTAAGGGAAGGGAGTGCGTTTACCATGAAGGTTACGAATACCAAAAGTTATGAATGGCGAAAAGTGGTGTTGTGACGTGGGTGTGTGTTTTCAAGTATTCGAAAAAGTGTTATTCATCAATTCAGTCCAAAGAAAACATTTTAACCCTTGGACCAAACAGGGAGCATCAGTGTGGTGTTCCTGATGTTGCCCGTATAGAGGTTTCGAAGCACGCCCAAGGGGCGGTGAAGAGAGCAGGCGAAGAAGATGCCAGCATTAGTCAAATTTACAACAACGCCATGGGTGACCTTCATGATAAAGGTATGTGTTCTTAGCATTATTTTTAGTAGTAGGGAACCACTGAGTGAATCTAGTAAACTCATTCGAACAACACATACGTAAATAATGTAGTTTCTTCTATTTAAAATTTATTTATTGATAATGCAGCCCAACGTACTCATCATATTTTACAATTATCAAAAATCTAATTAAAAAATTTATTTTATTTTATTTTATGTTCATGAACTATTTGGAAACAAGTTTCAAGCATTGGTCTTGTACTATCAATGTCAAAAGTGTGTTTTTTTTTATTATAAAACATACGCGTGCAGAGCTGCTTTTCTACTCCAGGCGATGATTGGAAGCATAACACTGCATTATTAACATTTCTAAGCATTTGTGTTTTACTGTACTATGGTGCTTTAATAATGTATTTTGTTTACTCAGTTGGTATCCATGTTTACAACATTTTATAGATTTATAAAGCAGACCCGTGTTTTTTTATTTGTTTTTCCAAACTCTAGCATTGAAATTTTGATTTTTAACCATACTTTTACAATATTTTTTTTCTATTTATGAAACAATTTTTATTTGTAAATAAAAAAAACTTTATTCCGAGATTTCATTAAAATTGTTAGGCCAGTTTTCGTTTTCTCATGTACATACATTGCTTGTTTTAGAGTATAGGATAGATGGTTTGTTTTCAGGTTATGACTTCGTTACCGAAATGCCTAGGACAGAGTCTATGATGAGGTCACTTTATCGACACAAAAGCAGTGCCCAGGGAAGCACAAAGGAGCCGGAACACAGAGAAAATATCGTTTTTGATATCGATACGTTGACTATGATTTACGGTTCGTCTTTCCTTTTGGCCGACAACGGAAATGAAGAAATAATTATTGTTCTTTGCGGCAGCAAAGGAAAAGAGAGCTTGAAATGTTTTAGCCATTTTTTTATGGATGGTACTTTCAAGAGCTCCATTCATGCCGATTTTGGGAGTAGCAATGATGAGACAAATATATTTCCTATCGCGTTCGCACTTCTACCAAACAAGAAGAAGCAAATGTATACGAGACTTTTCAGACTCCTCCTCCAGGCTGTTCCGGAATGGAGACCAGAAGACGTAAATGTGGATTTTGAAGCTGCTGTAATTTCTTCTCTGAAAGACGTATTTCCAACAACAAAATTACATGGCTGTCATTTTCACATGACAAAATGCTTATGGAGAAAAGTACAGGATCTCGGATTATCGGTGGAGTACCGAGAGAATAACGAAATCAGCCTTCATGTCCGTATGTGCGCAGCACTTGCGTTTTTAAAGCTTGAAGATGTGCTCGACGGATGGGTGGAAATACACTCTCAAGCTCCAGAAAGTCCCAAACTTAGCCAGTTTTTTGACTACATCGTTGACAACTGGCTAGATAACCAAGACATTCCAATCGAGATGTGGAACTGCCACCAAGCACGACACAGGACAACGAATGCTGTTGAGGGCTAGAACAACCGACTCAACAATCTTGTCGGGAGACCTCACCCCAAATTAAAAAAGGTTGTCAAAGTGTTGAAGACGGAAGCTGAGAAGACAAACTGCGCATTTTTAAAGGCCGAGCTCAACATGGAAGGGAAAAAAGAAGACGAAAATATGTCAAACTGGAAGGACGGATTGAGAACATTCAGAAAAAGTTCGAAAATGACAAAAATATGAAAAGTTTTCTGAAGGCAGTTGCCTATTCACAGAAAATGGAGTAGGTTAATATTATTGTTGAACAAATATGACAAAAACAAAAAATAAAACAAACAAACAAACAAACAAACAAACAAACAAACAAAAATAAATTTAAAAAAAATACAAAACAACTGACGAAGCCTAGAAAGCTGATTTTAAACACGCCAAAATGATAACAACACCAAACTGATCGGTTTTGTTATTATTTTGCCAGTCCACAGCCTGGATTTTGATGGAAATTACACTACATCACAATGATATTTTCGAGACCGTGTTAGTAATGAAGTACATAGACCGAGCGCTTTTCTTCACTCCAAATGAGTATTATGTCAAGGTGCATTGTCACAGGTGCGGCTGTAACGATGATCACTGAAGCCTATAGCCTTAGAGGTGGGGGGATGTGTGTGGAACTGTCAGTCGGGAATATTTCTGAGTCATTAAACAGGTAGTCGCGTCCAAGGGCTGTGTGGAAGTGTCAGTATTTTGGGCAGTGTGTGGAAGTGTCAGTGTGGGGAACTGTCATGTAATCAAAACTCACGACTACAAACTAAGAGCTAAATTAATATTCTAACGAGTCTCAAAGTTCACGCCTTCATGCTGGCGATGACCGCATGAGGACTCACACAGCCTTTCAACCCCTGTCTCGTATACTTTGTGTGAGGCTACACGTCAGGCCCATCTATTAATGTACAACAGGGCAGGCAGTTCTGGCTGAAACTTACAATGGACCTATTCGTACAATTCAGATAAAATTTTCAAATATCTACAGTGGGTAGGGTGGGCATTTAATGTACTCAATGAAAACTGGCCGGATCGTGAGTTTATAACAACACGGCCAAACCTACCAGGCTTTGCATAGTTACCTACGAGGGTTGTGTGTGTTTATAAGTTTTTATAATATATAGTTATGGTGGCGTAGTTGGTAGCATGCCGAACTGCTGTGCCCAAGATACCGGGTTCAAACTCGGCTGAAGTCGTCGGATATTTTAAGAGCGTTAACAATCCTTCAGTATGCCTTCCTTCGGAGGAGAAGTAAAGCCGGCGGTCCCATGTCATAGATTTATGGCATGTAAAAGATCCTTCCACAGACTAAACTTGTGTGAAGCAAAATTGTTAGGTTAAATTTCGTCGGAACACAACTTCAGCAAGGGTTGTTAGTTAGTTAGTTATTATTGTTTCAAGGGGCGGAACTACGAGGTCATCTGCCCCAAAGCAAGGGTTGTGATTAGCCAGTTTAGTTACAGGGTGTAACCAATCAGCAATTTCGTTCTATGTTTACATGTGTAGAACTCCCATTTTTGTATCATTTTAAATGATCTTGTCGACTTCGTCGTTACACTGAGGTCTGGCGTTACGTTACGGTGACGGTGACGAAATGTACCTAGAATGCGCCGAGGTGTGTGACGTCATAGTACGATGTAGCAGCCGAGTACCAAGAAGGCAGTGCGAGAACAGAGTTTCAAGAAGGCAGTGCGAGAACAATCAAGTAGGCAGTGAAGAAACAAAATAGAATCTTGAAACTCTGTTCTCGCACTGCCTTCTTGGTACTCGGCCGCTAGCATTTAAAATGATATAAAGTCCCATCTTTCAGACTGACTATCCGTGTCTTTTTACTTAGTATTTTCTTAAGTTCTATAAATTGTAATGTGCCTAGCAATCGTAGTATGATCCTTGCTGCCTAGTATGTGTTTCCGTGTCTTCTTAAGTAAAGAAACAATAACGGAATGTTTTCATTGATTGATGCCACCTTGCACCACTTATATGCTGTATAATATAACAAAAGCTTGGTGCTTTTCAATCGGTCAACACGAATGTACCCAAAAGAGTTGGGTTATACCCTAATCCTGAAAAAAATACATGAGATTAATAAATAATTAGTAAATATTTTTTTCAGGATTAGGGTATAACCCAACTCTTTTGGGTAGGGCCTACATTCGCGTTGACCGACTGAAAAGCACCAAACTTTTGTTTACTAAGGCAACACTGAAAAATGGCTTCAAACCCCATAATCTATATATATAAAAATCAATGTAACGTGATAGTTTGTCTGTGGGTATGTATGTCTCCTATGCGTACATATACCATTCGTCCGATTGCGATGAAACTTGGGTGAGATGTTGAGTACACTCCAAGGAAGGTTTCTGACTTAGTAAATCCATTTTACAATAGGTAGCGCACGCGTAGATTCAATAAATGAGCGACGATGCGCGAAGCATTTCAACAAAGTCCCGTATGTGTTCATATACCATTCGTCCGATAGCGATGAAACTTGGGTGAGATGTTGTGTACACTTACGTGAAGGTTTCAAAATTAGTGAATACATTTCACAGTAGATAGCGCACAAGTAGATTCAACAAATGAGTGACGACACGCAATGCGTTTCAACAAAGTCCCGTATGCATTCATATACAATTCATCCGATAGCTATGAAACTTGCGTAAAATGTTGTGTACACTGCAGGGAAATTTTCTGGCTTAGTACATCCACTTTACAATAGGCAGCGCACGAGTAGATTCAACAAATGAGCTACGCCGCGCGAAGCATTTCAACAAAGTCACGTTTGCGTTCATATACCATTCGTCCGATAGCGATGAAACTAGGCTGAGATTTTGTGTGCACTCCAGGGAAGGTTTCTAGCTTAGTACATCCCTTTAAAAATAGGTAGAGCACGAGTAGAATCAACAAATGAGCAACGACGCGCGAAGCGTTTCAACAAAGTCCCATATAATTTCATATACCATTCATCCGATTGCGATGAAACTTGGGTGAGATGTTGTGTACACTCCAGGGAAGGTTTCTGGCTGAGTACATCCATATTACAATATGTAGCGCAGAGTAGAATCAACAAATGAGCGACGACACCCGAAGCGTTTCAACCAAGTCCCGTATGCATTCATGTACCATTCGTCCGTAGCTATGAAACTTGGGTGAGATGTTGTGTACACGTCATGGAAAATTTCTGGCTTAGTAAATCCACTATACAATATGCAGCGCACAAGTTGATTCAACAAATGAGGGACGACGCGCGAAGCGTTTCAACAACGTCCCGTATAAGGTCATATACCATTCTGCCGTTAGCGGTGAAACTTGGGTGAAATATGGTGGACACTCCAAGGAAGGTTTCTGGCTTAGTAAATACATTTCACAGTAGGTAGCACACGAGTATATTCGACAAATGAACGACGACATGCGGAGCGTTTCAATACAGTCCCCTATGTCTTCATATCCCATTAGTCCGATAGCGATGAAACTTGGGTGAGATGTTGTGGACACTTACGTGACGGTTTCTAACTTAGTAAATACATTTTACAGTAGGTAGCGCACGAGTAGATTCAACAAATGAGTGACGGAGCGCGAATCGTTTAAACAAAATCAGGTATGCGTTCATATACTATTCATCCGATTGCGATGAAACATTGATCAGTTATTGTGTACCCGCCAGGGAAGGGGACTTAGTAAATCCATTTCACAATAAGTAGCGCAAGAGTATATGAAACAAATGGGTGACGACGCGCGAAGCGTTTCAACAAAATCCCCTATTGCGTTCATATAACATTCTTCGATTGCGATGAAACCTTGATGAGTTATTGTGTACACGCCAGGGAAGGGCTTTGACTTAGTAATACATTTCTCAATAGGTAGCGCACGAGTAGATTCAACTAATGAGTGACAGCGCACGAATCGTTTAAACAAAACACCGTATACGTGCATATACAATTCATCCGATTGCGATGAATCATTGATGAGTTATTGTGTACACGCCAGGGAAGGGTTTCGACTTAGTAAATCCATTTCACAACAGGTAGCGTACGAGTAGATTCAACAAATGAGTGACAGCGATGAAACTTTTGAAAGTTGTTGTGCACGCTTCCACGAATGGTTCTAAATTAGAAAATCCATTTTACGATAGCTTAGAGGCAGTTAACATGTTGTGTATCCAAATGCACTTCAAGAAACAGAATTTCAACGCCAACACTTTCTTTGGTTGGCATGCCGGGTACAGCTTGTGTATAATATAAATCAATAAGTTACATGTATCGTGTTTTATGGTAGAATGTATTGATGTTAATTTTTTCTTTTTTTACCATGGAACCAACTATACTTGACGTCCAAATACGACACTTTTTAAGTGAGACATGTTTTGAGCAGGTTTGCGTGTCATGGATTTCACCACAAAATTTGTCTCAATAGGAAATGCCATGTTCCTTGTGACTTGTGTGTACGGTATGTGTTGTGTGGTGACAGATGTGACGGATATCACATACAGTGTTGTAAAAAAAACGATCAAAGTAACTAGCCAATTACACTCAGAATACTGATATCGCGCCAGGAGATGGCAATCGGGTTTGAACTGCTGTTGTCTTCCCGCTCACTGCGTATCGCGCATTCCATAAACATTAAGTTGGTCACAGTTTCCAGTACTGTACCTGATACTGCCACACTGTTAAAAGTAAACACAAAGGCTTGTAAGAATATCGACAGTAGGAAGGAAGGTGACAATACACTCACTTGAAGCCAGATAACAAATTATCATGCAGGAAGTAGCAGCAACTGACTGCCAGCTGATATATTTAGGTTTGGAATAGGCGGGCCGCGCATGTGTACTGCAAGACCCCCCTTTTCCCGTTGCAGCGTGTTGAACTGCCATCTCCTGACGCGATGACATAACCTCAACACATTACATAATTATGGTTTTCGTGGTTTCTCATTTTCACCACCAGGCAAATGCCGGGACAGTTCCTTTCAATAGGTCCACGGCCGATTCCCTCTCATAATCCTTTCCCTGAGCCGTCCTGAAAAGAAAAGTACATGGCCATTGGCTCCATTAATAACATTATTATTTTAAAAACATTATTGTCTTGTATGGCCATTGGTTGCAATCAATAAAATGAAAATTACGCCAATATAACTAAAATTTCATGTGTAGTAGGCCTACTGATAAATACATTTGTTTTTGTGTCTAAAGCTGAGAGTGCGATGTAGCAGTGCTACCAACACCAAATTAGTCGCTGTCTTAGCTCTTACAGCTCTAGACAGAAGCTATTTCTTACCATTAAGTTCAGAGTCAGATGACCTCGTAGTTCCGCCCCTTAAAACAACAATAACTAACTTACCATTAAGTTGTCGAATTTTGGAGGAAAAATATGACTCGTGATATAGCGTGGAATCAATGTGAGCAACATTTTGTTTAGCAGATTTGTTATTTCTTTAACATTGGTATTATGATCCTGCAAGGTTGGGGTTGGTAGTCCGACACGATAGCCTCTTACACGCCGTGAGGTATATGGAGTAGTCACATTAGATGTACTGGTACATTGAACAAGATATTAGAGCCTGAAATCCAAATTAAAATATAGTTCAGTATCTATACATATATAACAAGTAGTTCCGTGAAGAGCTATACAGCCTATTTTCATATATCCTACTCATGTTAATTGCCTCTATCAACATACGAAATTTCAGTTTGATTGCTGTAATAGATTCTTAGATATTGAGAACCGACTAAATCTTGCGGATGGTCGCCATGTTGGATTTTTATATATGTAGGTCTTAGAGTTATGTACTGTTACATGACGATTATTGTGTATGTGTAGTATTCAAACTTTAATCGCATGATTAGGGCACACGAAGTAAAAACGAGATTTTACAATTTCGCACAGCTGCCATCTTGTGGTTATGGAAACAATTGAAAAAAAAAGATGCCAGTGGATTAACATTTGTATAAGGATTTACTGTACCAAGTGTCACTGCACTCGGATGCTTAAATTGCGAGAAACGACCATGTGAATATTTATACTTCGCGTCGCCGCCATGTTGGTTTTGTGATCATAAGGTTATCATAACGTATATCCATAGCCCCTATGAACATTAAAAAATTCAGTTTGTTTGCTCTAATAGATTCGTAGATATTGATATCCATCTAAATATTTCGGATGGTCGCCATGTTGGATTGTTATATGTATAGGCCATAGAGTCATGTACCATTAAAGGAAAATTATTGCGTAGGTTCATTATTCAAACTTTCACTACGATCGCATGATTACGACACAAGAAAACAAAACTTAATTTTAAAATTCGCACAGCCGCCATCTTGAGGTTATATAAACAATTGAACTAAATTAGATACCAGTGCATTACAATGTGTATAAACATTTCCTGTACCAAGTGTCATTGCGTTTGGATCATTAAATCGCGAGAAAGGCCAATTATTTAAAATTTTCAACTTCGATTGGCCGCCATATTTGTTTTGTAGTTAACCGGTTTTCGAAAGTCTTATAGGTGAACTTCCAGTAGTGCCCTTGATCTCCGTACAAAATTTCAGGGTGATACCGCCATCTTGAGGTTATGTAAACAATTGAACGAAGTTAGATGTCGGTGAATTACAATGTGTATAAACATATACTGTACCAAGTTTCATTGCGTTTGGTTGGTTAAATGGCGAGAAACGTCTATTAAAATGTCACAGCTTCGCTTGGCCGCCATGTTGGTTTTGTAGTTACCAAATTTTTAAAAGTCACATAGGTGAACTTCTAGTAGTTCCCTTTATCACCGTAAAATATTCCGGGGTGATATCGGTAATAGTTTCGGAGACATTGAATTCTGGTGAAATATTTCGCACAGCCGCCATGTTGGATTGGTGAGACGTAACAAAATGTGAAGGGCATGGTCAGGGTCATCCTGAATAGTGCTATGAACTTACCGAGTTTCATTGAAATCGCTCCAGCCGTTTAGAAGTTATTTGGGAGGGGCAGACCATCACACATGCACACACAGACAGACACTCTGACAAAAGGTGATCTAATGAGCCTTTTTTTTTCATAAGTGAAAATAGGCTAAAAATCAATGATACGGGATAGTTTTTCTGTCTGTCCCCTATAAGTTCATATACCATTCATCCGATTGCGATGAAATTTGGGTGAGTTGTTGTGTGCACTCCAGGGAAGGTTTCTGGATACAAATTATTTATATACGGTAACACAAAAGGGCGAGGGACTTAACAGGAACCCTTAAATCCCACAGTAACCCAATTGCACAATCTGTATACTTATGACTAGGGCTCGGATTTTTAGGTGCTAACAATCCGGAAAATATTTATATTTTATGTATTAAAAATACCTAAAATACCGGTATGTGACAAAAAAGAGTAAAAATATTTAATTATAATTTAGTTTATTAATGTGAATATAAACAATATGCAATACTCACGAATGCAATTTATTCTATATCTCACTGACTGCTGAAGAATTACAATACACAACGAGATACATCTTCAGGTTGTTCATCACAAATGACACACTTCTTCTGAAGGCGCAAATCTGCGGCAATATATTTCTTGCCCTTGAGGTGTTGTGTAACTTGAGATCGCTGTTCAGCCATGATTGCTTTCCCACATGGTTGGCAGAACAGAACGCTCTCATCAGAAGTAAAATGATCTTTATATTCTGCTACAGACGATTACTTGTAGTTGTTTTTACTTTAGGCATTGTAGAACTGCCTTGTACATCACAGTGCCAGAAATGAACTGCATGTGAGTGACACTGGTTCCAGGTAGCTGGGGGAGGGGGAGGTCTACTACGTGGTGCAATATGGCTATGAACAAGGAAATCCCCGGCTTCCACAGTGAGTGGCACGGGGCGACAAGTTAAGAATGACAGAGTTGTAAGCTGACATACGCTCTGCATGGAGATTAGATAGCACACAGGTTCTTCCCCGTTGGAAGTAACACAGAACAAAAATGCAATAAACTGAAAGATGTATCATACTGATTTTAAAAATGTAAGTATTATGTACACACATCAAAAAAAGTTTTGCATCACCTCGGTTCCAAGAGTTCCGGAACCGTTAAATACAAAGGGAATAGAGATCAACACAAACAACATTTCAGCTCGTTTTATTGCTCATGAGACCCACACATTGCATGTTGTACCATCATACAGCTAGACTTTCAGCATTTGTGGTCCAGATTGCAGTACACACCACTACCTCTAATACCCAGTAGCACGTCCTCTTGCATTGATGCATGCCTGTATTCGCCGTGGCATACTATCCACAAGTTCATCAAGACACTGTTGGTCCAAATTGTCCCACTCCTCAACGACAATTCGGCGTAAATCTCTCAGAGTGGTTGGTGGGTCAAGACGTCCATAAACAGCCCTTTTCAACATATCCCAGGCATGTTCGATAGGGTTCATGTCTGGCGAACATGCTGGCCACTGTAGTCGAGCGATGTCGTTATCTTGAAGGAACGCATTCACAAGATGTGCACGATGAGGTCGAGAATTGTCGTCCATGAAGACAAATGCCTCTCCAATATTCTGCCGATATGGTTGCACTATGGGTCGGAGGATGTCATTCAGGTATCGTAAAGCCGTTTCGGAGCCTTCCATGACCACCAGTGGCGTACGTCGGCCCCACATAATGCCACCCCAAAACATCAGGGAACCACCACCTTGCTGCACTCGCTGGACAGTGTGTCTAAGACGTTCAGCCTGACCAGGGTGCCTCCAAACACGTCTCCGACGATTGTCTGGTTGAAGGCATATGCGACACTCATCGGTGAAGAGAACGTGATGCCAATTCCGTGGGGTCCATTCAGCATGTTGTTGGGCCCATCTGTACCGCGCTGCATGGTGTCGGGGTTGCAAAGCTGGACCTCGCCATGGACGTCGGGAGTGAAGTTGCGCATCATGCAGCCTATTGCGCACAGTTTGAGTTGAAACACGACGTCCTGTGGCTGAACGAAACGCATTATTCAACATGGTGGCATTGCTGTCAGGGTTCCTCCGAGCGGCAATCCGTAAGTAGCGGTCATCCACTACAGTAGTAGCCCTTGGGCGGCCTGAGCGAGGCCTGTCATCGACAGTTCCTGTATCTCTGTACCTCCTCCATGTCCGAACAACATCGCTTTGGTTCACTCTGAGACGCCTGGAAACTTCCCTTGTTGAGAGCCCTTCTTGACACAAAGTAACAATGCGGACGCGATCGAACTGCGGTATTGACCTTCTAGGCATGGTAGAACTACAGACAACATGAGCAGCGTACCTTCGTCCTGGTGGAATGACTGGAACTGATCGGCTGTCGTACCCCCTCCGTCTAATAGGCCCTGCTCATGCATGGTTGTTTACATCTTTGAGCAGTTTTAGTGACATCTATGAACAGTCAAAGGGACTGTATCTTGGATACAATATACACAGTCAACGTCTATATGCCGGAGATCTGGGAACCGAGGTGATGCAAAACTTTTTTTGATGTGTGTATTTTATGTGCTAATAAGTGAAAAGCAGGAATGTATGTGTTTATAGAAAAATGATTAAAATATGTATTTACATTAAAAAATATTTATTTACCTAAACATCCAAGCCCTACTTATGACACCGCAATGCAAGGTGTGAGACTGGCTCGCTAATTCATCGCGAGGTGACATGAGAAGACAGTCAGCAGCCCGCCTTGTTATCTGGTATCGCTGTCTATTCAAATACAGTTCACGCCACGGTTTTTGGCCCGGGGGTCCATTATTATTAGCATCTTCCTGTTAAGTCCCTCGCCCTTTTGTGTTACCGTAATAATAAATGTTCTCTCCTCAGCTGTCTATAACCCACCCACCAACCCCATATTAGCTGCTGCTGTTTTAAGGGGCCTAACATCTAGGTTATCGGCCCAACCCCATATTAGACCACGACATGTAGAAAATTAGTAAACTTCCAGTTGTGTCCTTAGTAGAACACTGCAGACACTCAGCGGTGGGCGAACACAGCTATGAAAAGTAATAAATTCGACAAATTAGGGAAAGATATACGGTAAGATTTGTACTTGATTCGAAAGATGGGGATTTAGACAACACACTTGCGTAGTATAATGACACGTCAAATTTAAGTAACCACATGCATGTGGAAGGATCACTTTTCTTCTTAGAAGAAACATGACGGCAAGAAGTTATGCTTCTTCATAAACCTACTAGTCGGTATAGCAGGGAAGAAGGAATGGGGGATAGAGAATGTCATTTGTACTATTTCGCAACCTACCAAAATCTAGATTGGAAGTAGTTATGGAGTCCATGTCTAGCTCAAGGAGTAATAAGGAGAGACCCTGACGACCAGGAAGTGAAGCCACAAGGTTAGGCTCATAAGAATAGCATGGGATGGTATGACATACGTTCTAAAAAGTAGTGATATTATGCGTGTGGGTTGAAATGTCGATGTCTGAGGCATATTATTGCGCAAACAGAACTCCCACCTGCCAGAGTAATGTCATTTCACAAGTAAATGCACTTTATTTGCCATTTACTGTGTTAAGTTTTCATCCTTTGAGTAGCCACCTTAAGGTACTGTTCTAGTATCATTCGTTAAATGTTCAAATAGTGACATATGTGTCCACCAATATAAGTATTTCGATTGCTAGGAATTAATTACGGATATTTTCCTTCGTTTCTTACTGGAAATAGTTTCTTCTTGTCAATTTTTTAATGAACGGTACCGATACGGTATTACCGGTACTGTAATCCAATTGCCGTACCCCAATCTATTTATAACGTGGCTTGAGCTCTAGATTTATAGCTCGTGTGTGTTAGAGGATTGATATGCCATTATTTGCATAGCCTACTTTCGCGTGTTAATCTCAAACCTCCGCCTATACCTTGTTTAATTTGTTACCGGAACTGAACTGGCCTATTTGTTAAAAACATCGTGCTATAAAAACAATATATTACATTCATTTCCCCAGTGCTATACTATATTTAAGATCGGTGTATTGCTCTAGTTTATGTTGTAAAATTAAACGTTTTACGGCAGTTTACATGATTTTGGGGTGCGACGAAAAATATTGTGACTGCCGTACACTCCACGCTAGCCAGCAAAGATCAACAAATATTCCTTGATTTCCATCGTCATATACCTTACAACTTCGTACAATACCTGCACTGTGCCAGTGATTTTCAAGCTCATCAAACTGGTAGCAACAATTCCTGCTGCTACATTCTCTGCAGAACGTATAAAAACGTCTGATTATGAAAATTTGTTCAATTTTGGCCCCCCTTCTTAAATTATAGGTGCGACGTGTAACCAGTTTGAATGGACATTCATGTGACCGATAATTAAAATGTTCATGAGATTTAGCGGTTATTGGTTTTTTATTTTATTCATTCAGATCTATGCATGTCCCACCCCCACCAAGTTTCATGAATGGAAGAGCACGCCTGGCTTTCATGACCAGCATTCGCCCCTGCTCCGGACTAACGGCTACAACCTGTTACCGCAAAGACGTGGGTTTGATTTTCGGGTTTGTTAAGAAACAATAGGCTATAGAGCTTCCACGAGTTAAAATGGCACCGGAGCTTAAGCATAGCGAACTTCCGGTCCGTGAATCTCCATTTGATTTTCATTGCCAATGAATTGTCCGTGATTATTTTCATTATTATTATTTTGAATTGCGGTTTTGTTTTAGGCGTTCAACTTATGAAATAAACACTAGAGGGTTGGCCTTTCTTGAATATTCCAAAGACACGTGTCTCCTAAAAGAGTAATTAGTAAAAATTCGCAACAGAAACGACCATAACAAACAGCTTGGTACTTGACCCGTTTAAATGTTAAAACGTGACGAAACGAGTTATAGGCTATTCGCCATACCGGTAGTCCTAATATTTACCAACAACTCGTTGTTTCTTCTTTAACATTTAATTAATCATTATAATTATAATAGCCTAGGTATCTATTAACACGTATTTAACCAATAATCATTTTATAATTACATACCGGTACATATTCTACGTAGGTTACTTAGGCCTATTGCAAGGTCGAGAAGGCTGTGACTAGACAATGTTCACGAGGTTCGTGCTGCCGTAGTTACATCCAAATAGCTTAATATGATCTCATTTGGAGAGGTTTTTGGATATCACATTGGAGTGCGAATCGTATATCAAAGTATTCTAGATACCTACAACACTTTTGTAAGTATTATTCCTAATATTTGTGAACCTTACCGTAAGTTACGTGAAGTGGAAGATACACAACCTAAAACTCTGTTCTGATCAACCCAACATGGCCGCCGCCTCTGTTGATAGTAGAGATGGGACTATCGACTACTTTTAACCATCGACTGACTAGTCATTCATTGGAAGAAACTATCGACTAGATAGTCGACTACTTTCAGTCGAATGGTTACCTGAATTCGCATAGCTCCTAAGCGTGTTGTTTCATGTATTCGACTGAAAGTAGTCGCTTCTAGGCAGCGTTCAAAGCACTGCAAGCCATTACCGGCTAAGTTGAGTCGTACCAACAGATGAAAATCAAACTTCTCCTTAACCCACCTATTTTTTCAGACGTTAGTTTGGACTACTCGACGCTCGGCAACATGCAAATGGTCAAAGTTATTTATTTATTTTTACTGTGCTTCGAAATGGTGGTTTACGTCGTGTAGAGTGCAGTCATTATTTGCAATGTTGCACATTTCATTTAATGCAAAATGTGTGAGTAAATGTTCCCCGATACCGGTATTGATACAGGGCACATTACCTGTATGTACTGTGGATAAGTGAAGTAATAGACCAATACTTAATTAACCTAAGAGTAAATTAAATCACTATTACTGAGAGGGAGTTCTTAAGTACCGGGAACAATTCCATAGCCAACATTCAAATAATCACACTTCATAGTAAATACACACGAAAATAGAACACTTTAGAACAGCAACGAGGGCGAACTTTCAGTGGAGATGTTGGCAACAATGTAAATACTAAGTTTTTTAATGCGCGCGCTATCCATGTGCTGAAACAATTGACGACCAGAACGTAAAACTATCCGAGCGCGTTCTACATGTTAAAAGTTAAAACATAATTGGGATATGTCGTTTGCAAACGACTTGTTTATGTTACGGTGAGTAGTCGTTGAATTCATTCGACTGTTTTTTAAAAGCAGTCAAACAAGTCGATGGATTTAACATTTTTCAGTCGACTGCTGCGGTGCTGCCCATCTCCAAACAATTGACGACCAGAATCAATTTGTGCGTACGGTCAAGCTGTCCTCACAGTACCCACTGCAATAGATGTAGAGATTCACATCACCACTCTATCTTATGATGGATGTCAGTACATAAAATCAGCCATAAGGCAACGGCAGTTTAACCACAGACAACGCTACAACTCTTCCATCCCTGTCCTCATGTCTTTGCCACTAACCCCTTCCCCCCTCCCACACAGCACGCCACTGCTCTGACACAGTTGTTAGGCCTGCTACAACAACTCTCAGCCATAACCCTGTAAACTACAGCTAAACCAAACCCAGAAACCCCTAATACACTTCATTTGCAGAGCAATAAAATCCATAAAACAACTCCGCAACAAGCCTCACAAAAACCTAAATTATAAACGAAAAGACTACTCCACAAACACCAAAATCAGTAAACCCCCTCATTTCAGCCACACTACACCTTAAACAGACATAGAAGGCATAGTCATGACCCCTTCATGGAGTAGGCTATTGTCTAAACACGATCATGTCTCCTTCAACTTTACTGAAGACTTCATTAAATTCTATTTAAAAAATCATAAACTCATTCCACAAATCTTAAAATCAGTATACATCCCTCATTTCAGTTACTCTATTCATTAAACAAACATAGAAGGCGTAGCCATGACCCCTTCATGGAGTAGGCTATTGTCTAAATCTGACCACGCATACTACAACCTTACTCTAATTCAAAATTACGGCTAAATGATCCATCTGACTGGGAGGCAAAGGTATTTACCGGCTTGCCTGGGATGATGTGCCACAAAACCGGTATCTGGAGTTCAAACATAACCTAAATATTGAATGACAATATTGAATTGTCCAATAACTTGGACAATTGGATTTAGGCTATTTCATTGAAAGAATCAACGAACTGTATAAAACTATAGGCACCTACAGGTATACTTAACTTATTAATTAAAGCTCTACAATAAACATACAGCACAATGAATTGTAGCATGAAGTTATCCTGAAGAAGTCGTTTGATTAGAACGACTACTTAAATTCGAATGATTCCATTCGCTTGGAATTAGTCGTTTGCCAACGACTTGTTTCATTCGAATGATTTCCAACGATTGCTTTGGGATCAGTCGTTTACAACGACTACTTTTATTCGAATGATTCCATTCGCTTGGAAGTAGTCGTTTGCCAACGACTTGTTTCATTCGAATGATTTCCAACGATTGCTTTGGGATCAGTCGTTTACAACGACTACTTTTATTCGAATGATTCCATTCGCTTGGAAGTAGTCGTTTGCCATCGACTTGTTTAATTCGAATGATTTCCAACGATAGCTTTGGGATCAGTCGTTTGCAAACGACTTGTTTATGATACGGTGAGTAGTCGTTGAATTCATTCGACTGTTTTTTAAAAGCAGTCGAATAAGTCGATTGTTTTAACTATCGACTAATTCGACTGTTTTCAGTCGACTGCTGCCCATCTCTGGTTGATAGAGGTCGGCGTCTCTTAACGAACACAACGAATGATAAAACTTCTGACGTATCAACCCACCAAGTACCAAACCAACCAACGAATTATTATAATACTGTAAATAACCCTGATTTTAACAACAGTACATCTGGCATCCAAATGTCAACTACAATAACTACCGGTACCAAAGAAACAAATCCAAGGTCAAGCTATTCTGCTATAGCTCAATCTCTCCCCTCCAAAGAACAAGCTATCGTAATTGAATCCCAAGATGGAATCAGTATCAAAGATTATGTGCTAGCTGTAGGAAAACTCACTAGCCCTAGCAACATTCGTTTTGTTTCACGAATATCGAATGGACGAATATGCATTTTTCTTTCTAGCAAGAAAGTTGTTGAAGAGTTAATATTAGCAAACCCCAAGATCTTAATAAACAATGTATCTTTGGAAATACGACCACTCTTAACAAAAAACAAGCGTATTATATTATCAAACGTTTGTCCTGTAATACCCAACTATGTAATTGAAGAGGAATTGTAAAACATTGGTGTGAAAATCATGTCTAAAATTACCCCTATCAGAGCAGGCTTATCCATCCCAGGTTTTTCTCATATTTTGAGCTTTCGAAGACAAATGTACATCCAAAATGAAGACTTCGATAAACTCCCTGCATCTCTCCAAATTGAATACGATGGCACTAACTACTGGATTTACCTATCATCTGATTCACCCACCTGCTTTATTTGTAAAACTGAGGGACATTTGGCCAAAGACTGTCCTACTAACAACTCAGTTCCAAATGATCAACCAACCTCTCAGCACGACATTCATGAAATTGACAAACCTAACCTCTCCAAATTTCCTAAACTACAAGAGAAACCTCAAACAACAGAGATAAACCCCAAAAATGCAACCAGTACTTCCGACCTTCCTCCAA
Organism: Meconema thalassinum; assembly: GCA_946902985.2. Classification (NCBI taxonomy): domain Eukaryota; kingdom Metazoa; phylum Arthropoda; class Insecta; order Orthoptera; family Tettigoniidae; genus Meconema; species Meconema thalassinum. Next base: position 275,238,858 of record OX336396.1, read on the forward strand.
CAAATTCACATGATGAAACTTCATCAGCTATCCTAAACTTAACTCAAAACCAAGATTGTAATGGTATTTCTCTCTACGAAATTCCAATAGAAATAACAGTGCCTGGACATAGTGAAACATGTCCTGCCTCAACAACTGGACATTTCCCTGGATTTAAAAGACGAATGTCACACGCCAGCAGTGAAAGAACTAACCAAAATATTTCTAATAGCAACAGACCCAAAATCGACTCTTCTGAACAAATTGAGAATCACAAGGTAAATCACACTTCTAAGAAACCCAAGAAAGAACCACAAAAACCAACAATCAGCGATATGCTCCTTCCTGTGAAACAGGTTTTGGAAGCTGATCCATCACTAGCTCCTCTCAGTTACACACAACTCCAATATTTTCTCGAAAATTCCCAAGGTGTCAAGGACGTGGTGGCAATTGCTTTCAATTACACCCAAGACATAGAAGGACTCGCTCAAGCCCTACAGAAACTATACCCCTACTACACCGATAAAAGCATTAAAAACAGAAGCTCTCGGATAGTGAAGAAATGACTGAAGTTCGTCAACCTAAGCGAAGACCAAATGGATAACAATGTTTCTCTAGACTATTCTAGCGATGACTAATCTCTCCCTCTATAATAATGGAAATGGATCTTTTGCTATTCCTTATCATACTTATGGCAACAACACTACTCCAATGGAATATCAACAGCTATCGATCCCAGTTAGAATTCCTACAACTCCTAATAAATAAACACCAACCACCCATTATCTGTCTCCGGAACGATTTTGCTGCTAATCTAAGACTTTACAATGTGTATCATAAAAACAGAACTAATGCAAGTCATGCAAGTGGAGGAGTAGCTACCTATGTCAAAAACAATATATACCTTAAAGAAATGTCTTTAAACTCCAATTTGGAAGCTGTAGCCGTCTCATTGCATCTACCTCCCTCTCTGTGTATCTGCAATATTTATATACCAAACAGTTATCTATTTCACGGAGATGATCTACGAAATATTATCCGTCAGCTACCTAAACCATTCATTCTAGTAGGCGACTTCAACAGCCATAACACGTTATGGGGCAGTCATCACTCCGATGCAAGAGGGAAGGAGATAGAAAAGTTACTAGATGAATTTGACCTAATTCTAATGAATTCAACTGCTCCAACTCGTTTCGATATTGCTCATGGAACCTATAGTAGCATAGACCTAACTATCTGCACTCCGGAGATAGCAACTGGCTTTGACTGGTCTGTCTATTCGACGCTCCAAGGAAGTAGTGACCACTTCCCCACAGTGGCGGCTGGTGTAGAAAATTAGTTGTGTGCTGTAGGCCTAACCCTCCTTCCAATATCTTTTTTGTATATAAACATATAGAAACACTCACTCAGTGACGAAAAATGAAGTCCATACGTCGCTCCTTCTTGCTGCAGAACTTGTCAATCACCCTGGCATTGAACCCCTCCATACTGGAGACCATCTTCTTCTCAATGGAGAGCATAGCGAGGGCACTTAGTCTTTCTTGTGCCATGGTGTTCCGCAGAAAGGTCTTGATCCTCTTCAGCGATGAAAAACACCTCTCAGGCTCTGAAGTAGTCATGGGTGTTGTTACTAATATCCTCAGAAGCTTGCTTGTTTGGCAGAACGTACCTTGCAGATTACTGGATATTATGAAATGCAGAAGAGGGACTGCCCCACCAATATTCCTCAAATCTGGTCTACAGTACAGAACCGACAGTTCTGTTCTGAGCCTTTTCTTTTCCAGCATGCTATAGGCCTGAACAGTTACACCTAGTTCTTTATCTGGAAACGTTTTGGAAAATCGTTCAAAGTTGGTGGAATCTAACAGTTTTGCTGCTTCCAGGTGATCCAAGGTTTGGAAGCGATCGCGGGCTTCTCGTGTTATTCTATCACATACTTCCTTGGCATCAGTACGCCGACATGATAACTTTCTGCGCTTGTTTTCTAAAGCACACGTTTCTTCAGAAGTACCGGTACTAGCAATGTCTTCTACCGATTCCCTGATGTTGTTGATCACTTGCATGAAGTGTGACACAGCGGATTTTATCTTCACGGCATCAGCTGTTCTTGACTGCAACTGATTGTACATAATGTCCACATGTGGCATCAATTTATGAAAGAAGTGTAGCCAAAATATGAATTCCTCGTCTTCCAAGCTGCGACGAAGCCCGTTTGCCTGCAGGCAAGTTTTATAGGATGGGGTTTTCTCCAGCATTAATAAACACTCCCTTATGGATACCCTTTGCTCGTACACCACATTCACGGTGCGCGACCTGAAATTCCATCTAGTCGCTGGTCCAGTTGGAATTCTTCGAGCTGTCACTGCTTCTAAAGCAGACGTCCGTTGCGGCGACCTCGAGAAGAAAGCAGGGATCGCTGACAGGTGAGCGAAGAACATCCTAGCCGACTGATTCTGCGAAGCTGCATGTTCCATTGTTAAATTCAGTTGGTGTGCATAGCACTGGATGTAATGTGCGTTGGGATAGCCGGCTTTTATCTTTGCTTGCACTCCACCTTTACCACCACTCATTACTGATGCCCCGTCGTAGGTCTGCGCAATAACTGTGTGGTGTAGCGTTAAACATGTTGTCCATTACATTTAAAATACATGATGCAAGGGAATCCGCATTCTGACCTTCTGGTTTAAAGAAGCCCCAAAATCGTTCGTATGGAATACCATCTTTCTCATACCGAAATACCAACACTAACTGTGTCTGCTCTGAAACATCTGTAGTTTCATCCGCCATCACACTAACAAAATATGCTTGCTGCATTTCTTCTGCTATCACTTCTCTGCAGGTTTCTAGCATGCAGAGCACAGCTCGTTCTGGATGGTTTTTGAGGTCCCTTTGAAAACTCTATTAGATTCAATGTGCTCCTTTACTGCACTGTCTATACTGGAAATTAAATCTACTAGGCCCAAGAAAACGCCAGGATTGTCTGAATTATCACTTTCGTCGTGCCCTCTTAAAGCTAATTCAAACGCACCACAAAACTTAATGCAGTCTATAATTCTGGATAGCACATACCTGTTCTTCTCCACTTGTTGATTGTGCTTTTCTATTTCTTCATGATAAGCACGGCTTAATAGTGTTGCAATATTAACTGTTCCTAAAGCACTTAAATTTAAAGAATTATTGACGTGTTTCTCGCTGTCATTATGCTTCCTCATTAAAGCGTTTAGATGTCCAAGATCTCTAACACCCACTGTTCCCCAAGAATCACTATTGCCAAAACACAAACAAGGGAAACAGAAAAGGGCATTTCTAATTTCACACCCGCACACCCAATCGTTTTCATACACTTTTCTATTAAATTTTCTAGTGTATGCAGATTTGTTAGAAGTGGCTTTCTTAGCAATATCTAAGTCCGGGGTAGGTCTACCTAACTTATTTACCTTAGTTTTTTCTTCAAGAGTTCTGGTTGAAAATGGGGTTTTCAAGAGGCTCTCCACTGAGTTTTCCATATTGTACAAACACGCAAACAAACTCAACACATATACTCATTCCTCATACAAAATTAATTAAGTACTGCACACAATAACACCTGCAATTACAAAATATTCACGAACTCGGAAACACTTGGTCTGACCGCGCAAAAACAGTTCTACTCAGTATTACCAAAAGCATTAAAATGAAACCAGCAACGCCGTAATGCAAAATCACATGTTATTTTGCTATAGTGAAATTTATGAACTAGGCATCACAATAATCATGTCCTTATTTTGACGGCATAAAAATTATAATTTTGATAGTACATCGATTAACAAAATGTGTCTATAGAATAAGTAGGTTGGGAGTATTGAAAAAGACCTTCTGGCGGGAACAGCTGATGGCTTCCTCTGCTTTTTCGCCCCATTTTCTTTGAGCGATTCCCTCTTAAATCCTATTGCTGAGTCCAGATAGTGCCACTGGCCACGTTCACATTCCGTGTGACCAGTGCTGCCTCTCTGTGGTCGAATGAAGAATCGCTGTGATGACTGGTCTTAGCTGTTTTCCCAACAGCACATCCAGAACACAAGGGAAAAGTTGGGCGCGCATGCGCAGAAGACAAAATTCACGCTTCCTGCCAATAAACTTGGAAATTCTCGCTGGGCTGTGATCTGCACAGCTAACGCCGTGCACGGAGTGGAGCGCACGCCTAGATACCTCGAACCATACATGTTCTGAACCTCGTAGTGAGGGGAGTAGAAATATTTCCTATTCTTTGCTTGCTTGACGTCTTTTTTAAAGCGTTGTATTTGTAGATAATAGGCCTACTATTAAAATAATTTATTTTCAAATAAAGCAATGTGCTGCAGCACTTCAGCACATAAGGAGCGGCCGCCCCTGCTTCCCCATACTGATTAATAACGACAACGCTTCAATCAACGCCCCGATACCCCAAACCCTTAAATGGAACTTAAATAAAGCAAATTGGACACAGTTCAATCATATAGTCAACAAACATTTAATTGGCCTAACCCATCCACATGACTTCCCTTCCAAACACATCAAGATTTTACAGAAGCAATAGTTAAATCTGCAAACCTTAGTGTTCCGAAAATAAAGATAAACCCTTGTAAGAAGACAGTACCTTGGTGGAACGACGCATGCAAGGAAGCTCTAAAGAATAAAAACCATGCTTTATATGTATTTAAGAGAAACCCAACTCCTGAAAATAAAGCCCAATTTCAGAAATGTAGAGCAATCGCCCGAAAAGAAATTAAAGAGAGCAAAAAGAACTCGTGGCTGACATTTGTTTCCTCACTAAATTCTCAAACTAAACAAAAAGAAGTATGGAATAAACTCAAACGTGTAAATGGTAAATATAACCAGTTCCACATTACTTCTCTCAGAAACCCGAATGATGGATCCTTCATAACCAACCCTCAAAACATTGCTGATAAATTAGCTGACACATTCTCCGAGATTTCTAGTGACCACAATTATGACCAACATTTTCTCCATATAAAGAAAACCAGCGAACCTCTTGATCTAAAAAGAACCTCCTCCGACTCCAATTCTAATTTAAATGAACCTTTTCAATTACAGGACATGATTATTGAACTTGGCAAATGTGGCAAATCCAGCCCTGGCCCAGATACGGTCCCTTATGAGTTCCTAAGACAGCTCCCACTAAACGCATTAAATTATCTTCTGGCTATTTTCAACTACATATGGAACTCTCAGACGTTCCCTGATCAATGGCGCAGAGCCATTGTTGTTCCAATACTCAAGCCAGGGAAGGATAACTCAATTACAGAAAATTACCGTCCAATCGCTTTAACAAATGCAATGTGCAAATTAATGGAGAAAATTGTTAACAGGAGATTACGATGGTATCTTGAACATATAAACTTTTTTAGTGATGTACAAAGTGGATTTCGTAAAGGACGTTCAACTGTCGATACCCTCATAAGTTTGGAATCTGAAATTAGGGAAGCTTTCCTAAACAACCATCACCTCATAGTAGTTAGTCTAGATATTGAAAAGGCATATGACATGGTGTTCAAAGACCATGTACTTAAATCATTGATGGAATATAACATTTCAGGAAATATGCTCTATTTCATCTACAACTTCCTCAAAGATCGTAGAATTCAAATTAAGACAAATGGCATTTTGTCACAGGAAGTTACAATCGACAATGGAGTCCCTCAAGGATCAGTTATCAGTGTTACTTTGTTCCTGGTCGCAATAAACGGAATTGTATCCAACATCCACTTGCCAGTAAAAGCTTGTCTTTTTGCCGACGATTTGACCACATTCTGTGCTGGAAGAAATAGTTCAACTACTCAACAACTACTTCAAGAATCACTTGAAAATATTCAACAATGGGCCAAGATTACTGGATTCAAGTTCTCCAAAACAAAGTCCAAATGCATAGTATTCTCTAAAAACAAACACTCTGTACCAGATCCCGAGCTCAACATAAACAACCATAAAATTGAGACAGTATCTACTCTTAAAATCCTGGGAATTCTGTTTGATAGTAAATTAAGTTGGATTCCATACCTGAAAAATCTCAAGGATGAGTGTCTACGACGGATTAATTTAATGAAGATTCTCGCAGCAAAAAACTGGGGAGCAGACTATCAAGTGCTCATGAATACTTATAGATCAATTATTAGGGCCAAATTAGATTATGGCAGTATAGTATACAACTCTGCAACAGCGTCTTCCCTCAAGATCCTTGATTCTATCCAGTCAGCTGCTCTTCGAATTGCTCTGGGAACTCTCCGCACCAGTCCAGTAACCAGTATGCAAATAGAAGCCAATGAACCACCTCTTGCAATTAGACGTCAACAACTAAGTTTATCATATGCACTCAAAGTATCAACTATGACTAAATCACGCATTAAGTCGTATGTTTTCCCTACTAACAGCCACACAAGAACAAACACTGAATCAAGACGACAACCTTCGCCCTTCAATGTCAGAATATCCAAGTTCCTTGAAGAATTAAACCAAATATTCCTCCCATACTACTCTCAGACCATTCTCTTGATATCCCACCAAGGACAATTACCTTATCAACAGTCGACTTCGAACTGAACAACTTGGTTAAAAACCAAACTGACAGATCACAGTACCATCGATTGTTTCTTGAAATCTCCAATAGATACCCAATGCACAGTGCTATTTATACTGATGGTTCGAAATATGACGAAAGAAACGGTTGTGGGATAATTTATCCTGACCATACCATGCTTTTTCGACTTCCTGAATCTTTGACTGTCTATTCTAATGAACTCTTTACTCTTAAACAGGCCATGAAATTCATTTTGAATACAGCCAGCTGCAACAACTCATTTATTATTTAGTCCGATTCACGAAGTGCATTAAACGCAATAGAGAATCTATCTTCGACAAACGTCCTTGTACAAGAACTGCAACTGATATTCCATAAAGTGGTGAAGCAAGGTAAACAAGTCATATTTGTGTGGGTACCCTCTCACAGTGGCATTCATGGCATTGAATCTGCCGATCAAGCAGCTAAAGAAGCCACGCTTGTACCTTTATGTGATCCTACAATAGCTACACTTCATACTGACATCATTTCCTACGTCAAAAGAAAAATATTCCAACAGTGGAAGAATCATTGGCTTAGAACTTCTACCAGTAAACTCCATGAAATAACATCAGGAACCACAGAACAATATCTCAATCATAAACTTTCCAGGCAAGATCAAGTTCTAATATCACGAATAAGAATAGGTCATACCAACATCACCCACAGCTATCTCCTCGAGAAGAAACAACCCCCTATCTGCTCAACATGTAACAGCGTACTGACTGTGCAGCACATAATCTCAGAAAGGGCTCTCTACAACCACTGGCACCAGCACAACAGCATTCCCAAGAAGATATGTGAGGCCTTCTCATCTCTTTCACAGCTCAAAAAACTCATCAAGTTCTTCAAAGACTCGGAACTTTATTTCAAAATCTGATTGATCAACTCATAGTAGTGGGACTTTTCTTTATTTCTAGTGTTCATTTTATGATTTTACTAGCAGTAGTACCTGGCTTCGCCCGGTGGAATGATGATAATGTCTCAAAATATCCTTAGAAATAAAATGGACTTAAAATCTAGGTCATTTGCCCCCAAAGACAATGAGGGCGTAATATCTAGGTCATATGCCCTTTTGATAAGTAAACTACTGTTGAATTGACACGTCAAACTTACAAACTACCGTAATAGAAATATATATTTCAAAATTAACAGGCGAGGAAGACTTATTGTGTGTGGTGATCAATGGTGTAATGGGCGTAACATCTAGGTCATTTGCCCTTATGATGAGGATGATAAGGGAAACTACTGCCTGTATGGAATTGACACTTCAACTTATAATGTACACAATGTACTGTAATAAAAATAAATATTTTAAAAATCACAGTCGAGAAAGACTTTATGCGGCGGTGATTAGTGGTATGATGCGCGTAACATCTAGTTCATTTGCACTTAAGATGATAATAATATGGTAATGAAAAAATGACGGTACTAAAGGGACATGGTGTAATTTTAAAACTGATATAACTTACCGTAGGTAATTCAGATGTCTAGCTCCGATGTCTTCCAAAGTCTCAACCTTATTTTCTGGCTTAGGCCTGTACTCGATGCGTCTAGTGAAAGAGCTTCTAGCGTACTGCTCGGCAAAGAATATGGGTCCAAGCTGCATGAACCTGAGATGATCGCAGATGATGATGAAATATGATGACACACGTTCGGTGTTCCCCGCAGTATTTAGATTGGCCAGGGAATCACTCACTCTTTCGCAACACCACAGTGGCTTGAGCAACGGCCCTGTGCTGGAATCAGCATAGACAGCAGATAACACGGCAGGCACTGGAAAGTCCTTTCATGTCACTTCGCGATGAATCAGCAAGCTATTCTCACAACTGCCCCCCCCCCCCAGGGTCTCACAACTTGTGGGACGTGGGTTGGCGACCACGGGACCCCAGCTGAGTCTGGCATCGCTTCTACTTCCTGGTGCTGGGCTCCTTTCAGTTCTCTTTCCTGTCGGCCTCCCTTCGTCAACTCTTGTTCTCTTCCGACCCCGCCTGTATTAGGGTATCCGAGGGTTAGGGAGTCTTTCATTTTCCCGCCTTGATTGGCCGTTGTCTCATCTTTCCTGATGCCCTCATTCTTCGAGGGGTCTGCCTTCTTTTCCTTTTCATAATATCTCCTGTCTTCTGCTCAAGGCCCTCAAAGAGGCAGGGTGTGTGTAGCCCCACCACTTCTGGTACACCCTCAAGGGCTCATGGCTGGTGAGTTAGGAAGCTGGCAACCCCGAGGGATTCCTGAGCTAAATGCAGGGAATGGAGTGGTATGTCAGAAATTTCAAGTGGACAGTGTTACTCATCGGGTTCCAAAGGGTAAGCATGTAAAATTTGCTTACGATCGGTGAAACCGTGTAGATTTGTACCAAAGGGCCTAAATGCAGGGAATAGATTGGTCTGTCCGAAATTTCATGTCGACAGTGCTACTCGTCGGGTTCCAAAGGGTAATTAAAAACAATTTGGTTCGGATCAGTGAAACGGTGTAGATTTGTCCCAAAAGGCCTAAATGCAGGGAAAGGGGTGGTCTGTCCGAAATTTAAAGTGGACAGTGATACTCGTTGGGTTCCAAAGAGTAAGTATACAAATTTTGGTCCAGATTGGTGAAGCGATGTAGATTTGTGCCAAAGGGTTTAAATACAGGGAATGGAGTGCTCTGTCCGAAAGTTCAAGCATACAGTATTACTCGTCGGGTTCCAAAGGGTAAATAACTTACATAAAGATTGGTTGAGATGGGTGAAAGTATATTGATTTTTGCCAAAGAGCCTAAATGCAGTAAATGGAATGGTCTATCCGCAATTTCATTTAGACAGTGTTACACGTCGGGTTCCATTAGTGTAAGCATGTAAAATTTGGTTCAGATCAGTGAAACAGGGTAGATTTTTGCCAAAGGGCCTAAATGCAGGGAATGGAGTGGTCTGACCAAAGTTTTAAGTGGACAGTGTTACTCGTCGGTGAAACGACATAGATAATTTATGTGCCAAAGGGCCTAAATGCAGGGAATGGAGTGGTCTGTCTGAAATTTCGAGTGGACAGTGTTACTCGTCGAGTTCCAAAGGGTAATTATTTGAGATCGGTGAAACGGTGTGGTTTTGTGCCAAAGGGCCAAAAAGCAGGGAATAGTGTGGTCTGTCCAACATTTAAAGTGAACAGTGTTACCTGTCTGGTTCTAAAGTGTAAGCATGTCAAATTTGGGTCAGATCGGTGAAACGGTGTAGTTTTGTGCCAAACGGCCTAAAAATAGGGGTTGGAGTGGCTTCTCCGCAATTTCAAGCAGACAGTGTTAGTCGCAGTGTTCCAAAGGGTAAATACACAAATTTTAGTTGAGATCGGTGAAACGGTGTTGATTTGGGCCAAAGGGCCTAAATGCAGGGAATGGAGTGGTCTGTATGCAATTTCAAGCAGACAGTATTACTCTCAGGGTTCCAAAGGGTAAGTATACAAATGTTGGTCCAGATCGGTGAAACGGTGTAGATTTGTGAAAAATGGCCTAAATGCAGGGCAAGGGGTGGTCTGTCCAAAATTTCAAGTAGACAGGGTTACCCGCAGGGTTCCAAAGGGTAAGTACACAAATTTTGGTTCAGATCGGTGAAACGGTGTAGATTTGTGCCAAAGGGCCTAAATGCAGGGAGTGGGGTGGTCTATCCGAAATTTTAAGTGGACAGTGTTACTCGCAGGGTTCCAAAGGGTAAATATACAAATTTTGGTTGAGATCGGTGAAACGGTGTAGATTTGGGCCAAAGGGCCTAAATGCAGGGAATGGAGTGGTCTGTCCGCAATTTCAAGCAGACAATGTTACTCGCAGGGTTCCAAAGGGTATGTATACAAATTTTGGTTCAGATCGGTGAAACGGTGTAGATTTGTGCCAAAGGGCCTAAATGCAAGGAATGGAGTGGTCTGTCCGCAATTTCAAGCAGATAGTGTTACTCGCAGGGTACCAAAGTGTGGGAAGACGAATTTTGGTTCTGATCGGTGAAACGGTGTAGATTTGGACCAAAGGGCCTAAATTCAGGGAATTGGGTGGTCTGTCCGAAATTTTACGTGAACAGTGTTACCCGCAGGGTTCCAAAGGGTAAGTATACAAATTTTGGTTCAGATCGGTGAAACGGTGTAGATTTTAGTAAAAGGGCTTAAATGCAGGGAATGGAGTGGTCTGTCCGAAATTTAAAGTTGACAGGGTTACCCGCAAGGTTCCAAAGGGTAAGTATACAAATTTTGGTTCAGATCGGTTAAACGGTGTAGATTTGTATACATAACAGACAAACAGACAGACAAACTTTGTGCTTTATATACATAGATAGATAGTGTATTCAATTCAATGTATTGTATGTATTGTATAATGTAAATCTACAGTGAAAGTCGCGATAAGACTTTCCAAGTTAAAGCGAATATAAATTAATCTAATAACAAAAAGCGATATTTGATAGCACGTTCAGTTTCACCTTAAAATCCAACTGTGCCAAGTTTTCAGTATGGAAAATATTACCGTAAGTTAATAGACCAAACAACAAGCGAGAAACTTTTTGAAGAAATGTCTACGTAAAGTACGGTACGGTACGCTACCATACGGTAATCATTGTAAAGGTAGATTTCAAAAACGACCGAACTTCATTTTGCATGGATTATTGAACCCGAAACCTTCTAATGGAGGCATGGATTGTCTGTCTTTACAAATATTTTAGTCAATAATTTAAAACAAGTTGCCTGAAAACTAAATACAAAGAGCTGCGTGCCTACTACGGTGTAAAGTTGCTCTGTGAGAAAACCAACCTTGCCAAGAGTATACGACGTGCATACGGTACAGTTAAATACAATCATTCAATTGGAGAAACACTTTCTTCGTCACGATCTTTTTAAAAATTGCAAACATAATCTGTTGTAAATTGACGGATAAATGTGCAACATTTAGAGACTGCGAGTGTTGTAAGCGGCACAACGTTAGCCGACATTTCGCATCATTAATACGTAAGAAATAAACACATGCAGAGCTTTCTCATTGTACAAAGCGGAAGATCATTTCGCTCTTGGTGCATTTTACAACTTTTATTTCTCCTAACAACAATAATTTGCTTAGTTACTTGCAAGGAAAATTGTAGTACACAGTTCACATTGCTTCCATTACCTGACTACTAAACCGGAAGCTGGTAATGCTTAACCAACACCACCTAGAGCTTTCTTTCCCAATATTTCGTAAACCTATAACCATAACGAATAGAATATAAAGTGTGATCTCTTCTCCCTAAATAGCATGTAATGAATACGGATCGGGTTGGCACTCGCCGCTACGCAGCGCTACAGTCGATTTGAGATTGTTGATTTCCACTAATGTTTGTGTGTTTATGTGCGATATATTAAGTATTTAATTGGTCGGAGTGTTTTGGTGTTGTTCTGTGCAAACGTTTATTGATATACAAGTGCTTACACTATTACTTCATAGTATTAATACCTGAAATGCTATTGTAGGAAGCATTGACTGAAATGGAATTTAATTTCTTGTCGTGTGTTGACGTTATCTTCGTGTGTTAATTTTATTGTTATTTAATGTAAGTAAACAGCAGTTTAGCCCTTACATTTTCATGAGTGCTTAATGTGATTAGTGAAGATGCCTTGCTCTTTTGTACCAGGATGCAGATCTAGCTATGGGGACTGTAAAGAGGTCAGACGGTTTTTCAAACCTCCTAAAGATTAGGAACGTTTTATCAAGTGCAAAGGGGCCATATCAGGGAAGGATAGGGAACTTACTGAAAAGTCCTGCATCTGTGATGCTCACTTTTCATAAGATTTAATTGTTAAATTTGACAAATTTGTGATAGAAGGGAAGGAAGTATTACTTCTCCCAAGAACCAACTGGCGATTGAAAGACTATTCTGTTCCACATATAATCCTAATTTGCCTAAGTATCTGTCCAGTATGGTGTAAATAAAAATGGTCTTCATGCCATTAAAGACTACTTCTGTGAAGAAAGGGATTAGAATAAAAAGACAATGAGTTAAAAAACATATATGTACCGTAATGCTGAAGGAGGCGTGATCAGTTTTAGACAATAGCCTACTCTATGAAGGGGTCATGACTATGCCTTCTATGTCTGTTTAATGTTAAGTTCTTCTGAAATGATGGTAGTTTACTGATTTTGGTGTTTGTGGAGTGAAATTAATGGTTATTATTGAATTTTATAGTAATCTACGGTAAAGTTGAAAGTTGCGTTCGTACGGCTTTTTTTTTCTGTGTTGCAAGTCTGTTAAGGGAATGTAAAATGTGTAACAATGTGAAGAAATCCTTTCTGATTGCGAGGTTAATTGTTCCGTTCTTTTTTAAAATTTACCGATAGCTGGAAAAACTAATTGCATTTTGAACTTGATCTTTGTCTTCGCTTATTGTCGAAACTGGACTATTACAAGAGACGACTTACTAAATTATAATTGTGCACAGTAAAGTAAGTGGAGATGTCAAACTTATTAGCGCCTATGAGGATATCTTGCGGTGTTTTAACGTGTAAAACAGGTCGCAAGGTTTTAAGTCTCGTAAGCGCCAATGCTAACTTACATCACAGATCGGAGCCAGCGCTGCGCTGCGGCGGACCAGGCGTACTAGGCCAGTGTTATCACTTCTTATTCTATTCGTTATGCTATTGGCAACTCCAGCTATCTGATATGACATCTAGCGGTAAAAATGAGAAACTTACCAAGTAGGGTACATTTGTCACGTGGTGACTGTTTGTATATGGTTTCTTGTATTGGTAAACAGATCGTGGTAAATTGTTCGTGTCTTTATACATAAGTAATAAGTTTTACTCGTTGATAGAGTGGAAAATGAGTAAAAGCAAAGTGTATTGCTCAGTTTACGGCTGTAAGTCGATGTATAAGAGGGCTGTGGATATACGTTTTCAACACTTTCCAAAAGATGCAAATAGCAATAGTCGAAATGTGATGATACCTAATAATACCTAATACCTAATAATAATACCTTTCCACCCCGGGAAGGATCTAACACTTGTCGAGGTAGACAGACAGAAGACCTGCGACGTAAAGTCAGCGAAGGTTATTCAGTTTAAAAACAGCTGTTACGATGGGCGCGCTGGTAAGATTGAAGTTACTTGAATAATTAATTAAATAATTAATTATTGGCTGCTTGGTAGGGAGAAGGGAAGAGTTTAACTTGTATTAAAACTCGTGGGGCGACAGGAATTTCTGGATTTGGAAGGTTAAAAGGTGGGTTTGGTGTTGAATATTTGAATGGTAGCGGAATCACTCATTCTACAGTGCCCACGGGGAGACAAATTAGGCCTATATGACTCGTAGTGGAATAGCTCGAATATCGAAGAACTTAGCGATTACGAGGTGTAGGCTTGGCGGAAAGGCTGGCGGATCATCAGTTTGACATCAATTCACGATATAAGTCGGAGCTGGGAACAGTGGCGTCTGGTTTGCGTGGATGCTAGTCTCGGAATGATAAAAGTAGCACAGCTTCGGTGTGTTATTTATTTGTTTATGTACCGTATTTCTCTATTTGAATGTCCTCGGCGTTGACTCAGGATCGACATTTACATTATATTGCGCATAATAGTACCGAAATAATGTCCGAAGTGTAGCCCTGTGTAAATTTGAATCAGCTGATCTACATCAACCATAAAAACTGATGCTTGATAATATGCAAATGACACCAAAAATCCAGTGGAACACACAAATTAGATCACGTGTATCGCACAGTTATACATATATACAATTAAAAATAACACTGTCATTACTTTAGAGACCACATTTACTGATTATAACCGAAAAATAAAAAGTGTTCCATATCAAACGCGTGTTATTGAGTATTTTCAACCCTACTTATCCAGACCGACCGCAGCGCCCCAAGTGTTAGTTTGAGTTGCCAATAACGTTAGAGACCAGTATATGGTTCCCTGTGACTCGAGAAAAAGCCCTGTTTTTTTATGGACTATTTATTTCCACACCTAGATAAAAACTACCCTTACCCGGAGCCGGAGGTAAAATAGTGATTTATTATAGGTATACGCACTTGCAGCTCTTGCAAGATGGTGGGCTTTTTAAATGATTATTCATATTTTTTAATTTTAATTAAAGCACTAAACTGTAAGGTCATTGACCTGGTATTTCTTGAACTCATAAATGTAAAAGACCTGATATTGGATTTAAATTGCCGGTAATGCATGTAATATTTATAGATTTAGATGGGGATTTCGTGAACCAAAGATTTGTAGAATTTATAGCTGTAAAAATCTGATTTAGGATTTAAATCAATGCATGTACCATTTTTTTTATTTCAAATTTTTGATTGCAGATTTTAGAACCTCGATTTTTGATTTTGCGATGTAACCAAAATTACAAGTTATTGACTTGAAAGTTTTAGTAACTAATTATTAAAGAAAGAAATAATTATAAGAATTCGTATTACTCGAAATTTTATTCCCTTTATTATGAATTACTTATGTTTATACTCTGAGCTGCCAGAATGGGATTGACAGTTCTCGCCTCGCCATGTGGTCTGAGAACGAGGTTGCCAAACTGTACAAGCTGGATCTTCTCTCGAAAGTGGTACCGTAACTAAAAAGTAAATAATTCTCTCTGGTACTGGATTTCATTTCCGGCTTGTAACACTAGGAGTATGTTGGATATGGAATTAGTGCTTTTCATATGGAATATCATACTTCAAGTCAATATTTTACAAACTGAGAATTATTTTCTTGTTAGATGATAGATCCAAGTAGGAGTATTTCTAAATAATGTTGTGTAGACTTGACAATAAAACTTTAATTTCAGTAATTAGTCATACGGCGGAATGACATGCACAGTGCCCACGGCAAATCATCACTGACACACTGTTCACAATATTTAATTGTCGAGGATACAGGGGTGTGGTGTGTAGCTAGAAATATCTTTGTCACGATGTTGTACAAGTTACAACCATGTTAGTTTCATAAGTTTCTAAGGATAAATAAATGTATTCCTCGCTTCAAAGAGGTGATTTTTAATAGTTTTCATTTGAACTGGGCATTTTGTGGTTTCTGAGAGCCTGTATGTGTCTGGTGCTGATTCACGAAGAAGGGTGTGGTTGTGGTATAACATCAGTTAACTTACACAGAATCTAATTCAGTCACGTGAATACGTGTGTTATGTACAGAGAGGTTAGTTTTTCTGTATCGGAGACCCGCCACGCACTTGGCCGTAATCCGCTTCTTGGCGCCACAAGTTTCCCTCCTTTGCAGTCTGCTGAGAGCTAGTGTGAGGTTCAGTTTAGTCAATTGTTCACGTGTTTAGTGCTCAGTGTGCTGTTCCAATGCGATTTTCATCACGTGAACGTGTGTATATGTATAATACCTTCATAAAGTACAGGAAATCTTGTGCGAAAACTCGACGAAAATTCCGTCAGAAATTTCCAAACAGACCCGTGCCTAGCGTCAAAACAATAAAAGATCTAGCAAAAAAGTTCAAACATTATATTACAGCTGAAATACAGTCAATCGGTGCTGAGGAACTTCAGAGAGTAAATGCCAGTTTCATGAAAAGGTGCCAGCGATGTGTAGCAGTGCATGGCGAACATTTCCAGCACCAGCTGTGAACTAGGT
This sequence comes from Meconema thalassinum, assembly GCA_946902985.2. NCBI lineage: Eukaryota > Metazoa > Arthropoda > Insecta > Orthoptera > Tettigoniidae > Meconema > Meconema thalassinum. Next base: position 275,255,002 of record OX336396.1, read on the forward strand.
AAGTACAAATTCCTATACTCAATGACTCAGTGCCGGGCGGGCGCGGCATTACGGCAAAGTGCATGGCGGGAGACAGGCTCGCGCCGCGGGCGAGTGAGCTAGCGAGGGTCTCCGATACAGAAAAACTAACCTCTCTGTACTTTAGCGTCTGCTACAGTGACGCCAGACTATCGGCCCAACATATCATAAATGATATATTTTCAATAAGCTAAGGTGTTAAAAGTGATGAAAAGGGAGGATGGTCTAAAGTGAACAATAAATGCATTCCACACACCGGACGAAGAATACATTAATTGTTCTCTTTGTGAGCGGCTGTGCTATGTGATCGATATCATGCAGAAAGATGCGAGAAAATAAACATATATTTTAATTGACATAATTTTGTAATGCCTAATTGTGAAGTGACATAATGTATAAGTTATTTTTGGCTCTCGTGTATTATCCGTTGCCCGTTTCGAGCGTGACAAAAATCAGGGTTGTTTATATTACCTTAACCTTTATTGGTCCAGGCGAAAACCATTGGTCTGGAAACAATAATGTTTGCACTCTGAGAAAATTCAGTAACACCCCCTAGCGATAAAATAATCAACTGCTGTATATTAGTAACAATGGCCATTTCAATAGAAAATTTTTCAGATTTCAATAGCGGCGGGCAACGGATGCTACACGACTTCCGTCATATTTTATTTTGAATGACTGAAATTACCGCATTTGATGTATTATATAATCAGTGTATTTTGACCTGCAAGTGCGTATTTAATAACTTCCCAAGTGCATTTCTGTGTTCTAGTTTCCTAAACGTAATGGAGGGAAAATCATTGATCAAAAGTGAGCTGGAAAGGTCGGCACAAACAGGTGACATGGGCGACATTGTAAGTTGTTTTTTAATTCTACATAGGTTACTGTGTAACATTACAACCTTAGCGATGTGCAAGACAAAATTCTTTGGATTTGTTAATATCTGTTACCAAGCAGTAGGCTAACCAGTATCTGTTGACTTTACTTCCCAGCAGACAAATGAGCCATTACCCACTGATTTCCTGCTAGTTGAGTCTGGAGATAAACTCGAAGACGAGTTCACAGAGGAACCTAATATGCAGGTGATTATAACATTCACATTCCCTCTCCTATATTACCGTACTGAATTATGTTCAACTTTCATGTTAGAATTGGTTTTGAAGTTATTAATAGTGTGGTTTTCTAGCTCCACAGTTAATAGTAGCTAATGTCATTGTGTTGGTAATGCAGGTTCACACTTATTAACTTTGAGTAAAACAAAACAAAACGGAACAATATGAATCTAGGCCTACTTGAAAAAATCTAAGTACATACAAACTTAAAATTTCATACTGAAATAAACATTAATATGAATGAATCGCAGCCAATGGCCATAAGCTGGGCATTTTTGATAGGTGGGTTGCACAAGTCGTGTGTGGGGCGGGCCGATGTGCCATCTATTGCCTCTCCCGAGAAACAAAGCGTCCGCCATATTGTTGTAAAAGCCGGAGTAAATATGTGTGGTGAGAAGCGTAGGAGCATCAACTTTTTGTGATAAAAATGCCTTTTGTGGAAAAGTATTTATCAAACCTGACTCTACCCCTCAAACATCCGACCAAAAGGTTGGAATTTTGTCCACTGCCTGAGATTATATATTGAGCAGACACTGTTCGAACGAGGTATGGTGGTCAGTGCCCGACGGATGTGAAGTGCGATTTCAGCAGTGGTGCGGGAATTTGGCTTCACACAGTCAACCATGTCCAGGGTGTAGGTGAATGGTTGAATATGGTTGTCACTGGCCTTCCAGCTACCCTTGATGACCGTGACTGGCAACATCTGAGACGGATTGTCAATAGTGACAGAAGGGCAACAGGGCAACAAATCACGGCTCAATTCAACACAGGCCGTGCTAGACGCGTCTCTCAGTGGACTATCCGACTATTTGTCGCCAATCACCAAGGGTGGACACTTGAACAATGGCGTAACGTGATATGGTCGGACGAATCTTGATTTCAATTGCACCATGCCGATGGAAGGCACCGTGTGTGGCACAGAGCACATGAAACGATGGATCCCGCCTGCCCCGAAGGTGTGGTCCAGGAAAGTGGTGTCTCTGTTATGGTCTGGGGTGCATGTTCCTGGTATGAAATGGGCCCCCTGACTGTTCTGGAAGAGACTTTGATGTTCTGCGATATGTTGAGCTGCCAGAGGCCCCACATGCTATTAGGTGACTATCTCATGACATTTTGTAAGTCAGTGTACGAGCTAACGCAGCAAAAATCATTGATTCGGATAAAGATTATTGATGAGTAGTACCGTATGCGTGGGGTTGGAAATATTGTATTTGTCCCATAATTCACGTGGATTATGGCGGACACAACTGGAATTTTACTATATAAGTCGTGATCTAAAAAGGGGATGGTTGGTGGGTTCTAGACAACGGAGGAGAAAACATCTATTACCACAGCATTTCTACAATATTATTGACCATTAAAAAGACATTTCGGCTAATTTAAGTAGTTTTGTAGAATGTCCACCACTTCTGAACTGTTCTCAATTTTATTATGACCCTCGTGCGGTCGATTAGTCTTCAGGCCAGTTAACACACACTATAGAATAATATTTTCACTCATAGAATGGCTTATAACACCTCCAAAGAATATCACTTTGCCACGAATTCCTACAGCGTCCCGATAAGAAAGCTGAACTCGTGTTCCCGTCGACCGTCTTGCAATACCAAAACAGGTCACCTCACGTTCCGACCTACTACTGCCTCAAAAATACCACACGAGTCATACCTAGGCCAATATGTTTGACCTTGTGCTGGGCTGGTCAACATCCCTCGGAAGCAAGTTTAATAGCTGGAGCGTAGAGCTTTCTCGCTTCTTTGCTGTTGTTGTTGTTGCATAAGGGCTGTGACATCGTGGTCATTTGGGTATGTGGATGTGGAATTTGTGTAATAACTTGTGTTATTGTGATGGCAGTATTAGTGCCTGTATTTGTAAATTGGGAATAGGATCAGGAAGGTAGTGGGCGTGGCTTTAAGTTAGGAATCATCCCAGCATTTTCCTGGAGTAGAAGTGGGGAAACCACGGAAAACCACTTCCAGGAATGCTGAGGAGGGAATCGTAACTGCACATTACTGCAGTTATCACAGTGACACATTTTATCAGACAAATTCAACATACACCCAAATACATGGGGCTGATGACCACGATCTCTCAGGTCTTACCGATTTATGCGAGAAAGCCACAGTGCTCGGCGTCTCTCGCTTCGTTTCTTCGTGAGTTCAAATTGGTTCTTTATCTCTGACGGTATGCTGAAGAAACGTACACCCTCCTTGTGATCAGCTCTATCCTTGTTGGTCCTCGTGTGACAAGCAACAATTGCACAGCATACCATCTCGAATACAACAAAGAAAAGGGCTACTTTGTACGTTTTATCACCCAAAATGCAAGTACGGTATCTCTCTATTGTTTACCAACTGGGGTTTACAACAAGATGGCGGACAGGCTGTTTCTGAGTACGGCGCATAGATGGCGTTAGCTTCGCAGGAGTAAAAGTAGGCAACCCACACTGCTTGGTTCTTTCAGATCGGGATTTTCTCAACTCATCTGTAATCTCCGTAGGCTTTCTACGTGTCATTTCCGCAGAAAATTTGTGAGTTCTAAGAATGGTTTAATTTTATTTTTCTCCTCGGCATCTGTTATCTTGGGTCCAACTGCTTTGAGATCTTGTTGTATTTCTTGGATCCATTTTCCTCCAGTTTTCTTTCCTAGATTTCTCATCACTAGTTAGCGTACATTCTGTTTTCTGGAAGCGGTAAGAGGTGGAAATAAAAAAGGAAATTCTTTTCTTCTTCATTGTGCTGGTGATTGGATCAATCTCACGATAGACAGTTTCATTTGGGAGAATCCTCCGGACTCCCTCAACCTGATACTTTTTAATGCACGTTCTAATGATTCTTCTTTCCGTTTTGAGGAGCTGATCAGTTCTTTGTTCATTTTTAATTTGGAACAGTGTTTCACAAGCATAAGTGGCTTCAGGGAGAGTTACAGTCTATAATGTTGGATCTTAGAAGCTATTGATAGGCTTCTTTATTATATGTTGACCAGGTTAGAGTTTGTGCCTTTTTCATTTTATTTGTTCTATTTATCCAAGTTACTTTTTCGTTTAAGTTATGTGTGATAATTTCTCCTAGATACTTAAATTGAGGAACTGGGTTAATTTTATGATCATTTATATAGACTTTATTTATATCTTAAGTGTTTCATATGCATGATCTCAGTTTTTTCAAAGGATATCTGTAATCCTATCCCTTCAGAAATTTCTTGGAGACTAGTGATCCGAGTACAAACCTCTTCCTTGTCTAGTGCTAAAAGAGCCAAGTCATCTGCAAATCCTAAGCAGTTTATTTTTAATGATGGTTTTGTTCCAATTTTGATCTTAGGGGGGGTTTTCCTTTTGCCAAACCTTCATGATGTAATCAAGAGCCGCATTGAAAAGCTGACGGGATAATCCATCACCTTGCCTGAGACCGGTTTTTACTGTGAAAGCTGTTCATATACAGAGAGTTTAGTTTGTATGTAACGGAGACCTCGCTTGCCCGCTCGCCCGCATGGGTGCCTGTCTCCCGCCAGGCACTTTGCCGTTATGCAGCGCTCCGCGGCACTGAGTCATTGAGTATAGGAATTTGTACTTAAATTTGTACTTCAATGTGATCCTTGACCAATGTTTTGACGAACTGACTTACGGAGAGCGATTGTCAAATTACTTTCAACAAGATTCTGCCACTGCTCACACTGCCGAAGCATCCATGACAGAATTGCTTCGCATTTTTGGTACGAGGATTATAAGTCGGAACGTGTGGCCCCCACGAAGCCCAGACTTGTCACAATGTGACTTTTATTTGTGGGGGACGCTTAAAAATAGAGTGTATGAGAGAAACCCTCACACTAGAAATGAGCTTAAAGACAGTATTACAGCTGAAATACAGTCCATCGGTGCTGAGGAGCGTGGCGGGAGACAGGCTCTCGCCACGGGCGAGCAGGCAAGCGATGGTCTCTGTTATATACAAACTAAACTCTCTGTATCTCCCCTAAATGTAACTTAAGAATTTGTGTTTGTTAATGTTAATTCAATGATTTTTATCAATTTAGGATGGAGACCGTATGACCTGAAGATTTTTAGCAGTGTCAGTCTATGAATACTATCATAGGCTTTCTTGAAATCCATAAAAGAGATAAAGAGTTGCTTATTTCTGTTTTTGTAATACGATATTCCATTATTAATTTCAGGCTAAGGATTTGGTCTGGACAACTTCTGTAAGGCGAAATCCTCCTTGATATTCTCCAAGTTGTGGTTCCAGAATGTTTTCAATCCTGTTGAAAATTATGCGAGAGAAAATTTTATATGTGCTGTCCTGTGTAGTTATATGGGTTCGTTTTGTCTCCTTTCTTAAATAATGGATGGATTATTCCTATGGTCCAGTGTGCAGGAATTTCTTCAGTAATCCACATTTTTGCTAGATGTTGATGAAGATTTATAATTGCAGGTTTACCAACATTTTTCCAGATTTCCACAAAGACTAAGTCTTTGCCACAAGTTTTGTAATTTTTTTGTCCTTTAATTGAGAGTTCTACTTCATTGATGTTTGGAGGATTTATTAAATCAGGTGAAGTTAAAATAGGTGTATCAGTGTTTATTTGCAGGGTTTCCAGTGGATCATCACAATTTAACAGTTTCTCGAATGCTTCAGCAAGGATCTCTGTATTTTCTTGGTTAGAATGTGCTAACTTTCCGGTTTAATTTTTAACATTAATGTTGGGGCTTCAAATTTTTTTAGATATTTACCAAATGTTTTGTAATAATCTCGATATTGCTCTTTCTACATCATCTCCAGATTCTTTGGTTGGTACCTTACTTTAGAGGCTGTGACAACACGGTCATGTAGCCCCGTGTACTTTGGGTGTGTGTAGAATTTGTCTGATAACTGGTGTTAATTGTGATGGCTGTATTAGTGTGTGTTATCTGTGATTCAGGTAGGGGGACTGCAGATGATCAATTTTTCAAGTAGTTCCTACTTTTGCTACCAAATGCTACCGTCCACGACCCCTAACAGCTGACTTGGCTACTAGATGTCATCGCAGCCAGCACCTGGCGGCGAACCTTGGAAATAATATAGTGTTATAAAACTTACCTACAAATTTTATCTTCCACAAGTGTAGTTAGTGGAAGCTCTTTTTCATACCATATATCTATGACATAAGACCACCGGCTTTACTTCCCCTCCGAAGGAAGGCATACTGAGGTATTTTTAACGCTCTTAAAAAATCCGACGACGTTGGCCGGGTTTGAACCCGTGTTCTAGGTCATAGAAGCTCAGCATGCTACCAACTACGCCACCGAAGCCGCCTTCCAGATTCTTTCCTGACCATTACTAGTGGTATTTTGGTAGAAAAGTGTTGAGGTAGTGATAAGTCATTCGGCGTTACCAATTCTTTTGACTAGCCAGGGGACTGTAAAATGGAATATTACAATGGGATAAATGAAAATCGGGTATTTAGTCCTTCACGGAACTACTTGTTGAAAATTATAACTGTTATCGGTGTATAAAAAATATCCATTAAAATATGAAAATGTACTTAAATCTTCTCTTCATTTGTGTGGGCATATATTTTATATTGGCCCAACAAAGGTTGGCAGCAGTGCTTAATCATAACTATTTGTAGCCAGGCCAGGAATTATTGTCTTGGATGTACAGTACTGGACTTTCCGGCGATTGTCGAGGAAATTGCCTTATTACGACAACATTCAAGTTACCGTACCCCCATGTGAGGCGTAAGAATATGTCTTACAGTCGCTCTAGGGGAGTTGTGGTTTTCTATGTTGAACAGGGCGCATTGTAATGTGAGTCGAGTCCATATTCTTTGAGTTGAGTAGGCTTACTTTCTGTATGTTTGTATGCAACTTGTGCCGACATCTAAATACTCGTCTATTTATTTGAGATAACTTACACAAATTGTAATTCAGCCGCATGGTTTGCATCAGCTATTTTCCACCTCGCTTACCCCGACATAATATGTTCCAGATTCGTCTGTACACTAAGTTATGTAGGCTACTTGGGATGGTCATAGCTATATTTCACTGCTGGGACCAATCATTACTTCATCTAGCCATTTAGTCTCAATAATTGATATTACATTCATTGAACATTACTCACTTATAAAGTCATGCGTAATAGCCTAAGTTTCCCGTTATTGCCAACTATAGTATATTATGTCTCACTGTGCACCTCGAGGGTTACATTTGGATTGCAATACTACTTTTGAGTTGGCGTACACGTACGGTCTCGTGTGTTCTAGTTTTGAACTTTATGGAGCCACAACCATTCATCAATAGTGATGCAGAAGGGTTTTCTCAAACTGATGAATTCACTAACGTTATAGGTTATATTTTATTTCCCCAAACAGTTTTTGTACCATTGCATTATTGTTGATATGTATGACAGCAAGGTTATGTTACACGATCCTTAAGTTAGTAGTGCTATTGGGTGATGCTTGTATGATGCTTCGCAGGAGTCAAAAGGGCAGTTACCCACTGATAACCTGCTGGATGAGGTTGGTGATGGAATCCTGGCTATTACAGAGGAATATCAAATAAAGGTAATCTTAGAATCTACATTACATCTCTTATAATAATAGGAATGTTTTCATGTGAAATTGTGTTCTTATGTTTTAACTTTTTTTTTCTATCTCAACAGCTAACAGCAGCTAATGATATTGTGTTAATAATCCAGGTTCACTTTGGAACCTATTTTAATGGAGCCTACACCACAGAAGCTCCTGTTATTTTATTGATAATTCAGGCTGTAATGGCCAACGCGGGAAGTCAACAACCCACCAAGAATATTCTGGTAATAGTGGACAATGTATAAAAATTTGTTGGCCAAAGCATTAGATAATGATGTGATAATACAAAGAGTTGACTTTACAAAGGTCGCTTGACAATTTAGCAAACATGTGGAGGACCAGACAATATTATTGTCACTAAATAAGGAAATCCAGGAAGGCATAAAGGACACGACACCACCTCTAACTAATAATAAGATATATTATCAAATAGGTGGCACATAAACATATGAGAAACACTAGCACAAATTTACACAATTGAAGAAACACTCAAAGAATTAACACACGTTACGTCTTGAGCCTAAAACACACATATTGTCTTGAACGTAGCTGCAGATCAGTACATCATAGAACGGCATGCAATACACGGCGGTTCCATAAAATGATATAATTTAAATATGCAACACAAGTGGAGTTGCAACAAATAATGAAAAAACAGGTCGCATGGAACGAGAATGTGTCGTCGAACCAGGACTGACTTACAGTGATGCGCCGATACTGTAAGCCCAAATGAATTGTTAATAAAACAAATTATGTGTGAAACGCAGGAAGTCAAAGTAGTTGCTGTCATACAAATACCGGGATATGCCAATCGCACGGTATTGTCACAATAGTAAAGTAGTTAAGCCCAGCGTCAACTTCCATTCCAGTGATGTTGCAGGAAGTCAAAATAGTTGCTATCATACAAATACCGGGATATGCCAATCGCGCGGTATTGTCACAATAGTAAAGCAGTTTAGCCTAGCGTCAACCTTCATTAGTGATGATGCCTAGCCTTGTAACATGCTTCCAGACACGATGAATTACTTATCACACGAAGCATCATCATTATTCATACGCGTGAAGACAAATTGTTAGGCAGTAGATGAAGATAGAAGTAAACATGTTACAACAAACTATCCGACGCCGCGGATTGAAGAATTCGTCGACATGGCGCGTAGCAACATCAAGCATGGTTTGAAGAGATCGAAAATCACCGTAATGTCACTGCCCTAACAAAATATGAATCATGTGCATAGGACATGATTGCTAAGCACGGTTACTATGAAGATAGCACCAATTATAGAAATGATTAGCTGGATACTTGTTGATATATCACAACCAACGTTGAAGCACAGCATTGTGTCATGGCTACACACTTAGAGCACAACGAAGAAGAAACACGTGATTGGTCGCTACAAGCAGCAAGGAGGCCTCTGATAGGCTGGAAGCAGCCAATCACAGTAGAGAGTTTAAAAAACCAAATTAGAGGCCTCTGATAGGCCGAAAGCTGCCAATCACAGTAGAGATCAAAAACAAGTTAAAGATGAATCAATGTGGCCAACTTAGAAATACCACAATACCTTCTAAGCAAAAAATATCCTACTGGAAACACGGCAGTGGGAGTACTACATGCAATCAAAACAAATAAATCATAACAACCAATCAACATAAACAAAACCAACCTGACAATGAATAAATGCAATGAAGACAAATAATACAGATATGTACAACCACACAGAGTGGAAACAAATAGGGAAACACAAAAACTGGTTTGCCAAGACAGTGGCCGAACCATATTGCCCGCACAGAAACAACAGGCAGGTTGTTTATGAAAATACTAGAGTGTTTAGTTCTGCGGCAACAAGGGAGACACCTTGACGATGGGACGTTTCAAGAGTCCAGAGGTGGTATGTAGAGAGACCACACGAGCTAGGCCGTCCTTACCACAATGAACCTCAAGAATTCGTCCAAGTCGCCAGTAAGTAGGAGAAACATTGTCGTCCATAATAAGCACAAGCGTGCCAACCTTGAGGTTAGGAGACATACGGTTCCACTTGCGACGTTGTTGAAGGGAGAGTAAATGATCTGTGGACCATTTACGCCACAATGAAGTCATAATCTGTTGAAGTAATTGCCATCTAGACAACCTATTGATGGGCACTTCAGAAGCGTCAGGAATGGGCAAGGCATTCAAAGGTCGTCCAACAAGAAAGTGACCTGGCGAGAGATAGCACAAGTCAGTAGGATCCTCAGTCATAGGCGAAATGGGTCTAGAATTTAGAATGGCTTCAATTTGCACCACGAGAGTGGTCAATTCTTCATACGTAATGAGTGCGTCATGCTCGGAATCACATCCCGAGATACAATCATCAACATAGAAGTCGTTTAAAACAATCTGAGTGGCAGCTGGAAAAGCTGTGCCATCAGTGAGGGCGAGCTCCTTTAGCACACGAGTGGCTAAGAAGGAAGCTGGGGCAGTACCATATGTAACAGTGTTTAATTGATATTCTACCATTGGGTCTGAAGGAGAGTCTCTCCAAAATATTCTCTGTAAGTCACGATCCTTGTGATCTACAAGAATCTGTCTGTACATTTTACTCAGATCAGCTGCAAACGCTATCAAGTGAGTACGGAACCGAAGCAAAATAGAGAACAAATCCTGCTGAATTACAGGGCCCACCAACAAGGTATCATTAAGGGAGCACCCAGACGTAGTAGCCATCGAAGCATAAAATACCACTCTGAGCTTTGTAGAAGTACTGTGCGGCTTGAAAACAGGATGATGGGGAATGTAGTAAACTTCACCATCAGTCGGGTGGGGGGCAACTTGCATATGGTTTAAGGCTAGATATTCATGCATGAATTCAGTGTATTCTAACCTTAACTCAGGGTTACGAGCCAAACGTCTTTCGAGAGAGTGAAAACGTTTTAGTGTAGCGTAGCGAGAGGCACCTAGAGGCTCCAAGTCTACCTTGCGAGGGAATCTAACCACAAATCTACCATCGTCTTTGCGAGTGGTAGTAACAACGAAGTGTTCTTCACATATGGATTCATCAACAGACAACACTGGGGTTTCAACTTCTTCAACGTTCCAAAACGCTTCCAGCTGTTGTTCTACATGAGGGCGTGAGAGTGTAAGTGCTGATACCACGTGCGATGGTTGCGAGGTGCTTGCACTGGGCAGCTTCCCAGAAAACACCCAACCCACAGAGGTATTTTGAATGATGGGCAAATCACCAACTGGTATGATTTTACCAGGACATAACAGGTCAAAGAAATATTCTGCACCAAGAACAAGATCAATAGATTTAGTGCAATTGAAATCAGGATCAGCTAAATCAATATGTGATGGAATGTTCCATTCAGAGGTATCGAAACCAGCAGCGGGTAGCTCAAGTGCAATATTGGGAACCACGAGACATTCAAGCTTAGCAGACCAATTAGTAGCACAAGCAAAAACGTTCACATCAGCAACAACAGTAGCAGTGCTTTGATTTTGACCAACACCGTGAATGTGTACCTTCATAGGTTTGGTGTGGAGTCTTAATTTCTTAATTAAGTGTGACGAAATTAAGTTACAATCTGATGCAGAGTCAAGTAGTGCAGTGACAGGTACACGTAAGCCATTGCCAGCTAATATATTCAACTTGGCAGTGGGTAATAGAGTCCTTGAAAATTGATTGTCACGAGCGACGTTACTGCAACTAGTGTTTACCACGTTAGCATGAGCTTGAGAAGCATCATTACTAGTGCCACTGGAGGGCTCATAGTGAAGAAGAGTGTGGTGTTTTCGGGAACAAGTGTTACAAGAGTACTTCGAACATTGATGATTAGGCTCGAAATTACGCAAACAATTATAACACAATTCTCGAGACCTGACAAAATCCCATTTGGCTGTGGACGAAAGTTTGATAAAGGTACCACATTTCGACAATTGGTGATCAATGCTCCTACAATATGTACAACGAGATTTGGTAGTAGTTAACATGGGTTTCTGAGGCGAATGACCTTCAGCTTTAAGTTTGGTTACAGCAGTATGTAATGCAGGCCTGGACCCATTCTTTTCAGTTATTTCCAGTACCTTGCATTTTTTCTCTAAGAAGCTAACCAAGTCCTGGAGAGTGGGAATTCTCCCAGAATCAACATGATTCTCCCATTCACGGATGCTATCATTATCTAGTAGCTCCAATATAAAATGTGACAATAACAGGTCTTGAAGGGGAACCCCGTTAAAGTCCAAAGCTTCTAACGCATTGACATGAGAAACAAAGTGGTCGATGATGGCACGCAATGACACTGAATCATTACCGTATGCGGGGGGCTTGAAAAGCTTGGTAACATGATTCTGCGCTATGAGCCTAATGTTATTGTATCGAGTTGTCAGCAAGTTCCATGCAACCATAAAGTTATCATCTGACACAGTAATGTTCTTTAAGAGGAGTTTGGCCTCACCACTAAGACTAGAATTAAGGTAGTAGAACTTAACAATATCAGACAGAGCATGGTTATCAATTACTATAGCCTTGAAGCTATCTCTGAAATTCAACCAGTCTGTGAAATCGCCACTGAACTGCGGAATTTGAATTTCAGGCAACCTTATATGCGCTGCAGCTACGTTAGCAGTAGGAAATTGTGCACTCTGCAAATTATTCAAAGGGTTATCACTGTCTGTAGTGTTGGATTTTTTGAAATTGTCACAATGTAGTTTAATTTTAACCAGCAACTCAAAATATTTATCTTCGAAGTCACAACGTTCGGCTATTTCTTCGTCGATATTGTCTGTAATATCCTCTAAAGCGACTTGCGCTTCGTTATATTGTTTATAAATTTCCTCGCATTTGTGTTTGCGTAACACTAACATTTGATATTGCTCTTCTGTAATGTCCTGAAAGTTGCTAATTACCTTTTCTTGTGAGGTAAGCATGCCCTTAGCGACTGCACGCTTCCTAACTAAAAGTCGTTTTTGGGCATCATCCATAATGACTTTAGGATTGCCCGCCTAGATGTAATTACCAGAGTTGCACACCTAACTAACACAACCAACTTAACTAACACAAAAAATAAACACTGAGACAATGGTCTCGATTAAGTTGTAAACAAACATCTGAACATAGAATACTGTATTGTGTCCTTGGGAAGTTAATGGGAACGTATACAATGTAAATTTATGGCCTTCCTGGTGAAATAGCAAGAAACAAGGGCCCAACGTGGCCAAAGCAAAGCTTAATGATTCAAAGTAGTGAACAGCTCAATATCCGGCCCGGAGAGGACCAAATAATGTAATGGCCAACGCGGGAAGTCAACAACCCACCAAGAATATTCTGGTAATAGTGGACAATGTATAAAAATTTGTTGGCCAAAGCATTAGATAATGATGTGATAATACAAAGAGTTGACTTTACAAAGGTCGCTTGACAATTTAGCAAACATGTGGAGGACCAGACAATATTATTGTCACTAAATAAGGAAATCCAGGAAGGCATAAAGGACACGACACCACCTCTAACTAATAATAAGATATATTATCAAATAGGTGGCACATAAACATATGAGAAACACTAGCACAAATTTACACAATTGAAGAAACACTCAAAGAATTAACACACGTTACGTCTTGAGCCTAAAACACACATATTGTCTTGAACGTAGCTGCAGATCAGTACATCATAGAACGGCATGCAATACACGGCGGTTCCATAAAATGATATAATTTAAATATGCAACACAAGTGGAGTTGCAACAAATAATGAAAAAACAGGTCGCATGGAACGAGAATGTGTCGTCGAACCAGGACTGACTTACAGTGATGCGCCGATACTGTAAGCCCAAATGAATTGTTAATAAAACAAATTATGTGTGAAACGCAGGAAGTCAAAGTAGTTGCTGTCATACAAATACCGGGATATGCCAATCGCACGGTATTGTCACAATAGTAAAGTAGTTAAGCCCAGCGTCAACTTCCATTCCAGTGATGTTGCAGGAAGTCAAAATAGTTGCTATCATACAAATACCGGGATATGCCAATCGCGCGGTATTGTCACAATAGTAAAGCAGTTTAGCCTAGCGTCAACCTTCATTAGTGATGATGCCTAGCCTTGTAACATGCTTCCAGACACGATGAATTACTTATCACACGAAGCATCATCATTATTCATACGCGTGAAGACAAATTGTTAGGCAGTAGATGAAGATAGAAGTAAACATGTTACAACAAACTATCCGACGCCGCGGATTGAAGAATTCGTCGACATGGCGCGTAGCAACATCAAGCATGGTTTGAAGAGATCGAAAATCACCGTAATGTCACTGCCCTAACAAAATATGAATCATGTGCATAGGACATGATTGCTAAGCACGGTTACTATGAAGATAGCACCAATTATAGAAATGATTAGCTGGATACTTGTTGATATATCACAACCAACGTTGAAGCACAGCATTGTGTCATGGCTACACACTTAGAGCACAACGAAGAAGAAACACGTGATTGGTCGCTACAAGCAGCAAGGAGGCCTCTGATAGGCTGGAAGCAGCCAATCACAGTAGAGAGTTTAAAAAACCAAATTAGAGGCCTCTGATAGGCCGAAAGCTGCCAATCACAGTAGAGATCAAAAACAAGTTAAAGATGAATCAATGTGGCCAACTTAGAAATACCACAATACCTTCTAAGCAAAAAATATCCTACTGGAAACACGGCAGTGGGAGTACTACATGCAATCAAAACAAATAAATCATAACAACCAATCAACATAAACAAAACCAACCTGACAATGAATAAATGCAATGAAGACAAATAATACAGATATGTACAACCACACAGAGTGGAAACAAATAGGGAAACACAAAAACTGGTTTGCCAAGACAGTGGCCGAACCACAGGCCCTTTTGTAGGTAGGCAACGGCTCTCGTGTAGTAGATTATTTGGAAAGTTTTCCATATTTGAGGTCCGTATTGACGTTTACAACTATCGAATGGGGTTGTTGATTCTCCGCCTAATCAATACAATTTATTACAAAAAAAAATCTCGTGTAGTATACGTTGCCCGTTTCGAAAGTGCGTTATTTTACTTAGTAGCGCTCTGAAAATGGTTTGTAATTACTCTGCCACGTTATTTAAGCCATTTGCCATTAACAAGCAAACACTTTCAAAATAAGGAAATTGTCAACATTAACTTTCAAGTAATAAACTTATCAAAAAGCACGTCGCCATGTTTGATTACGTAATGCTGCCAACTTACTGATTGTACTACTAGGCAAAACCATTGGCCTGGATAATGATTATTGATGCGTGACTACCCCCACTGTGCGTTAAAAAATCCAGGGGTGTTTATATTAGCCTCAGGGCCGCGCTACCTAACCTTTATTGGTCTGGAAACAATAATGTTGGCACTCTGAAAAAATACAGTAACACTCTCTAGCGATAAAATATTCAACTCCTGTATATTAGTAACATTGGCCATTTCTATAGAAAAATTTTCGGATTTTAATGGCGCCGGGCAACGTATACTACACGAGTTCCGAATCCTGGCTATTACAGAGGAACATCAAATAATGGTAATCTTAGAATCTACATTACATCTCTTATAATAATAGGAATATTTTCATGTTAAATTGTGTTCGTATGTTTTAACTTTTTTCTATCTCAACAGCTAACAGCAGCTAATGATATTGTGTTAATAATCGAGGTTCACTTTGGAACCTATTTTAATGGAGCCTACACCACAGTAGCTCCTGTTATTTTATTGATAATTCAGGCCCTTTTGTAGGTAAGCAAAGTCAACACCGAGTCTCGCGTTGAAACTGAACGTGAGGAGGCATTGAGATATGAATGTTGCTAGCAAGGTTACACTGCCTTGTGTTACCCTAATCCTTATAGGTTACTGGCAGTTCTTTTCTTCAGGGGTATGCGTACCCTTTAAACATTTGAAAACTGCTTAAGAAAAAATATTGGTACATTGCTATCTAGTCCTGCAAACATAACTTCCGACTTGAAAGTTCACAACAGCTGGAGGAGATTTCGAGTTATCCTCGATTTAAATCAAACTATCGAATCAGTTTCTCTTGGTCGGCAACTCGGCACTCCTATCTTATAAGCACTCAGGCTAGTGTTTGGAGGTGGGGAACGTTCTTATTTTATGCGTGTGGTTAGTTTTGAAGGAAAGAGAGAATAACGAACCATTTAACATCCACCCAGGCATCGAAAAAGCTGAAAGTTAATGATTCGAACACAATGACCGGACATTGCAAGTTGTCGAAAATTGCAAGACCGTGATCTTTTGTCGACTACTGAGAGCACCCCTTAAATTGTTTTTAGAAAAAAAAGCACCACATTTTGGTAACAGTTATGGGACGTGATATGCCGTCAATATTTGCGCCTCAAACATGGCTGCCGTCGTTGAACAAGTGTGAAATAAAAACCTTTATTTACAAAGGTAATTTACACATATTTCCAGTGCAGCAGTGATAATTGACAGTATCTTCAATCCCTAATGACTCCCAGAAAGGTTTGTGAATCAGATATTGTCAATAATCTTACAGGTTCTGTATAAGTCCGGTTTTGGTCAAGGGAAGAATTGAGGAGCTTGTTTTCCAAACTGAATAAGTTATATCCTTAATCATAAATTTTACACGAGAGATGAAAAACATATATCTTTGGACAGGATTATCAAATTGGAGTAATATATAGCTTGAATGATAGCTAGAAAGAGCAACATATTATCACCAAAAGTGCACCAAATTATACAAAGTACATAAAAAGTTATTGATAAAAGATTGATAAAAATGAATGGATATATTTAGCTATGGAAATCAGGATATTTCACATAATCTCATTTCGTGATATTTATTTTGAACATAATAATAATAATAGGTACAATTAGAAGTTAAATGTCGTAATTTAATTTAATTAAAAATATATATACAGTCGAACTTCGATATGTCGAAGTGCCTTCGGAGATAAAAATTACTTCGAAATATCGATTTTTATTTTTTTTATTTTTCAAAAAGAAAGAAAAAAAGGAGGGATACCATTACAGTATTATAAACATACGAATAGACAACTGTTGCTACTTGTAATATTATTGTTACTAGAACTTCTTCTATGGGCCTACCAGCTAGGGTTTAATGCTATCGTATTAATTATTTACAAGTTTCAATCCATTCTACTACATTGTGTGTATTTTGTTAAACTAGTACACAGTTATACAGTATTACTAGTACATTTTCATTTTACAGTACTTGCAAATTCAAATCTTTGAAAAGAAGTCCGTCAGTTTCTTTTGCTTTCTTTTCTGCAACACCAGGTTCTCCACGAAGTTTTCTAACAGGTTATCAGCTTGAAAAACATCCTCTTCAACTGGAGGTTGTCCCTGTACGTAGCGACGAAAAGCAGCCAGAATCTCTAGAGCCTGTTCTCCATACACTCATACATTTTTCCCACTTAAACATAGCTTCCTCCAACTGAGGGTAACTTGAGCTCTTAAAACATTTCCTCTCCGATGAAAAACGTGACTCCTGAATAGCACTAGCAATCTTGTCTTTATTTTTCATAATCCTTGACAGTGTGTTTGCTGGAATGCCGAATTCCGCCGCGATATCTTTCTCCCTTCTCACATCCTTTTCCACTTCGTGAATTAACTTTAATTTTTCACTTGCACTTAAACATTTCAGAACACGTTTCTTCTCCATGGTGTTTGCATTACTGATTTACGCAGTAGGTCAGAAACTACAGGACAACGCTCTCTCACCAGGCTTATCAGCTGAGGACAGGAAGGGTGCGGGCAAGCCACAAATAGGCAGAGTTTCCCTCTTACTGTTATTGTCTTGAGGCGCACATTGACAGGAAGCCGCCTCCTTCCCCTCAGACTGCTCTGGAATGTAGCCGACCACACAATACTGACATAAATAACTTCTCCAAGTACCGTACCGTACCCAAGATGAACAAAAATCTCATATTCCAAACCCCAAGTCACAACTCCAGTCTTCAAGGCAATTGTATTTTCACCCCAACTTCGAGATATAGAAAAATATTTTACGCCTGGGGAATGAAATATTCCTCGAGTTATCGAAATATTCGAGTAATAGAACTTCGAACTATAGAACAAATGTAACATGTGAATTAGATACGATACCGCCGGGAAATGAAAATTACTTCGAGTTATCGAAAATTCGAGATATAGAAGTTCGACTTATGGAAGTTCTACTGGATTTAAAAATATTCATTTAGTTGAATATATTGTAAGTGATGGAGATATTCAGTTTTGAAAACAAGCTCCTCAATTAATAATTCCAGCTGTGTACGCTATTATCCGGGAAAATGAAAATGATGTGACAAGAAGCATATCGCCAACCCCGCGCATACGCTACTCATGGCAGTATTCGTGGCAAGTGACCTAAATGGTGCAGCACTGCGGTTCACGTTAGGCCTCACGGATCAATAATCTTTATCCAGACCTATGTGGTGTATTTTGTATCCCACATGTTGGCAACAGCAGCTGTGTAATGTGACGTCAACAGAATTATCCCCTTTGTCGTTGAATTACTGTGTGCGACAAAACGTTTCTGCCTCGTTTCAGAACCTAATGGAATATAGCTCTGGTATTTAGGCCTATACTTGTGATTTAAATCAGAATGACATTTTAGCATGAGAACTGCACGTTCCTTTGTTTATCTGAATTTGACTGATGAAGCAAATGTGAGTAAAGGGCAAGTTCGTAGCCTATGTTCAGTGATCAGTTGGACGAGATTCTATGTTGAAGTGGGAGTCATGCAACCACTGTAATGCTACAGACCTGATGATGAAAATCAATAAATGTAACAGGAAAATAGTGGAATGCATTTCGGGCAGGTGAAAAGCTACGGCAAAGGCGGGCACAATTCAGCGCTCCAGCTCAGTTCAGCCTTCCAGCTGCTCACACGCTATGGAATGTGTTAAAAGATTTATGGCTACCTTTTAACAGCTTAAGGTTACACCATAGTTGTATTTCAGTTAGTACACATGATTATGGTGAGGAAATACATTATGTAGTATATACAAATGGGATATGCTAAGTAAATACCTTTTTATTATGAATTTTGTTCGTTTTTTTCGGAAGCAAAATTATTATGACAATTGCTACCTAAATACCCCTCGCGTAGATTATTGAGATGAGTAGCCTTACGTCCATGTCATCCTGTACACTTCCATGTTGGTGGAAGTGTTTTGTTCTGTACTGAGGTTCTAAATTGAAACATTGTGCTCCACTCGCAACCCGTTCAAATGAACAATAAAATGCCACTTTAGCGCATTGCTATGACCTGCCATCTTAAATACGCATCGTACTAAATGATTGTATCGCGTAAGCATAACTCTGCAATGACACAGTGAAGAAGACAAGAAACAAGGATACCATTTTGTTAACTAGCATGCTGGAATTAGCCATAAATACCTTCTGTAATGATTCAAAATTGATCTGGGAATGGTTTAGTTTATTCCTCCAATGTCTATAACCCACCACACCCCTTCCGTATTTAATTCACGAATTATAGTTAAATTCCAGTTGTGCCAGCCATTATCCTCGCTTTGGCCTAGAGTTCAGGATTGCCAACCCCACACATGGGTTTTGCCTAGACCAATAATTACTACGTAGCGCGACCGTTGTGTTTTAGTGATGCTGCCTCTGAGAATTGTGTCACTAAACAATTTGGAGCCCTTTGCCTAAATCATTGTGCTATAGTCATGCTGACTCCGACAATTGTGTTGTCAATAAACAATATGGGGCCTTTGTCTAAAAGATTCTGCTCTAGGTATACTGACTCCAAGAATTGTGTTGTTATTAAACAATATGGAGCCTTTGTCTAAAAGATTCTGCTCTAGGTATACTGACTCCAAGAATTGTGTTGTCAATAAACAATATGGAGCCTTTGTCTAAAAGATTCTGCTTTAATCATTCTGACTCCAAGAATTGTGTTGTTGTTATTAAACAATATGGAGCCTTTGTATAAAAGATTCTGCTTTAGTCATACGGACTCCAAGAATAGTGTTGTTATTAAGCAATTTGAAGCCCTTTGTCTAAAACATTTTGCATTAGTTATACTGCCTTGAAGAATTGTGTTGTTATTGAGTTATTTGGAGCGCCTTTTCTAAAATATTTTGCTTTAGTCATACCGACCATGGCGTATTTAATCTCCGGGTTGAGAGGTCCTCCGGACTGTGAGATGAAATATAATTCTGGTCTGTGGGCTGGGGTAATGTAACATCGGCCTGGTGTGACAAAACTGAAAAGAGTTGGTTTCGATTCCCACCTCCGTCATTCTAGAAGTGGTTGTCCGTGCTACTTCAGGCCAATACTGACATGATTGCTAATTGAAGGCTTCGTTTGCATCCATCCATTCCTTTACAAATACACACATTACCACAGCCTAGGAAAGAACATAGTTAATCAGATTCCACACACCCACGTACATGGGGCTATACGACCTTTATGTCACATTGCCCATAAATGAATCTTTAATAATATTGCTTCTACACATCGTCTATCTTTATTTTTCCGAGATATTTTAGTTTCATGAAGTGACCAAACAGTTCTCTCCCTAATTAACTCAATGTGCATCCCTTCAATATAACTAAGCTACAAATTATCTATGTAATGCTAAAATATAACAAATATAGCAATATACAGACAATATAACTAAATACAAATTATCTATATCGTCGTCGGCCGATACTCATATCCGAGTTTACGCTTCTCGCCTGCAATTCCATAATCTTTAGTCCAGACAATGAAGATGGCGCTGATGGCTTATCAGGCCAATTCTCGCATAGAACATGCGACCACATATGTTGCATCCGATGGAGGGTGGAGGACGTGGTAGTATTTGACGTATCTTCTTCCTCTGGCGAATTTCCTCTTCCTGTCTACGACGTTCCTGCTCAAACTGTGCAACTGCAGCTGAGATGGTAGCACGCCAGCGAGGGCGATCCAGTGCAAGAGTAACGGTATGCAAAGTATTTGGGTTTATCTCGACTCTCCTCATGGTCTGCTTGGGTTGGTCTTTATATCGTTTTAAAGGAGCACCACATGGCCTCTTGCCAGTGTTGAGTTCACTATACAGGATTTGCCGAGGTAGTCTGCTGTCACTCATACGATGGATATGGCCTGCCCATCTAAGCCGATGACCAACAATGGAGGCTTCAATACTGTTTATCATAGCTTTCTCAAGGACTGCTATATTAGTTACATAGTCATCCCATTTGGTGTTCATGATTGATCTAAGTTTTTGTTGATGAAAGCGTTCTAGTTTCTTGATGTCCCGGCGATATACGGTCCAGGTTTCACATCCGTATAGTAGCATAGAAATAACAACAGCTTGGTACACTAATACTTTCGTGCAGATACTTAGATCTTGGTTCAGGAATACACGATGTGAGAGACATCCAAAAGCCACATGGGCAGCCTGAATTCGGTTTTCCACATCCTTCTCACAGGTACAGTTCGCTGATAGAATACTACCAAGGTACGAGAAGTGTTCCACCTTTTCCAGAGTTGAGCCAGATATGTTGATATCAAAATCTGGGAGCAGGCTGAGTTAGCACTTTGGTTTTCTGAATGTTAACAGTCGGGCCAAAACGTTCATAAGCACTGTTGAAACAGTTGGCAGACTGTGTGTGGGCTGGAGAAGTATTGTCATCTGCATATTGCAATTCTGTGACCCGAGTGGAATAGGTTAATCTTTTGGAACGGAGTCTGGCCTGGTTGAAGAGCCCCCCATCATATCGATATTTAATTTTCACACCTGAGTTGTTTTCAGGCGATGTCTCATAAAGCATAGCTGCCAGGTACAGGGCACAAAGTGAAGGTGCAAGTACACATCCTTGCTTGAGTCCATTTGCAATTGGAAATTCCTCTGAGATATCATTCTGATATAATACCTGACCAACCATGCCATCTATATAATGCTAAGATATATCCCTATAATGCTAAGGGATGAAGAGTGAGCACTTATCGTTTCCTGCTCTTTTCTACAAAGCTCTCTGTATAATTTACAAACTGTACGGAACAATAATTATTGGGAATTTAATACTGATCACCTTCATTATGGTGATTGAAGCGATTTTCAGTGTTTCCTTAACAATCGAAATTTCATGTTTTTCAGTTGGTCAACACGATTGTACCCAATTGTGATGGGTTGTTCCCTAATCCTGAAAAATAAATTACATGACATTAATAATAAAATCAAAAAGTTCACGAAAGAAAGAAAACGTATATTGTCCATTGTGCCATTATATATTAAAACAAAATGTAATAAAAATGTCGGGCATAACTCAACAAATTGCTAGCATTTCGCCCCAGTGTACCAACTAGGCTCTTCAGTAGGTCAAGGTATTTATATTCAATGCCACGGTAAGGATTATATTGCTTTGGAGTGGAGTTTTGACTCCCGTAGTGCACTGGCCTGCTCGTGACGTAGTTACACACTTAGCGAAACGTCTTGCAATGGCCTTCTCAGTGCGTGCCAACTACGCGTCTTGGTAGGTGTACCTTTACCAACTGAAGAGCCCAATTGGTACACTGGGGCGAAACGCTAGCAATTTGTTGAGTTATGCCGCACATTTTGTGTTAATGATATTAATAAATAAACTTGGTTGACCAGTTTCGATCGTCAAGCGAACATCATTAGGTCCATTACACTTAGATTGGTTGGTTCCTTAGGGGCTGCGACAACGCGCTCATATAGCCCTGTGTACTTTGGGTGTGTGTAGAATCTGTCTGATAACCGGTGTTAATTGTGATGGCTGTATTAGTTTGTGTTATCTGTGATTCAGGTAGAAGGACTGTAGACTATAATTTCTACTAGTTCCTACTTTTGCTACCAAATGCTACCATTCACGACACCTAGCTTGTGGACTTGGCTACTAGATGGCATTGCAGTCAGCTCCTGACGGCGAACGTTGGAACTAATACAGCGTTATCAATTCTAACTTACAAATTTTGGCTTCACACAAGTGTAGTTAGTGGAAGGTTCCTTTTCATGCCATAAATCTATGACATGGGACCGCCGGCTTTACTTCCCCTCCGAAGGAAGGCATATTGAGGGAGTTTTAATGCTCTTAAGAAATCCGACGACTTACCATTACACATAGGCTATAAAATCTCTGTCTGAAAGTTTGGTTGAAAAAGTATTTCAAATGTGTACACAATATGTAGTAGCGGTCTGTGCCCTACCTCCCCGCTTATGAAGCGTGCCTTCGCTTCTTTACTGCGAAAGCTAAAAGCTCAAGGAGCCTTTCACCTCACTTTAATGGCTTCAAAAAAGATGGTATATTGGCTTTCACGGCTATGGAATTAACCTCAAGATTTTTTCTTGATTTATTGCCGTGTCCCATGCGGGATTTCGCCTAGGAAGACCATGATAGACTCATCAGCGGGCTCTTGGTGTCCGCTCCCGGCCCCCCACAGGAGTAGAAAACTGTGCACTACCTCCTAATAAGTTTGCCTTTGAAGCTTTAACATTAACGTACGTTTATATATTATAGCTTTCATCAAATTATCCACAGAAAGATCATAGACAAATGCATACAACTAGGATTAGTTTTTTCTTAAGTTTTCCATTTTTTACATGTCTCTATTTATTTAACTGAATTATAAATGTATGTGATGCTTTATTAGCACACGGACGGTTACCTAACAATGAAGATTGTATTGTTGGTTAATGTGCACTGCCCTGTTTTTAAGATTGAAAACATTCATTTTGGTTCCGTCTGGATATACTAATTACGTTTTTAATGGGCTGGGGTTCCGTCTGAATCAATACTTTTATTGAGAATGATCACTTATGTGGTCATTAGAAATGGTACATGTTTCGAGGACTAATAGACATTTTTGTCCCCTTCATCGGCCAATATTAAGCAATCAATCAATCAATGTCTAAAGGCAATGCCTTGTCGATTCAACCATTGTCTTCTGTCTTCAGCTTGCCTTTTCATCTCACAATAGGAACCACATCTTACGTTTTGTATCAATGCTTGAAGGAATTGCTTCCTAGGTCGACCTCGTCCCTTCTTTCCTAAGACCTTTCCTTCTAGTAGATTGGTTAGAAAGGTATTATGATGCACGGTGTGTCCAATGAATTTAGCTGTTCTTCTATGTACTGTTACCATCAGCTGTTTCCTTCCCTGGATTTCTCGCAGTATACTTTCGTTTGTTCTTTTTTCAGTCCAACTGACCTTTAGCATTCGCCTCCAGACCCACATCTCAAACGCTTCAAGCCGTTTCCTATCCTGTTCTCGAATTGTCCAAGATTCGCATCCATATAAGAGTACGCTCCACACAAATGACATCACAAAATTTTTCCTAATCTCAATATCTAGATGTATATTGGTCAGAAGAGTTCTTTTGTTGCTGAATGCTTGTTTGGCAAGCGCTATTCTTCTTCTTATCTCTTTGCTGCAGCGGTTATCATTTGTGATTAAACTTCCGAGGTATGGGAAACTGGTGACTTGTTCCACTACTTTGTTAGCAAGCCTGATGTTGGTGTGATTTCGCTCAGGATGTTTACTTACAACTAAATTATCCACTAAATGAGAAAATTATTTGATTAGCGTAGCACTAAAATGTCAATAGCCACGGAACGTAATATGGTGTACCATGTAGATAGATAGGGTAATTGAAATGATTAAGGCACAATACACGATAAAACACTTTTAACTGGGTCAGTTCTAGATGTCAGGTCGATAGCAACTGAATTCAATTTTTGGCATTTGAATTTATTACTGCATTTCTAATAAACCTCTTCATTTCTAACAATGAAAACATGTATACCTTACACCTCTATGAGTTTCCACTACTAAAGCCAAGGCAGTGGATTTCTCTGCCTCAGCACCAATTACAAGAGATGACCTTTGTATAGCCTCCTTAGCACGGATTAAAATGCTAGTTATCGCAAAAATGATTGATATGACCGCTTTCTCATCCAGCTCAACATGGAGACTAACTCAGGCTTGTTACCAGCTGACATGCTTCTAGAAATGTCTTCTTTCTCTTCCAGCTCAACTTGGAGACTAACTCAGGCTTGCTGCCAGCTGACGTGCTTCTAGAAATGTCTTCTTTCTCTTCCAGCTCAACTTGGAGACTAACTCAGGCTTGCTGCCAGCTGACGTGCTTCTAGAAATGTCTTCTTTCTCTTCCAGCTCAACTTGGAGACTAACTCAGGCTTGCTACCAGCTGGCATGCTTCTAGAAATGTCTTCTTTCTCTTCCAGCTCAACTTGGAGACTAACTCAGGCTTGCTGCCAGCTGACGTGCTTCTAGAAATGTCTTCTTTCTCTTCCAGCTCAACTTGGAGACTAACTCAGGCTTGCTACCAGCTGGCATGCTTCTAGAAATGTCTTCTTTCTCTTCCAGCTCAACTTGGAGACTAACTCAGGCTTCCTACCAGCTGGCATGCTTCTAGAAATGTCTTCATTCTCTTCCAGCTCAACTTGGAGACTAACTCAGGCTTGCTGCCAGCTGACGTGCTTCTAGAAATGTCTTCTTTCTCTTCCAGCTCAACTTGGAGACTAACTCAGGCTTCCTACCAGCTGGCATGCTTCTAGAAATGTCTTCATTCTCTTCCAGCTCAACTTGGAGACCAACTCAGGCTTGCTGCCAGCTGACGTGCTTCTAGAAATGTCTTCTTTCTCTTCCAGCTCAACTTGGAGACTAACTCAGGCTTGCTACCAGCTGGCATGCTTCTAGAAATGTCTTCATTCTCTTCCAGCTCAAGATGGAGACCAACGCAGGCTTACTACCAGCTGACGTGCTTCTAGAAATGTCTTCTTTCTCTTCCAGCTCAACTTGGAGACTAACTCAGGCTTACTACCAGCTGACATGCTTCTAGAAATGTCTTCTTTCTCTTCCAGCTCAACTTGGAGACTAACTCAGGCTTGCTACCAGCTGACATGCTTCTAGAAATGTCTTCTTTCTCTTCCAGCTCAACTTGGAGACTAACTCAGGCTTACTACCAGCTGACGTGCTTCTAGAAATGTCTTCTTTCTCTTCCAGCTCAACTTGGAGACTAACTCAGGCTTGCTGCCAGCTGACGTGCTTCTAGAAATGTCTTCTTTCTCTTCCAGCTCAACTTGGAGACTAACTCAGGCTTGCTACCAGCTGGCATGCTTCTAGAAATGTCTTCATTCTCTTCCAGCTCAAGATGGAGACCAACGCAGGCTTACTACCAGCTGACGTGCTTCTAGAAATGTCTTCTTTCTCTTCCAGCTCAACTTGGAGACTAACTCAGGCTTGCTACCAGCTGACGTGCTTCTAGAGATGTCCTCTTTCTCTTCCAGCTCAACTTGGAGACTAACTCAGGCTTGCTACCAGCTGACGTGCTTCTAGAAATGTCTTCTTTCTCTTCCAGCTCAACATGGAGACTAACTCAGGCTTGCTACCAGCTGACGTGCTTCTAGAGATGTCCTCTTTCTCTTCCAGCTCAACTTGGAGACTAACTCAGGCTTGCTAACAGCTGACGTGCTTCTAGAGATGTCCTCTTTCTCTTCCAGCTCAACTTGGAGACTAACTCAGGCTTGCTGCCAGCTGACGTGCTTCTAGAAATGTCCTCTTTCTCTTCCAGCTCAAGATGGAGACTAACTCAGGCTTGCTGCCAGCTGACGTGCTTCTAGAGATGTCCTCTTTCTCTTCCAGCTCAAGATGGAGACTAACTCAGTCTTGCTACCAGCTGGCATGCTTCTAGAAATGTCTTCTTTCTCTTCCAGCTCAACTTGGAGACTAACTCAGGCTTCCTACCAGCTGGCATGCTTCTAGAAATGTCTTCATTCTCTTCCAGCTCAACTTGGAGACTAACTCAGGCTTACTACCAGCTGACGTGCTTCTAGAAATGTCTTCTTTCTCTTCCAGCTCAACTTGGAGACGAACTCAGGCTTACTACCAGCTGACGTGCTTCTAGAAATGTCTTCTTTCTCTTCCAGCTCAACTTGGAGACTAACTCAGGCTTGCTGCCAGCTGACGTGCTTCTAGAAATGTCTTCATTCTCTTCCAGCTCAACTTGGAGACTAACTCAGGCTTGCTGCCAGCTGACGTGCTTCTAGAAATGTCTTCTTTCTCTTCCAGCTCAACTTGGAGACTAACTCAGGCTTGCTGCCAGCTGACGTGCTTCTAGAAATGTCTTCTTTCTCTTCCAGCTCAACTTGGAGACTAACTCAGGCTTACTACCAGCTGACGTGCTTCTAGAAATGTCTTCTTTCTCTTCCAGCTCAACTTGGAGACTAACTCAGGCTTACTACCAGCTGACATGCTTCTAGAAATGTCTTCTTTCTCATCCAGCTCAACATGGAGACTAACTCAGGCTTACTACCAGCTGATGTGCTTCTAGAAATGTCTTCTTTCTCTTCCAGCTCAACATGGAGACTAACTCAGGCTTACTACCAGCTGACATGCTTCTAGAAATGTCTTCTTTCTCATCCAGCTCAACTTGGAGACTAACTCAGGCTTGCTACCAGCTGACGTGCTTCTAGAAATGTCCTCTTTCTCTTCCAGCTCAACTTGGAGACTAACTCAGGCTTGCTACCAGCTGATGTGCTTCTAGAAATGTCTTCTTTCTCTTCCAGCTCAACTTGGAGACTAACTCAGGCTTGCTACCAGCTGACGTGCTTCTAGAAATGTCTTCATTCTCTTCCAGCTCAACTTGGAGACTAACACAGTCTTGCTACCAGCTGGCATGCTTCTAGAAATGTCTTCTTTCTCTTCCAGCTCAACATGGAGACTAACTCAGGCTTGCTACCAGCTGGCATGCTTCTAGAAATGTCTTCATTCTCTTCCAGCTCAACTTGGAGACTAACACAGTCTTGCTACCAGCTGGCATGCTTCTAGAAATGTCTTCTTTCTCTTCCAGCTCAACATGGAGACTAACTCAGGCTTACTACCAGCTGACGTGCTTCTAGAAATGTCTTCTTTCTCTTCCAGCTCAACTTGGAGACTAACTCAGGCTTGCTACCAGCTGGCATGCTTCTAGAAATGTCTTCTTTCTCTTCCAGTTCAACATGGAGACTAACTCAGGCTTGCTACCAGCTGGCATGCTTCTAGAAATGTCTTCTTTCTCTTCCAGCTCAACATGGAGACTAACACAGTCTTGCTACCAGCTGGCATGCTTCTAGAAATGTCTTCTTTCTCTTCCAACTCAACTTGGAGACTAACTCAGGCTTGCTACCAGCTGGCATGCTTCTAGAAATGTCTTCATTCTCTTCCAGCTCAACTTGGAGACTAACTCAGGCTTGCTACCAGCTGGCATGCTTCTAGAAATGTCTTCATTCTCTTCCAGCTCAACTTGGAGACTAACTCAGGCTTACTACCAGCTGGCATGCTTCTAGAAATGTCTTCTTTCTCTTCCAGCTCAACTTGGAGACCAACTCAGGCTTGCTACCAGCTGGCATGCTTCTAGAAATGTCTTCATTCTCTTCCAGCTCAACTTGGAGACTAACTCAGGCTTGCTACCAGCTGGCATGCTTCTAGAAATGTCTTCATTCTCTTCCAGCTCAACTTGGAGACTAACTCAGGCTTGCTACCAGCTGGCATGCTTCTAGAAATGTCTTCTTTCTCTTCCAGCTCAACTTGGAGACCAACTCAGGCTTGCTACCAGCTGACGTGCTTCTAGAAATGTCTTCTTTCTCTTCCAGCTCAACTTGGAGACTAACTCAGGCTTACTACCAGCTGACGTGCTTCTAGAAATCTTCTCCTACTTGTCGTACCGTGATTTGGTGAAAGTTCAATATGTCTGCCGTTGGTGGCAGCAGGTGTCTCGAGACAGTAAACTTTGGCGAGGCATCGTGTACCAGCCAGAATGGAGGGACAGCAGTGAGGATATAATAAACAACCTGAAGGTCTCCCCAATGTTGCAGGCCCTGAACCTGAGGCGCGTCCGACGCTCCACAGTCTGCCGAGAACTATTAGAAGAACTAGTTAGGACCTGTCCCAGTTTAGAACAGCTCACTATCCAGTGGGATTGTTTACGTTACAATATACATATCCCAATCAAGAAGATCAAGAATCTACTTCTCGACGTTGTGGGTTGCGAGGTTCTAAATACTGAATTATTGCACAAACACTTTCCTAATTTAGAACACCTAGACAGCAATTTCATTCTAATTGAGGAGAATGACCTTGTGTCCTATTGGAAAATCAGAGGACGATCTATGCACACTGTAGGTGTTCGATGTGAAACACAAGAATTTCGCTGTGTCTTGCCCCATCTATCACAATGCAGAAACTTGAAAACCTTGACCTTGTGTTGGCCGTGTGATAAAAT
Organism: Meconema thalassinum; assembly: GCA_946902985.2. Classification (NCBI taxonomy): domain Eukaryota; kingdom Metazoa; phylum Arthropoda; class Insecta; order Orthoptera; family Tettigoniidae; genus Meconema; species Meconema thalassinum. The sequence continues at coordinate 275,283,946 of OX336396.1, forward strand.
CAGCAGCTTTACTACTGAAAAATTAAAACATTTGAAACAGGTTTCATCTCTCACTGTCAGTGAGTGTTCCTATCAGATTGATGTTTTGTCTCTCTTTAAGTTCTTTCCAAATTTAGTCGAACTACAACTACACCATTGTCGATTGTACGACGAGGAGACGTTGCGTGTAGTTGGCGAAAACTGTCCCCAAGTAAGGAAATTAACCTTGTCAACCTCAGGACATTATTTAGAAAAATGCTGGTTGAAGCATCTACCTTGTTTTAAAAAGCTGACCAATCTGCGCTTGATTGGCATCTGTTGCGTCACAGATCAATCTGTGTCTTATATTCTTGATTTGCCAGTGTTGACTCACCTGGAAGTACACCAGTGTCTCAGAATGACAGGAGAAAGCTTGCGAATTTTATGCGGCATTGCGCAGCTCATGGTCTTAAAGTTTGATCTTAATTTCGGAGGTTTACGGACAGAACTCCTTGCCAAACACGTCAGGAACCCAGACCTTCACATTATGCTCTACAATTGTATAAACCTTGAAATTCTGGAAACGCTTAGGAAGCAGCATCTTAGAGTGTCTTTAATGAATGATTTCTCGTTGCGGAATTGAGAAGTGTGTCAACCAAGATTGCTATAAACATAAAAACTTGTGCTTGTTTCGGACAACACTTCATACATAAAAATAAATATTGTAGAAATTGACTTAACTATTCCTACACAAATTGGTCACATTCAAAACAGTTTTTCTCTCTCTCATCCGCCGCAAAGGGTCCGTTGCATTGCATATCTCCTCCAATTCAGTCTGTCTTTGGCATCCTTATGGGAAGCAATGAGAGCAAAAGCAGTGAACAAGGAGACAGTGGCAAGAGTGAAAGCAATGTACGAGGGAAGCAAAAGCTGTGTAAAGGTGGGAAGAGAGAGAACGGAATGGTTTCAACTGGAGAGTGGTCTGAAACAGGGAAGTGCCCTCTCACCCCTGTTATTTATAGTGGTGATGGATGAAATCATACGAAAAGTGGTAAATAGCATTGGGGAAAGGAAAATGAAGGCAATGTTGTTTGCTGATGACCTTCTGGTATGGGGAGAGGATGAGGAAGAAGTACAAGAGCAATTAGATGAGTGGGAGAAGGTAGTGTTATCCTATGGGATGAAGTTCTCAGCACAAAAGAGTGAAGTGGTCATCACAACGAGGAAGAAGAACAGACTGGATATGGGCATAACACTTGGAGGACAGCAGTTGCCGAAAGTAGAATGCTTCAAGTATTTGGGAAGCATAATTGAAGAAAAGGGAGGCAATAGGATGGAAATAAATGAGCGGGGAAGGTGCGCAGATGGATTTTTCAAGAGTGTTAGGGGGATGATATGGAATAAAGATGTACCACAAAAATGTAAAGGAATCATCTACAAAACCTACTTTGTGCCAATTTTGACATATGGTTCAGAAACATGGGTGATGAAGGAAAGGGACAAGAATAAAATACGAGCAGTGGAGATGAAGTTCCAGAGGAGTAGGGTAGGAGTGACAAGAATGGACAGAGTAAGGAATGAGAGAGTCAGGGAGATGGTAAGAGAGGAACCATTGCAAAATAAAATAGAGCGATCTAGGCTACAATGGTATGGACATGTGAGGAGGATGCAAGAGGAGAGGATACCGAAGAAGACGTTTGGAATGGAAATGACGGGAAGGAGGCCAAGGGGAAGACCAAGGGACAGATGGACGAAAGGAGTTAAGAAGAGTGTGGAGGAAAGAGGAGTGTGCTGGGACACAGTAAATGACGAGAGATGGTGGATGGACAGGAAACGATGGAGAGGCTTATGTTCCAAGCAGACCCGACCAGCGGTTGGAAACTGCTCAAGATGATGATGATGATGTTTTAAGTCAACATCGACGTTGGTCCACTTGTTGCTGGACTTCCACTTGGCCACATTCCATCAGAGCATCTTCATCTCCATTGTATGTAGAATCTGCTCATGGGCTTTTTTTTCATCATTGGATATTATTCTGCCCCATACATTGCCGATGAGAATACCGTGGTCCGGTTGCCTTTAGATGTGGTGGATTTTTGTTATCAGATATATCTCCTGAAAATTGTCTCCACTTCTACGAAGCTACGGTACCCCCACTCTGAGTATCAGAAGTAACATCGCAGCATGAGGTGATAATGAACCCTAGGCTTAAAAGGCATGGACTTGATTATTGATCCTGATGGTACGGCAGGTTTGTGGGCCACCTTATAGGTATTGTATAGGTATATTCTGGATGTTGAGTCGCGGAATTTTCAGCCAGTCTTTCATTTGAAGCTTGCGTCTAGTGTTGGAGCTCAAGGCGTAGTGTTTGGGCAAGTAGCACATCGTTCCCGTGAAGGAGGGTCCAGGGTTACGATCCTGTATGTCAGCTGTTGCTATATCCATGCAGGGGATGAATTATAATGGTGGTATGGCAAAACCCTGATGTACATCCACAGTGATATCAAAAGGCGAAGAGTTTTCGGCTGGACTCCTGACTACCCAAGTGGTATTGAGATACTCACCTTCCCTCTATGTGCGTTCCCATCATTCTGCGTGTTGCATGGTTTGCATCAATGGTGCTGCAACCCTTAACAAATCCACACTGTTTAGATATCACGGCAACCACATGTGTTCAAGCACACACTCTATTATCTTGAGCAAATGAAAGAGGAGTCGAAAACGGCGATAATATTGCGCTGTCGCTCACGTCTTTTAACCTTTCCATATTGGTACTGTCATGCTAGTTGTCGATGCTTGGGGAAGTTTATTCTCGCTGGAATGGTTGAAGTATCTACAAGGAATTTTGAAGCAGGCTTTCGAGCATTTTTCAGATATCATGAGGTGTGTCATCTGGGCCAGTTGCTTTTCCATTCGCCGTCATACAGCATACGGTCATTACTTCCTTAACTGCAATTAAGGTCACAGTTCTAAAGGAGGGATCAAGACATGTAAGTGGTGGCTGTGTTAAGCCTTTGTTGCTGATATCAGCAAAGTAGTCTGACCATCGTTGGAGGATAGCCGGTTGATCTTGTAGTACTGTGTTGTCAGCTCCCTTGATATGCATGACATGTCCGATATCTTCAGCTGGACAGTGATGGGACTTGGCAAGTCAATTTTTGTTTTCTCATGATGGGGTATTGAGCTGGTCGTACAGATCCTGGTAAGAACAGTCTTTTTCTGCAGCCACTACTATTTCTGCTGCTAATTTCAGCTCGCAACATCCCAAAAGGTCGGAATCAAAGCGTAAGTTCGGTCATGAATTGTATGCTAGGCATGGTTGATCCCATGTTGACCATTGCTGATTCGTGTATCGGTGTCACAGCATATTTCCACATGCCTTCTACTGAGTGATTGGATTTAACTGAGAAGTTGGCCGAGGCTGTCTTCAAGTCGTTTCGTCATTCATTCACGATATTAACTGCTTAATTTTCTCGCATCCAGTATTAGGTGTTTTCAGTTGCCAGACATTTGTCCGAATATGAAGGCCAAGGATGTGACGTTTGGGGGCGATACTGTCCTATGAAGCCACAGTAACGTCAGATCTTGCTGTCGAACCATACAGTAATCAATCTGAGTGGCATGAAGGGTTGCTTGCTAGTCACAACCAGGGCATCAGCCTAATGCGTTACGTCGTTTCGAACACCAAGTCTATGTCCTCCATAGTAACGTCAAGGTTTATTATCGTATTGGAAGCCATTTTTATGTGTTGCCTTGGTGATCGAGATCACATGTTTTTCAGTCGGTCAACCCGATTGTACCCTATTGTAACGGGTGTTTGCTTCATCCTCAAAAGAATTGTACATGGGATTAATAAGTACACCTGGATGACCAGTTTCTATCGTCGTAAGATCCCTAACACTTAGCCTATTAAATCTATGTCTACAAGATGGGTCATGGTATTTACAATATTTACACCTATTTAGTTGCAGTATTAATCTAAGGCAACTGGTCAAGATTTGCTAAGTGTGATTTTCTTGTTAAGATTTTGACAGTGGTTATTGACCTTCATATTTGCTTGCTCAGCGTGATTTTGTCATTGTTTTTAAATGGTCAGGTTGGAGTGGATTGTGAACAGAGTGGTGTGGTGCTGTCCCGTGTTACTCCTCTCACCAACTGAACTGGCAAGGTTATCACATCCTACCGAAGGTCAATCACCAATCTTAACCAAACATCACATATAAATAACAAATCTTGACTATTGCGCTAGGCTCATAACTATTAGAGCAAAATAAGTGTATACAGTGTGTCACAAAAATTCGTCGACAAACCAGAAAGCCATAAGTGTCCTGCCTCAAGTTGCTTCGGATGCCAGAACCTCTGGTTTTAGTCTGTCGAGGTAATGTTTCGACATCCTGTATATTGTAAATGCCATCACCCAAACTTGCAGACATATATTTAATAGCCTAAGTGTAAAGGAGCCATGATGATCACTTGATGATTGAATCTCGATTCATTAATATCATGTTAATATTTTTTCATGATTAAGGAAACACCATTACAATAGGGTGCATATCGTGTTGACCGACTGAAAAACATAACATTTCGATCCCTTCAAGGAGAATAGTTAGTTATTGAGGTTTTAAGGGGTAGAACGTTCGGTTGGATTTCTTGTAGATAAGAATCAAGGCAGTACCTTATCCTCGGGGCATCCAGTTTGATGTCCGTAGCAAGATACAATGTGGGCAGTCAGTCCGACGCTATGTTGACACTCGTGTACTTGTGCCATGATAGTTGAGTTTGTAACGTTCTGTAATTTCTATCGCCTTTGATCCCCTCCACTTGGTGTCCTTTCTATACACGACTCTTCTAACATTTCTGCTATCTCAAGATTGTCGGCCAGTCAACTTTCCAATATTGAGAGTAGAAAATCATAGTCGTATTTCTGTTTGTTGTTGGACTAACTTCCATAACTTGCCCAGTCCACCGGGAGATAACCCTCGCACATTTCTCACGTCACCAGCACACAAGTATTAGCCTTTATTTCGTTGTAAATTTCAACTTTCATTACAGGTATATTACACAGAACGAGCATTAATATTCATCAACCAAGCATATCATTTTCCAGTGTATGGCTCAATATAAAAACAGAACATGCCTTATCAGTAGAGTTTATGGATTTTAGCATTAAAAATGTCTCATTTAGGATTTTGTATGCTTTTTACAATTAGCTTTTTCTAGCAAATTTAGTGTGGCGTTACATTTAGCAATTAACTCAAGACTAAAGTATTGTAGTTCAATAATATAAAATTGCTCACCATATTTATTTATTTAATCACTTATTTACATAGCCAGAGTTCATGTTAGGGACAATCAAGTAGCATAGATACTTAATATTTGCAACAAAGAAATATTGTGTTTAAGTTAATGGCTCAATAGATTGATAGTGACTAACTTTAAACAAGTAATTGGTAGAATTTATTGTTTTGCTACATATTGAACACTTTGCTTAATAGGAAGTCTCTTGCTTTCCTCTTAAATATTTTCATAGACAACCTTTCCTTTATGCCTAATGGTGGCGAGTTATATCCTTATTATAGAGGACATAATTCCTTTATTTTCAAATTTAATGGATTGAGAATGGCTCCTCATGTTGCATAATGAATATCATTTGCATGGGTAAAATGGATGTGTGTATGCATCAATTTTTTTCTAATTTGTATACAAATACTGGTAACTATTTGTATTTGAAATGCCATAATTTTAGTTTTTGTGTATAATTGATTTGAGGGTGTGAGCCAAGAATATCCAAAGATTGATTTTATTGCACATTTCTGGATTATCTCAAGATCTTTTATCAGCCCCCCCCCCCATGCAATTCATGTACATTCGAAGTAAATGTATCAGAGCAAAGTATATATTTTTCAATTGTTGGCTAGTAACACAGCTATATCTTAATCTGAAAATATTACCAATTATAGGGCTGATTTTATGTTTTACATTTTCTACATGACTTTCCCAAGTTAGTGTGTTATCTAGTGTGATACCTAGGTATTATTTATTTATTTTATTTATTTACATATGTTACGCCCTCATTGGAGCACTTAACCAAAACAAGTATATACATATCTCAAAAACAATATTAAAGATTCAGCTTCTTCTTTTCCCAAAACATTTTCATTCTAGTCGACCTTGCCGCTCTCTCTGCATCGCTTATGGTGTAAGTATTAGTGTATGTATTCGTTACAAAATGTAATAGAAAACTAATAAAAACACGCAATTCGTACACAAAGATATTCAGTTTAATTTTGATTTTGGTTCCCGACCTTGAAAGACATCTCTTCTGCTGAACCACTGGGCACCCAAAGGAAATCATATTTTAGCTAACGAATAAATAATTCAGCAATTAAAATGTTCTTGCAAGGGTATGCACCAATGTTTCATTTAAAACGTAATTCTTTATTTTGTAGAAAATCAACATTATCGTTTATATTTCGCAAAAGGTGAACATTTTTTTCACATTTTGTATTTCTACCAAAAATGAAACACCATACCAATAAAATCCCCTTGTCCAGGTCGTGAAACATGAAGATCTATTACATGGTGAGTTGTGGACAAATTTTGCATCTATCGTGAACCACAAACTTTACTTATCATACTTAAAGTTAATAATATATTTTTATTTTTAACAATCAACTGAATGTTAGTAATTTTTGAGTTATCAGACTATTCCACATTTTATCCTAAAATTGAATACGGTAATACTAAGCTACATATCAAAGTGACACCGAGCACTAATTCATAACACTCGCTGGACACACTTTAATATATTACCATTGGTGGGTGGTACTGTCCCCGATAATCCGGATAGTAGGCTGTCAGAAATCCGCCCCCACAATCGTATTGCCAGTAATCGATTGCACCGGCACAGCTACATCAATGAAAATGGCACTGACAGATACTACCGAGATTAGAGCACAGTAGTTAACCTGAAATTATTGTGGAACACACCAAAATATATGGGGGTTCATACTTACCTTTTACTTACCTATTCAATTTAATCTCGGGTCTGGGTTTTCAACTGGATCACTTAATAGTATGCCCTCACAATAACCTCCACCACGATATTTAAAATGAACCAAGTCGAAGACCAGAAAATATAAACTGCACAATAATTTATTTCACATAAAGAAAAAAAAAATTTTTTTAACAAAATTTAACAACAAAATAGTTATGGCTGTCTGAAGCCATTGTCAATGCAACCATGTCCTCCTGTAGGACTGTATACTTCACATACAAAAATTCAGCTTTCTCTAGCTCAAAAGAACGTAATAATAACAACAATGCACATTGGAATGGATAAGGGAGCTGGGACGATACATATAGCATTTGCTTCCTTGTTCATGAACTTCATAATTTAGTTCATTGACACACATTTATTAATAACCGCCAGGCCGCTAAGTAGATGACCTTGACCTCCACCATTCAGTTATCTGGCCACCTGCAATACACCCTAAGCAGTGTTGCATGCTTGCTTCGTCAAATGGACGCAGCTGCCTAACCAGTGTCACCATATGCTGGCCAACGCAGAGTCTAGCTCTCATTCAAAACAATATAAATGCACACATCTCAACTCAAATATTATCACGCAAAATTTATACAAGTTCCGATCACATTGCAATGGATTACTCTGTTAATCTCTAATATTATTTAAATGTTTATTCCAATTATCGAACTAGCGTTGTTTAAATGTTAATAGCAAAACGCATAATGTTATATCATAGTGTTCAATAATTATTTATAACATTTAGATTGTTCGTAACTTAGTCAAACGACAATTTTAAAAAATTGTTACACGCCTCTATTAATCCCGTTTGTTTCAAATTATTATTATAGATATTTACATAGTTATTTACATTATTTATATTTTATTTATATTTGAAATACATTAACCACACGTTTATCCGGTTGATATTTTCTTAAATCGTGGTAATATAATCGACTGATGAAGGTTACTTATATTAAAATTTTAGATTCAGGTTTAATAAGATTTAATAATTATTATTTGTGACGGTAACCTCCATTCAAAATCTATAATTCAATCAATTTATCACTCTTGTTAATTTTAACAGTAACTTCACATGAATAATTTTCAATGGACCTAAACAATACAACTCAGCGGAAACATACCTCGCACAAACGCACAAAATTGGCCCATAATTCATCATATATCTCATTATATATGGCATCAAAATCTTGCACAATACACACCAAAAAAAACTCTACTTATAAATTCATCATCATCATCAATATTATTGTGGGAACCTCCTTCACTTATTAAAGGGCATTATTCATCAGCGACTTTTACACGTCCACTGAACTAACGATTATACATCCATAGTTCCTCTTTAAAAATTCTTATATTCATCAATTGCATCGAAAACTGTTATTATATTTAACCTTCGTGGGTTTCATTCATGAAGCGATATGAAGTAAAAATTTGCCAGTCACAAATAAATTTAATAGCAAATACGATTAGACACGCCTCCCTGGTCTATCAAAATGAATTAATCTCATCATAATTATCGCAGTATAAAAATACTATATTCAAGCAAAATTCATTTAACTGCTGAAATAGTCTAATAGAATGCAAATAGACCAGAAAATGCAAACATTATTGTTTCAATCAAGAATTGAGAAAATCTCCTATCAAATGTTCATTACTATAGTGTATTGAATAAATCGTATTCAAAGTTCATATTTCATAAAATTGTCTATAATGCACTGGTATTTCAGAATTGACTAAAAATGTCTGTGTTTCAATCATGTTCATAAAAATGACTAGTATTTCCAAGATCGTCGATAAAGTAGTAGATTTTAACACTCTAAAATCTTTTAATCATTCTTCTTTCTTGAGGATGACAGAAAATTGGTCAAAGTAATTTACTGGAAAGAATTACTTTAATAAAACGACACGCTGTCTGAATTCAAACTTGCCATAGAAAATCGTTAACTTTACAGTCAAATCGTGACTACAAGAAAAATTCAAATTCTCGAAAGAATATTTAACTTCAATATAAACTGGTCCAAAATGTTTAAATATGCAAATGACATAATAATGTCTCAATAAATCGAAGAAAATGGCATAAAGCTGTAAAGTGTACAGAGTACAGAAACATCTAGCAAAAGAATATGGGGCAAACAAATATATGACTGAAAATATGGGAAAGATAGTTGCTCAGATCTCACTAAAATGGCTCAAATAAATCAAGAAACGTTCACGGCTACCTTATCTGTTGGATTGAAGTTCTAGAAGAAAATATCAAAGAAGACTGCTGCTGGTTCCAATTCACCACAGGATAGATGTGCACCGACCTGGAACCTGCGCCCTCGGAGAATAGAACAGCTTCCTCCTCCGGAAATCGCACTGCTCCGTGTAGACGATAGACATCCTTCTGGCAAAACTCTTCTTTGTGTGCTGGGAAAAACCCTTGCCCCTCTTGAAAGTTCCCTGAAGTTCTTGTAGAAATCAGCCATGAAGTTCATTGCAAATATTTCCGCAGAAATGTTCATAATTGTGGAGTATGAATTTATTTCCACTGCCATTTGATGTAATTCAGCGATGGATTACGATGCATGAGTGTAGCTGAATGTTCACTACATGCTCGTCTTTGTAGAATGACGATTATCGAAGCTCCATGTTGCCACTTCACACTACCGATGTATGTCCCAATTGCATTAAAGTTTTAGTCTTCCATCTCCACTTCCGTTATAATGTTAGTCGAAAGTACTGCCAGATTGTATAGTTCCATTGTAGAATGTAGCGTTGTATCACCAGATGTAATCTTCAGTATCACGGTTGCAATACACGTGTCTGCCGTAGCGTAGAATGTGGTATTAAAAGTGCTTCTCAGGATTCGAGAAAAACACTTTTCTCTGCAGTCTTTAAATGCGAATATCTTCTGAAGTATTATCATGAAAATGTTCAACTTTCGCACATGCCTCAATATTGTAATGCACTATTGAATTAGTATAAATGCAGTAGCTAATTCTTGATAGATAAACTTGTAGAATCGTTTGTGCGTGCTCTCCAACTTCACCTAGTTTTAGTAACAGTAAAATTGCACTGCTGGATACCCAATACTGTTCGATGCTGTGGGCTCTGCCACGCTTGCTTATGACGATATGCTTGTTCTATCAGAACACCAAGTCAGAATAAAACCACGAAGTCAGAAAAAATCATTTCTGCTGTGCAAGGCCTTTTATCAACTTTGAAGGGGCGTATCCATCCCTACCATAGCTTCTTCTTCTTCCATCATTACTCGAAGCTCCAACTTCGGCTATTCTTGACGGATTTTCAGATTTCAAAAACATATAATTAATTTCTTCAAAATTCCAAATCAATGCCATAACTGAAAATAGTTTTCCACAATTCTGCATGCCAAAAGTTATTAAATATGGTAGTTTCAGTAATCTCCGTCTCCCTTCAAGCTATCATTCATTGGTTCGAGCCTCTCCTCCAATAGCGTAACTTCTTCCTCAGCACGATTACTTGCTTCCCTGCGACTGCGTCGTAAATCTAAGATCCTTCTCGAACAAAATCGTGACGTCAGCAAGCATCTAAGCTCAGCGAGCCTACTTGCTCGAGCGTTGCGTCATCCACGCCTACGTCATGAATATACACGTCACAACTATGACGGCCATAACTTTATTCACATATGCCAATACAGCCACCGTGGTCTCAGTATAATTCAATTTACGGGGGCAGTACAAATTTAAAAATCTTGCCTCTCTTAGATTAGAACATGTGGATAACCTTAAGGTTGGGACGTATATGTCATATACGTTCCCGTGATTGTATAAGTCATCTATTTTGTAATAATTTTCCAAATTATCATTGCACACATCAATTTCTAGGTCTATATATTGGCCCTGACCTTTTAACTCCAGACCAATGGTTTCATTTTTATATTTTGCTAATGTACTATAACTACCACTGATGTTAGTAAGTCTTATGTTCCACATAGCATATAGACTATCCATGGGATCATTACTCGTTAATTTCTTACATACTAAATTTCGATTTCAGGGTTCTCCATATTCGTTTTTACTTATAAAATAACTAATAGTTTCATTATCACTTGTAATAAGTAAAACTTGTTACCACATCTATAATAAGAATTACCTAAATGCGTAATGGTCAACTCAAAATCTTGTAATTGATTATCTAATTCAGGTTGAAGAGTTTCATTTGCCAACCTGAAATTAATTCCTATAACATTAAACATGAATAGGTGTAACAAAATGGTACCTCAACCGACGATTCGCTTCGTTTGCCGTCGAGTAGATGATATACCTCCTGCCAACATATAATATTGACCTCTCTAATCTGAGGTACGGCAGCATTTATCCCGCTCCGGGAGAGATGATTTTGTTCTGTTAATTCCCACCACCGCGCTGCCATGTGCACTGTACCGAAGCATATGTTCTCCACTAAATATGCCATTATGAACTTCACTCTTAATCCTGAGCTAGAGCCCGCCATATTTTTGCCCCCAGGAATTGCCTGTGGGTCTGAACCATCCCCCTACCCGCCAGCTGAGGATTAGCCCACTAGCTGTTAACATGCTCACCTGTGTGGTATTCAGAACACTTTTAACTGTGAAGAATTTATATATGAGTAGAATTTGTGGTTTTATATTCCATGACTTTTATTAGTGGCATTCAACTAGCGATAACATGTGGAATCATTCTTCGTTTGAAAATAAATGCACATTCTTAATATCCTTCAATTCTTTTTTTTATATATAAAATTGGGTATATAATCGTAAGAACTGCAAAATTATTTATCAGAAAAATATAGATTAAATAATGAATTTTAAGTGAATTTTCATCAGATTTGTGTTGAGCTTAAGTAGGACAGTGATATTGCTTGAAACATGCGCTATTTTATTAGTATACTGTGTTTAAGTATTGACAGACGGATTATTTATGCTAATATCGGCTATTGGTCATGTATATTATAACAATGGTCAGCGAAGGATGATGTACATGTTTTACGGCTTAAAGGAAAGCACATGATCTTCAGAGTACAGTATTCTTGTCATGGGAGCATTGTCTTCACCCCAACAGCAGGCTGTCCGGCTCGGAGCAACTGAGCCGTGTTTGAAGAGAGTTGCTGACATGTTGTAGTAGGGAGGTGAGTTGGAAGCCAAACGTTGCATTGCGATACGATGCAGACATTCCATCACGCGCAGTTCCAAATTGTACGTAAGGTAGGCCAAGTCTACTTGGATATATTTAGAGTTAAACCTACCTACATACTTTTTTCTTCTACATATACAGTATATTAAATATATGTCTCAAAGGGTATTTTGTCTTCCAAATGTCATGTTCCCTCTCAAGAAGCTATGTTAGGGTATGTTCTGCACTTCTTTTAACTAAGCGCAAATACACTGAAGAAAACACGAGTGTGACATTCTCCTCACATGAGCTAACCTAGTTGCAGTACAGTTTTCATCCACACTTAATACGTGGGCAGGCATTTGAGATTCTGACTGTCTCCAATTTATAATTGCCGAGCTGTCTGCCGAGACCCATTATGTCCAGTGTCTTCAACAATCATGCACTTAGGCTAGAAGTAAAATTGTACATATTTTGTGATGAGTGATGATAAATATTAATGTATTATTTGTACTCTGTTAGTCTGTAATGTACATAAGTACCCTACCCTGAGAATGTATAAGCGATCCGCGAGTGCATACAGTTTTCCATCCGTGACAAACTCCATACTTCCAAATCCACCGTAGGTATCTTATCCTGTGTTCGTTCTGAATTTAACCAAGGAGTAACCCAAAGAGGTTTCTTCCATAGAGTATCCATAGTTCCAAATCCACCATAAGTATCTGGTGTTCCTTCTGAATTTAACCGTGGAGTAAACCAAAGAGGTTTCTTCCATAGGGTATCCATAGTTCATAATCCACCACAGGTATCTGGTGTTCCTTCTGGATGAAACCATGGAGTAACTGGGTATCCATAGTACCTAACAGCGAGAAGCTTGTAGGTAATGACCGCAGAAATCTAATAGGCAATCCTAATTAATAACATTAACTGTAGAATCATACTGAATATAGAATATTATGTCACTGCTGATATTGTCGAGAATTAAAACAATGCACTATAGACTTTCCAGAAATTAGAAAATAATTCAGTATAATGTAGAAGTTAACATTTCTCTTGAACAACAGATATGATTTCTATGATTGTTCAAAATATAAGATTTGAAATCAGCGATGAGTTCCACTTGTAGTTTCTCAGCGTTCTGAAACGGACTCATTTGTTTTAATTGATATTATGCTAGCGCCATTGGCTGAAGTCTGGATAACATGGGTCCTGGTGGGATTGCACGAAGGGAACCACAATGCAAAGTGGCGGAGCGAATTGAAGCACGGTTGGGGAGACAATATGTAAGGTGCCAGGCCAATCTGTGAAAGTGGGGCTTCATCTCGGACGATGCTCTTTAGGACCTGAGTCCCTTCTGATCTGTTCTCAAATTTCTAGCAATGGACAATACCATCCCAGACGCAAACGTTCGACTGGACACGGAGAGTAAGTGTAGTGGGGGCATATAAAACACGCAGTTTATTAGCGTGCTGAAAGTAACTTTGCAAATTAGTTCACTTAAAACAGTCCTTTGGTTATAGTACCTGGAGGTCTGGAGACAACAAGAAGAAGACCACTGGTACAAAGACTGCTAAGAACCGCCAGAATGAAGCCATTTGCTCAGTGTTGCCTTGATCGGCCATAAATGTATGACATGGCACCGCCGACTTTACTTCCCCTCTGAAGGAAGGCATACTGAAGGGTATTAACGCTCTTAAAAAATCCGACAACTTCGACCGGGTTTGAACACGCGATCTTCGGCACAGCAGTTCATATGCTACGAACTAGGCCACAGAAGTCGCTTTAGCATGTACTAATTGAATATGACAATAATCAACTATGAATGAACATGTGTGTTTACTTTTTTTTTTTTTTTTTCAAATTTGCACCACATGTAAAACATGAATATGAACTCTCCCCGCTATGGATATTCATGTGTTTCTTCAAAAATCTATTTAATGCAAATGATGCACCGCACGTAGTGTGCAGGGCGTGTCAAACTTCTTGGACTCAACATCAGTTCCGACCTGAAATGGAACACTCGAACCGATGCAGTGAGGAACTAAACTTCCCACCACCTGGGTATGTTAAGCAGAAGTCAACGTGGTTGCCGCACCAAAGTGAAGAGGACCGCCTACCTGACCCTAGTACGACTACTACTAATTCACGCGTGTCCTTCATGGAACCCTGGTACCAAGGGAAATATCCTTAAGCTAGAACAGATACAAAATCGTGCCACTAAATTAATTCTTTCGAAAAATTCCGACTTCAGCTCCAAAATCTGACGCCTAAAATGTAGCCTTCCATCTATTGAGAATCTATGTACCCAAATTGATTTGTTATACCTGCGAAAAACTTTTAATAATACAGACTCATCTGTTATTTTAGACAAAATTTTCCTTGGTTACCGATTAGCTCAGAAGGGTCACTGAGTTACCCTGTACGCCCCACTACCCAGGACTGAGTTGTACAAACTGGGTTTTCGATTTGTGCATGGAACAGCCTACCGTGTTCCCTGAAGGCCAGAAACAATAATGCCGTACAGTTCAAGAGGAAGCTGCGGCATTATTTCTTCAACAAGTACCAAGGTTGTTCGTCATAAATGATGTCCCTATATTTGTGCTAGTGTTTCCCGTGAATCTCTATTTGCAATATCTGATCGCTTCTCTTGTTGTTCCTCAATTATCCTATGTAAATGTGCATTTAACATCCCCCTAATATATACTGTAAATAATATAATCTTTGCTCGATTCTCACTAATTGCCATCTTGTGTACATATTGTTTAGTCCCTTTTCGTGGGGGGACTGAACTAGGGGGTAAGTGTGAGAAGAGGGTGGTGTGTAAATAGGGGAAGTTTAAGGATCTATGGACGGGTGCTGGAGAGTGTGGTGATTAAAGGGTAAACTCTACGGACCAAGGATTATAATTAATGGATTCACCCTCGGGCGGAAGACAATACCTGGCAGCTAATTATGAACGAGCGAAGCTAGTGTCGCTGACGGTGCATCTGCATGAGCCGCGGGCACGCGCGCTCTTCTGAAGGACAAGGCCGCTTGAGTTGCAGGCAAACTGATAACGCTGGCACAGCGAAATGTGCCTAGGACAGTGTCTGGGGATGGGCGTGCAGGGAAGTCGGCAGTATAACTGGTTGTGGTCAATAATGATGATAATCAAGCGTTTATAAAGTTTACTAGTATAATGTAATGTTGTAAAGCGTTTCCCTCAACTGTAGGGATAGCTCAGACAAATAAGTGTACAAAGTGTTACAAGTAGAAGGTGTGGTAAATGGGATGGATGTATAATTATGTGTGGAAATACTGTGAGACACACTCACCTCGAGGTACGTCGGCGTCGAGATGGTCACGGTCGTGGAGTTTGGCAATAGATGTCCCCTCCTCTTATGGAGGTTTTATTTGCAAGTGCTGACCCTTGCGGAATTGTTGAATAGCTGTTTTAGTAAGCAGCTGGTGTGTTCATGTTGATGTGTGTGTGGTAAGCTTAGGCAAGAGCTGTTACTTAACTCTGCCGGCTTTGTGTAGTTAGAATTATGTTGTTGTTGGTTCCCTTGGTCGTTTAGGGTTCTGTATTAGACATGAGGGTGTAGGGGCTAGTCAGATAGTGTTGGTGTGAATTTTAGATGATTGTTGAAGTCTAGATTGTATGAATTCTTGGTGTATGTGCGTTTACCCCTTTAAGGGCGTTAGGCGCCCTATAGGGCCCTAACAAGACGTCCTCCCGGTTTAGTTCGCGGCCTCGTGAACTGGAGTTAGACGCAGGGGTGGCCTTCCTCTTCTTCTTCTTTTTCTCCTTCCTCTCCTTCCTTCTCCTGGGCTCCTCAGATCGTGTCGGCGTGGATGATGTATTAGTTGCGGTGGTGTATTTGTACCTCAGTGTCGTAGATTTGTGGTGTGCTCTCAGTTAGGGTAGGTTTTTAAGGGTTGGAACTTTTTTTTTACAAATAGATCATCTTTCATGGGGTTGCTTACAATAAATACAAAACTGGCAATCATAAGTCATAGGTAAATAGTCTGTCTGTTAGGTAGTCAGCCCGAAGGCTGGTTGGAGCCTCAAAAAGTACCGCCGTTACGTTATGTGAGTAGATACCCTCAAAAACCCAAGGCAGCGCTATATTGAGGCGTTCTAGGCAAGAAGAGGAGTGAGGTAGTTTGCCATTGCTTTCCTCACTGAGTCAGAACAGTAGTCCTAACTCTATGAGTAGATGCATTCACAGGCACTGACTGTGCCCTGAATGCCATTACTAAGCACCACCCATACCTCAGTAGCTTCCATATAATCACAGCCATGAGTGAGACTGAGACATCGGTGAAAAGCAACCTTTTACTCTAGCCTGTGCCAACTGACAAATGCAAATGTACTGTATTCATCAAGAGATGGCAAACAGGCCAAGGTAAATAGTATAAATCACAAATCTCAAAATATAAAATATAAATCATACCTGATAACCTGGTGCTGACGCAGGAAGGAAAAAAATCTTTAGGTATAAAATAGCACTTGCTGTGAAGATGAAAAAGTGCTCCCTGCGCGTCGCATGTAAAAATGTGAAATGTGTAACAATGTAATAGAGTGAAGGCTAAGGTGAAATAAATGTCTTAAGGTATAAGTTATGGGGGTTGTTAGAATATGTTTATTTTGTGGGATAAAACAGGACATTTTTACAATGTGTTCGTTAGGGAGAAATGAAAGGAAGAGACAATCATGTGTTTGAATGTGTGTAATGTGTACAGTTGTGGTATTATTAGCAGGTATCAAGGTATCAGTGGTCATATAATTCCATAAAACAAACAATGGGAGTATCGTGATCTGGCAATAATAATGGTGTACTCCTGGCAATAATAATAATAATATCCATAAACCTGGTACTGGCCCGAATTTATTTAAGGCCAATACCAAAGATCCCGTCTGGATATGAACTGGGACCCAGGAAAAATAAAAGAACGAATTAAAATCTTTTATTCCTCAAAATTCGTGAGACATGGAAAGAAAACCTGAGTTGAAAATAGTGCAATACCATGCATCATTAATAATTAAACAATTACGGAAGGAAAGAAGGAACGATTTAAATATGGTTGTATATTTATTATCTGAATGTAGGCAGGCCTACATTGTAAGAGTGCGTCACGCCACGAAGAGTGAGAGAAACGTCATGAAGGAGGAGAAGGGATCAAGGTTGAGGACACACTGAGGGAGGAGAAGTTGATGGAGTTACGTCATACCGCAAGACTGGAGGCAGAGCGAGAAACTTGCCGTACGCAGAGGGCAAGAGCGAGGAGCTCTTTCCAAATTCAAATCGCGACGAGACAAGACCGTGAGCGGAGAAACAAGTAGTTTTTCAGCATAGTGTTACGCTTTATGAAAGTGGAGAAGACGATTGTGGAGTACAGAAGGCTGTGACTTGCAGAGCAAGGAACATTCTAACGCTGACCAGCACAGCATATAGACCAGTGATCTTGAAACACAGCTTGACATTACAGTATTTCAAAAACGAAGCTATTATACATCGCATGCAGACAGATGCAAACGTTTCATTTCTACAGAAGAGCTTCATTCTTTCTACAAATTAACTCATACTTAGAAATTATACAGAATGCAGTTCGTGAATTGGCAACGGGGAAGTTATAAAAGTGTCATCATTAAAATGAGTATGACCACGTGCTAAGGTGCACATCATAAGGAAGTAGGAGCTACAAAAATGAAGAGTTGAATCCAGAATTCCACAACATGAAAGGCGGAGCGGAACATCTACGCGATGCGCAAAATTACAGAACAAATCCCTACGTCTTAACACGAGTTCATATACATCCAGTATACTCTCAAAGACTTTTATGAAACAAACGAATTTCAACCTTGAGAAGCGATGTCGGCGCAGTGAAGGGGTATCGTAAGAAAATCGAGACGAGCGAGGGAGTGCGGACGAGACATGCTGTTTCATGGCGAGGTCGCTAACCCGGTTATGTCACCGACCTTGTTCCACTGGGAGAGATGTCCAGCTGGCCCCGTCACAACCGGTCTGCATAGCTGTGGGCGATGCGCTCACACACACTTTTGGCTTGCCAGACGAGACATTGTACTTCTGAGACCGTCTTCAACTCAAGGTAGAGAAGAGATTGATTTATATTTGGTAGACATTTAACAGGGTAGCAAAACAAATCTAACTTAGGATGATACCATTTTCTCATTTACATTTAATATTAATTCATCTAGCTAAGTCCTGCCAATTAGTTACAAAATTTACGGCGGTGACGTCCGTAATATCAAACAATTACAATCAAAGCTATGTGACAAGCCTTTAAAAAAATATCTAAGACACTCTTACAAACTGGGTGCTAATCAGCACACAAAAGGTGACATAGAGGATTTGTACACTTTTACATCCATAAATCAATAAATACAAGACCTCAGTTTTATTCAAAGCCTACCTACACCTTGGTTTACTGTTTGTAAGCCATAGTCATTTAACGTGTGTAATTACGGTGACGACTGCGTAGTGAAGACTACGTCTAACATCGTATGGCCTGCGCTCCACCAGCTACGAACTAAAGGTTCGAGCAAGCCTCTGTCGCTACAAAAGTGTCAGCTGTCCTAAAGTCATTTCCTCCAGGAAATACTTTCATTAGCACGGCTATGTCAGCAGGTTCCAAATGCAAATGAACAAGGTTAAATAGAAAGGATTCGTTAGTTATATTTTGTTTATCAAAATTATGCGTTTTATTATTAAGATGTCGGTTTAAATTATCGTTGGTTTATGGCGATTAACAGCTGACTAGCTTGGCACGGAGCGTCTCTGAGAGATCATCTCTGCCAAAAGCCTCGACTCAAAAGTCGGAATACAATCAACGAGCAATAACAACTCGGACACACAATAACACAAGTTACCAGCGGCGCGCAGCTCGCGTTCAATAACTCTGGGACGGGCCTGGACACATCAGTTACCCTCCCTAAATATCTGGTCGACGGGAACAGTCCCGGACATGGTACACAAAATACCTTCACACATGAAAAACCCTCATCACGGGGCTAGCCTCCAACATAAAATAAGAATCCTGACATAACTGTACTCGTCGAAACAACGGTACACGCAAAAGGCGTTTAACTAACAAATGACAATCTAAAGAACATGTGAGCAGATACAGAAATGGACTCTGGGTTCCATGAGTTATCAATGCAATGAAAAATAAATGAATGCTACAAGCATTCTGTCCTGTGTTAATATAAGTCTGTCTCACTTAGAAGCAAGCGCTTTCACTCGTGCGCTGGGAAATATTCACAAACCTGTCTGAGTCACAGCAAGTTGCAGGCTCCCTGCACTATGAGACACAACACATTGACTGGGCCGGCAATTCAGGCAAGAAAATAACTATGAAACTGGCCTCATAATAATACCTTTACCATAGGTTATAAACATCAAAGAATGTGTGCATTAAGAGCACGCTATAAAGCTGAATACAAACATATAACTCTGTCTTTCATAGCAAAGACGTTTAAAAGATAGCAATGTCACTCATTGCTGGAGCTCTTTGCTCTCAAAGATAAAATACTTCATTAGTTTCTTGTATCAAACATTCAAATAATCACGTGTCATCACACTTGACACAAACAAAATAATATTATGGCGCAAACTCCACTCTGCTGGATTTGCTTATTGTTACTTTGGGAACTGGGTTCGATGCTAGGCTACAACGAAACATCCCTTTTACTTGCAAGGTCTACACTTGACCTGGATGGCTTCTGAGCACATCATGAATGAAATATAAATGCAGTTACAAAACTGGTAATTACAGTCGATCACTCAAATGACACGACCTCTCCAATGAAGTCAGGGGCGCAACATTGACTGTCTGCTATGAGTGCAGTTAAAGAACTATGATCATGGCATTAGTTCGCCGTAACAGGAGTCCTCTAAGACTCGAAAATCACACCAGATAGGGCTAAACAAAGCAGCCCTGAAATGACTACGGTCACGTTTAGCAATAGACAGGAATTGGTGTCCTATGACGTCCATCAGGTTGCACCAGGGTTGAACAAAATATCAAGCCCAAGGGTGGCTCACAATCACTGTGGATAATTAACATTAGTTATACTAATTACATTCCCTACCTATGAAATGGCTGTCACTAAGTTCGGCTGATTTACAATCTACACTAATCTAACTATACCACCAATGACTAGAACAAAGAAGGGTTGTACAAACTCACGATCTGAAGGAGCCCACACTTAGCTCTCTGTCCAATGACAAGGGTTGAACAAAAGCACCTCTGGCTTTCAGGATTGGCATCGTCCGTATCAGAACTTCCATCTTGGCTCTCCTAAAGACCAGGGTTCGGTCTGTCCCTGTAGTTGACATCGTGAATGGGTTGGACATGCCTAGGAAAGGCATCCTCGATTCCTTCCTTCTCGTTCGACGTTCTTGAAGTTCCACATCATGCTCGTTCCATCCGAGACATCTCCCTCATACCATAATGGTACTTAGCCCATCATCTCCGGCTCGAACATGGTGTTATATATGTCGAACACGTGGTCGGTAATGTTAGACATCATGTATTTCATTAGTACTTGAAAATTGCGGTGTGCTTTGTAGCTACCACAGGCGTTACACATATATTTAGCAACACAGCCTCTACACTTTGCAGATATCATTAATAAATGGCCATGCACTGATCTGCTGGTTCACACGTGCACAGATTCTACTTTTGCAAATCACGTGGCATCCGTGAAATAGGCGTCGATTCCTGGCGGATAAATCCACCGTAGCAATTTATATACGGAGTGGTTTTAAATATCACACTCGTTCAATGTAACTTTATCACAGTTATTGGTATATTTAACACTAGGCTTCAGCCCTCCACAAATCACGTGGGTACAAAATGTGGTGCTACAGAATCATAGAAAATTCACAATATTTTAAATACGTTCACAATACTATTTGTGCTGATCACTACACTTTACAAATCGTGATGCACAGTACGATGGTGCTCGAGGACACTTGATAAATATTTCGTCGCTAAAAAGCGGACTGTTTCCACGTCTTACATGACGGATATTTCAACACGCTTCAACAAGGCGGATTCTCCTGACGTAGTGCACGGAACTGCGTTCCTCGTGGAATCAAGTCGTCAAACTAAGTCGTTGAGCGACTATTTACATCCCTTCTTGCGTATCTGCAATGATATTACCGTACCTTAAAGTGAAAAACATTCTCCAAAATGTTTCAATAATACTGAAAGACGAAATGGAATATTCTGAGTCTCGTAGAAAGGTTAAGTTGATTAATAAGACCTCAGATAAATAATTAGCAGACTTCACCAAAGTCAAAAGTGCGATTCTCCGCTACTCCAAAGAGAATAGTATAAGCTCTCAGCTTCTGGTTGCTTTCTGGGTGTGTTCAAAGGTAATACATCCCATCATAAATGTGTTGTCATGTAAAATATCACATGAACCTTAGCTCAGCGGGTTCAATTTCGACAACTCATGATGTTGATTCGAGTGTCAGAAATTTATTTTCAACCAATTGTGAGCAAATGGAATTGTTACACGACACAAAATCTGATAAAAGATAGTCCAAATACTTGATAGATAATTAAACCAATGAATACCAAATTCACTGTAATGAGACAGGTAGATATGTAGATCTATGCTGTAACGTGATAAGCCATTTTTTCCTAGTAAAAAAAGGTATTTCAAGAACCTTTATATATATATATATGTCCAATAAAACATTTAGAGCATTAAAAAGCCTAGATAAATTTGTTACACAAATATTCCACGAAGATAGTTAAGGCTTAAATATTTTCACGAAAGGAAGACACACTTATATCATTTGTTAAATATGAATTCTTGCTGATAATCTTTGAAAGTTGCAATAATGTAAAACTGAATTTAAATACGTGAGAAAGGAGTTAGGAAAGTTAAATCACAGGGTGATATAAAAGTAACTGTACAGAAGGTAATTACAGAAGTGAAGTTATAGGCACGATGAGATTTTGTATAAGGATAGAGGAGATTGTTAAAGTTTGTTTCTTGAACAATATTCACAATGGATGTGGATATCTAATAAAGTTACTAATTTTATTTGCATGGAGCGAGAAAATGCATTGAAATGGGAGTTTAAATTTGAAATACCGTGCAAGAAAGGAATAGTAGACGTAAATGAGTTACGTATTTTCACGAAAGGAGACTGAGGAGTCTCAAGTTTTTCTAGTATTGATCACAGCGAATGTGACATTGTTTAAGTGTATTCAAGGAAAGTTCTGTACAGGGTGTTTAAGAAATAATGTGATTGTTGTATAATTTTGGAAGAGAAGTGTGTAATGAAGGTCAAATGCCATGCACTTCGAGTATTCACGTTTATCAGAGAAATGTAAACCGAGCAAAGAATTTCAGGAATTTTTCGAGATTTAATGATCAAATGGGAGAAGACAAAGTAAGAATAGTGCTTAACTTAAATGTTTGTCACCTATGTTCTATTGATTCAGACTAGTATTTATACTTTCAACCGATAGAGTTACGGTGTTTGTTACGGAAGTTGAGTGGTAAAGACTCATTTGTATTATATGTAATTTAATCACTTCAACACAATTAAGTGTATATTTGTGCGAACCACGAATTATTGTATATATGAATTTAATACTGAGTAAATTTTTATTTTACATATTTAGTTGTGGAACTACGGTTCAAAGATGAAACGGAATGTATAATATAGGGTAATGTTTAAAATCACGCCGTTTCATAATTTTTCTTGTTATATTAGTGCCACGTTTTAGTTTATTTTGAGTTTATTTATTGCAGTGTCAGGTAGACACTATTGATAGACAGGCAGGCAGTATATGTCTGTATTTTTTCTTAGCACAATAAACGGCTGGCGCTCCTTAGCGAATCAGTCAATTTCTATCTTAGCTGACATCGTTTTCATTTTGTCATCGCCGAAAATAGTACTGCTAGGTAAGATACAGGCGCTCACTATAGACAGACCTTATCACCCCTCGAGATTGGAGTTTCTCGATTTGCTCAAATGTAAATGAGAGTAGAAATTTGTACCTACGCTGGTAGTACTATTTTCTTTCATAGATCTACCCTATGTGTTCCTGGAATTCCCAATTTTTACTTAGCAGACAATGGTAAGTTTGTGAGCTGGGTAATTACGTGTCTGCAATCCTTTACAGTGCAGCGGATATAGGTACTGATTGGTGAATTCGGGCGCAGTAACTTTTGTATAAAAATAAAATATATCGTCTGTCGGAGATCTTACCTGGCCATCTTATGTGTGTCTATCGTATGCCTTACTCTTCTATATCTATGCGGCTGCCGCTATTATTAGCTTAGTGGTTAAGTCGCTAATCTATGTCTATCCTAGTGTCCTTCCCTCCGTGGGCAGGAAGTCCACCCTGATATCGAAGGTTGGCACTTACAACTCCGTGCCGCCCTTAAATATCGTATGGTACGCCTCATTTGTGGCGTTATGTATCTGCGCCAAGGGCTCTCAACGTCCCACGGACGCTGTTCACCGTTGAACGCTATTGCTGTCGGCTTATTGGCGCAACTGAAAGTTAAGATTAGTGTAATTGTCTGCAAGGAGAAAGTGTAGTGTATTTGTGTTTGAAAAGTTATCCACAAAAGCTACTGTATATACAGTACAATTGTCGTCACCTGTTAAAGAAATAAATTATGGTGCATGTATTATTGTGTTGGCCGGCTGGTCTGTAAATAGAATGTACATGTCGTGCAGATGCTTCGTCTGAAATAGAATATATCATTATCATTATTACTACACATTGTGTTTATGCCCTCGTCATTGGTCATTGGCATATGTCACTTCGATTCTTTGTCTGGCGCCTTCTTACACAAGCTTAACATATAGCCGGATGGAACCTTATGCTACTTATGTATACTCGTGCATCTCTTTGAAATGTTATGTGTAGTGCAGTGAAACAAGTCTTTTCCATTGTGTTATTAGTGGACCACTTTACCTGTTATCCCATGATCATGTGTTCGTTGCTGCCTTGGTGGAGCTCAAAGCTGTAATAAAAGACACATTAATTAAATGCCCTTGGCCAAAAATATATTCATAGTACGCTACGTATCACGTAGCGCTGTTATCAGTCAGCTGCGGTTGCTGTTGTCTATTTTCTCCATGGCAATTTTATGGCTCTATCCCTTATTGGATGTGGCCTTCGTTGTTATTTGCCATTTTTCTACTGTAACTGTATCTTATAATGTAACTTACTACCCGGCCGCGGTGGCCGAGAGCGCTAACGCGCTATCTCGTGTCTCGCTGGCATCGGGAGAGCGTGGGTTCGATTCCCACCTCGGCCGTCCTGAAAATGGTTTTCGTGGTTTCCCATTTTCACTACCAGGCAAATGCCGGGACGGTTCCTTTCAATAGGTCCACGGCCGATTTCCTTTCATAATCCCTTCCCCGACCCGTCCTGAAAAGAAAAATACATGGCCATTGGCTGCATTAATAAAATTATAATCTAACTTATTTACGGAAACTTACTGAATTTTCTTATTATCTAAGTTACCCCTGAAATAGGTAACTGTTGCCTTATACACTAAAAATTTTGGGTTGAGGGCTTGTCCGGGCGGCGTCCCTCCCGGAGGTTACGTGGTCCCCGCCGCACTGGTACCGGAAACCAGTAGGTTTACCCAGCTGATGGTGCCCTATCGCTATCACATGGCCGTCTTATACTAATGTACTAAATACTAATGGTGGAGCCTCCGTGGCTTAGGCGACAGCACGCCGGCCTCTCACCGCTAGGTCCATGGTTCAAATCCCGGTCACTCCATGTGAGATCTGTGCTGGACAAAACGGTCGCAGACAGGTTTTTCTCCGGTTACTCCGGTTTTCCCTGTCAAAATTTCATTCCAGCGACACTCTCCACTATCATTTCGTTTCATCTGTCATTCATTTAATCAATGCCCCAGAGGAGTGTGTCAGGCCTCGGCAGCCAGCACAGTCCATATCCTCGCTGCTAGATGGGGGCTTCATTCATTCCATCCCTGACCCGGACGGAGACTGGAAGCAGGCCGTGGATTTTCACTAAATACTAATGGTGTATGTGTTGGGCTTTCGCAGTTATTTACTGCTAGAAATAGCATATAGTTCGCTATGTTTTCGTATCATCATTATTGGGCTTACAATGCCGTTCTGCCATTGATCAATCATTTATTTATATTTCGCCTTTAAATCGCCTGAATGGGCGTCCCCATAATATCATTTATGATCATTTTTGGGAGCCTACCCCCTCAACGGTTGCTACCGAACATGAAATTCTCACGGTGTGCCTTAAACCAACATTTACTCTCATGAGCCGCTGCTCGACATTTAAAATAGGCTATATTATATTCATTATATGATTTATTCATTGCTGCGCTTTTCAACGCCCATGGCGGTGCGGGATCTAGCACCTTTATCAACGCCCAAGGCGGTGGTGCATCCCTGGATCGTCTTACTATATATTCATTATTAGGCCTATATTCATTCATTATATTTCATTATTGATTCTTCTTTCTTGGTGCTTAATATCTTCACCTACCCGGGTGTAGGACTTATTTCTTCGCCTAAGCGAGTGTAGGACTTACCCTTACGCATCAAGGGTGATTACATACATATAGACTAAGATGGTCTAGTCCTAAATGGGTCGTCTTAGGTAATCATCGGCCTTCCGGCTAGCTTGGAGCGTCGTCGCTCGGAATTCTGATGCTACCTACGTTAGGGTGGTCTTTATGTCTGATACTGAGGTGGCTGGTCTCCCATCGGACGGTCAATCTTCCCCTATCTCGTCTGGTTTCGTTGACCGTAACGTATGTTGGGTTTAACAACCTCCGACACTATGGTTGGCTGTCCCATAGAGATCTAATTTGTTTTCCCGCGTTACGTCACGGTCGTTTGAACCTCTGTCCTCCTATGAAATTCTGTCCTTTCTATTGCTTTATAGTAGTGGTTTTGTACGGGTTCAGATGCCACCGCCACCGCCACCGCTGGAATACTAAAATGGCAATATCTCGCGAACTAATCAGGCTAGAGACTTGTACGAGGTGTCAAATTACTCGGGCTGACACCCCCTTTCCAATGGACGACATATTTCAACCCCAAAATAAAACCTACCCCTACTAGGGGGTGAAATTGTATTTTTTTAGAGAATCTCTTTTTTCAATTGCAACATGTGAGAGTTTGAATGCCGATATGGAATGAAACGTTGTTCCACATAAAGTGCATATGTTCGGTGGAAAGCCACTGTGAATTAGCATGCCCACTCATGGCTTTTGAAGAGGGTGGGGGGAGCGGATCTCTGTGGAAGAGTCCTTGTGGACAAGTCCTTGTGGACAAGTCCTTGTTGACAGGTCCTTGTGGACGAGTCCTTGTGGACAGGTCCTTGTTGACAGGTCATTGTTGATGAGTCCTTGTGGACAAGTCCTTGTTGACAGGTCATTGATGACAAGTCCTTGTGGGCAGGTCCTTGTGGACAGGTCCTTGTGGACAAGTCCTTGTGGACGAGTCCTTGTCCCTTTTGACTGATCCCTTTGGACTGATCCCTTTGGACCGGTCCCTTTGGCCTGGTCCCTATGGACTGGCTCATGAATTTATTTAAATTATGTCAAAGGGCCTAACTACATTTGTGTGTGTTGAACTGACGTTGTTCACCAACCCCCACTACTATAATGTGATAATGATATGAAAGGAAAGAGATGAAATACATGTGAACACGTGTGAGATGTCATTATTAGCATTCTCCTTGTGAAACAAGTCACATCCAGTTTTGATTCATACGTGAGAAAATGCGAGTTCATTTGTAATATGATCTAACACACAGGTGTTCACATGTGCACGTGCATGATAAGAGCTAACAAGTCACAACCTGTTTTGGCAGTGGTGGGAATAAGGCTAGAGACATGTACGAGTAGTCAAATTACTCCGGCAGACAACCCCTTTCCTATGGATAGCTTATTTCCACTCAAAAATAAAATCTACCCCTACTAGGGGGTGAAATAATAATTTTTAGGTAAAAGTCGCTTTCCATGTGCAACATGTGGGAGTTTGTATACCAATATGAAATTAAACTCGTTCCACATAAAGTGCATGCATACAACTGAATGCCGCTATGATTTATCATTTTTGTTTTTTGGTTTACGAATGCGCAATTGGGGTTTTTGTAAGAGGGCGGGCTTTTTGAATAATGATTTATAGATACGTTTTTTTTTACAAATTAACCAAAGATCCAAAAACTAATAGGTCATCGGCTTTTTAATATCTTATGAACTAAGAAAGCTAGGAACTTGTATGAGGGGTCGTTGGACTTGTGGTGACGCCCTGTTTTTGAATGTATTATTCATTTTTTGTCAAAAGGGCCTAACTGCACTTTCGTTAATATCTCGCTAACTAATAATCACAGAGGGTCGAGTGAGGTGTCATAGGACTTAAAATGGCCAACCCCTCCCCATGACCAATGAATTTACCCAAAAAAACAGCAAGGTCATTAACCTAAGATTGTATCAACTAATAATCAGAGAGGGACAAGTGAGGTGTCACAAGACTCAGGATGGCCAACTCTTTTCCATGACCAACGAATTTACCCAAAATACCCAAAACAGCAAGGTCATTGACCTAAGATTTTATAAACTTATCAGTAGAGAGGGTCAAGTGAGGTGTCATAGGACTACGAATGGTTAACCCTTTCCCATGACCAATGAATTTACCTCAAAAATTCAAAACAGCAAGGTCATTGACCTGAGATTTTATAAACTAATAATCGGATATCAACATGTGAGGTGTCATAGGACTTAGAATGATCAACCCTTTCCCATGGCTAATGAATTTACCCAAAAATACCCAATACATCAAGGTCATCGACCTGAGATTTTATAAACTTATAATCGGATATGAACATGTGAAATGTTTACAGTGAGTGATGAAACATAGCTAGGTAGTGAAAGAATTATTGTAGGCTACATGTATGGCGACTGACAAATCTTTCACCATTGGAACTTGTTTTCAGATCAAACTGCAGTACAGAGAGAGTATAGGTTGTAGGTATGGGATAATAAATGACAAGTGGTGTATACAAAATCTGATTAATCGATTCAAGAAATAAGAGTAGTCAATCTTTAATTGATTGGTTAAATAGGATAGCTAAAATCCAAAATGGTGACTACATTGAACTAAACTGAACCAAGCTGAATCAAATCCAACCAAACCGAACCAAACTTAATCAAAAACAAGCCAATGGTTTAAGTGTAAAACTTGTGGTTGAATGTGGGCATTGGTAATGTCAGAAAGGAAAGGGATAACGCTCTACCTATAGAGGGTAAGGTAAAGCTAGTGCATGATGCTAATGCACACACACACACACAAGTACATGAACCACACACAACCATCCTATGCAGTTATAATAGGTTGACTGTTAAAACTTGCTCAGTGGTTACTGGGACAAGATGGTCGCTACACACAACAAGCTTTAAATACCTGAGGCTAATAATCTATACACACACTCACACACACTTGTTCTAAACTAAACTGTCTTGCTGGCAGAGCTCACACAGTAGGTAAATGACAGAAATGCTTGGCTAACAGAAATACAATCATTTTCGGTTGTCTAATGTTATCAGCTAAACATTACGTGCTATAGTGGTGAGCACATGTGCCTCTTTCACTGGAGATCTTAACTCGATTTCTAGCTCTAAGGCCTAGAACGAATCAAACTTAGAAAAAAGGGTATGGTGACGCAGTGGTTAAACTGTTAGCCTTTCACTAAGGTAGACTAGGGTTTGATTTTTGGTTAATATGCATGTCATAAACAATCAAATAAAAGCAGAGATAATGTTTAAAACTGATTACACTTGTCTCTTTTCAAATTATTACTTAGATTACAAATACAAACGTGGACTGGGTTTGACATACAGTTAATGCTTCCTATCACATACCAGACTGCAAGAAAGCCAAACAAGCAAAAGCAGTGGTAAAATCGCTATGTGTAGAGAAATACCTAACGGTTTTATGAACTGGCAAAGGTATGTCGCATAAACAGTGCAGGATACAATCCAGCAACCATAATTTTTATCTCGTGGACAAGAGAAAACATATGTATAGAGAGAGATAGAAAGCTTGTGTGTGTGTGTGTGTGTGTGTGTGTGTGTGTGTGTGGGTAGCATTGGTTGTTTGACCAGAGAAAATACGGTGAGGTAGGGTGGGGGGAGGGAGAATTAGCACTTATATATGAATGGAAAATAGATTTTTTTCAATCGTTTTGTTTTTCAAATGTAGTGGTAGATAGTCGTTTTTTGTAAAACATTCTTACTTGCAGTAGTAATAAGCCTCTATGGTTCCGCTAACATATAGATAGACTGTATTATTGCCATGGTCAAGCACTCACATTAAGATCATTTACAAAATCATAAAATGAAAAATAAAAATCTTGTTTTGGAAATATCGTTTTTCAACATACACACAAAATAAATATATAAAAAATTTGTAAACAGCAAATTGGAAAATCCATGTTTCCATATAGACAAAATTTAAAAACCTTAAACGGACATTTAAGAAAATATATGCAAATGGGAAATTGACAAATGTGTAAATATGAAAATGGAAAAATCCATGTTTCCATATCATGAAATTGAAAAACATCAAACTGTCATTTAAAAAAATGCAAATGGAAAATTGACAAATTGCAATGTGTGAAATGTGAAATTGAACAAATGACTATCATTATATAAAAAAAAGAACATGGTGCTCTATGGTTGAGGTGTGAATCAAACCCTCTCTACTTATTTGGACCACTCGAGACTGAGTAGACTAGTTTTTGTTGTCATACCACTTTTAAAAGTTTTTGTTAAATCTAGGAATTGAACCCAAGAGCTTGTAGGGGGGATCCAAGGTTATAATATGTTAAACAGATAGCCTTGAATGTAGGGTGTGGTAGTTATATAGAGATGAGACGTTTCGCTCGGGGCAGAGAGGCATGGAGATCTGCATCAAACCAGTCAAAAGACTGACGACTCAAACAACAACATGTAGAGCTCGCCAAAATAATGTTGTGTAACGGTAAATGTTAGTCAACGAACAGTAATGCATTACTAAAACCCATGACACGATACCTAAGAGCTTTTCTAAAATTATTTTAAAATGCCTTTAACCCTATATTAAACACCCAGTTCACAAGACTCATAACTGCAATGTTATGGTCAAATAAACAAAATCTATATTTCAAAACAAACAAGTGGTTTAGTCAATGTATACTGGAAAAAGTTTTATAAACACTCAAGTCCACAAAAATAATTAAATTAGTAACTGTCGGGTTGACCGAGTGGTTATGGTGTTTGACTTAAGTTCAAATTTTCTGTACAAGAAAGCAAGGGTTCGAATACCTTACCTGATATAACTATTGCCTCAACATGACTTGACCACACTGTATTATTGTGTACTCGGTACACAAACCATAGATAGAGTGTATTGTTTACGGTCACTCTCTTTGCGAACATAGTCAGAGACTGTTGATGGTTAACAATTGCATTAATAGTGGGACATAGGGATAGCAATGAAGAAAAACAGACAATACCCATACACTTTTTTATTTATTTAATGTAAGTACTTGTACAATAGTTATATACAAACTACAACTCTCTTTTGTCTATTACTATCTAGTTCTTTTCGATCCACTTGCATAACAAGGCAGATGACTTTGTAGTTCAGCCCCTTAAAACAACAACAACACTACCTCTTGCATATTCTGTGATGTTGATGACTCTTGAGGCGTGGAAGATGGATACAACATAACTTTTACAACAGGGGTTAAACGTTGCTCAACAATCAATGCACTATTTTGAGTAGCAACATCTTTCTCTTGTACTAACTTATTAGCATTCTGATGATTTTTTGCCAACACCATCAGTGTTTTGTCTGGAGCACTACATTGATGATCACTCACACTTAAAACCACACCATTTCTACTTTTCATATTGCCTCGACATCTTGTTGACCTCTGTTTTGAGCATCGCCAGAATATTATTCCTTTTTCATTTTGTCGTCTATAGTTATAAGAGTAGCCTTTATAGAGTACACGTTGTTTACCTCAATTAGTTGTAGTAAGTTCCATAGTAGTAACTAACCTGTTAGTATGATTTGCACACTACAAAGGTTATCTCTGTTCTGGTAATAGAATTATTTAGCGTTGGCTTTTATATTTAATATGTACAGTTAAAAGTGATAGAAAAGTGGTAGAAACGTGGTAGCAAAGTGGTAGACAAGTGGTAGACAATTGGTAACATAGTGGTAGAAAAGTGGTAGCAAAGTGGTAGAAAAGTAGTAGAAAAGTGGTAGCAAAGTGGTAGCAAAGTGGTAGCAAAGTGGTAGAAAAGTGGTAGCAAAGTGGTAGAAAAGTGGTAGCAAACTAGAAAAGTGGTAGCAAAGTGGTAGAAAAGTGGTAGCAAACTAGAAAAGTGGTAGCAAAGTGGTAGAAAATATTACATGTATTGTTAAGAAATAGTTTAAGCGGTTACATGGATTCATTACACTATAATTTTAGCATCACGAAGCTCATTTTCTATATCCAAAAGTTCTTCCTCATATTTAGTATGACCAGCCTGTATACAGGTATGCAAGTACTGAAGCCGCTGGATTAGCTTATTGGGATTGTTCCAGTAAACAAATTTAACAATTGATTTTTTGGGTGTAAACCATTATCATCCTCATCATCATCATCATCATAATCATCATCATCATCATGGTTATCATCATCAATATAATTATCATCAATATAATCATCATCACTATTACCATGACGAATAGAAGGACCTAGTGTGAGGACTCCGCCATTATAGCACGGTAGTTTGTGGTCCCGCCGCTACAAGCACTGCAAGCGATAATGTCCAACAACGAGTACCAGGGTTGTAGGCACTACAAGCACGCCATCAAGAAACAGCAGTTGAAAAACAAGCAGCAACAGCAACAACTCCATAAACCCATCCCCTCACTTCTCTCCCTCTCACCAACACTTCCCCCAAGCAATCCTAGCACTCTACACCAAATCCTACAGCTTTTAATCACGCCGGCAGCACAATAAACTTAATAAATCCAGGCAACAGAACAGACCAAAAAACTACACTTTAAACTAAACCAAATTCACTTCTCAGCTCGACATAAGCCATAATACAACTTAAAACCTATACAAAACATACTATCCCTACTGTTTTACAACTATTAAGCGAACTATTCGCACTCAAAAACTAAAAACCCTGAAACGGGAGCTAATTTAAAAACGCAATAGCCTAGCCCGATTACGTCTCCGGCAGTGCTACCGCATACACATTCATAACTTCACGATAACTTCCAAATTACAGCTAAGTGACCTATCTGCCTGAGTTGTTACTGGTGTTACCGGCTTGCCTGGGACGATGGGTCACCAAACCGGCATTTAAACTCAATTATTAAGCTTTAATTAACCAAATTCAGAGGAAACAGATCAGACCAAAAAACTACACTTTAAGCCATACCAAATTCACTTCTCAGCTCGACATAAGCCATAATACAATTTAAACCCTATACAAAACATACTCTCTCTACTGTTTTACAACTATTAAGCGAACTATTCGCACTCAAAAACTAAAAACTCTGAAACGGGAGCTAATTTAAAAACGCAATAGCCTAGCCCGATTACGTCTCCGGCAGTGCTACCGCATACGCATTCATAACTTCACGATAACTTCCAAATTATGGCTAAGTGACCTATCTGCCTGAGTTGTTACAGGTGTTACCGGCTTGCCTGGGACGATGGGTCACCAAACCGGCATTTAAACTCAATTATTAAGCTTTAATTAACCAAATTCAGAGGAAACAGATCAGACCAAAAAACTACACTTTAAGCCATACCAAATTCACTTCTCAGCTCGACATAAGCCATAATACAACTTAAACCCTATACAAAACATACTCTCCCTACTGTTTTACAACTATTAAGCGAACTATTTGCACTCAAAAACTAAAAACTCTGAAACGGGAGCTAATTTAAAAACGCAATAGCCTAGCCCGATTACGTCTCCGGCAGTGCTACCGCATACGCATTCATAACTTCACGATAACTTCCAAATTACGGCTAAGTGACCTATCTGCCTGAGTTGTTACAGGTGTTACCGGCTTGCCTGGGACGATGGGTCACCAAACCGGTGTTTAAACTCAATTATTAAGCTTTAATTAACCAAATTCAGAGGAAACAGATGGTGCAAAATGATGAGTTTTAAAGCTATCTGGATCCAGTTTTTCAACCAATGTATTATGATGTTTTACGTACGGTATGGTTAATGTCAAACGCAACTAATACCATTTTATCCATAATGTAGAATTTTGGGCTTATGCCGTGTTTTATTTATTCAAGCTCGACGAGTTTCGAAAGAAACCATGTCTTTCTTCATCAGGAATAAACGGAAATACGACTAAATTATTGCTAAGAGAAAGCAACAAAGAAACTAAAAAAGGTGCCCTAAGATGAACAATGAAGTGTATCTAACAAGTCCTTCGAGATGTGTATGTGGCATTCTTTTCCAGGCCGAGAAGTAATTACCGGAAAATTAAACTCAAAATCGATGTGGAGCGAAATATTTATTATTGTATCGATTCCAAAGGAACAATTTCAGTTGATCCTTCAGGAGCTGGCTGCTGTCTTCAGCGTGTCATGGATATTATCGCCAGACTTGTTTATTTTGGGTGCCGATTCTTCTTCAGAACGAAGGAAATCCGCCGAGATTTGCAATCTCGAACACCCGCCAAGTCTTCACGCAAGCTTTCGAAAGTCCAGTACCGTAGCCGACAAAATGAATTGTTAAGCAGAGTGTTACTTTAAATAGTTTATGTGTGCTTGTTTTAATATGCTGGGGATTATGTTTTTTATCTGTGTCTGTATACTCCAGGAATCTGTGTGCTCCGTAACATGTAATGAAGACCGTAGTTCTTATTTCTATGAATTATATTTTCCATTGTGCCCTGCCATGCTATTTTAATTGGAACCGCTAATTACTTTTTAAAAGAGTATCAGTTACAAAGTAATTCGTTTCCCTTAGTACCATCCCTAAGACCAGCTGACCCCGGCAGTGTGGAACGTACCCACTCTAGCGCTGCCTGGCGGGGCGCGCTTGAACTTCAGGAGTCTTCTCACTTTCTCCTTCTATTCGTCATGCTATTACTATCTAATCCTTTTTGTTCATCTTGCAATGCAACAACCTTTGGCATAGTTTGTGTTGTCTTTGATAGTGTTAGAGGTTTCTTAGACGTTAACGACTGTCCTAACATGTCTTTTTCAGGAGATAATAAATGCTCTTTAACAAACAAAGCACTATCTTGAGCCACACTATTTTTTTCTTGGTCTTGCTTTTTTACCTTGGTTAGAGTATTTTGTCCATTTAAATTAGTATTATTTTGAGATTTACAATGATGATCGATTGAAATAAGTATGTTGGAGCCTTTTGTTTTAATCATTCCTCGACACTTTTTAGATCGTTGTTTCGAACAGCACCAAATAACAGTTCCATTTTTATTAGTTCGTTTTACAATATATGCATATCCTTTATAGTAAGCACATGGCTTACCATAGCTAGTCGTTGATACTTCCATGTCGACTGTTGAGCATAAACTAATCTCTAGTAAAGTTAACTCGATAATAAAAATGATAGTTTGTAGTATGTGCAGTTTAAAGTAAGAGCAAAAGTGAGAGTCAAATGGTAGAAAAGTGTTAACAAAGTGGTGGAAGAGTGGTAGCAGTTTATAGTAGTCATGATCTTTTTTACCAGAATGTGATTTGAGTAAATGTAATTTCTAAACCTTAGCAGTGAGTAGTCAGTTAGTCTTGGTTCAGACAAGCGTAAACAGTTCTCCAATGAATCAGAGATCAAGATTTTCATTATGAAACAGTTGTGTGTAACCAATTAGGTATCGGTACTTGATAGCTTTACACATGAACAAAAATTCCAACATATCTGACATTAGATTTTCATTATGAAACTGTTGTGTGTAACCAATTAGGTATCGGTACTTCATAGCTTCACACATGAACAAAAATTCCAACATATCTGACATGAAATACATGATTTGAAAGTTGACAAAGAATATCCAATCAACCATTGTAGTTGCAATGTCAAACACAAAGACAAAATCAGCATGAACTTTTAAGTTAGAGGAAAATTCTATGAAATAGACTATGCATGAAATTTGGAAATACACATTAGAAGTTTGCAACACCATCCTTCTAGCCTATATAAATTATCGACATGGAAAGTGTGCACTGCCCCTAACATTAAACCAATTTATCAATAACGCAAGTCAACAATCAAAACATTTTGTCTTGAGTCTATCATTTAATGCATATATTCTGTCTACATTGAACAGTAACAAAAAACGCCAATCATAATTAATTAAGTTTGCTTTAATTCGTTATGTAATGATAAATACATATTTAAAGTTTTGGCTGACTGTTCAGAGTGAATCGCCTTTGAACACATAAGAGAGGGAATATTTTAAGACTTAACCTCTGCTCACCTAACATAACCTAAATTTACCTAACCTAACCTTGTCATATAGGTAAGAAACGGGTCAAGCTATGCTTTCGACTACCGAGTTTCAGCTACTTTTCAAGGTTACTCTCCCGAACATTGCCGGAGACTGCTGATAAACACCTTTGTTCCCACGGCGGCGGCGCGCAACGACTTACATGATGCGCTTCCCCCTTTTCATTGATCCGTGTTGATTTGTCCCTTTGGACTGATCCCTGTTGACTAGCCCCTTTGGAAGGGCCCTTTTAGAATGGAGTCATTTTTGACGGGTCCCTGTGGACAGGTCCTTTTGGCTGATCCCTTTGGACCGGCCCCTTTGGACTGGTACCTATGGACTGGCCCATGCAATTATCCAAATTATGTAAGGACAACAAGGAGACCATCGCAAATGGTCTCTAAAGGGATCATCCCCTTCTTCCCAGTGTGAAAGTTCAATACGACAAAACACACAGCGCACCACATTTTCTCGGTTCAAGTAAAAACAACCGGCTTTTGCAAGTTCATGTGTCGACAAAAAGCCTACAGTCCAGGATTCAAATGTTAACCAACGGTCATGTTCTGATTTTAAATTTAACCCACGTGGTAAACCAACTTGCTCACTTGTTGTATTTGGTACTAACGCCATGTGTTATAATAAAACTTTTTCTTATTGTAAGTTATTAACGTTGCGCAGAGTACTTTAAAGCACAATGTATGCTTTTTCACTGTCTGTTCATTACGTTAATGGCGCTTGACGACACCTAAAAGCAAACAAAATAACCAATCACTCAATCAATCAATACTTGTAAATAAAACTTTAACGTTAATTGGCATTAATATATCAAAACACCATAAAAATTATAATAAACTGTATGTCGGCACTAACAGTAACCCATGTACTTATTTTCTTTTTATAAAGCTGCAGTCATTTACATTCCCCTTTAACCAATACATAAACAAAAAATAATAATGTCATGTCATTTTGTTCAGATTATCATGTTCAAACCTGTCAATAAATTCGTAGAGTTCATAGGGTACAAAGTTCCTCATTTTTCTACTAGAAAGCGCTGTAGAGTTTAATGAGATTAGATATCTAACATTTAACCTCCTTGACTTTCATAGTCAAGGAACAACTAAATTCGACATGCAAGCTACCCTCAGTGTGTCAAATAACAAAGCATGCACCCAGCACCCGAGGCCATACGATATTAATATTATTATTAATATTATAATTATTATTATTATACTGAACGACATATCAGTTAAATTAAAATTTTTGTTTTTTACAAAATCCAATATGGCCTTGTACTTTCCAGGTAAATAACCAATATGGTCTTGTACCGGTTGCCAATTCATAGTCATTAATCACGAAGGCAATCATCGTCCTAATCATGTACAGGTAATGAATTTTTTTGTCTACGAGTTTTCAGTAGTGGTAAAATGGAATAGCATTTTATGTTGGACTTACCTGAGTTTTAAATAGTTCACTGCCTGGAAACAATGGTTGCACTTTACTGCGTCTCGGGTTTTCAGCGACTGCTACGGCGGTAAGGCTTTTCTTTCCAAGTTTCTAAAAATAAATAAAATAAACCGTTATAAATACCTAAATTCAGGTTAATACATGCATTTCATAAAATAAAATATAAAACAAAAAAATGAAACAAGTTAGTTTAAAAAAATAATCCCACCTTCACTTGCAGTGGCTTCTTGCTGTTTCCTTCTAGTGGGCTCAAAAGTAAACTGGTTTCTTGTATCTCCGACATGTAAGGTGTACCGGTTATCTGCAAACAAATCAATTAAAAAATCAATAATTACCTAAACAATAACTACAAATTTAAGGTTCATTAGCATGACATTATTAAAATAATCATTCATAGGTACTTACCAAAAAAATAAAAGGATTTTTCTTTCACAGCTCTACTGTATACGTCCGTGTGCTAAAATGGCAAGTGCATGACTAACGCAATCGTTATCAGTTAGCCTAGCAACAGAAAAAGTTGTATTTTCTCAGCGTTTTAACCTTGAATGGTTCTCTGTCTCTCTCTCGCACGTGTTCCCACGCCTCTTCACATTCCTCACTCTGAATAAGATTCGTGTACCTTATACTAGTTTCATGTTTTTAATAAGGAACCAAAATGGCTACCTCTTATACATCGGTAGTCCTACTGTCTCAGAACCAAAAAGGCAGTCTCTGCTTAAACAGCACACCTGCTAGCCACCACGAGGCAAGTAAACTGATATCACACTTCCTGCTGACGTAGACATTCCTGCCTCGTCAGCACCAGCAACAGCTCTCACGAGTCCTCTGGCTAGGTACAATATTCAGTCACCAGTGAGCATTCAAAACATGTGTGTGTCTTATTATTATTATTATTATTATTATTATTATTATTATTATTATTATTATTATTAAACATTTTACTGTAATAATAATTACTAGCAAGCGGCCATTCTCAATACATGATCATGTTAACCACATACTTTCATCCTAAAACACATGACTTTACCCAGTTCAATATTTAGTTTATAACATTTCAGGCAAATGACCTTACCGTTTTGGCTCTTTGCGTAAATGCACATGACTTGGTCGAGCCAATGTTATAGCTTTCCATATTCTAAAACCATTTACTGTGCCAGACTGCAGTTTCGCTTATCACCGTTTACTAGCATGTTAAAGATCCCCTTCAGGGGTAAAAAAAATCCTAGCACACTTAACACATTTTCAAATATTCGCCTCTATCCATCATAGGAAATGTTACAAAACCAACCGTCATAAGCTGCCCCCGCCATCCCACCATAATAGCTATTCATTTCTTCCGGGCACGGTCACCGAGATCGCCAACGTCTAAGAATCACTTGGTCATATCCTACAAGCGTCTGTTGTGTCAGAGTGCGATCTCGCTCATCACCGTTAACTAAAACGTTAATGATAAAATATAATAAAAATCAAAACTTAAAATGACTAGTTTTCTTGTCCTAGAGACTTGACATTTATTTTCGTGGTAGAGGGGATAGGGATCTTTCATTTATGTCAAACAAATTTTTTGTCAACGTGTTAGTTTCCAAAATATAAAAATTTCAAAATATGAGTGTTTTCAAAAAATCTCAAAATATGAAAAAGTTTTATTATAAAAAATAAAGGTCATAGAGACCATTCGTTTCAACTATGGCACAACGTTCTATCGTGTTTGGTTTTCAAACTATCGTCTATTTTCCATAACAATTTTTTTCAAAAAACATTCAAAAAATCTCAAAATATGAAAAAGTTTTATTATAAAAAATAAAGGTCATAGAGACCATTCGTTTCAACTATGGCACAACGTTCTATCGTGTTTGGTTTTCAAACTATCGTCTATTTTCCATAACAAATTTTTTCAAAAAACATTGAAAAATATAACGAGTGGTCTATAGCAAAGAGGACGTCAGCTCGAGTCCAACAACACCTCATTTGTTAAAATCCGACCGTCCGTTCGCCAATGATCACCAATGTTCGCGAGAAAGTAGGCTATCATTTTTGTTTTCCTCCTAATCCCTTGAAACTTGCCACCCTCCTAGAGGGCATACCCACCTTTCATTAACGTCAAACAATCTTTTTCCCAAAATTCACCGTTTCCAAAATAGCGCCAATCCAAAAAACAAGAATTTTCAATTTAAAAAAAATACCAACACACATGCTTAGCCAAGAGAACGTCATCCCAGCGCCAACAATACCTCGTTCGTTAAAATCCGACCACGCGTTTGGGAAATATCGGCCGAGTTTTATATGAAAGTAGGGGGCGACTCAGAACCGGCCAGTCAGCACTACTGCACAGTTTTGGTCCTAGAGACTTGAAATTTATTTTGGGGGTAGAGGGGTTCAGGGCCATTTATTTACATCAAACAAAATTTTTGTCAACTCATTAGTTTCCAAAAGATAAAAATTTCAAAATTTAAGTGTTGTCAAAAATCTCAAAAAATAAAAAAGTTTTATTATAAAAAATAAAGGCCATAGAGACCATTCGTTTCAACTATGGCACAACGTTCTGTCATGTTTGGTTTTCAAACTAACGCCTACTTTCAAAAACAAAAATTTTCAAATATTTTTTGAAAAATATAAGAAGTGGTCCATAGCAAAGCCCCCGTCAGCTCGAGTCCAACGACACTCATTCGTAAATCTCCGACCACGGGTTCGGGAGTAATCGGCTCGCATTGGGAGTAGTGGTGGGTGGGTGTGGGGGTGGGGCAGAAACCGCCTTATTCCCCTACTCCCTCAGTTGACCGTGAAACTCATTTACTTTCTATCTCACTCCCACAGTACGGTAGGTCGGTTCTTTGATAGATGTCTCGCCTTCGTGATGGTACTTTACTTGATTTATGGTGTCTCGACTGGCCGCCACGCTTCCTACAAGGTTTGCTCTTTTAAACATATGATTACCAAGGTTTCTAAAAGCGGTTATTAGTCCCTGCTTTTAACATTATTATTCATTTATATTTCGTTTTTACAGGATTTTTGTAACTTATTCCAGAGAGGATGTCTAATATAACAACAATTCGTATGACGCCTTCTATTAATACTATTTTATAACAATGCCGCTAACGGTCTTATTTGCAAATTCATTCGACGATTATTGCCTACCACAATTAGATATAACAATGATCTTATGGCCTTACATGTATATTCACTTACAACGCGTTATTTCGACGATTATGGCCTTCACTATATATATTTTATAACAATGCCTTCCAAGGTCTCACATGTATATCATTCGACGATTTTGGCCCATTATACTTATTTAACACAGCCTGTTCGGACTTACAATGTAATTATTATTTATAACGATTCAACATGGCAATACAGATTTTTGGGAATTTCACCGACCCAACACAACAATGACGTCAACATACGACAACAATACAAAAGGGGAAACTTTCACCCACAACTTTTCGATGAGACTCTCCATCTCCAGAGTAGTTATCCTGATTTAACACACAATTATTAGCGTTTAGCTTCAATTATTTATTTTCGGTCCTTTGGCATCAACTATATCTTGCTTGGTTCTTCGTGGTTTATTTAACCTCTCAAATTTATATTTCATTTATAGCGGTAAGGCCTTAGCCTTCCTATCCTTTGTTTCATAATTCTGGCTCGCTAGCCATTGATAATACATTTCTTTAGGTTTTTAATTCACCAATTACTTTTAAAGATTTATAACATTTATCATTTGACAAGAATAAGTCAAGACATTTTAATTTATTTCGTTCTATTCATTACTTGAGTTTCTCATTACAAATTTCATTATCACTTTATTTTTAGTGCATAACCACTCGATAATATTTATTCTTACTATTTTCACTACGAAATTTCAATTACTTTTTCTTTTCAACCTTTTCCTTATTTGAGATTTAATTATTATTTTATATATTTCTTCTTCTTCTTCTTTTCGTTTGGGCCTACTGAGGACCACGGGGCTCGTTTTGACTTCTTGTAAGGAATGTATGTTTCTTCTTAGCCCAGGCAGCTTTCATCTTCTGACTGTGTGTCTGCTTTCTTTCCTGTGTCCACTTCGGTCTGGTAGTCCCTGTACTCTTCCTGCTGGTGAGAGACACTGGAAAGACACCATGTTGAATCATCTGTCGGAATTGTGATCGATCCTGTATGTTTTTTAATGAAATTCCAATTTGCTGTAGGTCTGACTTCACTGTGGTGATCCATTTGTTTTTGGACGCTTTCCCTCTTCCTGTCGTGGTGAAGATCTGGCTGGTAAGTCTATCTGGACCCATGCGTGTCAGATGTCCGTAGAAAGCTAATCGTCTCTTCCTCATAGATGTGACGATATCTTCTTGATGATCATAGAGCTCATTGTTGTGCCTGATCCTGTAAGTACCACCCTCTTCCCTTATTGGTCCTAAAATCCTTCTAAGTATTTTCCGTTCCTTGATCTCTAGTTTCCTCAGTGGGCCTTTCCGGTTCATCAGGAGACACTCAGAGGCATATAGAACGGAAGGTCTTACTACTGAGTTGTAATGTAGAAGTTTAAGGTTCTTAGAGAGGCACTTGGATGTGTAGATGCTCTAACAGGAGTGGTAGACCCTTTCCAGTTTCGTGCATCTAGTGTCTATTGCTAAGGTCTCACTCTCGTTTGCTGGAATCCACTCCCCTAGGTACTTCACTGCAGGAAATTTTTGAATTGCGGTGTCTTTCACAAGAATAGTAGATGGGGCTCCCTTTATATTTGTCATGAACACTGTTTTTTTTTATTTCACTATTTAATTTTAACAATTTATTTATGATGCATATTTATTTCATTTTCTGCCTCTACTATGGCGAAACTTTAAGCCATTTAAATATATTTTCAATTCCTTCCTCCAAATCATTTACTATTTGTTATTTCATTCCATCGGTTTTTATTACGTTACATTATTGATCCCTTCCACATATTTAATTTGCGAGGTCATTTTCGCAATTATTTATTATTATTATTTCAACATTTTTTTTATCATATAAGTGCATTCAAATACCCGATGAGTTCGATCGCGTAACTCCCAGTTACGACCGATCTCATCTGGCCAGTACATCGTACATTTGCAATTTTAACGAAAAATCATTACTCACCCTCGTGATCCATCTTCTGATCCACTTTTGGGAAGGATTTCACCCACCTAGCGACATAATTAGTACTCTTCCATGGCACTTTCTATTGTGAGCGACACCTTACTTAGGTCAAATCGACCATTACTTAAATCTACACACATCACTAATTTGTAAAACACTATATTAACACTAAAACACATATATCTTGAAGCTTATTTACACTGCATAAATTTCACCACCTCTCAGTGATTTTTGGCACGTTGATCGGAGTTCACGCCCTGATGAGATCTCTGGACCCTGCATTGGACGTGATGCAAACTCGAATTGGCTCCTAATTGTTCACTGGATCTAGTCTCTGTCCTGTTCTTTAGATAGTCTATTTTTGAATTCTATTATTGTTCTTTTACTAGCGATTTTTAACTTTTACTTGTCCTGCGTTTGCGTATCGGTCTATCGAACCTATGGCCCGCTTACTTCGTGACCGTATTGTCCTTATTTGCGACAAATTTCCCTTTCTTCTACTACGAGAATGTCTTTATTTTGACGTTCCTATCTGAAACGCCGTAGCTTCGCTCAAGTTCATTCTGTTTGTTCTGGGTCTCGAACCCGTGTTCATTTACTTTTATTGTTCCAATATCGGTCCCTCAATACTATAGTCTTTTCACTTAACTTTTACGGAGACCTGTCTATATTTGTCAAAATGATGACCGCCAGTTTAATGTCTTTGCTGATCCTGACGGCTGTATTCTAGCTTGTTACTATTCTAGAATGTCGCGGCGCAATTGTACTTTGTTACGGTTTCCGAGTAGCGTATTATAATACTGATCTAGCACAAGTGCTTTAGTGATCACTGGTAACAATCGTAGCGGATTTAATTTACCACGCACATACAACTTTTCGTTATTACCGCGGATACTTATGATCGTTGATTTGTTTTGACACGCTCTACTTTGGCGGTTGGTAACGAACTGCGTTACTTGCTGCGAATGCTCCATACAGGAGTACGATGAGTCTTGTCTACTGTGAGGACGGACTTCCGTCTCGACAACTTGATAATACTGTGTGAGGTGTACTTGTATACTGTGCGGAAATGCGTTAAGCCTCCCCGGGCATACTGAACTGCGACGACTGTTATGCAACGCCTCTGCATTTTGAGAGACAGCGTGGAGCCTATCCCACTTCTGGTGAACTGCTTTTGACACAGCCTATAGCCTCACTTGGCTGTCGGATACTGCATATGGTAATGCTCCAACGTCACGCCCCTCTGGGCTGACTGATACTGCATGCTTTGTGGTTGAGACCTGGGCTATTTACTGGGAACTTGCTAAAATAAACTACTTTTGCTTTCTTCCTGGAGCTAACTTCTGAACCAGACGTCGTACGTTTTTGAAAAGTACATAATTATGATCCCTATAATTCAAACGTCTCATTGCCATTTCGTTTTCTAAAAATCGATCGTCTAATTAATTTAAATACAATTTATGAAGCTCCTCAGCTGCGTGGGTGATTGAGTTTTTTTTACCTTCGCTTGGCCCCGCCTAATGACGTAACTGCTGACTAGTACTTCTTTCCTGGGCCTAAATTATTCACTTTTAACTTCGCTTAATTCATAATTTCCTGGATCATTCTAATTCCCATAAGCCTATTCTTATAATTTCGCATTGTTTCCGTGAAAACGGCTTATTTCGCAATTTTGCGGTGTCGATGTGCAATCCAACGTTGTCGAAAAAATGCTAATGTCAGCACCCAATGGTTGTTCCCCTGCTTACCTGCTCGGGCTGATTCATCCCAGCGTGACTGATTGCGTGATTCACACATCATTTGAATCATCTGGTTATTTCCTCACTGCTAGTTCATGTTGGACCTCTTTTCATCTGAAAGGTCGGAAGTCCATATCCTGTACCAACTATGATTGGGTACAATAGTCCTTCTTGATTTTCTTGCAGTACCACTTTTTGCATAGTCTGTGTTGACTTTGATAGTGTTGAGGGTTTCTTGGACGTTGACAACTGTCCTAAAATTACTTTTTAAGGACATGATGAGTGATTTTTAACAAACAATGCACTATTTTGAGCAGCAATATTGTTTTCTTGAACTTGCTTTTTAGCATGTTGATGATTGTTTGTTAACATCAACCGTGTTTTGTTTGGAGCACTTTATCTTTGTTGGTTGTAGTAAGTTCCATAGTAGTAACTGACCTGTCAGTATGATTTGCACACTACAAAAAAGTTACAACTGTTCTGGTGATAGAGTGACTTACCATAAGCTTTTATATTGGATTATGTGTTAGCTTATTATGTCGGCTTACATGTATATTGGCTTATATTGGCTTATGTGTTGGCTTCTATATTGGCTTACATGTGTTGGCTTATTTATTGGCTTATATGTGTTGGCTTATGTATTTGCTTATGTGTGTTGGCTTACATATTGCCTTACATGTGTTGCCTTATGTATTGTCTTATGTGTGTTGGCTTATGTATTGCTTATGTGCGTTGGTTTATATGTTGGCTTACACGTGTGGGCTTATGTATTGCCTTATGTATTGGCTTATGTGTGTTGGCTTATATATTGGCTTACATGTGTTGGCTTATGTATTGGCTTATGTGTGTTGGCTTATATATTGCATTACATGTGTTGGCTTATGTATTGGCGTATGTGTGTTGGCTTATGTATTGGCTTATGTACTGGCTTATGTGTTGGCTTATTCGATGAGTTATTTTGTCAA
Organism: Meconema thalassinum; assembly: GCA_946902985.2. Taxonomy (NCBI): domain Eukaryota; kingdom Metazoa; phylum Arthropoda; class Insecta; order Orthoptera; family Tettigoniidae; genus Meconema; species Meconema thalassinum. Next base: position 275,328,868 of record OX336396.1, read on the forward strand.
TGTATTTAGTGGCTTATTCTCTTAGTCTTGGAAAGTATCTTAGTCCTTTTAATGGCAGCAGAATGCTTACCGCCATGTTTGTAAGCAGCGACAATAACTCACAAAAATTCTAGAGTACTTAAAGGTTAATGATTGAAACCCCTAACTCTTACTCTTACCTCTATCACACCCTAGTCAAAAACGTTATATTTTTAAATTTTTACAAACATTTTATTTTGAAAAGTAGGGTACATGTTTATACTAAAAATAATTTTAAGTCATATGTTAACTCTTACTCTTACATCTATCCAACTCTCAGGCCAAAAATATTCTATTTTCAAAATTTTTCCAAAAATAATTTGAAAATGGTTACTTGGTGAACGGTTACTTAAATTTGCAATGAGCGCCAGTACCTAAATAGCTGCACTATCGTTCGCTGATTATTAAAGATTGAAGACCGAGATGTTCTGAAAAAATGATCTGCCAAACGCCAACTAGCGCCTGCTAATTTATTAATAAAAATGAGAAAAGTATGACACTCCGTCCTGTCATATCTACACTCACATCGTACAACTTTCATTCTCACAATTAAATATAGAGTATATTTAAAACAAATAAGCGAAGTGATCTCCTCGTCACTAATAACAAGTCTGTTTGAGTAAAACGACGAGAAATAACGTATTTCTCCCACGTTAAATGACAATTATTAACATTTGAAAATTATGTAGTCACACTTGCGGCTCATACTGTACTTATAACATTCGAAAATATTCTGCAAGTAAACATCTACATTCTCTCACTAAATGATACATTCCACACATTATTACTCTACTCTAAAACTTTCTGCGTATACGATTGATTCGGATTGACATTCTAAATTATTACTTTATACATTACTATTTACAGTGTATTTACAAAACTAACACCATTATCCTTAGCTACGCGATAATGTGTTTTCTCGCTAGTCCTGCCCGTAACTATCATTTTTAACTTTCATAATAATAATATTTCTACTTTCATGTCATATCAGGGTTTTACTTTTATTTCCATAGAGCGAATGTTTCAAACGGTAAAGCTAAAAACTGGTCTTCAATTGACAAATCCATTCAATAGGCTTAATAAATATAAGACTGAGATATATCAGATGATCTACGGTTCCTTACTTACACGCATTACATTCCATTACTTCATTATAGTGACCCTTTATATTTATCGCATATTTCATATATTATACCTCGACAACATAGTCGGAATTCCATTATATCTTCGCATTATATGTTACACTTTCTTAGGAACACCTCATTATATCAACCACAAAACACAAAGTAGCGTCGTTTCCTACGCCTTCATATTCGTTTCAACTACACGCAATAATAATAATAATAATCCCGTTTCTCTGAATACTCTAAGTATCCACGAAATTCAGTAATCCTACTCATAAAGTTCAAATTACAATATTCTACCGATTATACATTCCTTTCCTTTCGTCAATACTTAATAAACATCCTGTATTTACCTTCTTGTTCCTTTAATATGCGAATTCTGTCACCACTGTACCTAATAACCTTTTATTAAGCGATTTCATTACTTCTCTTTCATATGTGGAACCAATGTTCATCAAACATTCTAACATTATACAAACGGTCTATATTCTCGTCTTTGCTTAGTAAAAATACCTTACATTCACTTCATTTAAGTGTGCTTATCTTAAATACATTTCATCTTGTACATTTCTTTCTTTTCTTACAAGAATTCGTTTCTTTACTATTTCTACACCTCGTATTTTTCTGTACTGCAATATAGCGTTGTTATCCGTATCAATACAACAGAATATTTTAAATAACGCACATCTTTCTTAATAAGTCTGGTTTATGACAATAAGTTCATTGTTGTTCTCAACAAAACCGAACAATGACTTGTCTCTCTATACTACTTTCCAAAATACATTTCTGCCATAAAATTGTTTGTATATATATCATGTCAACAATGACATTCTGCTTATTCGGGTGTCAGAACTAACGTATGTTTAAAATATTCCACTAAAACTATGCAAATACAAGTAACAATCAAATAAACTCGCAGTCACGAAATATGACGACTATGCAACCTTAAATACGTCAAAATCCTAATGACGACGCACAGTGGTCCGGATTTGAAAAAAGCGGACAAAAATATTTTCCGCTAAATGAAATGAAATACTTTTGTATAAAACTTTAAATTAGATGTTACTATTAGGTAAATTTGTCTTAGTACATAAAATTACTTACTTATTCATCCTCTGATCCGGATGAGTCGACTTCTTCTTCTTCCCCTTCCTGCTCCGTCTCGTCCTCGGGTATTGACAATAAATTATGCACCTCCTGAGGCAACTGTCTTCATTTCTTCTTCGGATGACTTCCCGTGCTTGAGATTACTGGATCAGAGCTTAGCAATAGTCTATGGAACAGGTCAAAATTATTGGAAATTCTTGATGATTTTCTGGTATGGTCTTCTCTATATTTTCTTACGTCTTGGTTTCTAGACTCGAAGACCTCTTCTGAAAGTTCTCCAATCGGCAAAATAGCTGCTTCTATAATGAAAGATCCATGGATAAATATTTTATGGAGTGTTAGAGGCATGTAACACCACGGATATAGCCGTACATATAAGCTTGGTGTTTCGCAGCAGTAGGAATTGAACTCTGAACTATTAATTTCATGACCAGAGGAAATTGCTTTTAAAATTATTCCAAAACGAGTTATTAACTCACAGTCTACCCCTGTTATTTCGGATGCTACATGAGGTTGATCAAAAAACCTTCGGGCAGTGTTGCCATCACTGGTTGTTCCATATCCAGGCTTCGGAATATCAACTAGAAGACCTAATCTCGTTCTGAATGAGTCTTGCACAATTTTTTCTTTCTTTCGAATAAGCCTCGATTACCATCTTTCACGCTCAATTTCCACTTTTTTAAACCCTGGCGGTGCGAAATATGCAGGAGACATTCAAATAATCGAAAGTGGGCGTGTGGAACTGAAATTCCAAACTCAAGTTGTAAATTGCCAACGAGCTTTTGTGCCACTTATGTAGACTTTTCATTTCCGAAAATTTCGCACCATTCGTTTGCCCCTTGTTGATGTAGTCGTGGTAGCTTCTTTTTAGCTTGGCTGATGAATCGTCTCCCTCTGCCCTTAAATTCATAACGGTCGCATAGGCAAGCTCTGATGAAGTGGCACTCTCCCTTAGGTCTTTAATTTTCCTTATTTTGCTTCTCTCCGTTAGCTCTTGAAATTCTTTTGGAGTACGACCTCGATGTACTGATTTTGCGGAGCCAGGAATGTTCGGAATTGATATCACAATTTCTCTTTTCAACCAGTCTGAATATTTCTTTAATAAAAAGCATGTTCTAAGAAGTTACACTTTCGCCACCGGTCATCATACGAAAAAAAGAAAAGGTTCTTATATTATTATACACTGTTTTCTCTACACTGTCGTCAATATTTAATTGGAATTTGTTAAGGAGATAGGTTACCACAAACTTTCCTTGACGCGCGCGAGACTGATTTTTGTTCTCTCGAATCTTGTTAATAAGATCACTGCGACTAACAACGAAAATTCATTTTTCACTCTTCACAACACACACAACTACTACTAATCAATTACTTCTCGTGATTGAAGATTATTTTGGTTTCATGGCCTCGAGATATCCCTTGCGTGGTATAAACAAATGTCTCAACAGGCCCTTATCTCGCGCGAGTGTTTATCCTCAGAGCGCGCAGTAATGTTCTCTCCCTTCTCAATCACGCATCTGGCGGGTTCTGGCGATGAAACCTTTAAGGATATATTCTCCAGTCTTCATTTTAAAACTCGCATAAGTTTCATGGTATACATATGTAATTTTTTGTAGGTCAAGCAAAATTTATTTTTCTCGAAGAAAATAAAGCACTATAAAAATAAGTATAACAGTCCTTATAAGTGATCTGAAATCGAAAATCATGCTATAATCAAATATATCAGATCACAAACTACATACAGATACAGTATTATAGACCCCGAGTTTCGTTTTGAAGTTAGAATGATATTTCAAAGTTTACTTAATGGAGCGCGGAATTCAGAAACGAAGAGTTGTATCACTTTTGTAGTATTATATCTGAGGAACACCGAAGCAATTTCCAAAGAAAAAGTGAAATTAATGTACACTGATTAATATACTTCACTTAGGAGTTGGTTTGGATTTTCTAATGTAAAGTTGAAAAATCTATTTTTGTCCGCATTTTTACGGATCCGGACCACTGTGCGACGTTCTCAATACATTTATATAAACATTTAAACGATAATAACGGTGCTCCTCACTCAATTAACCTATTAAAATGGTTTAGAAACAAGTCTATCAATTTAGCCACACAAAACTAGGTCTGTTCAAGGAATCTACATTACTGCAATCTAACTACTAAGTATTCGTTGGGTGTTCTTTACCTTCTGCCAAAACAGTTCCCAGAATCCAAATAGGACCTGTTACTCCCACGCAGCTGTCTCCGCCTTTCTGTAGAATGTCTATCAGCCGATATACCGGTACCTGGAGTGGTCAGGTGCTCATGTGTCTGGATCCCACCTGCTCGCTCCCTCTCTCTCCCCCGTTCATCAGCTGAGAACCCGTGCCGGCCGTCACCGTCCCCTTCTGGCTCGAGTCCCGCGACATCTGCATACTCTCGGTGTCACTGGCAAGATCTTCTTGCGAACAGCAAACTCTAAGTTCCCCGTTGAATGTTTGTTGTTGTTGTTGTAGATTATATGTATTCCTTTTGATATTTAAGGAAATACCTTGCAGTCGTAGATGCGAATATGATGTTATTTGGTGAATCTTGATGTTGGATTTTCACCTGCCTCGGCAAAGCCTTAGTATGTGAGCTAAGTCACTGCTGAAATCCTCATGTTGCAAGTAGTTAGTTCCCCTTCATGATTTAGTAGCTTTCCATATCAATCGAAGAGTAATTCATATTAAATATCTTCGTTGACCCCAAATTCAATAACATTTTCTTAAAATTCCTTATTTCTTGAGTAATATTTGTAGATTGTAGACATACGTTTCTTCTTGTTGGCAATGGTCTTACCACTCTATAGTTTTCTCCGCTGTTTCAAACATTTTCCATATATCTTCTTCTGCCGTAATTATTGGTTTTATATATTAATTGTTGTTTCTAGTAGTGGCCTCGCTGGCTAAAGCGCAGCATTAGGTCATGGGGCCAAGCTCTCTGCTGACTCGGTAGACGCGTGGGTTCAAGCCCCACCGTCGGCCGTCCTTGAAATGGTTTTCCGTGGTTTCCCATTTTCAACACCAGGCAAATGCTGGGACGGTAACTTCTGACAGGCCACGGCCGCTTCCTTCCACATCCTTGCCCAATTTCATTCACCATCATTCATTTCATCTCTCATTAACTCCTCTCGTGAGGTTGGCGTCAGGAAGGGCATCCGGCCGTAAAAACCATCGCCACAAAGACATCCATCGCATCTCATCCCCGACCCCTTTGGAAAACGGGAATAATAAGGGGTAGACATACATACATACACATATATTAATTGTTGTTTCTGCTTTCATGGTAATTGCTTAATTGGTGTTCATCTTCTATGTAGTTGCGCAATAATATTTTCTTCCCGTTCTCAAACTTATATGTATCTTTCGCTGCTTCAGAAATATACGTCTTGTCGATTTCGAAGACTTGAAGAGAATGCCGTCTGACCTGCTCTAATAGCGATGATAAAAATGGCGTTTCTGGCATTCGACCTTGTAAAATCTTTCATCTTTAAATATCGGTCTCATCCTATTAAATCTCAAAATATAATTTATACCCTCAACTTTCATTTACCGTCAGCTTTCCATTTTTACCACATATTCTTTTCTATAAGTTATTTCCAAATATAATTAAAATGTTGGTGACCGCCAATATATAATATTGCTATTGGTTAAAAAGTGGTCACGTGATGAACCTGCTTCATTTACGCGGTCAGATTTCCTTTCTGCCACGCTTCAAAGTCACCTTGGGCTCGTGCCTTCCATAAACCGGATTTTCCCAATTGCCGTCTTCATAGAACTTGTCGTTCTGGCCAGTTTCCAATGTCTATAAATCTCATTCCTCTCCATGCTAATAAAATAGCGTTTTATATTTCTTCTTATAACCTCGCTATTTATAAACGAAAACTTCCCATTTATTCTGGCAATAGCTGTAATATTAATACACATCCCTATGCCGTTAGTTTTAATTTTCCAGCACATAGCCTTCGCGCCTCCGTACTTGAGAGCTGTTGGTTCGACTCCCGACCCCTGCCTTCACTTAGGTCCTTTTAAATATGGGTTCAGTATATTTGATAGCTAAAGTTGGAACTACTTGATAGTACACGTCATTTGCTGCTTGATGCCACTGCTTAAGTGATACTCATACAACAGACTAGTGAGTTCATGTGCGCGGCGCAGGAAGTGCGTGGGAACATACGATTACGTCAGCTAAACATGAACTCACTTGTCTGTTGTATGAGTATCACTTAAGTAGTGGCATCAAGCAGCAAATGACGTGTACTATCAAGTAGTTCCAACTTTAGCTATCAAATATACCATTGTCACTGACACCTAGCGGTGAACGTTCGGACATGATTCTGTCAACATTTTAGAAAATTTTGCTGAATTTTTACATCACTTTTAGAGGAAATTTGATAAAGTGTGAAATAACACTATATTCCTCACATGTTTCCCTATGTTCCCTCAGAGTTTAATGTTAGCGTGTGAGATAAATGTTAGCGATCAAACCTGTGCTAGAAAATATGTCTTGAACTTGGTGTAAACGTGAACACGTGGAAAAAATGGAAAAAGACAATATTCTTCGACTGAGAGTGGGATAGAGGTAGGTGTAAGAGTTACCTTATGACTCTATATGATTTTTAGTTTAAACATATAGCCCATTTTCAAATTATTTTTGGAAAATTTTTGAAAATACAATATTCTTGGCCTGAGAGTTGGATATATGTAAGAGTAAGAGTTAACATATGACTTGAAAATTATTTTTAGTTTAAACATATACCCTACTTTCCAAAATAAAATGTTTGTAAAAATTTAAATATATAATGTTTTTGACTAGGGTGTGATAGAGGTAAGAGTAAGAGTTAGGGGATTCAAGCATTAACCTTTAAGTACTCTAGAATTTTTAGAATTTGTGTGTGTTATTGTCGCTGCTTACAAACATGGCGGTAAGCATTATGCTGCCATTAAAAGGACTAAGATACTTTCCAAGACTTAGAGAATAAGCCACTAAATACATTGACAAAAAAACTCATCAAATAAGCCAACACATAAGCCAGTACATAAGTCAATAAATAAGCCAATATATAAGCCAATACACATAATCCAATATATAAGCCAATACATAAGCTAACACTCATAAGCCAATACATGAGCAAACACACATAAGGTAATACATAAGCCAACACATGTAAGCCAATATATAAGCCAACGCACATAAGCCAATACATAAGCCAACACACATAAGCCAATACATAATCCGACACATGTAAGGCAATATATAAGCCAACCCACATAAACCAATACATAAGCCAACACATGTAAGCCAATATATAAGCCAACAAACTTAAGCCAATATATAAGGCAATACATAAGCCAACACATGTAAGCCAACACATGTAAGGCAATATGTAAGCCAACACACATAGGCCAATACATAAGCCAACACATGTAAGCCAATAAATGAGCCAACACATGTAAGCCAATATATAAGCCAACACACATAAGAAAACACATGTAAGCCAATATATAAGCCAATATAAGCCAATATACATGTAAGCCAACATAATAAGCCAACACATAATCCAATATAAAAACTTATGGTAAGTCACTCTATCACCAGAACAGTTGTAACCTTTGTAGTGTGCAAATCATACTTGTTAAGACTGCTTCACACATTTATTAAACAGTAATACATAGAATAATTTTTACTCGAACACAACACATTTATTCATTACTAGCATTCACAGTACAATGGTCGTCGCAACACCAAGGAATAATATAACATAAAAAAACAAGTGAACATAATCAGATGCAACAACTCCCCCGTCTAAGCTAGAGCCAATTTGAGATTAAGTCTATCAGGTTTCTTTCCAGCTCTAGAACTACGACGTAACTCAGGAACTTCCTGATTAGCAGGGTGGACGGGTTCAACATGTGGTTCGTGTAGGACTACTGCACTTATTTTATCTTTTGGAGGAGTTAGTGGAAACAAAATCTCAGGATTGTTATCATCATCAGGATCAGACCATAAATCAAATGCATCATCAGTCATTGGTGCAGACATTGCACTAGTTCCAGGAATGGCACAATTACTAGCAGATCTAAATGGCAGGAGTTGATCTACATGTTTCCTGTGAGTGATACCGTTAGCGTCTCTCACAACATACATAACGTTTCCTTCCCGTTCATTTATTATACCTTTCTCCCAGGAATCAGTTTTATTACCAATTCTCATATGTACCAGGTCTCATATCTGGAATGAGCGTGTTTTGTCCATCAATAGCTTAGGTCTACTTTTAGGTTGGACATCAAAGAACTTAACCAAACTTAATCTAGTCCTCAGACCTCTACCAAACATAAGCATAGCTGGGCTTTGACATGTGGAAGCATGTTCAGAATTACAATAAGCAAGCAACCAAGAATACAGTTTATCTATGGTGGTTGTTTCATCGAATTTGCTGGCTTTTAATGCATGCTTGAAACTTTGGATATCTCTCTCTGCCTGCCCATTAGAGTTTGGGTGGTAAGGAGCAATTGCCAAATTGCCATTTGGCACAAAAAGTTTTAAAATCATCACTGATTAATTGGGGTCCATTATCAGACACAATAACTCTAGGCAGCCCAAATTGAGCAAACAAAGGAATCAAAGCATCAACCAATGCTGATGTAGTAGATGACATTTTGATAACTTCTGGCCATTTACTATAGGCATCGACTACAATCAAGTACATGGCTTTGGAATATTCTACAAAGTCGATATGGAGTCTTTCCCAAGCCTCCCTGGGCCATTCCCATGGGTGGGAGGGAGCTTTAGCTGGTGAGTTACTAACCCTGGAACATCCATTACAATCATCAGTAATTAAGCCTATTTATTTATCTAATCCATGCCACCATACGAAGCTATGGGCAAGAGCCTTCATTTTAGTAATCCCTAAATGACCTGAGTGGAGTTCTTTCAAAATCTGGGGTCTTAAACTAGCTGGAATGATAACTCTCCCCCCTTTTACAATGCAATTATGGTCAATAGAGTATTCATTTTTATGCTGGGAATACTCTTTCAGGAAATTTGGTAATACAGCAGGCCATTGATCATTTTGACACAATTCAGGACGACAGATAGTATTTTGTCTTTGACCGTTTCATTAGCAACTTCTTTTGCTGTAACAGGGGCACTATCTAGCATGAGAAAATTTATATGCAAAACAGTTTCATTAGGTTTAGTCTGTGCAGGCAATGGCAATCTAGATAGGCAATCAGCATTACAGTTCTCATCCGTTTTGCGATAGATAATGTCATAGTCATATTGAGACAAGAGTTCAGCCCACCTTTGGCGCCTTTTGTCACATATTGAGGATAGTGAAGTTTTAGGACTAAAATTATAGATAAGTGGTTTGTGGTCTGTCACCAACGTAAAATGGCGCCCTCTTAGATACAAGTCACATTTCTTCACGCCCCAAATAATAGCCCTGGCTTCCTTATCCAAAATACAATAGTTTTTTTCTGCTTTACTCCATGTAGAACTAGCAAACAATAAGGGTATTTCTGTCCCATCTGAGAATATGTGAGATAGACAAGCTCCCATACCTGTTTCAGATGCATCACAAGCTAAAACTAAAGGCATTGCTGGATTATAATGACACAAAACCTTATGAGACAATAACATAGATTTAGCCTTTTCAAAAGCCTTATCACATGTGGCATTCCATTTAAACTTTGGTTGATTTGCACACTGGTACAGGGGACCTAAAACGCTAGACAGGTTTGGTAAAAAATTACCATAATAATTCATCAACCCACAAAATGACAAAATCTGGGTCTGAGTAACAGGTTTAGGTGCTTTTTGAACAGCCTCTACTTTCTCGTTGGTAGTGTCCAATCCATTCCTATTGATAATGTGCCCACAGTACTCAACCTCATCTTTAAAAAAACCTATTCTTCCCTATGTTGACAGTCAGTCCTGCTGTTTTATATCTTTCAGTCAATACTACTAAATGGAACCAGTGTTCTGCAGGGGATGACCTAGTGATGATAGTATCATCAAGATAACAGAAGGTTTTCTTAAGACCTGAATGAATATTGTCCATCTTGACCTGCCAAATAGCCGGCGCTGAAGCAATACCAAAAGCAAGCCTCGTAAACTTGAACAGCCCCCAAGGGGTGAATGAATATTGTCCATCTTGACCTGCCAAATAACCGGCGCTGAAGCAATACCAAAAGCAAGCCTCGTAAACTTGAACAGCCCCCAAGGGGTAACAATCGTCTGCAAGTTTTGAGATTGCTCATCCATTTCTAGTTGTAAGTAGGCACAATTTAGATCGAGTTTGGTAAATTTCTCGCCCCCTCCTAGCTTTGCAAAAATTTCATCAATCTTTGGTAAGGGCTATTGGGGCACTACAAGGTTAGGGTTGACGGTTACCTTAAAATCCCCACATAGTCTCACCTTCGGTGCCACGCTCTTAGCTTGATCTATGATAGGTACAATGGGTGTAGCCCACCTTGTTCGAGCCAACTCCTCATCTGTTAACTTGACAAGTGTTCCTTCATCCACCATATCCTGTATTTTCCTTTCTACCAGAGATTGGTGAGCTAGTGGGATAGATCTAGCTTGAAGAGCTACAGGTTGAGCCCCCTCTTTAAGTACTAGTGTCCCCTTGGCCCCTTTTAAGGTACCTGGTTAGTAGTGGGGTAGTGGGGGAGCTGCTTACCTTTTTATTGAGCCACCCTCGTAGCTGCCCCGAACCTGATATCTCGCTAACAAATCATGGGATTTAAACATACAGGGTGTCCTAGCATTGGTAGAAATGCCCCCTACTTTCCTATAGGCTCTTTATTTGATTAAAAGACCAAAACTAAAAGGTCATTCGCGAGTAGTGGGGTAGTGTTGGTCTCGTCAAGTCGCGCTCGTGCTTGAATATGTATGGCTATGTTGGGAAAGGGTTAGGTGGTGGGGGAGGAGTAGGGTTGAGTGAGGGGTCGTTTAGATGGTATTTTTTCCGCTCTAGATGATGGTGAGGTTATTTTTAAAAATGGATGGAATTGGGAAACGCCATTTGGGGTAAACATGTTGTTTTTGGACATTTTGGCGATTAATGTTTTTTATACGCATGCGCACTTGAGGAGTTTTGTAAGAGGGCGGGCTTTTTAAATGATGATTTATCAATGAGTGTTTTTTTAATATGTATTGAAATAAACCCCAAAAACTAATAGGTCATCGGCTTTTTACTATCTCGCTAAGCAATAATCGGATTTAAACCTATGAGGTGTCGTAGGACTCGTGGTGAACTCCCCATTTCTATGGACGGGGTATATTCACCCCAAAATAAAAACTACCCTTACCCGGGGGGGTGAAATAGTAATTTATTTTTGTACGCCTGCGCACTTGGCGGTTTTTGTAAGAGGGCGGGCTTTTTAAATGATGATTTATCAATGAGTGTTTTTTAATATGTATTGAAATAAACCCAAAAAACTAATAGGTCATCGGCTTTTTACTATCTCGCTAACCAATAATCGGATTTAAACATATGGGGTGTCGTAGGACTCGTGGTGAACTCCCCTTTTCTATGGACGGGGTATATTCACTCCAAAATAAAAACTACCCTTACCCGGGGGGGGTGAAATAGTAATTTATTTTTGTACGCCTGCGCACTTGGCGGTTTTTGTAAGAGGGCGGGCTTTTTAAATGATGATTTATCAATGAGTGTTTTTTAATATGTATTGAAATAAACCCAAAACACTAATAGGTCATCGGCTTTTTACTATTTCGCTAACCAATAATCGGATTTAAACATATGGGGTGTCGTAGGACTCGTGGTGAACTCCCCTTTTCTATGGACGGGGTATATTCACTCTAAAATAAAAACTACCCTTACCCGGGGGGGTGAAATAGTAATTTATTTTTGTACGCCTGCGCACTTGGCGGTTTTTGTAAGAGGGCGGGCTTTTTAAATGATGATTTATAAATGAGTGTTTTTTTAATATGTATTGAAATAAACCCAAAAAACTAATAGGTCATCGGCTTTTTACTATCTCGCTAACCAATAATCGGATTTAAACATATGGGGTGTCGTAGGACTCGTGGTGAACTCCCCTTTTCTATGGACGGGGCATATCCACTCCAAAATAAAAACTACCCTTACCCGGGGGTTGAAATGTAATATTTTTTGTATGTGCGCGCACGGACGGCTTTTGTCGAAAGGACCTAACTATACGTTTGTTAATATTTTCTGAACCCCTCATGGGATTTTGCCATAGGCAGTATTCTAGCCCTGGGGGTGACGCCCCGTTTTTGAATGTAGGATTCGTTTTTGTCGAAAGGGCCTAACGACACTTTTGTTCATATCTCGCGAACCAATTATGCTAGGGACTTGTATGAGGGGTCCTAGCACTTGGGGCAACATCCCCTGTTTGGGGGTGAAACTACCCCCCAAAATTGAAAAATCCATATCTTGGAAACGAAGAAGCCTAAAATTAGGTGTGATAGCTTAAAAAATAGGGGATGATATGGGCTTTTACCTCGATTGATCATTTCACCCCTAAAACAGTAAATAGTTATGTTATGGGAAAAAAAAACGTGTTAAACACCTAAAAATGATAAATGAACCTAAGATCTTTTGTTTTTGATGAAAAATAGCAGGGGGGTGAAACTACCCCCCAAAATTGAAAAATCCATATCTCGGAAACGAAGAATCCTAAAATTAGGTGTGATACCTTAAAAAATAGGGGATGATATAGGCTTTTACCTCGATGGATCATTTCACCCCTAAAACAGTAAATAGTCATGTTATGGGGAAAAAACGTGTTAAACACCTAAAAATGATAAATGAACCTAAGATCTTTTGTTTTTGATGAAAAATAGCAGGGGGGTGAAAATACCCCCCAAAATTGAAAAATCCATATCTCGGAAACGATGAATCCTAAAATTAGGTGTGATAGCTTAAAAAATAGGGGATGATATGGGCTTTTACCTCGATTGATCATTTCACCCCTAAAACAGTAAATAGTCATGTTATGGGGGAAAAAGAACGTGTTAAACACCTAAAAATGATAAATGAACCTAAGATCTTTTGTTTTTGATGAAAAATAGCAGGGGGGTGAAACTACCCCCCAAAATTGAAAAATCCATATCTTGGAAACGAAGAATCCTAAAATTAGGTGTGATAGCCTAAAAAATAGGGGATGATATGGGCTTTTACCTCGATTGATCATTTCACCCCTAAAACAGTAAATAGTCATGTTATGAGGAAAAAACGTGTTATACACCTAAAAGCATAAGCATCTTTGTGAAACCATGCTTTAATGGACATGTGTATGGAGGATGATTGTTGTTATTATTATTATTAGGTAATTATGGATTAATGTGAGTATAGATAACTAACCAGTGGGGAGCGTGATGGCGCAGGTGCTTAGCTGCTCGTCTTTACCCGGACGGCTGGGGTTCAAATCCCGGTGACAGCGGGGGTTGGAATTTTCACTTGAAAAATCACGTGGCGTCAGAAAGGGCATTCGGCCTTAAATCCCCGGCCAAAATGAAAATGAGGCTGGTTGGCTCCGGCGACTCAAAATAATAGGGAAAAGCCGAAGAAAGAAAAAATGGTAACTCACCAGTAATAGTAAACATTGGTTTGAGGTGTTGAAGAAGTCAGGATGGGCAACCCTTTGCCATGGTTCACGAATGGACCCCAAAAAGTTTTACCTGTCAAGACTCAATATACCCTGTTGCAGTCTTGAGAAAAAAAAATCGAACCGGGGCCTCTGTGGTGACAGTGGAGCTATATTCATGATGATTTTTAAACAAACATACGCTTGCCTACTACCGCTGTGTTGAATCTGCACAGAGACTCTGGCTTTGGTTTGTCTAGTGTCCCTTGGCGATAACAGCACAGCGACCTTGTCAGTAAGTTTCATATTACTCATTTGCTTGATAGCGGACGTGATCTGCACATGACTAGATCGTTGTTTGGTTTGACAAAGGCTTAGTGAAGCTTATTGCAACCTTGAAATGAATGTCATGGTATAGTCGGGGTTGGAAGGCAAGACCTTAGTGTTGACAACCAAGTAGGTTAACCACTACACGGTGAGATGGTCAAATAATAATGTAACAGAACATATAGAAACGTTTTCTATAGTTTAACGAATTGACTAAGAGCCATACCATGAGAGGTGTAGGTAATGAAAATTAAATCTAAGCTATAACTAAAACTAACTACACGCTTATATACTACAAGAAGAAATGGAAAACTAAAGGGCAACAGGTCAAATAAAGGACAGAAGGAATAAAAAAATGGCTCTCAACCCTCAAGCATGTGGATTGAGGGAGTTGGAGGAAAGAGAGCCATGAAAGGCAGATAAAAAGTGCATGCCCCAGAGGTAATGGATAAAAAGGGGGTAAACTGGACTCAGCTCAGAAATCCCTTGGGGTCGCCAACTTTTAAACTGATCAGCCGTAAACCCCTTGAGGGTGTAGCCATATGCAGAGTGCATCGCAAGTGGTGGGGCTTCTTGAGAGGGCTTGAGCAAAAGACAAATAAAATAAAATAAAAAAGCAAGACTGCCTCCTCACACTAGTAGAATATCAGAAAAAATAAATAAACAAGGGCCAATGAAGTTGCAAAAGGAAGAGACTCCCTAGGCCTCGGATACCCTAATCATGTTGGGGTCGGTAGAGAACAAGAGTTGAGCAAGTGTGGTCGACAGGAAATAAGACAGAGAGGAGCCTAGCACAAGTTAGTGGAAGCAATGACGGTCTCAGCTGGGACTCCGTGATCGTCAACCTACATGACACTAGATATGACGCCCAGGGGTGGAATTAAAGACCTCTTTTGTTTTATATCACATGGCATGCCTTATAATGCAATACTGGTCCTAGGGTGTGCAAAATTGTATTAGAAACTCAGCTAATAATAGTGTGCTTGCCCATGATTATTTTCCCAAGGACTGATAACCATGATTTCCAAGCCCCTAAGTAAGACAAAAAAACAAATGATTTTCATTTTCCAATGAGTTGGGGTGAGGTGAGGTGAGTTTTCTATACACCAAACTGATGTGGTTTCCCACTTCTACTCCAGGCAAATGCACATTTGATGTTAAGAATAGTCAAATGGTTTGCAACTGCCCAATGCTAGGACCTGATTAGTGGCTTTTAAAAAATGGAATGGAATGGAGTACACTTCCCTCAAAACCAACAAGAGGAGTGTTCGATCCCCCACAACCATCCTTAAAGTCAATATAAGTGACTATGCACTTCAGCTCATGACGGTCTCCTCTCTCCAATCCTACCCCTTAGTGGTGAAAGGCACACTCTAATACAACCATCATAGTGACAGGTTATCTGTTAAATACCTAACTATCCCCAGATTTACCTTAAATTTTCCTAAAATCCACTACATTTTCCGAAAATTGACCAAATGACACAACATTCCAGCAAAATTCAACAAATGACTACCAGATTTATTGAAATTCCATTGATTTACCTAAGCATGGTTTAAACTACCTCAAATTCATATAAAATTAGACGAATATAGATGAAAATTCACTAAAATTTACCAAACTTACCCAAAGTGGGCTACAAACCATGAAATTTATTCTTTTTTTTTTGTTAATTCACTATATGTACTCGAAAATTTCATAATATTGCCTTTACATGTATGCTTTTATTGTTGTTGTTGTTTCGTTTACCATACTCTCTGCAGACAAATACCTCAACATGAATTTCTCTTAGACTAGGAGCTCTTTATTCGACATGATAGCTGAGTTTCATTTCCCATAAACTTGTCTCTGAGGCGGGTGTCAGGAAAAGGCATTCAGCTGTAAAAACCACACTCTCACATAGACTTTCATAACCTCTTACGTTGAGGTTCCTAACGCTAACGACATTGAATGATTGAACGGTTCCCTTTTCACTATTCCTGTCTATACTTTCCTCTTTAAGGTTGCGAGATGTTTGCAAGATTCCTAAAATGCAATTAAACTTAATAAATACCTTAAGATGGTTTGATTTGTTTAATGATAATGGTGTTGATGATTGTTATATATACGTGAAGACTAATTTTTTTTAGGTCTTGACTGGCCTTGCAATAAGAATTGACTAACCACACATGAGTTACCTATGAGGGAAACATTTTAGCCCACTATGTTGGTTATTGACCAGTGAGTACAGTTGTAGAAAGCTGTTTTTTTTTTTTCTTTTTTTTTTTGAAATCATATACAACAGAGGCTTAAACCTATAGACAATCCGTGTGACCATGTTTGTTAAACATGACATTATACCAGGGACAATTAGGAAACTTGTGTAGAGCTTACCAAAAATAATGTTGTGTAACAGTAAATGCTAGTCAACAAACAGTTATGCCATACTAAAAAATCATTATACAATACCTGAGAGAGCTCTTCTAAAAGTATTAATGCGTAACATGTTTCCACTCGCTTGTTATATATTTTTCGGCGTGGGAATGATTCTCAAGAAATGAAATGCAAATGGAACTGAAATGCAACACAAACGAATAATGAGCGCGCGCGGTGACTGAGATTGATAACATGACGTACTGTCGGTTATGTAGCTATGTGGAATGTTTATCACATATGGTTTACTTCAAGGTTTGGAGATCCCATTAAAGATATTCCTACAATAAATGATTTTCAAGTTGTCGTTCTATGGCGTGAAATTATTTAATATAGCCTATGATATTTTATAATTTTATTAATGCAGCCAATGGCCATGTATTTTTCTTTTCAGGACGGGTCAGGGAAGGGATTATGATATTTGCTAAAAGGATTTACCACTGGAATTATTTTACAAGTAGTTATTTTAATGACCAACAGAGTTCACTGTTAAGAAGGTAGAGCCCTATGTGGAATGTAGGATAACATGTTATACATCATATGCAACTACTGTAAGGCTTGTGATTTTTAAGATGCCTTTATCCCTATATTAATCACCCAGTTTGCAATACTGATAACTGCAATGTTACTGAAAAAAATTGAAACAAAACAAAAATCAGCATTGAAAAAACAAAAAAGTGGTTGAGCATATATATAGTGGGGAAAAGAAACGTTTTGTAAACACTAATGTCCAACAAGACTAATTAAATCAGTAACTGTCAGGGTGGCCGAGTGGTTAAGGCGTTTGACTTAAGATCAAATTTCCAATTATATAAGGAAGCAAGGGTTCGAATCCCTTCCCTGACATAACTATTGCTTGAACATGCAAGAAAACAAGAAATATACACAAACTATGTTTATCAATTTAATCAATTTTTTCTTTTTTTTTACAAGAGATAGACACACAGAATACAGCTCTTTTGGTTTATCAGTTCTTTTAAACATAACACTTGTTGAAAATTATTTTTTAGGGGAAGGGGGTGTTGCTACGTTGACCCATCACACAATAATAGCAGCTTTACGAAGTTCATTTTCTATATTTAATAGCTCTTTCTCATAACCAATATGACCAAGCTGTTTACAGGCATGCAAGAGCTGTAGACGTTCGACTAATATATTAGGATCGTTCCATTTACTATTTTTTATGAATGGTTTCAGAATCTCGGGAAGCAGTTTATCATTATCACCATCATTATGATTATCATCCTCATTATTATAATCATTTTCATAATGATGATCATTATCATTGTTATCATTACCATGATAATTTCCACCTGTGTCCACAGTCTGTTCAATGGTTTGAGTTGTCTTTGATAGTGTTGAAAGCTTCTTTTTAGATGTGCTAGAATGCTTTAACATTGTTATGTTATTATTACCATTATTACCTTTCCCCACTAACTTTTTGATGGGGTTTATTGTCTCTGATAGGGTTGAGGGCTTTTGAGATGTGGGTGCATGTTTGAACATGGGTTTCACAGGAGGTGTTAAAGGTTTCTCATTAAACAATTCGCTAACAGCATGAGTGCGTTGTAGTGTATTAAACTTGAGGTTAATATTATCTTGAGCAGTACTATCTTTCTCTTGGACTTGGTTTCTTGCTTTGGTTTGGGTTTTCCTTACATTTAGACTAGCATGATTATTAAGTTTACATTCATGATTGTTTGAAGAAAGTACGTCCAATTCTTTTGTTTTAAGCATTCCTCGACACTGTTTTGATCGTTGCTTTGAACAGCGCCAAATAACAGTTCCATTTTTATTGCTTCGTTTCACAATATATGAATATCCTTTATAGTATGCATAAGGCTTACCATACCTAGTCACTGATACTTCCATATCAACTGTCAAGCACAAACTAATCTCTAGTAAAGACAACTTGGTAATAACAACAATAGTTTAATGTGGGAGCATATATACATGCAGAAAGTGGGAGCAAAAATTGAGAGCAAAAAGTGGGAGCAAAAATTGAGAGCAAAAAAAAAAGTAGGAGCAAGTATGGGAGCAAATGTGAAAGCAAAAAGAGCGAGCAAAAGTGATTGCACAAAGTGGGAGCAAAATGTGTAAGTAAAAAGTGGGAGCAAAATGTGTTAGTAAAAAGTGGGGGCAAATGTAGTGTTTTACTAAAACAATCCCCCCTAACCTAACCTAACCTAACTTCACCCAACCTAATTTCACCTAACCTAACTTCACCTAACCTAACCTTCCAACTCTCAGATCAAAAATTGAATTCTGGCCATAGTCGAGTTGGAACCCAAACCTCTGGGATAACATCCAAGTATACTAGCCACTACACCGCGAAATGGGCAAATTATCATGCAACACAACACGAAAATAAAAAGTTTTCTGTAGTGTAACTCATTGGCTGTCAACCATAGTTTGGGAATTCAAACCCAAGACCTCAGGACTTTTGTTTTGAACATTATCAGAAATATTATTTCATTTACATTTTCCTGCTGCTGCTTATAGTTATAAGAGTTGGCATTAATATGGAAAGCAAAAAAAATGTGAGAGCAAAAAAGGGGAGGAAAACGTGTAAGCAGAAGTGGGAGCAAACAAGTGTGAGCAAATATGGGAGCAGAAAGTGGGAGCAAATGTGAAAGCAAAAGTGGGAGCAAAAAGAGCGAGCAAAAGTGAGTGCACAAAGTAGGAGCAAAATGTGTGAGTAAAAAGTGGGGGCAAATGTGGTGTTTTACTAAAACAATCTCCCCTAACCTAACCTAAACTATCTTCACCCAACCTAATTTCACCTAACCTAACTTCACCTAACCTAACCTTCCAACTCTCAGATCAAAAATTAAATTCTGACCATAGTCGAGTTGGAACCCAAAACCTCTGGGATAACACCCAAGTATACTAGCCACTACATCGCGAAATGGGCAAATTATCATGCAACACAACACAAAAATAAAAAGTTTTCTGTAGTGTAACTCATTGGCTGACAATCATAGTTGAGAATTCAAACCCAAGACCTCAGGACTTTTGTTTTGAACATTATCAGAAATATTATTCCATTTACATTTTGCTGTTGCTTATAGTTATAAGAGTTGGCATTAATATGGGAGCAAAAGTGAAAGCAAAAAGTGGGTGCAAGCATGGCTGGTTGTAGAGACTTTCATATCAACAAATACACATAAATTAAATTTTAGTAAAGTGACTTGGCTAATAATAATTATAATATTAACAGTTTAAAAAAAATTCAAGGGGATTGATATTTTTCAGGGTGTAATTTCCAAAGTACTGTCAAGAATAATAATTACATGAACAGATTCCAAGAACTCTAGAGTGCTTTTAAGGTTAATGATTGGCTAGGAATGAGATAGAGCTAGCTAACCTAAGTTAACCTCAGCTCAGTAAACCTAACCTTGTCACATGGCATGTTCTACAAGTATAGACTTGCTTTGAGACTGGCTAGGACGTCACAGATGAATGGCGGTGGGAGGCTGGACATGACTTTTTTATTACCCAAAAACGTTTTCCTTTTTGCCAGCCTCCCACCGCCATTCATCTGTGACGTCCTAGCCAGTCTCAAAGCAAGTCTATACTTGTAGAACATGCCATGTGACAAGGTTAGGTTTACTGAGCTGAGGTTAACTTAGGTTAGCTAGCTCTATCTCATTCCTAGCCAATCATTAACCTTAAAAGCACTCTAGAGTTCTTGGAATCTGTTCATGTAATTATTATTCTTGACAGTACTTTGGAAATTACACCCTGAAAAATATCAATCCCCTTGAATTTTTTTTAAACTGTTAATATTATAATTATTATTAGCCAAGTCACTTTACTAAAATTTAATTTATGTGTATTTGTTGATATGAAAGTCTCTACAACCAGCCATGCTTGCACCCACTTTTTGCTTTCACTTTTGCTCCCATATTAATGCCAACTCTTATAACTATAAGCAACAGCAAAATGTAAATGGAATAATATTTCTGATAATGTTCAAAACAAAAGTCCTGAGGTCTTGGGTTTGAATTCTCAACTATGATTGTCAGCCAATGAGTTACACTACAGAAAACTTTTTATTTTTGTGTTGTGTTGCATGATAATTTGCCCATTTCGCGATGTAGTGGCTAGTATACTTGGGTGTTATCCCAGAGGTTTTGGGTTCCAACTCGACTATGGTCAGAATTTAATTTTTGATCTGAGAGTTGGAAGGTTAGGTTAGGTGAAGTTAGGTTAGGTGAAATTAGGTTGGGTGAAGATAGTTTAGGTTAGGTTAGGGGAGATTGTTTTAGTAAAACACCACATTTGCCCCCACTTTTTACTCACACATTTTGCTCCTACTTTGTGCACTCACTTTTGCTCGCTCTTTTTGCTCCCACTTTTGCTTTCACATTTGCTCCCACTTTCTGCTCCCATATTTGCTCACACTTGTTTGCTCCCACTTCTGCTTACACGTTTTCCTCCCCTTTTTTGCTCTCACATTTTTTTTGCTTTCCATATTAATGCCAACTCTTATAACTATAAGCAGCAGCAGGAAAATGTAAATGAAATAATATTTCTGATAATGTTCAAAACAAAAGTCCTGAGGTCTTGGGTTTGAATTCCCAAACTATGGTTGACAGCCAATGAGTTACACTACAGAAAACTTTTTATTTTCGTGTTGTGTTGCATGATAATTTGCCCATTTCGCGGTGTAGTGGCTAGTATACTTGGATGTTATCCCAGAGGTTTGGGTTCCAACTCGACTATGGCCAGAATTCAATTTTTGATCTGAGAGTTGGAAGGTTAGGTTAGGTGAAGTTAGGTTAGGTGAAATTAGGTTGGGTGAAGTTAGGTTAGGTTAGGTTAGGGGGGATTGTTTTAGTAAAACACTACATTTGCCCCCACTTTTTACTAACACATTTTGCTCCCACTTTTTACTTACACATTTTGCTCCCACTTTGTGCAATCACTTTTGCTCGCTCTTTTTGCTTTCACATTTGCTCCCATACTTGCTCCTACTTTTTTTTTTGCTCTCAATTTTTGCTCCCACTTTTTGCTCTCAATTTTTGCTCCCACTTTCTGCATGTATATATGCTCCCACATTAAACTATTGTTGTTATTACCAAGTTGTCTTTACTAGAGATTAGTTTGTGCTTGACAGTTGATATGGAAGTATCAGTGACTAGGTATGGTAAGCCTTATGCATACTATAAAGGATATTCATATATTGTGAAACGAAGCAATAAAAATGGAACTGTTATTTGGCGCTGTTCAAAGCAACGATCAAAACAGTGTCGAGGAATGCTTAAAACAAAAGAATTGGACGTACTTTCTTCAAACAATCATGAATGTAAACTTAATAATCATGCTAGTCTAAATGTAAGGAAAACCCAAACCAAAGCAAGAAACCAAGTCCAAGAGAAAGATAGTACTGCTCAAGATAATATTAACCTCAAGTTTAATACACTACAACGCACTCATGCTGTTAGCGAATTGTTTAATGAGAAACCTTTAACACCTCCTGTGAAACCCATGTTCAAACATGCACCCACATCTCAAAAGCCCTCAACCCTATCAGAGACAATAAACCCCATCAAAAAGTTAGTGGGGAAAGGTAATAATGGTAATAATAACATAACAATGTTAAAGCATTCTAGCACATCTAAAAAGAAGCTTTCAACACTATCAAAGACAACTCAAACCATTGAACAGACTGTGGACACAGGTGGAAATTATCATGGTAATGATAACAATGATAATGATCATCATTATGAAAATGATTATAATAATGAGGATGATAATCATAATGATGGTGATAATGATAAACTGCTTCCCGAGATTCTGAAACCATTCATAAAAAATAGTAAATGGAACGATCCTAATATATTAGTCGAACGTCTACAGCTCTTGCATGCCTGTAAACAGCTTGGTCATATTGGTTATGAGAAAGAGCTATTAAATATAGAAAATGAACTTCGTAAAGCTGCTATTATTGTGTGATGGGTCAACGTAGCAACACCCCCTTCCCCTAAAAAATAATTTTCAACAAGTGTTATGTTTAAAAGAACTGATAAACCAAAAGAGCTGTATTCTGTGTGTCTATCTCTTGTAAAAAAAAAGAAAAAATTGATTAAATTGATAAACATAGTTTGTGTATATTTCTTGTTTTCTTGCATGTTCAAGCAATAGTTATGTCAGGGAAGGGATTCGAACCCTTGCTTCCTTATATAATTGGAAATTTGATCTTAAGTCAAACGCCTTAACCACTCGGCCACCCTGACAGTTACTGATTTAATTAGTCTTGTTGGACATTAGTGTTTACAAAACGTTTCTTTTCCCCACTATATATATGCTCAACCACTTTTTTGTTTTTTCAATGCTGATTTTTGTTTTGTTTCAATTTTTTTCAGTAACATTGCAGTTATCAGTATTGCAAACTGGGTGATTAATATAGGGATAAAGGCATCTTAAAAATCACAAGCCTTACAGTAGTTGCATATGATGTATAACATGTTATCCTACATTCCACATAGGGCTCTACCTTCTTAACAGTGAACTCTGTTGGTCATTAAAATAACTACTTGTAAAATAATTCCAGTGGTAAATCCTTTTAGCAAATATCATAATCCCTTCCCTGACCCGTCCTGAAAAGAAAAATACATGGCCATTGGCTGCATTAATAAAATTATAAAATATCATAGGCTATATTAAATAATTTCACGCCATAGAACGACAACTTGAAAATCATTTATTGTAGGAATATCTTTAATGGGATCTCCAAACCTTGAAGTAAACCATATGTGATAAACATTCCACATAGCTACATAACCGACAGTACGTCATGTTATCAATCTCAGTCACCGCGCGCGCTCATTATTCGTTTGTGTTGCATTTCAGTTCCATTTGCATTTCATTTCTTGAGAATCATTCCCACGCCGAAAAATATATAACAAGCGAGTGGAAACATGTTACGCATTAATACTTTTAGAAGAGCTCTCTCAGGTATTGTATAATGATTTTTTAGTATGGCATAACTGTTTGTTGACTAGCATTTACTGTTACACAACATTATTTTTGGTAAGCTCTACACAAGTTTCCTAATTGTCCCTGGTATAATGTCATGTTTAACAAACATGGTCACACGGATTGTCTATAGGTTTAAGCCTCTGTTGTATATGATTTCAAAAAAAAAAAGAAAAAAAAAAAACAGCTTTCTACAACTGTACTCACTGGTCAATAACCAACATAGTGGGCTAAAATGTTTCCCTCATAGGTAACTCATGTGTGGTTAGTCAATTCTTATTGCAAGGCCAGTCAAGACCTAAAAAAAATTAGTCTTCACGTATATATAACAATCATCAACACCATTATCATTAAACAAATCAAACCATCTTAAGGTATTTATTAAGTTTAATTGCATTTTAGGAATCTTGCAAACATCTCGCAACCTTAAAGAGGAAAGTATAGACAGGAATAGTGAAAAGGGAACCGTTCAATCATTCAATGTCGTTAGCGTTAGGAACCTCAACGTAAGAGGTTATGAAAGTCTATGTGAGAGTGTGGTTTTTACAGCTGAATGCCTTTTCCTGACACCCGCCTCAGAGACAAGTTTATGGGAAATGAAACTCAGCTATCATGTCGAATAAAGAGCTCCTAGTCTAAGAGAAATTCATGTTGAGGTATTTGTCTGCAGAGAGTATGGTAAACGAAACAACAACAACAATAAAAGCATACATGTAAAGGCAATATTATGAAATTTTCGAGTACATATAGTGAATTAACAAAAAAAAAAGAATAAATTTCATGGTTTGTAGCCCACTTTGGGTAAGTTTGGTAAATTTTAGTGAATTTTCATCTATATTCGTCTAATTTTATATGAATTTGAGGTAGTTTAAACCATGCTTAGGTAAATCAATGGAATTTCAATAAATCTGGTAGTCATTTGTTGAATTTTGCTGGAATGTTGTGTCATTTGGTCAATTTTCGGAAAATGTAGTGGATTTTAGGAAAATTTAAGGTAAATCTGGGGATAGTTAGGTATTTAACAGATAACCTGTCACTATGATGGTTGTATTAGAGTGTGCCTTTCACCACTAAGGGGTAGGATTGGAGAGAGGAGACCGTCATGAGCTGAAGTGCATAGTCACTTATATTGACTTTAAGGATGGTTGTGGGGGATCGAACACTCCTCTTGTTGGTTTTGAGGGAAGTGTACTCCATTCCATTCCATTTTTTAAAAGCCACTAATCAGGTCCTAGCATTGGGCAGTTGCAAACCATTTGACTATTCTTAACATCAAATGTGCATTTGCCTGGAGTAGAAGTGGGAAACCACATCAGTTTGGTGTATAGAAAACTCACCTCACCTCACCCCAACTCATTGGAAAATGAAAATCATTTGTTTTTTTGTCTTACTTAGGGGCTTGGAAATCATGGTTATCAGTCCTTGGGAAAATAATCATGGGCAAGCACACTATTATTAGCTGAGTTTCTAATACAATTTTGCACACCCTAGGACCAGTATTGCATTATAAGGCATGCCATGTGATATAAAACAAAAGAGGTCTTTAATTCCACCCCTGGGCGTCATATCTAGTGTCATGTAGGTTGACGATCACGGAGTCCCAGCTGAGACCGTCATTGCTTCCACTAACTTGTGCTAGGCTCCTCTCTGTCTTATTTCCTGTCGACCACACTTGCTCAACTCTTGTTCTCTACCGACCCCAACATGATTAGGGTATCCGAGGCCTAGGGAGTCTCTTCCTTTTGCAACTTCATTGGCCCTTGTTTATTTATTTTTTCTGATATTCTACTAGTGTGAGGAGGCAGTCTTGCTTTTTTATTTTATTTTATTTGTCTTTTGCTCAAGCCCTCTCAAGAAGCCCCACCACTTGCGATGCACTCTGCATATGGCTACACCCTCAAGGGGTTTACGGCTGATCAGTTTAAAAGTTGGCGACCCCAAGGGATTTCTGAGCTGAGTCCAGTTTACCCCCTTTTTATCCATTACCTCTGGGGCATGCACTTTTTATCTGCCTTTCATGGCTCTCTTTCCTCCAACTCCCTCAATCCACATGCTTGAGGGTTGAGAGCCATTTTTTTATTCCTTCTGTCCTTTATTTGACCTGTTGCCCTTTAGTTTTCCATTTCTTCTTGTAGTATATAAGCGTGTAGTTAGTTTTAGTTATAGCTTAGATTTAATTTTCATTACCTACACCTCTCATGGTATGGCTCTTAGTCAATTCGTTAAACTATAGAAAACGTTTCTATATGTTCTGTTACATTATTATTTGACCATCTCACCGTGTAGTGGTTAACCTACTTGGTTGTCAACACTAAGGTCTTGCCTTCCAACCCCGACTATACCATGACATTCATTTCAAGGTTGCAATAAGCTTCACTAAGCCTTTGTCAAACCAAACAACGATCTAGTCATGTGCAGATCACGTCCGCTATCAAGCAAATGAGTAATATGAAACTTACTGACAAGGTCGCTGTGCTGTTATCGCCAAGGGACACTAGACAAACCAAAGCCAGAGTCTCTGTGCAGATTCAACACAGCGGTAGTAGGCAAGCGTATGTTTGTTTAAAAATCATCATGAATATAGCTCCACTGTCACCACAGAGGCCCCGGTTCGATTTTTTTTTCTCAAGACTGCAACAGGGTATATTGAGTCTTGACAGGTAAAACTTTTTGGGGTCCATTCGTGAACCATGGCAAAGGGTTGCCCATCCTGACTTCTTCAACACCTCAAACCAATGTTTACTATTACTGGTGAGTTACCATTTTTTCTTTCTTCGGCTTTTCCCTATTATTTTGAGTCGCCGGAGCCAACCAGCCTCATTTTCATTTTGGCCGGGGATTTAAGGCCGAATGCCCTTTCTGACGCCACGTGATTTTTCAAGTGAAAATTCCAACCCCCGCTGTCACCGGGATTTGAACCCCAGCCGTCCGGGTAAAGACGAGCAGCTAAGCACCTGCGCCATCACGCTCCCCACTGGTTAGTTATCTATACTCACATTAATCCATAATTACCTAATAATAATAATAACAACAATCATCCTCCATACACATGTCCATTAAAGCATGGTTTCACAAAGATGCTTATGCTTTTAGGTGTATAACACGTTTTTTCCTCATAACATGACTATTTACTGTTTTAGGGGTGAAATGATCAATCGAGGTAAAAGCCCATATCATCCCCTATTTTTTAGGCTATCACACCTAATTTTAGGATTCTTCGTTTCCAAGATATGGATTTTTCAATTTTGGGGGGTAGTTTCACCCCCCTGCTATTTTTCATCAAAAACAAAAGATCTTAGGTTCATTTATCATTTTTAGGTGTTTAACACGTTCTTTTTCCCCCATAACATGACTATTTACTGTTTTAGGGGTGAAATGATCAATCGAGGTAAAAGCCCATATCATCCCCTATTTTTTAAGCTATCACACCTAATTTTAGGATTCATCGTTTCCGAGATATGGATTTTTCAATTTTGGGGGGTATTTTCACCCCCCTGCTATTTTTCATCAAAAACAAAAGATCTTAGGTTCATTTATCATTTTTAGGTGTTTAACACGTTTTTTCCCCATAACATGACTATTTACTGTTTTAGGGGTGAAATGATCCATCGAGGTAAAAGCCTATATCATCCCCTATTTTTTAAGGTATCACACCTAATTTTAGGATTCTTCGTTTCCGAGATATGGATTTTTCAATTTTGGGGGGTAGTTTCACCCCCCTGCTATTTTTCATCAAAAACAAAAGATCTTAGGTTCATTTATCATTTTTAGGTGTTTAACACGTTTTTTTTTCCCATAACATAACTATTTACTGTTTTAGGGGTGAAATGATCAATCGAGGTAAAAGCCCATATCATCCCCTATTTTTTAAGCTATCACACCTAATTTTAGGCTTCTTCGTTTCCTAGATATGGATTTTTCAATTTTGGGGGGTAGTTTCACCCCCAAACAGGGGATGTTGCCCCAAGTGCTAGGACCCCTCATACAAGTCCCTAGCATAATTGGTTCGCGAGATATGAACAAAAGTGTCGTTAGGCCCTTTCGACAAAAACGAATCCTACATTCAAAAACGGGGCGTCACCCCCAGGGCTAGAATACTGCCTATGGCAAAATCCCATGAGGGGTTCAGAAAATATTAACAAACGTATAGTTAGGTCCTTTCGACAAAAGCCGTCCGTGCGCGCACATACAAAAAATATTACATTTCAACCCCCGGGTAAGGGTAGTTTTTATTTTGGAGTGGATATGCCCCGTCCATAGAAAAGGGGAGTTCACCACGAGTCCTACGACACCCCATATGTTTAAATCCGATTATTGGTTAGCGAGATAGTAAAAAGCCGATGACCTATTAGTTTTTTGGGTTTATTTCAATACATATTAAAAAAACACTCATTTATAAATCATCATTTAAAAAGCCCGCCCTCTTACAAAAACCGCCAAGTGCGCAGGCGTACAAAAATAAATTACTATTTCACCCCCCCGGGTAAGGGTAGTTTTTATTTTAGAGTGAATATACCCCGTCCATAGAAAAGGGGAGTTCACCACGAGTCCTACGACACCCCATATGTTTAAATCCGATTATTGGTTAGCGAAATAGTAAAAAGCCGATGACCTATTAGTGTTTTGGGTTTATTTCAATACATATTAAAAAACACTCATTGATAAATCATCATTTAAAAAGCCCGCCCTCTTACAAAAACCGCCAAGTGCGCAGGCGTACAAAAATAAATTACTATTTCACCCCCCCCGGGTAAGGGTAGTTTTTATTTTGGAGTGAATATACCCCGTCCATAGAAAAGGGGAGTTCACCACGAGTCCTACGACACCCCATATGTTTAAATCCGATTATTGGTTAGCGAGATAGTAAAAAGCCGATGACCTATTAGTTTTTTGGGTTTATTTCAATACATATTAAAAAACACTCATTGATAAATCATCATTTAAAAAGCCCGCCCTCTTACAAAAACCGCCAAGTGCGCAGGCGTACAAAAATAAATTACTATTTCACCCCCCGGGTAAGAGTAGTTTTTATTTTGAGGTGAATATACCCCTTCGATAGAAAAAGAGAGTTCACCACGAGTCCTACGACACCTCATACGTTTAAATCCGATTATTGGTTAGCGAGATAGTCAAAAGCCGATGACCTATTAGTTTTTATGGTTTATTTCAATACGTATTAAAAAACACTCATTGATAAATCATCATTTAAAAAGCCCGCCCTCTTACAAAACCCCTCAAGTGCGCATGCGTATAAAAAACATTCGTCGCCAAAATGTTAAAAAACAACGTGTTTACCCCAAATGGCCTTTCCAAATTCCATCCATTTTAAAAAATAACCTCACCATCACCTAGAGCGGAAAAAATACCATCTAAACGACCCCTCACTCGACCCTACTCCTCCCCCACCACCTAACCCTTTCCCAACATAGGCATACATATTCAAGCACGAGCGCGACTTGAGAAAACCAACACTACCCCACTACTCGCGAATGACCTTTTAGTTTTGGTCTTTTAATCAAATAAAGAGCCTATAGGAAAGTAGGGGGCATTACTAGCAGTGCTAGGACACCCTGTATGTTTAAATCCCATGTTTGGTTAGCGAGATATCAGGTTCGGGGCAGCTACGAGGGTGGCTCAATAAAAAGGTAAGCAGCTCCCCCACTACCCCACTACTCTGGTTGTTTAGTGAAACCCTCAGGATAAGCCTTTACTATTTTCTCCACTGAGTTGATTTCAGGGTGAAAGACTTCCAGTTGTTTCACCTGATGCACATTTACCACATTTTCCCAGTTTAATGGAAGGAATCTAAGCCAATTCCTACCAAGCACAGTGGAGCTAGCTGAGGATTTCACGACATACAAAGGCAATAAATGCTTTACATTTTCAACCTCAGCTACAACATTCACTAAATACACAGAACCCTTTACAGGTGTGTTGTCATATTGAATAATATTTGTTTTCACTTCACGCGGTTTGTCTTTAGGGAAATGTTTACACCATTCTTCATATGTCATACAAGTAGCATGTGCACCTGTATCTACCTCGAAAGGAACCTTTTTTCCATCCACTATTACCTTAACAAACCAGGCGTCATTGCCAACACTTTCAATAACACCTATTTTGTGCACTGGAAACTCCTTATGGCAGTAGAACACTCAGACACATTACCACTTCCTACACATACTTTAGGATCACTTGAAACACTGACACACTCTTTATACGCACTATGTCGAAGACACAATTTTCTAACCATAATGTTTTTAATGACACATCATCTTCCTCACTGTTTTCATCAGTCGACTGCTCTGCTTCATCTTCGGACTCATCTAGCACTAGCTTGTAAACCCTCCGCCCTTTTGTCTTGGAGTTGAAGCGCCCTGAATGTATTTTCTTACTTGGCTGGTTGGACTTCTTGCTCGAATATGGATCTTTTGAAGAGCTACCTCCTCGATGACACATAATGGGAACATGTCCTTGGACTCCACATGTTCTACAGATGTTATCTCGCAGATGGCACTGTGGTTTTAAGTGTCCTGCCTTCCCTCAGAAATAGCAACGCCTGTCCCCAGGTTGGAGATTTACTTGATGCACTGACTTGTTGAGGCATCACTTCGGTCACCTCCCACCATAGCTGCATCCGCAGCAGCAGTCTCCATAGTCAGTGCTATATCCAGGCATTTTGTGAAAGTCAACTTCTCACCAAACAACTTCTTCCGTATAGCTTCATTGTTCAAACCACATACTAATCTGTCTCTTAGAGCTTCATCGAGGTTGTCTTTAAACTCACAATATTGAGCTGAGAATTTCAGCTTAGAAGTATATTGAGGAATTGTCTCATTAGGCGAGTGGTTTCTGGTATAAAACTTGTACCGCTCTCGGATCACAGATGGCGTTGGCTCTAAATGTTTTTTTTTACTAATTGCACTAGGAAATCAAAATTATGAGTTTCAGGTCTTACGGGATACGCCAAATCCGTAATGAGAGCAGCATACTCAAATCCAACGAGACTCATCAGGGGGTTTGTGTGAAGTGATTCGGGAATGTTGTGTACTACAAACTTATTTTTCATGATTGATATATATACATCCCATTTTACTTGTTGGGTGAAGTGTGGCATTGAAATTGCTCCTGGGTTATTTACCGACACTCGAATGTTTTTATTTAAGTTTTCCTTTTATTCATCTCCACTATTTTCACCGCTAGTGAGAGTTTCTTGGATGGACGCCATGTTGAACTTTTGGCGCCGATCTCACACACAATTGGAAAATTCTCAACTCACACACACAGGCTGGTAAGAATATCAACACACACTACGAATTTATCCTCGTCGCCACTGTTAAGAATGCATCACACATGTATTAACCAATAATACATAGAATAATTTTTACTCGAACACAACACATTCATTACTAGCATTCACAGTACAATGGTCGTCGCAACACCAAGGAATAATATAACACACAAAAAAACAAGTGAACATAATCAGATGCAACAATACTGACAGGTCAGTTACTACTATGGAACTTACTACAACCAACAAAGGTAAACAACGTGCACTCTATCAAGGCTACTCTTATAACTATAATCGACAGAATGTGAATGGAATAATATTCTGGCGATGCTCAAAAGAGAGGTCAAAAAATGTCGAGGCAATCTAAAAAGTAACAAGAATTTCCGTGACAAACTAAAGAGCCTACTTTTCATGCCAATGATTATTCTACAGTATATGAACCTATCTAGAATAATGACGAAATTAAGTTGCTAATATCGAAATTTCCAATTAGTGCGAAATACTGTATACCTGGCATAATGTAGCCTAATAGAGCACTACAGTTGGCAGCCCTGATGACTGAATATATTCTTAGTTCCATCTCTTAAGGTACAAAATACAAAATTTGGTTGAAGTCCAATGAATAGCATGGACGTTACATGCAGTTAAACATTGGATCTAACAGCGCGCGTAAAATCATGTTGGCAACAATGTCATGCATGTATTGGTCAGAAATAATCTGAAATAATATGATCTATTGTTGTGCCAATTTTGAATGAAATGCATTAGTTAGTATAGAAGTTACATGCATTTTAAAATTGGACTTATCAGCAGGCTTAGAATCATGTTGGCAGCACTGACGTATATTAGTTACTCCAAATTCGTCTAGAATGCCAGGTACTATACGTGTGCAAAGTTTAGAGCTATTGGCTTGCATACTTTCTGATATATTGATATTAGGGTAACAAAAATAGGGACAGCACATATTAACAGTTGGCAGCCCTGGTTGCTCTTAAGAATACGCATAGTCATATCTGTTATGGTACACATAGCAAATACGAAATTTGGTTGAAATCCAAATGATAGTATGGAAGTTACATATATTTAAAGTTGGACCTGTCAGCAGGCTTAGAATCATGTTGGTAGCACTGACGTATATAAGTTACTCCAAATTAATATAGAATGTCAGGTACTATACGTGTGCATAGTTTAAAGCTGTCGGCTTGCATACTTTCTGATATATTGGTATTTGGATAAAATAAATTAGGAGCATTTATTAACAGTTGGCAGCCCTGGTAGGTCTTAAGAATACGCTCAGTCATATCTGGTTATGTACACATACAACATACGAAATTTGGTTGAATTCCAATTCATAGTGTAGAAGTTATATGCATTTAAAAATTGGACCTATCAGGAGGCTTATAATCATTTTGGCAACACTGCCATTAAACTGAAATATTATGATCTGTACGTGTGCCAATTTTGAAATAGCTCCCATTCATACTTTCCAAGATATCCAACGTGGAGCTCAAATTTCAATTGCGATTTTTTAGCAGTTGGTAGCAATGACATCATTTTCAAATATGGCCGTGAGATATTCAGGTATAGATCTTTACTCCTACCAAATTTTGTTTCGATTACTGCAGCCATTTAGGAGTTGATAGGGGGGACACACACACAGCCAGACAGACAGACAGAAGGACAGACAGACAGACACACATTTGCCCGATCTCATAAGTCTACTTTTTCCTCATTTTTGCAAAATGTGAAAAGTAGGCTAAAAATGGTGAGGTTTTAAGTGGGAGTGTTCATCAATGTAGTGCTCCAAACAAAACACGGTTGATGTTAAGTTAACAAACAATCATCAACATGCTAAAAAGCAAGTTCAAGAAAACAATATTGCTGCTCAAAATAGTGCATTGTTTGTTAAAAATCACTCATCATGTCCTCAAAAAGTAATGTTAGGACAGTTGTCAACATCCAAGGAACCCTCAACACTATCAATGTCAACACAGACTATGCAAAAAGTGGTACTGCAAGAAAATCAAGAAGGACTATATAGTAGTAGTGATGATGATAATTACAATATTGTTGATTATAATGATAGTGATAACGATGTTGTTAATGATGATGATGCTGATCATGAGGATTATAATGCTAGCGATAAAGATGATGATGATGGTGATGATGCTAATCATGATAATGATAGTGATAATGGAAAACAAGAGAATGACTCTTTTATACCTATTGTTCGCTGTGGAAAAAAGATCTACAACAAGAGTTATGTTTAAAAAACTATAACAAGCAATGGTAAAGAGAAAGAGTTGTATTCAGTGTGTAACTATTGTAAAAAAAATGAATAAAAATATTGTATGGGTATTGTCTGTTTTTTGTTAATTACTATCCCCATGTCCCACTATTAATGCAATTGTTAACCATCAACAGCTTCTGACTATGTTTGGAAAGAGAGTAGCCTTAAACAATACACTTTTTCCACAGTACATTGACTAAACCACTTGCTTGTTTTGAAATGTAGAATTTTTTGTTTTACCATAACACTGCAGCTATGAGTCTTGTGAACTGGGTGTTTAACATAGAGTTAAAGGCATTTTAAAATCATTTTAGAAAAGCTCTTAGGTATTGTGTCATGGGTTTTAGTAATGCATTACTGTTCGTTAACTAACATTTACCGTTACACAACATTATTTTAGTGAACTCTACATGTTGTTGTTTGAGTCTTCAGTCTTTTGACTGGTTTGATGCAGATTTCCATGCCTCCCTGTCCTGAGCTAATCGTTTCATCTCTACATAGCTGCCACACCTTACATCCAAGGCTATCTGTTTAACATATCTAATCTTGGTCTCCCCTGCAGTTCTTGCCCTCAACCCTTCCTTCCATAACTAAGATTGTTATTCCTGGGTGTCTTAGTAAGTGTCATACCAACCTATCTCTTGTCTTTATTAGCAGTCGCCAGAAACATCTCTCCTCTCCCACTAGCCTTAATACCTCTTTGTTTGTAACCCTATTTACCCATCTAATCTTCATTATTCTCCTGTAACAGCACATTTCAAAGACTTCAATTCTCTACTTTTCTGCTACACCAATAGTCCAAGTTTCACTTTCATAGAGTGCCACGCTCCAGACAAAGGCCTTCAAAATATGACATTCCTAATACCTAAATCTATATTCAATGTCAACAGATTCCTTTTCTATAGAAATGCTCTCCTTGCCTGAGCTAGATAAGTATCCTAATCGTCTCTGGTATAATGCCATGTTTAGCAAACATAGTCACTCAGTAGGTCTAAGCATCTGTTGTATATAACCCAAAATTAGCAAGCAGTTTTCTAAAACTCATTAGTCAATAAAAAGCATAGTCATCAAAGTGTTTCATTGGTAACTAACTCATGTCTGGTTAGTCAATTCCTATTGCCAGGCCAGTCAAGACCTAAAATATAATCTTAACATAAAGTCTAATCATCTTTCTATCTACATACCAGTGTCTAATAAAAAGTCAAAATTAGTTTGGTCTTTACCTAAAATCTAAAATCCAATATCTAAATTCTAAAATCTAATATCTAAAATATAATCTTAACATAAAGTCTAATCATCTTTCTATCTACATACCAGTGTCTAATAAAAAGTCAAAATTAGTTTGGTCTTTACCTAAAATCTAAAATCCAATATCTAAATTCTAAAATCTAATATCTAAAAAATATAGTATAGAAAACATAATTTCAAGTATTACAAAATCCTTATATGTCTTTCTTTAATAATTAGTTACCAAACATTTTCAGTCAATAACATTTTGGTTTGGTCTTTTTACAAAATCTAAAATCAAAAATCTAAAATGTAAATGCTAAAATCTAAAGTCTCAAATCTAAAATAATCGTACATGTATTAACTGTATATCAATTCCAGCCTACCTTTGTATTTGTAATCCAAGTATTAATTTGAAAAGAGACAAGTGTAATCGGTTTTAAACATTATCTCTGATTTTTGTATATGTACATGACATGCATATTAATCTAAAATTGAACCCCGGTGTACCTTAGTAAAGAGGCTAACAGCTTAACCACTACACCACCATGCCCTTCTTTCTTAGTTTTGGTTCGTTCTAGTACTCAGAGCTGGAAATCGAGTTAAGACCATCAGTACAAGAGGCGCGAGTACTTGCCACTATAGCATGAAATGGTTAGGTGGTAACATTAGACTACCGGAAATGATTGTATTTCTGTTAGCAATGCATTTTTGTCATCTGCCTACTGTCTGAGCACTGGCAACAAGACAGTTTAGTTTAGTTTGTTGCGAGTGCGTGTATAGATTATTAGCCCTCAGTACTAAAAGCTTGTTGTGCATAGCGACCATCTTGCCCAGTAACCACTGAGCAAGTTTTAACGGTCAACCCATTAAAATAAAGCATGGGATAGTTGTGTGTGCTCCATGTACTTGGGTATGTGCATTACCACCATGCGCTAGCTCGACCTTTCCCTCTTTAGATATAGTGTTATTTTTTTCTTTTGGACATCGCCAATGACAGCATCCACCCACAAGTTTTTTACACTTAGACCCTTGGCTTGTTCTTGATTAGGTTTGGTTCGGTTTAGTTCGGTTTGGTTCGGTTTGGATTTGGTTTGATATAGTCACTATTTCATCCACCCTCTTTAACCGATCAAATTAAAGATAGTCTGCTCTTAATTCTTGGATCGATAAATCAGATTTTGTGTACACCATTTGTCATGCCATGCCTGCAGCCTATACTTCCTCTGTACTGCAGTCTTATTTGAAAGCAAGTTCCAATGGTCAACAACATGTCAGTCACCATACGTGTAGCTTACAATAATTCTTTCTGTACCTAGCTATGCTTCATTACTCACCATAAACATCTAACATTGTGGGTTTTGCAATATAATGGGGGAAACAAGAGTCCATGACCTTGTCGTTTTGGGTCTTTTGGAAAAATTCATAAGCCATAAAAAGAGGGTGTCTTTTTAAGTCCTAGGTCACCTAATGTATCCAATTCCCATTATTAGTTGATAAAATCTCAGGTCAATGACCTAACAGTTTTGGGATATTTAAGTAAATGTGTGCACCATAACAAAGAGAATGTCATGTCAAGTCCTAGGACACCTCATGTGTCCAAAATCTTGTTATTGGCTTATAAAATCTCAGGTCTATGACCTAACAGTTTTGGGATATTTAATTAAATGTATGCACCATAGCAAAAATGATGTCATGTCAAGTCCTAGGACACCTCATGTGTCAAAATCTGATTATTGGTTTATACAATTTCAGGTCAATGACCTACCTAGCAGTTTTGGGTTATTTCAGTCAATCAGTCTGCCATAAAAAGATTGAAAACGAACCATCTGATGCCACCGAGTTGTCCTGTTGAAATATCAATTGATTTTTTTTGGGCATGGCCACCGTGGCCGGTCACAGGCTCGTTTAAACACATGTACCTAGGTACATAACCGGTACCGTCTCTCTGTCTACTACCACTCTTTATTAATATTTTAAGAAAAAGTTTTAAAAATTAAGATTTAGGCCTTCGTACATTTTTTGGAAAAATACAAGATGTTCAGTAAAGAACATATAGCCTACTTTCTCCTAAATGCATGGGTTTAGTTACAACTCTTTGTCCTCTTCAAGGAGTATAATTGAATGTTGGTTGTAGTAGCTTGTTGAAATACAACATGCTATACGGATATTATAGGTTGATTGATTGAATCCTCACCTGAATGATATATACACACTCTAATACAGGCATCACAATAACACAGGTTATGAGAAAAAATTCAACACTCACCCAAGTACACGGGACTAAATGACCATGATGTCCATGCATCTCATATGAAACAACAGCAACAAGAGCTTCTTACCCAAATCCTTCCTCGTATAAAAGTACACACACTAGTAAGCCTACAGACCTCACAGTGACACAGGTTATCGGACAACTTCTCCACACACACACACCGAAGTACACGAGGCTACAAGACCATGATGCCGCAAAACCACTAAAGAATCAACAACAAAAATAACAACATTAGACTCTACCGCGGATCAAGACAAAGAATTGAAATAGCTCTAGTCGAGTGTTGAAATTTGTGGTGTTATGAGTACCGGTACAGCATATTATATAATATTTTCGATTGCAAATACACACAATATATGCTTAACATTATAACGTGTGAGTAGTTACGAATCAATAAATACAAAAAAAAACAAAGTAAAAGTATTGAAACGACGGGGATTCGAACCAATAAACCCTTTCCTATGAAGCTTGATTGCTTCCACTGCGCCACGAGTGCAGTACAAGGTAGGCATGTAAATAACTTGTTTAGTATGAATGTATCATATTTTGTGTTGTAATCAACAATTTTATTAGCGTTTTTTGGCGCTTCTCTAAACCATTTGATACTAAATATGTATTATTTTGTTCGGTACATTCCTAAAAGGATATAACCTTACGCAGTTACGGATATATATGGATTTACGAGCACAAATAGCGGCCATTTTGTCTACGACCCACAACCCTATGGCATGGTTAATCAGACCTGTTAAGTCACTTCTACGGTTACATATTGTATTATAATAGGCTAATATCCTACTGGTCACCTCCTTGAGGACAGTTTAAACCACCATATGTACGATAAGCTGAATTGTTGAGATCATGCCTTGTTGAATCGTTTATGGTTGGGCTATAATACTTGCATGATTCATACGTCCACCATCCTGAAACTATTAGGCGGATGACCTTGTAGTTTGGCCAAAAGACGTTTCCCACTCTAAGGTATATTGTTGCAAAATTTAGTTGAGATCGGATGATTAGGTTAGTCATAATTTGACTTAAGCTTTGAACATTTGGGTGGCCGCCTTTACGTTTCCGTCAAGATGGCGGCGATATAAAACATGACACTGAGGTGCCCTTTGCTAGCGCTACCTCTGTATCAAATTTCGTTCAATTCGGTTTCACCGTTTTTGAATTGATAAAGGGAATCGATTTGCACACATACATGGCAGCCATCCACAAATTATTGGCCTGATGACCTTTTAGTTTGGACAAAAGATTCTTCATACATAAAGGTATAAAGTTGCAAAATTTGGTAGAGATCGGATGATTAGGTTAGTCGTAATTTTATTTAAGCTTTGAACATTTGGGTGGCCGCCATTACATTTCCGTCAAGATGGCGGCGATATAAAACATGACACTGAGGTGCCCTTTGCTAGTGCTACCTCTGTACCAAATTTCGTTCTATTCGGTTTCACCGTGTTCGAATTGATAGGGGGGGACAGACATTCAGAGTACACACACTTACACACACACACACTCACACACAGACAGACACACATTTTTTGGCCCTGTGTAGATCTCATAAGTCTACTTTCATTTTTTGCAAAAATCGAAAGTAGGCTAAAAATACAACATGTAAAATGGACATCACCCTAAGTCTTTGGACATCTCGTACACACCTCTAGCCTTATTGGTCTGCAAGATATTAAAATACCAATGACCTATTAGATTTTGTTGTTTTGGTTGCATTAGGGGGCTATAGAAAAAGAGGGGACGTCATCCTGAGTCCTACGACCCCCCCCCCCCTTACAAGTCCCTAGCCTTATTCATTCACAAGATATTAACAAAAGTGTAGTTAGGCCCTTTGTCAAAATTTCAAAATTACATTCGAAAAAGGGTACGTTAGCCCTAGTCCAACAATACATCGCAGGTTAAAATCCCATCATGGGTTCAGAAAATATCAACAAAAGTGCAGTTAGGCCCTTTGTCAAAATTTCAAAAATACATTCATAAAGGGAGTGTCCATCCTAAGTGCTACGACCCCTCATTCAAGTCCCTAGCCTTATTGGTTCGTAAAATATTAACAAAAGTGTACTTAGACCCTTTTGATTTAAAAAAATGAATAATACATTCAAAAAACGAGGCGTCACTCCAAGTCCTACGACCCCTCATACAAGTCCCTAACCTTATTGGTATGCAATATTTTAACAAAACTGTACTTAGGCCCTTTTAACAAAAATGAATAATACATTGAAAAGGGGGCGTCATCCCAAGTCCTACAATACCTCATACAAGTCCCTAGCCTTATTGGTCCGTGGGATATTAACAATAACAAAAAATGTAGTTAGACCCTTTGGTACAATTTGGATAAATGCATGGGCCAGTCCATAGGGACTGGTACAAAGGGACCGGTCCAAAGGGATCAGTCAAAAGGGACCCGTCAACAGGGACCCGTCCACAGGGACTCGTCAACAAGGACCCGTCAACAAGTATCCGTCAACAGGGACCCTTCTACTGGGACCGTCCACAGGGACTCGTCAATCAAAAGGGACCAATCAACAGGGATCAATCAAAAGGGGCTATCGCCTCAAGGCCTGACATGCCCCTCTTTGATTAATGGTTTGCCTATCGACAAGCGCCACTTGAAATACTTTTTGATCATCCCTCGTGGGTTGGGTTAGGTTAGTTTACACTACAGCCACCATCTTTAAAAGCCCGCCCTCTTACAAAAGCTATGAGTGGGCATGCGTAAAAAACAAAAAACAAGCATGTTAATTCATATTGGCTTTCCACCGTGCACATGTCTCTTGTGTGGAACAACGTTTAATTTCATATTAGCATTCAAACTCCCACATGTCGCACTTGGAAAGCGAGATTTTCGAAAAAAATACAATTTCACCCCTTAGTAGGGGTAAGTTTTATTTTGGGGTGGAAATATGTTGTTCAATGGAAAGGGGGTGTCAGCCCGAGTTCAACGACTCCACATTCGTCAAAATCCGACTATGGGTTCAAAAAGCGCGCCATGTAAGTAGTTGGACTCACGTGGCCGCCATCTTGTAGGAGGAAAGCCGTAGGAGGATATAGAACCCCCCAAAACACACTACTGATATGGATTCCACACACCCGGAGCATATTCCAAATGATGTCTTACCAGAGGCACATAAGCCCTCTCCATAATCTACTTACCAACACCTTTAAACACCTGTATAATATATGCACAGGGAGAGGCTTATGTATTTAAGTCCATCCGCAAGCAGTCCTTGCTTCAAAGAAACTCTTATATTGTAGTTGATGACTATAATGGTCTTATGTAACCCATGTTCCCTGTATGTATTTTTATTTAATTAGGAAGGCGCACAAAGTACAAAAGTTTACATAGAGGAACAGAATTTTGTCAGAGATTCTGCTCTGAGTTCGCAGAACATAGCGTGATATCTGTCACATTGAAGTTTGCATCTTTCACACACACAGTCCTGTCTTAGGTCATTGAATCATTTATTTGCATCCATGGGTAGCGAATCTTGTCAGGATGTGTCTGAGGTTGAAGCTCTACATATGCAGGGTGGAAGGTTACCGTACTCATGCACGAAAATACAACACATAATCGATATTGGCTAGTAAATTACAATGTCGCAAATTGCATGTCTGTAGCTTGTATTGTTAGGCTGGAATATTCCATGTTAGCAGTGATGTACCGCAATAATGTTCCGTAGCATTTTATAACTAGCCTCTAAGTATCTGAAGGAGTGATAATCCTGTAACGTCACGCAGCCACCGTAGATTATAAACAAAGTCGGGGCGATGCGTCATTAAGGGCCAAAAGAGCTACGCCCAACCAGGGCCGTTAGGCAGTATTGCACAAAATTTGTTTAATAAATGTCTTTAGATTTTACTTTAAATTACAGATATTCTACTTAAAATACGGTAGGTACTTTTCCCTTCTCGAAACTCTGAAAAGAATTCAGTATACATAACTCATACCTAGCTTAATGTTCACTTCCTGCTTCTGCTTCTGTCCGGTTTGCCTGGATTACGGGAGATGGGTCAACCCCACGCACTTAAACAGGTACTTGGCCATTGTCCACAGCTTGCTGAAGTTGAGTTTTTACACAAAAATATATTTATACATTTTCAGTTGTCTAGTGTTTCAAGTAAAGTACGAGTGTATTAGTGAGTTCTGTGAATGAAGTTAATTTCTATAAATTTTGTACGTATTGATATGAAGTACATTATACCTCATAGAAGTTATCCATATCTAATTATACCGTACCTATAAAGCTCAATGTTGGTTTTAGGGGCAGATGACCTCGTAGTTCCACCCCTTAAAACCACAATAACTAACTAACTTCAATGTTGGTTTGTATGTCTGTTTGTTATTTATACAAACAGATTTATACAAATCTACACCGTTTCATCGATCTGAACCAAATTTTACATATTTACCCTTTGAAACCCAACGAGTAACACTGTCTGCTTGAAATTTCGGACAGGCCACTCCATTCACTGCATTTGGACCCTTTGGCACTGTGACGGTTCCAGGTCACAAGGGCATTTGAACCCGCTATTCCCTAACCTGACTATTCTCATACATTTAAATGGTCTATTTTATTTTAAAATCATTATGTTATCTAATATTTTAATTATTTATTAATGTAGCATGGATTCATATCAGGGGTAGGTTGTATTTATTGTTATTATGTATATATGTATTTTTGTTGTTTTTTTCGTGTAGCCTCCTGAGAGGCCGAGTGCAGGTCTTTATTCGACGCCCGTGGGCGACCTGCTCGTCGGGATGAGAGATGGAATGGATGAATATGAATGAAACTGGGCAAGGATGTGGAAGGAAGCGGCCGTGGCCTGTCAGAAGGTACTGTCCCAGCATTTGCCTGGTGTTGAAAATGGGGAAACCACGGAAAACCATTTCAAGGACAGCCAACGGTGGGGCTCGAACCCACGCGTCTACCGAGTCAGCAGAGAGCTTGGCCCCTTGACATAACGCAGCGCTTTAGCCAGCGTAGCCACTACTGTCGGTTATATATGTAGTAGTGATATGGTATAATGCAAACAAGAGGGTACAACATGGATGCTTCATTACCTAGGATATACAGGTTATATAGAGGGTTAAGTCACCAAATTCCTTGTACATAGGGAGCATTAATATGATTAATATGATATGGAAATTATGAATATGGTGTGGGCTTTGGGAAGCAAAGATGGGGCCTTGGATGAAGAAGAGAGGACAACAGAAAGAAAAAAGAGGAAAGATAGTGTGGAGAAAAAGACAAGTTTTGTTGAATGAAGCAGAAGCATATTATCTATTCTGATTTGGTTAAAGAAAAATCAGAGTAAAAGTAAGAAGCAGAATCATAATAGATACCGTATTTTGATTTTAAAGATCAAAAGGACAGATAAGTAGGCCTGCCGGTATTGATGATCATGCCCCTGGTGAAGGTCCATGCCATTCCTAGAAATTTAACTCTTCGTCGGATAGATATATGTAAGTTAAGAATCCATGCAAAGCAAAGTGAAATGTATCTTGTATGATCAACAGTTTATTTTGGTAGAGTAAAATATAATAGCTACTGATACGTTTCCCAGATGTGCCTAACATCTCACTACCCCGAATTAATAAACATATATTCGTTCTCATCGAAAGAGTAGTAACAATATTGCACCTCAACGTGGGGATATCGATAGGGAAGCGTATTATAGTAATTGTCTGGACACATTTTATGCATATTACCAATATAAATATTAAGAGTTGTAAAATTTACATAGTTAGTTATGTGATAAAATGGTATGTCAAAGTATGACGAACTGAAGTTAAGGTCTAGGATTATAAGTAGAGTTAACAATAAAATGGAAGGACAGAGTCAGGGACCGGAGGGAGATAGAGTGAAGAAGGAATGGGACAGACAAAGAAAGCCTCAAAAATCATTTTCGTTGCTGAGTCGCAGATGATTGCTGAAGGGGGCAATTTAAATTTAACGGGGGGGGGCATAAACATTAGTCTGTTCCATGTGCTGATAGAGAAAATAGAGTCTGTGAAAGAATCAATGAACAATGTGCTGATAGAGAAAATAGACTCTGCGAAAGAATCAATGAACAAACAAGCAGAGTCTGTGAAAGAATCAATAAACGAAAAGGTAGAATCTGAATTAATTCTGTGATAGAGCTGGTTGAAAACAAGGTAGCTAATCTGAACCTTAAAATTGAGGAACTATCAACACAAGAATAGAGAATCTCAGCAAGGAGATACAGGAGCATAAGTTAGCACTCAATAGTAGGATGGAGGGTATGAACCTGAATTAAATAGTAAAATTAGTAAAATGGGAGAGAAAATCAGGGCAGAAATGCAAGGGAATCAAGATTGTATATAAAGTAAAATAAAAGTAAAATGCAGGAAATCAAGTTAGATATAGCCAGTTCTAAGAGAGGGATACAGGAAGTAATGGGCAAATGTGGTGAGATTTCTAACACTGTGAAGGGTAATAAAAGGGAATGCTTGGAAAGAGTAGGTGTCGTGGAATATAAGTTGGGGGATATTGAAGACCTTAAGGGGGACAGGTAACATTAAGGGAATTGAATGAAAGGCTTCAAGATGACCTAATAAATGTATGATGAGAGATGAGAGACTGGCCGATTAGCTAGAAAGGAATAATGTCATCAAGTCTTCTTTATAGAGATCCTGGTCTTCCACAGTTTAAATCTAGACATTTTAATCCCATAGAATTTATGAAATCTGTAGAAAAAATCAGTAAAGATTTACAGGATGGGATACGGTGTCGGATATCTTGACATAGACTTTCCAGGGAGATGTGAGGTCGTGGTTTGAGATATATAGGCCAAACATATTAGGTAAGAATATTCAGGCGTTGGTAGACACCGGGAGTGAGAAGACATGCATAAGTAAAAAGTTGTATGAGGAGATTTTAAAGGATGGCAATAAGTTAAAAGAAATTCCTGTGAAATCTATTTTCGAGATAAATTTAAGGCCAAATTTTGGAATGAGAGTATTCAAGGAAGAGAACGGGAAAAGCTCATGTTTGGGAAGTATAAGGAGAGAGAAGGGGTATGTATTTTTAGCTCCTCTCCTCAGCTGGAAGAACTTGGATGGAGTTACGTCAGATAGTGACATAGAATGATGTTCAAGCATTTTCCTAGTAGGATACAACAAGCTAATTGCATGCAGAAGGACAGAACTATAGAAGAATTGTTGACTAGTTTTCATAATTTAGAAGGTCAGATGACAGAGAGGACAGATAGGTGGCAGGAAAATAAGCAACAGGAGCAATATAACAGTAATTTTAGAGGAAGACAAAATTTTGGTCAGAGAGGTGAAAATGCTCAGAGGAGAGAGAATTTTCAAAGGAGAGAAAACGCTCAAAGGGAACGACGAGAAGGGATGGGAAATAGGGTACAGGAAGTACCTAGGAGGCAAGAACCAGTTGAGGAACCTGCAGCTTTAAACTCTCAACGAGCTGTGTAGAAGCGTCAAGTAGACAGTCCGTGGAAACTTGTATTTAGGCAATGTGTTACTGTGGGAGAAAAAAAGGTTTCATGCCTACAGTACGAGAAGATTTATTGACTGACCAATTAGAATTTTCAGTGAGAGGTGAGATTTCTTTACGTACTTCTGTGATTTTGTTGAACATATTATTAGGTAAGGATATTCAGGCGTGGGTAGACACCGGGAGTGAGAAGACATGCATAAGTAAAACGTTGTATGAGGAGATTTTAAAGGAGGGCAATAAGAAGAAATTCCTGTGAAATCTATGTATGTAGTAACCGCAGTTGGTAACAAATCACAGAAAATTGGGAAGCGGGTGTTATTGCCAATAATGTTGGAAGGTGAGGTAGATCATCAGTGTTGTTTGGTGATACCAAATTTAGTTCATTGATTTCTACCAAGGGGTCATTTACGTAGTGAGAGGGGAGCAGAAGCAGGAAATTCAGATGAGATGCGAGCATGTAAGTGAGGATAAGGCTAGTGTCACGGAGGTGAGTCAGGTAAGGATAGAGGGAAAATCTGATGGTGAGGAAGAGTTCGTGGATTTATGTCACAAGATGGTGAAAGGTGATCAATTTGATCAATTACGAGGAGCTGTGGATAAAAGTAAATTGCCTGGTGAAGAAAGTATGAATTTGTTAGAGGTGTTAGAGAAGATTAAGGAAGTTTTTAGTGACAAGCCAGATCTAACTCACGTGTACACATACCAGTTTGAAGTAGAATACTATCCGTTTTCTGGACCTAAGTACCTTATGCCTCACAAGTATGCTGAAGCTGTGGAGAAGGAAATT
Organism: Meconema thalassinum; assembly: GCA_946902985.2. NCBI lineage: Eukaryota > Metazoa > Arthropoda > Insecta > Orthoptera > Tettigoniidae > Meconema > Meconema thalassinum. The sequence continues at coordinate 275,373,800 of OX336396.1, forward strand.
AATTATATGTTAGACCAAGGTATAATGAACCATCAATCAGTCAGTATTTGAACCCATAAGTTGTTGTTGGTAAGAGTGACGGTTCTGTCAGGTTGTGTATTGATGCCAGACAGCTTAAATTAAGTATCTCAGGGGATTCACAGAGGTCTGATTGTATTGAGGAACTTGTGCAGAAGTTCAATGGTAGGAGATGGTTTACAACAATGGATGTAAGCGCCAGCTTCTGTCAGGTTCCGTTGAGATTAGAAGACAGGAAATTCACAGTATTTAGCTAAAAGAGTGGTCTTTTTCAATTTGCAGTCGTTCCATTCGGGACTAAAACTAGTAGTTCAGCGTTAATTAGGGCTAACTTAGTTAAAGCAGGTGAACAACGTAGGCTCCAACAAAAAAGAGTCAAGTATGATGCTTTTAAAATTGGAGATCAGGTGTTACTTCGTGTATCTATTCCTTCTTCAGCTCAAGATAGGGAGATATCGTACTTAATTTTTCCACATTTTCAAAGGTCCTTCTAATGTGGAAAAACGTATTGGTGAATGTACATATGGTTTAGTAGACAATGAAGGTAAATCAGTTGGTACTCATAAACATTAGGAAACTACACAGATATTATTCAGTCTAAAAATTTGGCATGGCTTCTTAAGAATTACATTGTATGATAAGATATGACAAAGATACAGATGAAGATACTGAAAATGCAATTTGAGTTACTAAGAGTGAAATGATGCAGGGATACTATGCAAGGGAAGTTTAATGCAAAATAAAAACTGGTTGCCGAACTATTGACAATTAACAGACAAATGGAGTTGGTAGTCAAGAAGAAAGAGAACGATTTGATTAATTTTGTTAGAAGAAGAAGGATATGCAGAATGAGGTACAAACCCTCAATATCTTGTTCCAATATTCTAAAAGAATTGAAGATGTGAAGACTCGGTTGGTCGATAATAGTAAGAAGAACTTAAAAGAAGAAGGATGAAATTCAGCGACTTAACATGGAAATAGTACACATGGACAATGAGGCCAGCTGTCCTGAAATCCAAATCTCTGACCTCAGGGCTGAGTCCAAAAGATGGAGAACCCAAATGAACAAGACTGAAGGGGCAGGCAAGACACAGCCGGTTCCAGCCGAAGTACCTGGAGCATCACCGCTATCAACCACGACTAAAGCAGGAGAAGCACCTCTAGAAGGAGACTATGCGGCGGGAGAATACTCCTCAGACCACAAGAAGGAAAAGAAGGGAGTCAAGGAGGAGGAGGATACTAAAGAGAAGAGGCCTGGGAAGAAGACCCTGGTGACAATGAAGGAGGCATTGCAGAAGATGAAAGTGGAAGAGGGACATCTGCAGCGAGAAGAAGAGGAAAGAATACGGAACCCAAGGCGGAGAAAGCGGAGGATATGAAGGACACCTAGGACACTGATTCGTCGAATGAAGATGATTAGTTTGAGGTATTGAAGGTAAATAGGGAGAGGAAAACCCGCAGCAACAAAAGAGGTAAGAACCAGATAGAAGAAATGAGGGCTCATTTGTTAACTTTGAAGACACTATTGTTATTAAGTGAGTCAGTTGTGAGAGAAAAAGGGACACAAAGAACATTCGAAAGAGTGAGAATGTGTAAGATATGTTTTTAGGGAATATTTATATGCGTCTGTGTTTCTTGTATTTCAACTTATTGTATGCTACATTTTTGTGATCCGCACTTGATGCTCAAATGCGAATCACAAGTGGGAGGGATTGTGACAGTTCCAGGTCACAAGGGCGTTTGAACCAGCTATGCCTTAACCTGACTATTCACATACATTTAAATGGTCTATTTTATTTTAAAATCTTTATCTTATCTAATATTTAATTATTTATTAATGTAGCAAGGATTCATATCAGGGGTAGGTTGTGTTTATTGTTATTATGTATTTATTGTACTAGTGATATGGTATAATGCAAACAAGACGGTACAACATGGATGCTTCATTGCCTAGGATACACAGGTTATATAGTTGGCTTAAGTCACCAAATTCCTTGTACATAGGGAACATTAATATTGTAGGGTACCTGAGAGGGTAGCCTTTACAATGTGTGTTAAAAGGGGGATGAAATGAGAGTAGCTGAAGGCTGCTCGGGGCTCTAGTGTAAAAAGTGTAGGTTTGAGCGGTTCGGGCGTGAACGCAGCTCGACGGGAGAACTCCCAATTGTACTGTCTGCTTGGGAAGTTCTAAGGGATGATGGCAAGGGGTGGTTTGTTAATTGAGTGTCGGAGCAGCTATGCTGCCGCTCGGGTTCCTGCTGATGTGGACTGACTGGCCGCACTACTGATGAATAGCGCGCACGCAAGCAATGTAACGTGACGCAAGTGGCTGACTACGGTAACCAATAAGCAATTAACTAAGTGCTATTAGGATTCTACCAGGAATAGGTTTAAGGGGTAGGATCTTATCAACTAGTTAAATAAAATAAACCAAATGACCAGTTAGCTTTTAGATTCTAAGGTTTAATGTGTACTCCCAATGTGGAGTACTATAGACTTTGCAGAGTAGCTACTACTAACTCAGATGCTTTACAATAATTTAGGGGATGATGGTGTAAGTGTTGGTGTGTTAGTGTGTTAGCTCGCTGGACACTCACCAATCTGGACGTGACGACTTTGGACAGCGTCCCGGCACCTGGTTACACTGTGGAAGACTGATTGTTCTGGTTACCTCACTCTGCCGTTTTATAGAGGCCGCCTGTTGAGTCTGCAGAGTTGCGGATTCCTTAGGAAGTGAGTTGCTGGCCGGGGTCGCCGGAGGACAAGTATGGGGTTATTGAAGGTTATTTGCAGTGCTAGGCCTTTGGATTTGCAGTGAATTTGTAGAAGTCGTTTGGAAGTTTTATCTGTCTGGTTATAATTTATGAAATATAAGGGATGTAGGGAGTGGCCTACCCCAGGTATGCAACAATACGAAACCAAGAAGGGGCCTTGTATTGATATGGAGATTATGAATATGGTGTGGGCTCTGAGAAGCAAGAAGAGTTTATAAGTTGCTATGAAGAGAGAACAACAGAAAGAAATAAAAAGAGGAAAGTTAGTGTGGAGAAAAATATAAGTTTGTTGAATGAAGCGGGAGCATATTATATATTCTGATTTGGTTAAAGAAAAATCAGAGTAAAAGTAAGAAGCAGAATCATATTAGATATTCTGATTTTAAAGATCAAAAGGACAGATAAGTATTGATGATCATGCCCTTAGTGAACGTCTATGCCATGCCTTAACCATAGAAATATAACTCAGATAAATACATATAAGGTATTAGAACAGTTTATTTTGGTAGTGTAAAATATGATCGCTACTGATACGTGTCCCAGATGTGCCTAACACCTCACTATCCTGAATTAATAAAAATATAGCCTACTCGTTCTCATCGAAAGAGTAGTTACAGCACAAATCTAAACCGTTAGGCCTACACCGGTCTGAACCACATTTTACATAACTTACTTACCTTTTGGAAGTGCACTGTCACCGTTACTTTTCATTGTGGTGATGGATGACATAATGACCCGAGTGGCACAAGTAATTGGGGAAGGAAAGATGAAAGCAATGGTGTTTGCAGATGATTTGATGATTTGGGGAAACAAGGAGGAGGAGGTACAGGAGCAGTTGGACGTGTGGGAAGGAATAATACAAGGATATGGGATGAAATTTAGCATAAATAAGAGTGAGATGGTGATCACAACAAGGAAGAAGGAAAGAACCACAACGGGAATAACAATTGGTGGGGAACAGCTGAAGAAAGTGGAGAGTTTCAAGTATCTGGGAAGCTTGATACAAGATAATGGAAGAAACGATAGAGAAATAAATGAGCGGGGGAGGCAGGCAGAAGCATTCCGGAGGAGTGTGAGAAGCATGTTATGGAGCAAGTATGTCCCTCAGAACAGCTAAAAGATCATATAACGGACGTACTATGTCCCTATCCTGAAGTATGCCTCGGAGACCTGGGTTATGAAAGGAAATGAGAAGAGCAAAATACAGGCCAGTGAGATGAGGTTCTTGAGAAGCAGTATTGGAGCTACAAAGATGGACAGAATAAGAAATGAGAGGACCAGAGAATTAATGAAGTAATGAAGGAGGAACCCTTACAGGATGGTATAGAGAAATCTAGACTTAGATGGTATGGACATGTAAAACGAATGGAGGAGAAGAGGATACCCAGGGGGATACACGAGACGAAGTGGGAAGGAAAGAGACCGAGAGGAAGACCGAGAGACAGGTGGCTGAAGGGGGTGGAAGAAAGCGTGAAGAAGAGAGGAGAAGACTGGATAAGGGTGGAGGCTGAGAGATGATGGGAAGACGGAAGACGTTGGAGAGGCTTGTGTTCCAAACACGCGGCCAGTGGCTGGAAACTGTGCAAGATGATGATGACCTTTTGCAACCCGACGAGTACCGTAACACTGTCTGCTTGAAATTTCGGACAGGCCACTCCATGCACTGCATTTGGGCCTCTTGGCACAAATCTACACCGTTACACCGATCTGAATCACATTTTACATACGAGTAACACTGTCTACTTTAAATTTTGGACATACCAATCCATTCCATGCATTTAGGCCCTTTGGCACAAATCTACACCGTTTCACCGATCTGAATCCAATTTTAAGCACTGAACCTTTGGAACACGACGAGTAACAGTGCTTACTTGAAATTTCGTACAGCCCTTACCATTCCCTACATTTAGATCCTTTGAACAAATCTACACCGTTTCACCTAATTGCACCAAATTTTACATACCTACCTTTTGGAACCCAGCGGGTACACTGCAACCGAGGCCATACGATATTATTGTTATTTACTGCTCACTTGAAATTTTGGACAAGCCGCTCCATTCCCTACATTTAGAATAATAGACAAAGGGGCCTGAAAACCATGTTTTAAGGCCCTAGAACCATTCATGACCGTAGTGGTGTAACTGCAAGAATATTATTTCAATAAGTCTATTATTGGCTGGCAATGCGGGCTGCATGCCGCTGCCCCTACCTGTGTTTTGGTGCAGGATTGCGAAAATACAGTAAAACTCCCTAAACCGGACCCTTTGTATACCGAAAACCTGGACAAATGGAAAACAAAATTCGGAACGATGGTATTTCCTACGTAAAATGCCACTGTAAACTGGAAAACTGCCTAACGCGGAAACAAAAATAAATTCCGGAACTGTAAGCGTAAATAATCTAATACGGATGTTCTTATCCAAAATACAAAGCTACTGTATGCACTAAATTTTGAGTGCTACTATACTTGCACCAAAGTTCTAGGAAACATTAACTCTAATTTTTCCTCAAGGATGCAGCAGGTATGCTACATTTCACATCATCTTTAAGTGAGTGGAATGTACCGTTACTTCCTCCAATCCTCTTGTGATACACACAGTTTCCTTCTGACAAATGGGAGTAGAAGAAAACAGTGAACTTGAGTGATCTAAAGGTGTTCTTTTTACTGTGTGCTGCATTTATTTACGTACTGTAATTCAGTGACAATGACTTGCAAACATAAGACACTTACACTGGAGGAGAAAATTAAAGTTATTGAAGAACACGAGGAGAAACAAACGTCCGGCTAAAGAATTAACTGTTGTTTAAAGTGGGAAAAACTCAAATTATTCCATAACAATCCTATGCGATAATACAGTATGTCTTTGTAGTGTATTTCGTCTTATTAAAACTCAACCCTTTGTAAAACGGAAACCTGTGAAACGGAGAAATAAATCCAGAACGATTGCGTTTCGCTTTAGGCAGGTTTTACTGTAGTTACATCTATCGCTGCTTATAAATTGCAGTCACGGGGAGTAATAGAGTGCAAGAAGATATCTTAGGCCCCTTAATTCCACCAGGCGAAGCCGGGCATTACTGCTGGTTAACATACAGGATGATTACAAATGATTCATCGAGTTTTGGATGAATGTGTTTCACAAAGTATTACATACAAAATAGTGAATGATACATTGTATGAAAAAGCACACTCTCAAGTTTCTTACACATGATTACAAAGCACTCTCCTCGTGTTACACCATACGCATCTATGCGATAGTCAAGCTCAGCCCATACATGTTCGAGCATGTCCCTGTCAATGTTCACCAGCACAGCTTGTCACGGTGGGTGAGTGGATAGAGTGTCGGTCTACTAACCCCAAGATTGCAGGTTCGCTCCTGGCAGTAGTAAGTGATTTTTGAAAGGCGACAAAAATACGACACGCATTCATACGATGTTGGCATGTCAAAGAACCCATTTGAATTCAGTAGGCCGTGTACATAATGGCAAAATTAATCTCGGGAGTTTCCGCCAACACAAAGTTCCTCATTTCTCTAGTCTACTAGAAAGCGCTATAGTATTCCAGGAGCTTAAATATCTAACCACCTTGACATTCATAGTGATTCAAGGAACAACGAAATTCGACATGCAAGCTACCCTCTGGGTGTCAAATTACAAAGCTTGCACCCGGCACCCGAGGCCATACGATATTATTATTATTATTATTATTATTATTATTATTATTATTATTATTATTATTATTATTACCGACAGTAGTGGCTACGCTGGGTAAAGCGCAGCATTAGGTCATGGGGCCAAGCTCTCTGCTAGTAGAGGAGTCACATATTTTAGTGTTTATCTTACTCCAAATGAAACAATGGGAAAATTTCGTCAGAAAGTCAACTCTCTGGAAGATGCCATTCTTAATACAACTGGAGCAATCATTGTAGCTGGGGATTTCAATGCCAGAGCAGTGGAATGGGGTATGCCACATACCAATTCCCGAGGTAAGTTCATTCTGGAAATGGCATCAAGGACAGGGCTTTCGATCTTAAATGTAGGTGCAGTATCAACTCTTTGGCGTCCGGGTTATACAGAGACTATTCCGGATATCTCCATGGCTTCTGAGACGTTAGTACCACACATCAAGGAATGGAAAGTTATAGAAGACTACACTAGTGATCTTCAGTATATTAATTTTGATGTGTGCAGTAATATAAGTGGGAAGAACTTATCTACTCAGAAACAACGGAGATGGAATTTGAATAAGATCCATCTTGATGCATTTAAGGAGGCGTTAGCCAGTGGTGTAGAACAAATTGAGGATATGGAGCCTGACGGAGAGGCTGATGTTGAGACTCTCGTTTCCTCAACTATGAACCTTATTACATTGGCTTGTGATACCTCAATTCCAAGTTTAAGATCACGCCATCGGAAGAACCCTGCATACTGGTGGACACATGAAATTGCAGAATTGAGGCGGAATTGCCTTAGACTCCGACGTGCCGCACAACGGACAAGAAATATGGATGATGCCAATGCCTTATCAGCCGAACATAGAGATGCAAAGAGGCTACTTCGGAAAACCATAAATCAAAGCAAAGCTGAGAGCTGGAGGAAGCTATGTGAGGATATTGACACTGATCCATGGGGTTTGGGTTATAAAATTGTCAGAAAGAAGCTTGAGTCACAAAGAACACCGTGCGTCATGGATGCAAACAGTATGGCCATTATTGTCCAAACTCTTTTCCCAACACATCCAACAATCCCTGAGCATAATTTCGATGTAGATATTGAAATTCCTCTTTTTATTGAGGATGAGTTGAGTAGGGCTACTCAGTCTCTGCGAAGCAAAAAATCCCCTGGTCCTGACGGCATCTCAAATGAGATTCTCAAATTAATAATCGAGTTACATCCACAATTAATATTACGAATGTTCAATGAGTGTCTAAAAGCAGGAGTGTTCAGCATCTGCTGGAAGGTCTGTCGTCTGGCCCTCATTAATAAGGGAAAGGGAGACCCGGATTTACCATCATCATACCGCCCTCTGTGTATGCTTGATACAACAGGGAAGCTCTTTGAGAAGCTTCTGAGGGCCAGGTTGCGCCAAGCGATCATGGCAGCGGGCGACTTATCACCAAGACAATATGGATTTCGAACAGGAAGATCCACCCTGGATGCGATACAAGAAATTGATGCAGTTGTCCAGCGGGCGGAGAATTACAATCACCATTCCCGTCGTGTGGTTCTCTTTGTTACTCTTGACGTAAGAAATGCTTTCAACTCTGTCAAGTGGAGTGACATGCTGAATGCGTTGGAGAATACATTTCATGTTCCAAATTATCTCTTACGGATGATAAATTCCTACTTGAAAGATCGTTTGTTGCTTTATAACACGACAGAAGGACAACGCAGGGTACGGTTCTCAGCCGGAGCAGCACAGGGTTCGATTTTAGGACCAGATCCATGGAATATCACGTATGATAGCTTGCTGAGATCTGAAGCCCCTGATGAAACTATCCTAGTAGGTTATGCAGATGATGTTGCTGCTCTTGTAGCAGGAAGAAGTGTCGAGCAGGCACAGTTGCGACTCAATATGGTAATGCGTACAATCAATAGTTGGATGGAGGAACATGGTCTGTCTCTAGCACTTAGTAAGACAGAAATTGTAGTCCTAACAAAGAAGAGAATTCAGACAATACTCCCAATACAGGTAGGAGACATACAAGTAGAGACGCGGCCAGCAGCAAAATATCTGGGCATCATGATCGACAGTAAACTGAATTTTGGAGAACAAATTAGACGGACTGCAGATAAGGCGGCAAGAGGAGTAACGTCTCTCAGTCGGCTAATGGCCAATGTTGGTGGGCCAAAATCTAGTAAGAGGAGATTACTAATGTCAGCCATCCATTCAGTTCTGCTGTATGGAGCGGAAATATGGGCGGATGCCCTGGATAAGGAAATTTATAGGAAGTCACTAGCACAAGTGCAGAGGCGGGGTGCTTTACGCGTGGCATCTGCTTATCGCACGGTCTCTGAAGAAGCAGTTCTTGTTATTGCTGGGATAATTCCACTTTTTTTTAGCGAAAGAACGCAAGATTTACTGGAGGAAATCGGAAGTAGGTTTACAAAATGCAAGACGAACAGCAAGAGCACAAACCTTTCACAATTGGCAGATCAAATGGGAGCAAGGACACCGAAGCCAGTGGACTAGGAGAATGATACCCCAGGTGCAGGTTTGGACAGAGAGAAAACATGGTGAGGTTGGTTATTATCTCACTCAGTTGTTGACTGGCCATGGGTACTTCTGTTCTTATCTTAAGAAGATGGGGAAAGTGGATTCACCAGATTGTATCTACTGTGTTAATGAGATAATGTTAATCACACCTTCTTCTCTTGTGGACGGTGGGTTCAAAATAGGCAGTCTCCTCAAGATCACATTGGTGTAGAGATATCTCCCGACAATATTGTTGCGGTAATGCTACAAAATGAAGAACATTGGAAACTTGTAGCAAGTTTTGTTGAAGATATCCTCCGAACAAAGAAGACGGATCTGGATCGCCATTGAAGATGATTCATTACGGAAGAGTGCCCTACGGGCAAATATAAAATGACTCTAGCCTGAAGTAATGTGCTAAACGGTTCCAGGCTAGTGTTCAGAAGTAAAGGGGGAGTTTTAGTCGGTAGTCTGCTACTCAGGAGCAGGAGCCCGACACTCTGTGCGTAAATGCATTTCTTCCCCTAAAAAATATATATTATTATTATTATTATTATTATTATTATTATTATTATTATAGCACAGCAGTGATGCGATCCTGGAGTTCAGCCAATGTTTCTCGGCAAACGTGGTACGTACACATTGTCATTCACGTATCCCCAAGGAAAAGAAAAGCAAAAAAATGTAAGGTCAGGAGACCTTGGAGACCACCTGAAGAGTGCCAAATCATCCTGAGCACATCGCCCAATTCACCTAATCGGAAGTTCCTCGTTCAGATGGCGACGCACTTCTCCATGCCAATGAGGCGGAGCTCCGTCTTGTTGGAATATGAATTGTGAGTTATCAGCTAAGAGTCTCGGAAACGACCAAGTCTTGTAACATGTATAAGTACGTCATACCCGTCACAGTTTTCCCAGGAAGTTAAGTAGGTCCCTTAAATGTTGCTATGTACGTGAGACAGCACAGAAGACATTCACCTTTGGAGAATCTTTTTCAATCTCTTTCATTTACAGAGTCAGCCTGTGTCCTTGAACTGTGAATACCATCACAGAATGCTTAAGTGGGTTGGTGACTATATGTTAGGGTGCTGTCTTCGGAACGCACGCTGCATGGTTGTGACGGATTCTGTCTTCTCACATTGCAACACACATGCTTTCTATTGATTAGTCGCCATTTTGCAAACTGTTATTACCCTGCCACCTGGTGAGTCACAATGAAACATAAACAAAACTTTGAAGTATGCTATTTCAATTGATTATTAGTACAGATGGGTGGGCAGTATATATTTGAAGCTATAAGACATCAAAACCCGATGAATCATTTGTAATCACCCTGTTTAAATTAAAATACATTTGAATAGGTAAAATAGTATGATTCCACTTAAGTCAATACTATATTGAAACTGAATAGCATACAGTACTAGTTTTGGTTAACTTGCAACCATCCTTAGCTTAAATAAAATTTGACGATGACATTAAACTAACAGCATCAATCTATAAATAAAAATTAAGCACTAAAATAAAAATATTCACTATAACATTTTTAGCATCCGTTGAATAACCATCCAAATATCTGCTTAAAATAATGTTAGAATCGGAAAAAGGTATGTCTTGATACTATTTGAAGAATGCGTATAATCATACTGTAGGAAAATTATTGTAATTCAAAGAATCATCATAATCATCATCCAAGTCCCACTCCAGTCACCCGGGTGTGGTTTACAAGCCTCCTACACTCCTTTCTGTCCTTCCATGTTTCCTGTTCCATCACTTCTGCCACATCCAATCCAGCTTCTCCAATGTCCCTCAAAATTTGGTCCAACCACCTTCTTCTCAGTCTTCCAACTGGTCTATTTCCCTTGACTTCTCTTTCTAATTCCCTTCTTGCTACTCTTTCCTTACCCATTCTTTTTACATGTCCGAACCAACGTAACCTTGCTTTCTGTATCTTCTGATTTAACGGTTCCATATTTAACTCTTCACTGATTTTAATATTTTGAATTCTATCCCTTCTTGTCTTTTTAACTGAAGTTCTTAAAATTTTCATTTCTACTGCTTGTATCTTACTATTTTGCCTTTTATTCGTTACCAGTGTTTCCAGTCCATATGTTACAATTGGTATGAAATACTGTTTATATAATGTTAATTTCGTTCTCTTGGGTACTTTGTCATCCCATAAAAGTTCTCTGACTTGATGATAAAATGCGGTAACTTTACTTAGTATGTTATTAATTTCAATGTTGATGTCATTACTTCCATTTATAGTGCTACCTGGATATGTAAACTGTTCTACTTTCTCTAACCGTACCCCATCTATGTTCACTTGACTTCAATCTCATTGTGTTTATGCGTTTTGTGTAATATCATTTTGTGCGAAAAATCTCCACGACGAATTTTCAGAACTTCAAAGTTATTGAACAGGACTTGGATGTTTTCAGCATGCCATTTAATGTTGACTGTGAAACAGTAAAATCAGAGTTGCAGCTGGAACTGGTTGAGTTACAATGTGACAAAGAATTAAAGCAACTATTCCCCAACGTTTCGAAAATTGGGTTCTACAAGGCCCTACCAACATCAAGCTTCCCAAACTTGAAATCTCATGCACAAAAGATAAAAGCCATGTTCGCATCTTACTATATCTGTGAACAGGTGTTTTATACAATGAAGCTTGGCAAAAATAGTTTCAGAAATAGATTGACAGACCATCAATTAGCTGCGCTACTAAGAATCAACTCATCCCAGTTTCAACCAGATTATGAAAAACTTTTAGAAGCACAGTCACAGTCTCACTTGTCACATACTCCTTACTCTTCTAACAAATAAAGAAGGTGTGTTCTGTTTACCTAAGTTGTCTACCATTTGTAGCCTATAAGTTTGGTTTGATTTAAAATTCTGAAATAAAACGTTTTAATCTATAAACATGTGTTGATCTTTTTTTTTTTTTTTTTTTTTTTTGCCCGCCTAGCTTATTTTGTATTGCATCTGTCCCTGCCGCTAAAAAGTTTGCCCATGTCTGTTATATTGGGTATTTAATGAAATTTAAAACACATTATAAAAATATTGCTAATTAAAACCTTGAAGTTGAATATCGTGCAAAAGATTCACCATTGACTTCAAGCGTTTGAAGGTTGTTGTATAAAGATCTTGATAACTACAATCACTTTGCACCAAATTGCGATAGAGAGAGGGTTTTTAATTGTAAACATCAGTTTAATAATATATTTAATGCAGCCAAATAGCCATAACTTAAAATATAGGTTACATTGATGGGTTACATATTTGCATAATCACTTATAGACATTGTTCTTCTTGTACAGAACTCTATGTGGTACCGTTCACACATTTTTCTACATAGTGTGCACTCACAGTCTATACTTGTGTCATGGAAGTGTTTTGATTTGCAGAGTAGGTGGTGAAAACCGTGAACTGCCAACCTCGTAATGACATGTCTTAGTTCGAAATTAGCTTTTGTCTACGAGCGGTCTGTCATGGCCCCTGTGCCATAGAAGTCTGGTTGTACTTCTTCTCTCTTCTCCGTCAACGTTGCCAGAAGTTTCTCTGATGCACTGGTGCTCGGTAGGGGTAAGCTTGTCCTGAGGTCATCTACGAGGAAAGATTCCTTTGCCAGGAGATAAACAAGTCTACTGATATCGCGCCAGGAGTTGGCAGTCGGGTTTGAACTGCAGAGGTCTTCCCGCTCACTGCGTATCGCGCATTCCAAAAACATTCCGTTGGTCACTACTTGCTTCACTCACTCAGCACATTCCTTCTTTCACTGACTGAGTGTTGCCTGCTGCAATCAGGGGGATGACAGTTCATAGGGAGCGCGTGGGTCGGGGTAAGGCCCTGTACTGGATGTTCTGCCAACCAATGAAGAATTAATTTTAGCACTAAGGTTCCGTAGTTGGCACTCATGAACGTTCACATCAAACCGACAGGCGGAAGCGGGAATAGTCTGTTTTGATTGATTTTCCTCGTGGTGTTGTTGTTTGTTTTGATTTTGTTCAGTATTTTGATTGTTTATTTGAATTGAATTGAGAGTCAATCATGCCACTGCAAGGGAGGAAAAATTGCCAAGCACCGGGATGTAAGAATTATAATGATAGTAAGAACAATACGGCAATTTTCATCTTCCTGGTGTTGACCATGTGTAAAACTAGTGGGCAATATGGACTACTCTCGAATAAAAATATATAGAGAGAATAAATGTGTGCATTTCATCTCTTGTTTGTTTTCTTACCCATTCTCCTTTGCATTGCAATAACATTTGTGGTTTCGGGCTACGGGGAGGGGTGGGTGGCAGCGGGCATGCTGGGCAAAAAGTGAGGTTATGGCAATGTAGTGTGTGCATTTGGACAGTTTTCTTTATATTCATCGAATATCCCAACAATTCTGTAGAGTATGAGAGTATTTTTAATTAGCCTAGAGGTGAATTAAGCTCTAGAACGGCATAACTGTGTCCTTCGTGACAAATCTATTGCCAACATTGATATATATCAAAATGTATTATTTTCCTATCTGGACGTATATTTCAGCCCCTAGCGAAAGGCGCAGTTATGTTTGTGTTATTTTCATCAATAATCAATAACTCATCGCAGAACATACTGTTCATTTAGGCTACGTGTAATAAAGGCTACATTCATATGGATTTTTACTTTTTATGTTGCCAGACTTGCCAGTACAATCCATAGCCTCAGGCGGTGTTCTCTCTCGGAAATTCTATAACCAAAAGTGACGAATCTCTTATACTTACCTTGGCTGCAATGACAACCATTGGCAAGCGGGAAGCTTAGATGGACCGCGCATGCGTACTGCAAGACCCGCACCCCGTCGCAGCGTGCTCAACTGCCATCTCCTGCCGCGATGACAGTAGATCGTGTCGTTTTTGATACTCCTATCACCTTTATGTAGTTCGCTTTCACCCTTTCCAAGGTGGATAGGTTCCTCGTTAAATGTGTCCAGATGATTTCAATGCCATTGGAAGAATTTTTACTCTGAATAGCAACATTGCTGTCTCCAGACTGAGTGATCTGATGTCTTTTATTTCGTGCATTGCCATCATTGCTTGGGTTACCTTATCTGTGACATGTTTTGTGAAACAATATTCACTCGATTGCAGTGTGATGCCTAAGTATTTAAAGTCTGGAATTATCTTTAATTTTATATCCGGAATGAAAATCTCTGCTGAGGCGGGTACCGGTATTCTTCCTCCTTTTCGGAAGATCATAGTGTCTGTTTTTGAGATGTTGATGTCCAGCTTGTGTTCGGAGCACCACTTTTGCACGTCATTTACAGTTTCCTGAAGTTTTGTTAAATCTCTGTAGCCAATTACAATGTCATCAGCAGATGCGCAAGAGAATACTCCCTCCTTTTCGGCTATTTTTAGGATATCTGTGGTTGATATTATAAACAGCGAGTGGCTCAGCAGGTCTCCCTGTAGGACTCCGTTTGATTGCGCAATCGGTTCTGATAGAGTGAGGTTGTCCGAAATTCGTACTTCGTTCCATTGCAGTATTGCAGTAAACATCAGTTTGTCTTCACCCAATTCAAATTGTCAAGGTTGATTATAGTAATCCATACCTATATGCAATTAATGTCCCTTGTATATTTAGCTTTTCGTCTATTGTATTCATACATACATGCAATAAACGTAAATCACGGATAGTCAAATGGTTTCGCATTTTCATAAAGAAACGTCTGGCCTGCTCAATTCTTCAGTGAATTTCTTGACAGAAGTCCCAGTTATCATTTATTTGACATCCTAAATATTTATATCATGAAACCCTTTCAATCCTTTCACTACCAAGTGCAACAGACAGCGGTGGTTACGCTCACTAAAGCGCAGCGTTATTAGGTCATGGGGCCAAGCTCTCTGCTGACTCGATAGACACGTGGGTTCGAGCCCCGCTGTCCGCCGTCCTTGAAATGGTTTTCCATCGTTTCCCATTTTCAACACCAGGCAAATGCTGGGGCGGTTCCTTCCAACAGCGGGGCTGATAACCTCGATGTTAGGCCCCTTAAAACAACAATTATCATCATCATCATCAACCTTCCGACAGGCCATGGCCGCTTCCTTCCACATCCTTGCCCAGTTTCATTCATCTTCATCCATTCCATCTCTCATCCCGGCGCACAGGTCACCCACGGGCATCGACTAGAAAGACCTGCACTCAGCCTCTCAGGAGGCCACATGACACCAAAAAAACTATCAATTGCAAGAAGGCCCTGAATTTTATCTTTGTTTCTACTAACAGCCAACCGCTTTGGTTTTCTTGACATTTAAATGTAATCCCATGGCATTACTCTCTTCAGTAATAGAATCCATTAGTTCTTGCAGATCATCCATACTTGTTGCAACGCATTGGATGTTATTAAAATAACTCCGTCGACCACTACTCCTTGAGACTTGCCAATCAGATACAATAAGTTATATATTCTAGCACGTAAATTCTCAAAGTAATGGTGAAGATTGCTTTAAGGGGTAAAACACCAAGGTCATCTATCCCAATTTTTTATTACATGTATCATAAATTTTAATATCCGAAAAGGAACATATTTTACTGTGTACTAATTAAACTCTCTTGATAAACAATTCCTTAGTTTTATATTTACGTCTTGTACGGGGTTATTATGTGTGTTCGCGACAGTAAACATGGCAAGCTAAGCCGGCTGTAAATGGCGCAAATCGTGGGCGCGCGTACGTGGTTCAGCCGGTGGTTGGTGCACTCCGCTGACTCATATCGTTAGTTCACACATGTTTTGTCATTCATATGGGCGAGTATCTGCAAAGGTTAGACGTTAGTGTTGCACGTTTATTGAGTATTGTGATTACTGTGATTGTTGGTCATGCCTAGACACCAATTCACATTGCGCGAACGTATGTATATCCATAATTCGTATATGAAAAGCAGAACATCTTGTTCTGAAACGGGACAAAAATTTCGAATCAAGTTTCTAGGAAGACCTGTGCCTAATGCCAGTACAATTAGGAGGCTCGCTAAACGATTCAAGGAAACAGGCTCCGTAAATAATAAAAGAGTTGACAGACATTCTTTCATCAGAAGATGTCAGGTGTGTGTTACAAGAGAGGGAGGACATTTTCAGCATCGCCTATGAGGACTGTAAGTACACATTATTGAACATGTTTGGTAAAAGTGTGAAAGTGCGCGCCAAACCACCGACTGAACGGGGTGCGTGCAGCCGCGATCTGCGCTAGTCACAGCCGGCTTAGCTTGCAGTGTTTACTGGCGCGCGCCCACATAATAACCCTATAGAAAGACTCATCGTGTAACTTTGGACACACAAGTGTGTTAATGTGTTATCTTGCGTAAAGAAAGACTAGTAGACTAACATATAGGCTACCGGCCGGCAAAAAGAACCGATCACTTGAAAAATTCAATATCATTTTCATTTAAATCATAAATATGAACGGTATAGGTGCAGTACATAATTATAGCATGAAAGTAAGGTTAATTGTTTTACTGGATGTATTATCATTCCTCATGTCATAGTTTCACTTACTGTAACAATAGTGATTCTATGACATGATGCTGTTTCCCGCGGAAACATGTGCGTGCCACCATTTTCAATCAGAGCCACTGCAGTGGCAGCATCTTCAGGCCTCAAACACATGAATAACGAAATGCAGAAACCCCCTATGTCCACTTTTTTGCCAAAGTGAGTTTATGGCTGTGCAGAAGTCCCTTATGTCCAGACTCCCTAAGCTGATATATAGAACAATGAAGTTTTCATGACGTTCAGAAATCCCTCATGTCCTTGTAATGGTTTCAACAGCCCTCACTTTGAGCGACAAGTGTAACGTTTTGCTAGCCCCTAACTGTTGGGAGATAAATGTAACTGTTTACCTTTGCCTAAGCTATGTTGTTTTAATAGGCACCAAGACCTCAATGCAATGCTGAAATCTAAATTTGTATTTAACAACGTCTAGCTCTGGGAGAACACCTTCAAGAATCTATTCACTCAGATCGTGGTATGATTTGATCATTAACCCAACAAACAATTGCATCAGGAGAACGAATTGGTCTATATCTAATGCTACCTACTGAAAGCAAAGATTGCATTGTAAAAGAAATGAATTTATTATATAAAACAAGTATAGCAAAATTAATAATAATAATAATAATAAGTATAAAATTTAAATTGGAGCGTTCCGATTTTAATATTACCGATAGAAAATTACGTGAAAACGGAGTTTGATAAATTGATTTTACTCTTATTTCCAAGCTATGAAGTTACTGAAATATGAAATATAAAACAAAGAAAAATGAGAGATTGCGTATTTCTGCGTCATTTACGCTTACCACTGGAAATTGCTAAAGCATTTCCCTCGTACTGGATGATGCTGTGTGCTTCCCACAGTCTCCTGGACGTCGCCATCTTCTTCGTTATTTGATGATATTCTGGTAGATTAGATAATTCTATGGTCCGTACATCGGACCCAACACGTCCAACCACCACGGTTAAGTTTCACAAAGATAGTCGCTAACTCCACTGAACCTCGGAGCGACACGCACTTGCAACCACACTCCACAAGTTCTACACAGATAGTCGCTAACTCCACTGAACATCGGAGCGACTCCCGCGTGATTCATACTCGTTAAATTCTACACAGATTGTCCTCGTCTCACGGCGCGTCGAACGATATATTCACCTGTCGGCTCCCCCACTCTTCAGCCGACTCCTAGCTTACGTGGTCTCCACTGATTGGCTGACCCACCACGCGATCTTCCCCTCCTCTGGGTCATTACACTCGGCGGGCTGGTTCCGTTCCAACAATTCGCCTCTTCTTGACGATGCGACTCCGCTTGCGTAATACTTCTCGACAGGAATCAGCTTGTATTTGAATTCCCAGTGAGTCATGTCTCTCAATATATCCTAACTGACGAAAACTCCGTAAAATTCCACAATCACATAATTTTCTATGATATTGTCGCTCGTAATAATTTGCTTGATAGCGTTTTCTAAGACATAGAAAACCTATCTGTATGCTTATAATTTTTATAAAATGCTCCGAAAATATCTAAATAATAATTATAATAAATTAATAATAATAATAAATTAACATGAAAAATTCTCTTGGCTGAACAATTTGCCGCGTAAATAAATATAGAATGGCTTCCTACTGACTTATGCCAGTTGCATAAAAAAAACCTCGAAAAACACGTTACATATTCGCCTCGGATCATCGGATGATTTACCGTGACGACGGTCCATTATCCGATTATCCCAGACACGTTAATAAACCCCATCCAAAATACATATTACATAAATGAAATCACCCTAAATCACAGATATATATACACTCATAATTTTTCTTCACGCACTTTGCGTCAAAGTTTGTTGTCACTATGGATTGCACTTTGCAACCAGTCCAATGTTTTACATATAGAATAGTGTTCCACGGATATTTCCGCCTCTCAAATTTCTCTATGTTGGAGAAATAGACATAATTACTGTGTGAGCACTTTGTATTTACGATGTCATATCACACGCATTGAAGGTGTTCTAATATATTTATATCTCCCTAGAACTTTCTAATTTCACTGGAGGTTCCTTCCTTATTGTGAAATATAATCTCACTTATCACTGAGCACACGATCACACTATTGTGGCAGCGCCTCGTGACCATAATACTTAATCTCTCTTTAAAGTAGATTAAATTAATATTGACTTCTGAAAAAAAAACAGTAAATGCGCATTACATATAACACCAAATATTTCTGTGCCATAATCGCCCTGTCTTGTTAAGTTCCCGTAGACCATATTCTACTTAATACTAGTTCTCAACACAGACCATTTCTCCTCACACAAATAATACCATTGTACAAATTATCTTAAATTACACACTTACAAATCTTACATGGCGAGGCCGTAAACAGAAATCACGTGTGCTGATATGTATGAGTTTCATGAAGGACTGTCTCGCATTCTGATGGCCCATCTTTTGCCTCGTGGACGCCTTAAGCAAAAATACCCTGTCCAAGCGCTCACCCATCTCTTGGAGGCAAATGGGAATTCACCAGCGCTACCAACTTCTGGCCTTGGTGTATCGAGACATTTTAGTGCTCAAGAGCATCCGACAATCCCGTCATATTTCCCTGTACCTTAAAAACTCTCATTTACTTACATACTACCCCCCTGTGTGACTTCTGATACGCCTGCCTTGAAGACCAACTCCTCCCACGCACCAAATACCACACTTACTCATTTGATAGGCTGGCTCGCCAGCTAAACATCCTCACTTTATGACACATACTTTCGGAGACTATGTATATTATACGTCCCGTATAATCTGTTTCCCTTACTATTCTCCAGCACATATGCTGTTTTCCCAATACGTTTGGAAACTATAAATGTTACTGCGTCACCTGCTTCCAACCTTGCAAGTGGCTCCCTTAACTTAACGTCATCACGTTGCTCCACTAGCATATTTCTCAGTGTCTGTAACGATGCCCTGTTGCTACTGTCCACACATGCACATATTAAAATACCATCCTCTGCTTTAACCACAGGATAATCCCTACATAAATTAGTGTCCCTCGATAGCATGTCTGCAAGAATGTTATCTTTACCTTTGATATATTTTACTGTGAATTCGTATTCCTGCAGAGCAAGAATCCACCTACTAACTCTGTTAGAACTGAGTTTACAAGTCCTCATATACAGTAATGCATGGTGATCTGTGTGGATCTCAAATTTTCCCCCTACTAAATACATTCTAAATTTCCCTAAACTGAAAACAATACCTAAAAGCTCTAACTCAGTAATCGTGTATCTTTTCTCTGCTGCTGTCAGTCCTCGCGAGGCTAAAGATACAATGCACAGATTACCCTCATCATCTTTCTGACATAATACTCCAGCAAAGCCTATATGTGAAGCATCTGTCATAACCACATATTCCTTATCTTTTAACGGATATTTCAGCACTACAGCTTTCTCAAAACCTTCCTTCAGCGCTCTAAAAGCCTGATCATGCTTGGACTCCCATCTCCACCGAGTCCCACTTTTAAGCAATTCCCTGAATGGTTCTACCAACCCTGAGTATTTAAGAACGAACCTCCTGAAAAAGTTGCAAATTCCCAGGTATGTTTTTAACTGTTTAACATTCTGTGGCACCTCTGCGTGAAGTATCTTATTAACCCTACTTTCTTCTGGTGTTACACCTCTACTCAACACTCTATGACCTAAAAATCTCACTTCTGACTGACAGAATGACGACTTAGACAGCTTCAAAGTGAACCCTGCCTGATCTAACTTCTGAAAAACTATATCTAAATGACCTAGATGCTCCTCAAAACTGCGTGAACTAATTACCATATCATCTATGTAAATGGTTACAAACTCTCCTGTGTCATCCCCTAATGCGATGTTTAAAGCCCTAATTAAAGCTGCTGAACTACTCTTTAACCCATAAGGTGTTCTACAAAATTGATAAAGGTTATATTTATGACTAAAAGCT
This sequence comes from Meconema thalassinum, assembly GCA_946902985.2. Classification (NCBI taxonomy): domain Eukaryota; kingdom Metazoa; phylum Arthropoda; class Insecta; order Orthoptera; family Tettigoniidae; genus Meconema; species Meconema thalassinum. Next base: position 275,394,263 of record OX336396.1, read on the forward strand.
GTAAATGGTCTGTCTTCGTACATAAGTGGCACTTGCCAAAAACTGGAACTCAAATCTACACAAGTGAAATACTTCTTCCCCTCAAATGTTTGCATTAATTCCTCTATTGACATAGATTTCAGCTGATCTGAACTAATTCTACTGTTAACCAAACGAGCGTCTAAACAAATACGAACAGTGCCGTCGGTCTTGGGTACCGTTATCAAAGAATTAACATATGGACTGTTAGAGTGCTCAATAATCCCATCTTCAAGCATCTGATTAATTTGTGCCTCAACTGCACTCTGATAAGAGAAAGGTACAGGATATCTATGTCCTGTGAATACTGACCTATCAATAACGTTCAATGAATGTGTTTAGCAATTGGCCATACCAATGCGATCCTCAAAAACTCTCCTATTACACAATAACACATCATAGAGCCGAACACACTGTTCATCCTCTATATTTTCCTGAAATGCAGCCTCACGTAACGAGTCCTCTAGACTTCCGTTCGTAATCACACTGCCCACAAAACATGGAGAACCCCGCTCTACGGCTGGCGATATCTCATTTAAAGTACAAATCACACCTACAATACTACTTCTCTGAATTTGGTCATTGAACGCTACTTCTACTTCAGAATCTCCCCATTTAAATTTCAAACTCCCTACATCATAACATAAGTTACCAGACACTCTACTTAGCCACTCTGAACCCAAGATAACACTGAATACTAAATTTTGGAATTACAAGGCAAATCTGCTTCTCTATATGATTATTAATTTTAATGTCTACTAAAACTTGCTTAGAAATTACTTTAGACCTCTTCCCAACAGCTGTGATAACAAAAGTGCTTTTAATTGGCATCTCCTCAAAATTTACTCCAGTTCCTTTCATTTTATCATAAAATGCACTACTTATGCAACTCTTCATACAACCACTATCAATTAAAACATCTGTGTACGCCTCGGACACGTTAAATTTAAGTATGGGGCTCTTACTAACCACTTCCTGAATAATACCTTCATCATTTAGTTCATGTAATAATTCATTTCTTACATTTAGGTCATAGGGTTCCTGTATAATTGTATGGACAGGGCATGCTACAGACTGAGATTCTGACCTTACTTCGCAGCCTGGTTCGCGTTTAAAGAACCGCTACAGCTGGCCGTAGTACTAGTAACTACTGAACTGGTCTGGTTGTTCTGGGCTGTGTTGTCATTGTTTGGCTGTATATTACTACCACTAGGCTGTCCTCTTCCTTGACCCCTATTCTGGTTGTAATTATTGTCATTATAATTTCTCCCTTGATTTCCCCTGAAATCATTGTTTCTCCCTTGATTTACCCTGTAATCATTGTTCCTCCCTTGATTTCCCCTGAAATCATTGTTCCTCCCTTGATACTGATTACCATAGCCATTTCCTCTGTTCTGATTTAGCTGATTATTGTTATTTCTATTTTGAGCGTTGGCCCCTTCGCCACCGTTCCCTTGCACTTCTTGATGCCTGGCTTCGTTAGGTCTATTATTATTATTACCCTGGTTCCGATTGAAATTGTCCTCATAACCCCCTCTCCCTAGTGCATCAAATGTGCTTAACAAATTTTCTACTTGTGATATAGTCTTTACATTCTGGATACAAGCAGCCTCCTTGATCCTATAGGGAAAGTGCCTAAGTAGCAACCTCACCACATCACTTTCCTCCTTCAAGCCATCCAGATATTTACACACTAATACCTGCCCTAAAAAGTATTCGGTCATGGTGGAGCTTCCTTTAGGGTTATATTTACCACACACTACTCCCTCACGATGCTGCGACTGAATGACCTCATTCCAGAACTTTTCACAGAATTTCATTTTAAAATCATTAATATCAGTAAACTTGTCTCTGTAGACAGCAAACCAATTCCTCGTTTCCCCCACAAACACTTGTTCTAAAATTTCAACTACCTGGCACCACTCAATACTACCATTTTCCAACCTCTCCCCGAATTTATTTTCTATAGTGTTCATGAACTCCATTGGGCACCCCTGTCGATTGCTGAACGTACCCAGTTCTACCTCCCTGTGTGTGCTATTCACAAAAACTGGCCTATTCTGACTATTTTCTTGCCTGATCCTAGCTTTTAATTTTAACTCTAATTCTGCGATTTTCTCCTCAGCCTTCCTCTCAATACTGTTTACTGTTAATTTAATGTTTCCTTCTGATTCTTCTACTTTATCATATAGCTTTGCTTGTTTCTCCTCAATCTTGCTAATGCTCTCTCTATTACTCTCTCTTAAATCATTTACTTCTGCAACTATTTGCGAGTGGACTTTCTCAATTCTACCCCCCAGCTGTTCCTTAACCTCTTTAGTAGCTACCTGAATTTTGTTAATTTCTCCCCCCAATTGCTTTTTGACCTGCTGTGTTTCCAGTTGCACTAGTTCTTTTAAATTTTCAGCCTGTGTACTGATTCTAATTTCCAACTCCTCCTGTACTTTTCCTAATTTTCTGTCTACATCTGCAATAATCTCTTTAGCCTTTTCTTCCATCACCCCCCTGATCTCGCCTCTAATCAGTTCGAATTTGTCACTCATTTCCCTACTGTTTTGTTCTAATTTAGCATTTAAAGTTTCAGTACTCTCTCTATTTTCCTTACTGTTTTGTTCTAATCTGGCGTTTAAAGTTTCATTACTCTCTCTATTTTCCCTACTGTTTTGTTCTAATTTAGCGTTGTTTTGTTCCAGTTTTGCGTTGTTTTGTTCTAATTTAGCATTTAAGGCATCTGTACTTTCTTTATTTTCCCTACTGTTTTGTTCTAATTTTGCATTTAAGGCATCACTACTAACTTTGTTCTGATACATGAACTCGAGAAGTAAAGTTTTTATTCTGGTTGGCCGCCTACACTCCCTGTTTCAGTATCGGGATTTACCTCCGCTACCCCGGTACTACCATCACTCGACATACTGCTCGTATCATCACTCTCCAGTTGATGACCACTACGTAACCTCATCTGTCTTTCTTTCTCATCCCCCATAATGATATACACTGATACAGACAAATAACCCCCAAAATACAGGCACAGAAATATATACCCTTCTCCTTCCACAAATGTTATTAGGTTTTCAGCCCCAAGTTGTCGGCGACAAATGTAATGGTTTCAACAGCCCTCACTTTGAGCGACAAGTGTAACGTTTTGCTAGCCCCTAACTGTTGGGAGATAAATGTAACTGTTTACCTTTGCCTAAGCTATGTTGTTTTAATGGGCGCCAAGACCTCAATGCAATGCTGAAATCTAAATTTGTATTTAACAACGTCTAGCTCTGGGAGAACACCTTCAAGAATCTATTCACTCAGATCGTGGTATGATTTGATCATTAACCCAACAAACAATTGTATCAGGAGAAGGAATTGGTCTATATCTAATGCTACCTACTGAAAGCAAAGATTGCATTGTAAAAGAAATGAATTTATTATATAAAACAAGTATAGCAAAATTAATAATAATAATAATAATAAGTATAAAATTTAAATTGGAGCGTTCCGATTTTAATATTACCGATAGAAAATTACGTGAAAACGGAGTTTGATAAATTGATTTTACTCTTATTTCCAAGCTATGAAGTTACTGAAATATGAAATATAAAACAAAGAAAAATGAGAGATTGCGTATTTCTGCGTCATTTACGCTTACCACTGGAAATTGCTAAAGCATTTCCCTCGTACTGGATGATGCTGTGTGCTTCCCACAGTCTCCTGGACGTCGCCATCTTCTTCGTTATTTGATGATATTCTGGTAGATTAGATAATTCTATGGTCCGTACATCGGACCCAACACGTCCAACCACCACGGTTAAGTTTCACAAAGATAGTCGCTAACTCCACTGAACCTCGGAGCGACACGCACTTGCAACCACACTCCACAAGTTCTACACAGATAGTCGCTAACTCCACTGAACATCGGAGCGACTCCCGCGTGATCCATACTCGTTAAGTTCTACACAGATTGTCCTCGTCTCACGGCGCGTCGAACGATATATTCACCTGTCGGCTCCCCCACTCTTCAGCCGACTCCTAGCTTACGTGGTCTCCACTGATTGGCTGACCCACCACGCGATCTTCCCCTCCTCTGGTTCATTACACTCGGCGGGCTGGTTCCGTTCCAACAATTCGCCTCTTCTTGACGATGCGACTCCGCTTGCGTAATACTTCTCGACAGGAATCAGCTTGTATTTGAATTCCCAGTGAGTCATGTCTCTCAATATATCCTAACTGACGAAAACTCCGTAAAATTCCGCAATCACATAATTTTCTATGATATTGTCGTTCGTAATAATTTGCTTGATAGCGTTTTCTAAGACATAGAAAACCTATCTGTATGCTTATAATTTTTATAAAATGCTCCGAAAATATCTAAATAATAATTATAATAAATTAATAATAATAATAAATTAACATGAAAAATTCTCTTGGCTGAACAATTTGCCGCGTAAATAAATATAGAATGGCTTCCTACTGACTTATGCCAGTTGCATAAAAAAACCTCGAAAAACACGTTACATCCTGGACATGGGGAATTTCTGCACAGTACACAACATTCATTGTCAGCCATCTTGTTTCTATTACCTGATTGTTTCGATTGCTTCCTGTTATTTAATCTGAGTTTATGTCCCACAAAGCAAGATGAGTGAATCCAAGGGTACCGGTACTTCAATGGATCATGATAAAGTTAAAAAGAAAAGAAAAGGAGTTAAGAGCAAATTATATAAACGAGAAATAGTGAAGCAAGCACGAGTAAAGAATTCACAATATGTGAATTGGAAAGGGTCTGTCACAGAAAGCAGACCACATGGCTATGCTTGCGGGTAAGTTAACCTCAATTTCGCTTTTCTGTAATTATTACGTTACGGTATTTTATTACTTGCAAATTTGGGCAGCCACAGGTTGATACGTGCTGCGTTTGTGAAGAGTAAAGCTTAGAAGTACAACCCTTAATGACAATGCAAAGAGGGCAGCTGCCGCAGAGTTGTTAGTGCATAAACTTCGAGCGAAGAAATATTTCCAGACCATGAAACACATTTTGGAAAACTGTAAAGTGGAAGATGATGTTGCGGGTATTGCCATGGACTACATGCAAAATCTTCAATTACCAGTCATTCCAGTACAGGAAACATTTTACCTGAGACAGCTTACTGTTAACCTTTTTAATATGGTACCACATGATCTGAAATCATCAAAAGCTCGCTTCTACATTTAACACCAGAATGTTGCGAAGAAAGGCCCGAACGAAGTGTGCTCTCTCTTGATGGATTATGTTAATGAATGTGTACATAAGAACATAAGACAACTGCACATCTTCTCAGATGGCGCGTGGGGACAAAACAAGAATCATGCTGTGGTTCGATTGCTGTCAATGCTAGTGGCAAATGGGCAGTTCGATGCAATCACACACTATTTTCCTCACCGCTGACATTCCTATCTCCCTTGCGACAGGGATTTCAGTGTAGTCAAATGGAAACTTAGGAAAAGCGACAGAATGTACTTGCTGAAAGAATACACAGAGTTAATTATTGAATCTAGTGCACAAGGGAACTTCGAAATCAAAATGATTGACAGTCAAGACATAGTAGATTACAAAGCTTGGTGGCCGCAATTTTACCGAAGGAGTGCATTGTCTGTGGAATCGACAGGGAGGCACATACAAAGGGAAGCAAAATGTCATTTTGCTATCTCACAATTTAAGGAGTTCCACTATTCTCGTGAACATACCTATTGGATCAGTAGTGGTTAGAGACTTGATTGGTGGACTGCTAAAACATACATTCCGGCTGACGTTCACGACCATCATCCCTCCACCACCAACAACATTAGCGTATCCAAACCGCATTCCTCTCTTGGACACCAAACGTACTGACCTGCAACGTTTCCTTCCATATCTACCTCACAGTCCCGATGTTCAAGAATGTTATGATGAAATCATGACATGGCCTACCTACAGCGGGAAAGAGAATGATCAACGTGAATGAGTTTGACACCGAATCTGTTCATTGGTTTATTTTGTGCTTAAGCCCATCATCATCATCATCGGCTTTAACTCGAATCCGAGTATAAATCTTCTTCCTTCAGTCCAGTTTGTGGATGTGTTTACGGTGACTAAAGAGTCCAATCCTGGCATGGAACAAGCGTCCACACAAGTCACATAGTACTGCTGGAGGAGGACGTGGTTGGGCTGCTCGAAGTTTCCTAGCTTGACGCTTGACCTCTTCATGTGTGCGTCGATCTCTTTCAAACGTCTTTACAGTATCCGAGATGGTACGGCGCCAAGTTGAGCGGTCTTCAGCCAGCAAGTCCCAGGTTTGTGAATCAAGACCTGTCAATTTCAGGGTCTGCTTAAATTGGTCCTTGTAGCGCCTCTTAGGACCACCATGAGGTCTAGTGCCATAGCATACCTCACCATATAGCATTTGACGAGGTAATCTCACATCACCCATCCGATGAACATGACCAATCCATCTAAATTGGTGACCTATTATGGATGATTCTATGCTGTTGATTTGAGCCTTTTCAAGAACATCAATATTGGCGATGCGGTCTTCCCATTTAATCCTCAGGATTGATCGAAATTTTTGTAGGTGGAAGCGCTCAAGCTTCCTAAGATCACGTCGGTAAAGGGTCCACCTTTCACAGCCATACAATGTAGAAACGACTACTGCTTTGTACACCATAAGCTTTGTATTCATGGACAGATCTTTATTCATGAAGACCCGGTGCGCTAATCGTCCATATGCTGCATGGGCTGCGCCAATTCTCTTATCCACATCCTGCTCACAGGTACAGCTCACAGAAATGGTACTGCCCAGGTACGAGAAGTGGTCTACCTGTTCTAATGGCAAATTTGAGATGGAGATATTGAACTGAGGAAGAGGTGTGCCAAGACTTTAGTCTTATTGACATTTATGGTAAGACCAAAGCGATCACATGCACTTTTGTAACAATTAACTGACTCTTGCAGCTCTTCTGGTGTGAGAGTTGGCGACGCAGCATCATCTGCATATAACATATTAGTAACATTAGAGACCTCAAGGAGTGGAGACGAGTTAGGTTGAAAATCCCTCCATCAAAACGATACTTGACCTCCACACCTGGGGTGTTTGTGGGTGAATCATAAAGCATTGCAGCCAAGTACAGCGCAAAAAGCGTTGGAGCCAGCGGGATGGTCGAACTCCGCTGATTAGGTTAAAACCCAAACAGTCCTGTCAGCTCACGCTAATGGGTTTGGGAAGAGAGTGGGGGTAGGCAACCTCTCCTGAAATGTTTGTAAGTCATGAGTTGACTGACAGCTACATACACCTGGACCCCCTGGGGTTTCTGTAGATATAATCAGTGCAGCGAACATGTTATACATGTACAGTCAAAGAGTTGGAGAATTGCGAATTATAGGAAACTATAAATTTCATAAGTGTGAGTTGTCAAAATGGGGCCAACAGTGGAGGTGTCAAGGAATGTTCTGCCCATTTATTTACAAATGGTGGTAACTTTCTGTTATGCGGGTCTCACAATCACGAACCATGTACGACGATTAATCAAGAATTTATTTCAAACTGTGTAAAAAGAAATGTACGTGACAATATATGTGAACGGCCATCGAAGTTAATGTGAAAGGATATACTTGCTACCCCTAAGCACTTGTCTGATAATTTACTATCAAATGGCATAGAGAGGATTTAAAATAATATTGCGACTGAGAAACTTACCACCTCTGCCTCAAAATAAGCAAGAAGTTCATGATACTCTAGCCATTATGGACATTCGATCGAACTTAGAAGAAAATATAATAATAACCCCTGGCACTACAGTCCGTGAAGGGCCTAGGCTTACGAAGAGACCGCTGCCCTGCCGATATTGGGGTGACGCGTGATCAGCGCATCGGGTCGCCTCGGCCGTTAATATTGGCTGAGTGAACCCCGTTCCAGCCCTAACGTCAGTTTCTAAAATCCCTGACGGAGCCGGGAATCGAACCCGGGGCGTCCGGGTGAGAGGCAGACGCGCTATCCCAACACCACGGGGCCGACTAAAAGAAAATATGCTTCTGGTAAAAGACGAGAGAATAACATTATTATGTTTTCTTCTGCATCAAATTTGAAATACTTGTGTAAAAGAGAAACTATTTTTATAGACGGAACATTTAAGTATTGTTGTATGTAAATTAAGAGAAACTGGATAAGTTTGAAATAAACACGCCAGATGTTCGTATGAGCCGTCTCAGATGGTGGGGTCATGTGAAGAGAAAGGGGGAGGAGAGATTACCTAAGAGGTTAATGAGTTCGGCTGTAGAGCATAAGAGAAGTAGAGGTAGACCTAGGAGGCGATGGTTAGATTCAGTGTTGAACGATTTCAATGTATAGGTGTAGAAGCAGAGGAGGCCGCGGTGCTAACTGCTAATAGGGGATCATGGAGGTGACTTGTTCACAAACAGAGGCTTGCAGACTAGACTGGAGGATTGGGAAGGAGGTGGCCGTGACCTTAAGTTAGGAACCTTCCAGCATTTGCCTGGAGTAGAATTGGGGAAACCACAGAAAACAACTTCCAGGATGGCTGAGGTGGGAATTGAACCCATCTCTTCTCAGTTTTTCCTCGCGAGGCTGAGTGTACCCCGTTCCAACCCATAGACCAGAATTAAATTTCTTGGCAGAGCCGGGAATAAAACATGGACCTCCGTCAAAAGAAATAACGGAGAGCTCTCAGTATTAACATTGTAACCTGTTTTATAAGCTTTAAAATGATATAGACTATACATAACATTTTGGTTTTCATTGTATTATTCTCAAATTATAATAGCCGTCTTGTCAAACACTTAAAAGACGTTTAATATTTAAATTAATACGTACATGCTTCGGTATACAATGATAATCGTCAGCGTAGATTGAAATAATAAAACAATCTTAAAAACTATGTTAACAATTAATGCCATAGTGAAAATGGATATCTTTACAATGTACACATTAAAATTTAAATAAAATGAAAGGTCACAAAAACCAAGAAAAATACATAAACGAAACAAGACTAAAGTTAATATAAATCTACCTTAATAGATTGTCTACATTATACTTCTTCACTATGGTTCAATATAATGAATCGGATCTCCTGTTGATTGCAAAAAGGTGGAAACATCCACGTATAAAGAATTGGTGAAATGCGTAACAATTTTTGACTGATAAAGTGCTCTAACCTTGAAAAACGTTCTAGTTGAACCCAAACTTTCTATATTAGGCCTATATTAGACTGGATTTATTCAATACGGCTAAATAATAATATATTGCCTGCCACGGTGGGTGAGTGGTTATAGTGTCGGATTACTAACCCCAAGCTTGCAGGTTCGCTCCTGGTCGGGGTAAGTGATTTTTGAAATTACGACATGTCATACGATGTTGGCATGTCAAAGAACCCATTTGAATTCAGTAGGCCGTGTTCATAATGACAAAATTAATCTCGGGATTTTCCGCCAACACAAAGTTCCTCATTTCTCTACTAGAAAGCGCTATAGTGTCAAGGAGCTTAGATATTTAACCTCCTTGGCTTTCATCAAGGAACAACAAAATTCGACATGCAAGCTACCCTCTGGACGTCAAATAACAAAGCTTGCACCCGGCACCCGAGGCCATATGGTATTATTATTATTATTATATATTGAAACGGATGTCGCTGATGGATGCTATGGGATATTGTTTCCAGCCAGGCATACTGATATGGAGCAATGCGTAAGATTTTTGAAGTCATCTAACCTTATAAAGAGTCCTGTTGAAATATATTTGTGGTTACAATATGTTGTTTCCAGATGGTCGAACACCGTAAATATGCTTTATAAATGACAAAAACCATCTAACTAACTAACCTCGAATAAAACCAGAGGATCCTACTTCTAGGTTAGCTCTGTAGAACTAGCTGTCCAAATGGGTGATTTATTTCATATCATAATTCAATTTGCAGTGGCGGCTGGTAATATTGTTGCAGCGTTGCACAACTCCCAATAATTTTACACCTAATTCGTAGTTTCTTTTCCTTTAATGTTTTAGTTTTATAGATCTAATGCACTCAAAAATGTGTTAAAATCATCTATATTTTGATATTATTTATCCTAATGCTTTACACTGTACCTATAAAAGCTGCCGCCTTCAAATCAAACTCCAGGGGGTTAGCTCTCTTGCGGCGACTCCCAAGCAGACAGCGCGGCGTACAGGACGAGGCTGGACGAGGCCAAGCTTGTGCATAGCATGCCGACCAGCATGGGTAGCAGGGAGTTGCGAGCTGCCAGCCTCCTGGCAACACTCAGTTCCAAATGGCCCCGTTAGACTGCACCACTCTTTGGAAATGAAAACACCCACGATTTCTCTTACCCCGCGAAGGGTAGTTTAGTTAGTTAGTTAGTTAGTTATTGTTGTTTTAAGGGGCGGAACTACGAGGTCATCTGCCCCTGAAGGGTAGTTTCTTTCCCACACCACTAGGGAATGCTACACCACCCACAACGGTACAAATATCGGAATTTCATAGGGAGACATTAGTTGGTTCACACCCAATGATTTTTAAATGTTTTCTCATCATAACTTCATTTAATATTTTTGTCATTTGTTCTGAGAAGCGAGCCTAAGAACGCCACCATTCTATAAGTACAGTAGATAAGTGGCTGAACTATTTTGCGACGTATTGTTGGTGTACTGTAGCGGTTTATGTTTGCTTTTACCACTCTTTTTCTTGCGGGATTTGAGTTGCGATTAGTTCTGTATTTAGTTGATTTGAGTATTTTGGTTCCAGGCAGATACTTAACTGTGCATTATTATTATTATTAAGATTATTATTATTATTATTAGACTATTATTATAATTGTTTGGTTGATTGTGAGTAGACCTATGCATTCACTACGAAATTTCTTGGCTAGCAAAATTCAGTGTTTTGTTAGTTTGCTTTTCGCGCCACTTTCCGTTGTAGCACCCAGATTTATCATATGTGCATCTTTTAAGTTACCGCAGTATTTTATTTTAACGGAATGTTTAGTTTGAAACATTTATTGTATTGTGGAGTGTGAGTGAAAATGAATAGAGTAAGTAATTTACTAGTCAGACAGTTTTTCCAGCTCCCTGATGACGATAAACTTACAGTAAAAACACTCGGTACACCATTACAAGATAAGTATTGTCCAAAATATAAGTATACGAGGGCGTTTAAAGGGGATATTTAAGGCAATAATAATTGGTTATGTGAATGCGATATTAAAAACGCTTTATTCTGTTTTACATGTTTGTTGGTGGAGAATTCACGTGGACCAAAATAGGAGTTACGAAAAATAATCCCTAAAATAAAGAAACATGAATCTTCAGCTGAGCGGCTTCGGTGCCGTAGTTGGTAGCATGCTGAGCCTCTATGCCCAAGATCGCGGGTTCAAACCCGGCCGAAGTCATCGGATTTTTAAGAGCGTTAAAAATCCCTCAGTATGCATTCCTTCGTAGGGGAAGTAAAGCCGGCGGTCCCATGTCATAGATTTATGGCATGTTAAAGAACCTTCTACTTATTACACCTGTGTGAAGCTAAATTATAGGTTAAAATTTGAACAACGCTCTTAGGTTCCAACGTTCGTCGCCAGGAGCCGACTGCGGTGGCGTGTAGTAACCAAGTTCTGAACTAGTAGTCGTTTACGGTGGCCTTTGGCGGCAAAAGTAGGAACTGCTTGAAATTCAATGTCTGGAGTCCTCACTTGAATTAAAAACAGATAACACTCACTAATACAGCCATCACAATTAACACCGGTTATCAGACAGTTTCTCCACACACCCAAAGTACAGGGGGCTACATGACTGCGTTGTCGCAGCTCCTAAACTGAGGAACCAACCAACCAATCTTCAGCTGTTTGAAATTGACACTTTTTGGAACTGTTAACGAAGCTGCACAATTGGACAGTGCCTATAGATAGAGCCCTGCGCGGATAAACAAAACGTTATCCGCATCCGCCCCGCATCCGCACGACTGTTATCCGCATCCGCCCCGCACCCGCACGGCTGTTATCCGCATCCGCCCCGCATCCGCACGACTGTTATCCGCATCCGCCCCGCATCCGCACGGCTGTTATCCGCATCCGCCCCGCATCCGCACGACTGTTATCCGCATCCGAACGACTGTTATCCGCATCCGCACGTTTGTTATCCGAATCTACTGGCATTACAATAATATTTTCAATGTGTTGCTTTACAGTATACTTTATCTTTTAGACATTTGAGCAAAAAGTGGTTCCCGTAGGCTATTTATGTCATGATGTCATGTGCTATGTTTAAATGAATGTTACACAGCCAGAATTGCAACCCTTTTCAGTTCGGAGTGTTGATTATCCTTAATGACATTATTTGAATGGAATTAGCGTAAACCATCAACTTACATTTGTCATGAAAAAACATAACGAAAAAAAAAGGTCATGAACATCCGGGCCCTAGTAAGGGATAGTGGGGGAATTGTGCGCACATAAGCAAGAATCGGTCTTGTGATGGTCTCATAATAGATAACACAGCTGCAGTTAAGAATAAGGAAGCCTTAGTAATCCTATATTCGATGTGCAGAAACAAATTTAATTCAAAAATACATTTGGTGGACTATAATTCAAAATCTCGCAAATATGCACTTGCGCACCATTACCCACCCTGCAGGGTAATCATGTGCATGGGTTGGGGAATTGTGAGCATGGGATGAATATTGGAAAGCCATAATGTGAATTGGCTGAAACTTGCATTGTGCATTAACATTCGAATATTCCAATGCTTTTTACAATAGCATAACAATGCAATGATACCAAAATTGTGCAGTTTTTGATATTAGAATAAAATATCTTCGTTTCGTCAGCATTAAAGGAGGCAATCCAATTTAGGCTTTTTTTTTTCAGGCTGTCTCAACGTTAATGTAGGATTTCTCTTCAAGAACCCATACAACCAATCTTTGCCTGCTAGATCTTTCATTTTATTGAAATTATGGGGAATCTTATTCTCCTCTGCAAACTTGAACGCAAACCGTCTGACAAGCTTGGTGGGCGTTCAGCTGTAAAATAATTTTGCCAATGTCAAAACGTATACGGATAATTGTGACTCCATTTCGTTGGTAAAAACAGGTTTACGGCCTATACGAGGTAGAACAAGCCTATTTTGCAGCAACTGCATTCGTACGGTTGACTCGGAAATGTTGAAACGTCTCTCTACTTCCCTCATTTTCCTCCCATCATCTCCAATTGCACGTAGAGCTTTCTGCATATTTTCTGCTGGGTAGGAGTTTTTCTCCGTTTTCCGCGTATAATTTCTTGGCATCTGGAGAACAAACACGAAATATTTTGCCATTAATTTCGCGTTGCATCTACTTGTATCATTATGTTCTGCGCACCATTACCCCACTCTGCTTTTAAAACGTAACTCAATGAACCACGGTAAACTAATTATATCTAATTATACTAATCTATTATATTGAAAAATAAATACATGCATAAACACTGTAAAAACTGGCATTTAAAACAACATGTAATTTTAAATAACTGTTACACAACTGTAGGCTTATCTTCTTATTTGCCGGCTACAGAAAATAACATGCAACGTGTACAGTTTCTTCATCCAAGCCTGACGGCTATCACATAGCGACTAGCATCATGCTGACTGTCCCTATCTGATAGGGTGATAGGTACGATGACAGCTTAAGGGTAGCAGGGAGCTGAGTTACTAGTTGTACTATCAACTCGAAAAACATAGGTGCGCACAATTACCCAACTTTCCCCATGATATTCAACAAGTTCGGATTGTATTCTATAAACTATCCGCAAATTTACTCCAAATATTATCCGCAGCTTATCCGCTATCCGCAAAGCCTTGCAAAATATATCCGCATGGCGAAAAATGTTGCGGATATCCGCGGGTTTATCCGCGGATATCCGCATCCGCGCAGGGCTTTACCTATAGAAGGTAAATTGCGGAATATAACGAAGATGTTAGGCACAATAGGTATGTGTTAAATATTGTAATAAACTCTATTCGTTTCTGTGGCTCTTTCGGACTGGCCTTGCGTGATCCTGATGAAAGTGTAACATCAACAAATCCAGGTGGTTTGAGAGAACTAATTAATTTTACCGCTGAGTTGGATGCTGTGTTAAATGTCATTTGGTAAGGGCAACTGTTTTCAAAGGAACGTCCAAAACAATTCAAAATTAATTTTTACAGATTATGTTGGAGGTTTGCCAAGAAGGAGAATCAAAGCAAATAAAGGAATCGGAAATTTTTGCCATTATAGCAGATGAAACTAGTGATATTTCAAACATATTTCAGATGGCTGTTGTGTACCGATACGTAGTAAGAGGCAAACAAAACATGATGCACACACATTAGCAGCGTGTTTACTGGATGAATTAAAGAAGCAAAAATTGAACGAAATTCCGCAAAAATGAATTGCGCCGACGTATGACAGAGCGCAGTTCATGGCTGGTTCCTCTGATGGGGTTCAAGCTATAGTAAAAAAAAGACTGATAGTCAGTCTGAAAGACTAGACTTAATATCATTTTAAATGCTACAAATGCTGCGTGAACTCAAAGTCCGTTAGCAAGTGCAAACCAAGGTCAAAGGAGGTAGCTGGCTAGATGACGTCACGCTCACAGGAGCGCGCGGGGAAAGGAGGAAGCTCAAACAGTACTATGACGTCACACATCTCAGTACATGCTCGGTACATTTCGTCCCGTCACCGTAACGTAACGCTAGACCCCAGCGTAACTACGAAGTCGACAAGATCATTTAAAATGATAAAAATCCTATCCTTATGCAGAATATGTGCCCGTCTTTGTTAGTAATAACATTTTTCGTTAACGTACAAACTTTTCGGTTGCCATGTTTTTATGTTGAGAATGTTTATTATGCCGGAGATTGAGACCCAACATTAGACAACCTGCTGTGTTTAAAATTCTTCCCATGAACTCAGACATAGGGCTTAAATACATAAATCTGATTTTTTTATGAATTCCTATAGGAAGAAGCCCAAAAGAGCCATTAAAATTTGTTTATTTGTCGAACGTACAGTTATTTTGGAAAACCCATGTATTTCAGTTTTTATAGAACTGTAGTTTATCTAACGTTAATTCATTTTTGTTACATGTGTAAACTTCCCATATAAAATTGCGACATCAGAAATTTTGGTGTAACACCCAGCTTGACTTACCACCGGCCGCCAATGTCAATTTGCCAAGTATATTTATAGCTTGAATTAAATACTTGGACATTGATGGGCCAAAATATATGGATAAGTCGAGAATAAACTCAACTAAGTATCTTCAAGAAACAGTGTGCACCAACAAGGAATATGCAAATGAAATGTAATGCAATGTGACAATAACAAGGTTTCGTTTAGGTATATTGCCACTAAATGTAGTTTAGTGGGGCTACCAGTGCGGTGACAAATTTCACACCCCACCCAAAAAAAAAAAAAAAAAAAAGTGGTTGTTATATTAAATATTAGTAGAATGAGTATTTTGGTTAGTTATTGGACTAATACAGGAGGTACATTTAAGCACAATCCCCCCCACCATGATCGTTTCACTTTGATCCCCCAAGACTAGAACATGGCGGTTAACGGTCGAGATTTTTCTCCGAGCGAAAAGTTCGAAAATAACGTGTGTGTGATGTGTAATGGATGTAAAAACGATAGTAGGGCCAGTCTTGAAGTTTGTGAAACATGCGTGTTTAAGAATGCGTTCGCAAGTGAAGTGCCAAATTCGGAAGACGATGAAGTTTCAGATAACCTCACTTCGACCGCATCGCATCTACGGTTCAGAATAAAATCTCTGGAGCTCGAGCTATTCTCAAAAGACGAAATAATCAAGATGATATCAATTGATTTAGAAAATGCTCTCCTGGAACTGAAGGGCTTAAAGGAAGGTAGGGCAAATATTAAGATACCGGGAGAACATGGTAGGGATTATACAGAGGTTAAGTCAAAAAATCTTAGGCATACCAGGCCTCATGTAACAGGCAATGGATCTTCACATAAAGGCATCGCAACAGCGAATAGATTTCAGATCTTAGGGTCAGAAGATGAAGTAGTCAACACAGAATGTAACCTTCCTATGGTCTCGGAAAGTCAAAGGAAATCCCGTCGGCGATCGAAGCGTAAACATGCCCGTACGGTAATAATAGGTGATTCAATGGTGAGGAATGTTGGGCCTGAAATTGAAGAAGGAATCACATATTGCTATCCGGGCATGCAAGTGGGACAACTGACAGCACATGTCAACAATAATAAAATAAAGGAAACACCCGAGACGTTAATTATCCACGTTGGTACAAACGACATTCTAAACTCAACAACACCCAGTGATATAATGGCCGAGGCTGATACTCTTATTGCGACAGTAAAAGTGAAGTTTCCGGAGACAAAGCTTTGTCTCAGTGGAGTGTTATATAGGAATGATGTCGACTACCGCTATGTGGATGCTGTAAATTCCACACTAGACTGGCTGTGTCGCAATGGAGACGTCCTTTTTGTCGATGCAAATGGATGGCTTAATGACTATGATTTTAGTACAGATGGGTTACACCTCAATAGGAAAGGGACCTCTAAGTTCGGTAAACTGCTGAATAGGATATCTAAGAAAATGCTTTCGGGAAACTAATTCAGAAAATGGGTGGACTCACTGGAAAAGATACAGTAAATCAGTACCACGAAAAACAGGACTCGAGTCAGGGGAGCAAGGGACTACTAATTGCACACCCACAACATCAAAATTTGAAGGGGGAGGGGGGTCTAAGATTGCTCTTGGTAAACTGTCAAAGTGTAGTAAACAAGCAAATAAAACTCAGTACAGCAATGGAAGCATACGAAATTGATGTGGCGATAGGAGTGGAATCATGGCTGAGAGAAGGGGTAGGAAATAGAGAAGTATTCCCAGAAGGGTGTGTAGTCTATCGTAGAGACCGAGGAAATAAGAAGGGAGGGGGGGGGGGGGGTGTTTATACTGGTGAAGGAAACTTACTGCTCACATGAATGGTTTACCGACGAAAAGGATGAAATATTAGGGATAAAATTAGTTTGTGACAATATGAAGGAGGTGGGAATTATAGGAATATATAGGCCTGGGAGAGAGAAAAGAGACATGGAAATATTTGAGAAACTAATAGATTACACTCATAAAAACAATAATGACATGATAATAATTGGGGGGGATTTAAACTTGCCAGAAGTTGATTGGAATGGAGCTGCAACAGAAGCCCATGAACAGAAACTTGCAAATAAATTAGTTTGGGAGGGAGGATTTACACAAGTAGTGCAAGCACCAACTAGACTCAGCAATTTGCTGGATGTATTCCTGATAAAACCAGGGGAACTTGTTGATAAAACCCACGTAATTGAAGGAATAGGTGACCATAAGACTGCAATAATGGACGTTGGTCTGGTACCAAAAAGGCTTAATAGGAGGGTCACACAGGACAAGAAATTATACAGATAAACTAAATTCGATGAATTTGGAGCTTACCTGAAATCAAAATTTAATTCTTGATTAAGTGAAGGGAGTAATGTGGATACACTCTGGGCAAATTTTAAGGAAATCATTTGGGAGGGTGAGAAGATATTTGTACCTATTAAGAAGGGAAAAACAACCTCAGACCCTGTTTACTATACAAAGGACATACGAAAATTAAAAAGGAAATGTAGAATGGTAAACAGTCAAATCAAAGAGGGCAGGGGAAACAGAGAAACCAGAAAGCAGCTAATAAAGGAGCTCAATAGGTTGAAAAAGGAAGCAAAGGAAAATTACATGAATGGCATACTTCATGAGGGTAAAGACCACATAGGGAAATGGAAAAAGCTGTATTCATATATTAAAAACCAAAAGGGAAACGGAATCCACATTCCCACAATGGAGGGAGAAGAGGGTGAGCATTTATTTGCAGATAATGAGAAAGCAAATCTATTTAGTAGGGAATTCATAGATTCAGTGGAAGATTGTCAGGAGTTGGAAACCGTAAATGAGACTGGAGAGGGTGAAACACATAAGGACACAAGAAGCTTCACCTTTACAAATGAGGATATTTTTAGAGAAATCAAACTGCTTCAGCAAGGAAAAGCAGCAGGGTGTGATCAAATTACTGGGGAATTAATAAAGGCAATGGGGTGGTACATAGTGCCTAATTTAAAGTTTCTTTTCGACTATGTCATGAACAATAGTAGAATACCAAAGGAATGGAAGGAATCTATAATAATACCAATTTATAAAGGAAAGGAAGATAGAAGTAAACCTGAGAACTACAGACCAGTAAGTCTGACCAGTGTAGTTTGTAAAATCTTGGAGAGTTTAATAGTAAAATATATTAGAGGGGTATGTGAAGATAAAAATTGGTTCCTGAGGAGCCAGTATGGATTTAGAAAGAAATTTTCTTGTGAGGCACAACTGGTGGGATTTCAGCAGGACATATCAGATCGGTTGGATCTAGGGGGACAGTTGGACTGCATAGCTATAGACCTTTCCAAAGCTTTTGACAGAGTGGAACATGGAGTATTATTAAAGAAAGTGGAGAGAATGGGATTGGACTCGAGGGTTGTACGTTGGATAGGAACATTTCTAAATTCAAGGGTTCAGAGAGTCAGAGTAGGGAATTACGTATCATAGGAAGAGAAAGTTAAGAAGGGAATTCCACAGGGTAGTAAAATTGGTCCATTGCTTTTCCTAATATATGCAAATGATTTAGGGAACAATATAGCATCAAAAATAAGATTGTATGCAGATGACATTATCATCTATAGGGAAATAAATAATATAGAGGATTGTAAAATATTACAAAGGGACCTCGACAGTATCCAACATTGGGTTGAAGAGAACCACATGAAGGTTAACGGAGGTAAATCAACTGTCACAATATTCACAAACAAGAGATTAAAAACTGAATTTCAATATACATTGGATGGGGTAATCGTACCAAAAGATGACAAGTGCAAATACTTAGGTGTGAGATTTGATAGTAAATTGCACTGGAAGGGTCATGTTGGAGACATTGTTGGGAAAGCATACAGATCGTTGCATGTCATTATGCGACTACTTAGAGGATGCAACAAAGAAATAAGAGAGAAAAGTTACCTAAGTTTGGTTCGTCCAATATTGGAATATGCAAGCAGTGTATGGGATCCGCACCAGGAATACCTAATAAAAGAAATTGAGAGTGTTCAAAGGAAAGCAGCAAGATTTGTGAGAGGGGATTTTAGGAGAAGAAGCAGTGTATCAGATATGTTAGAGAAGCTTGGGTGGGAAACATTAAGTAAGAGAAGGGAGAAAAACAGACTTGTAGGGTTATATAGAGCATATACAGGAGAGGAAGCATGGGGGGAAATCCGTGAGAGGCTCCAATTGGAAAGTAATTTTATTGGCAGGGCAGACCACAAATTCAAAATTGGACGGCACTTTAGCAGAAGCGATTGGGGTAAATTTTCATTCATTGGGAAGGGTGTGAAGGAATGGAACAGTTTACCAAGGGCGGTGTTTGATCCCTTTCCAAAATCAGTCCAGTTATTCAAGAGCAGAATAGACAAAACCAGGGAAAAGAAAGAAGTGGTATAACTTAGTGCTGTATTCCTAGAAACATTATACGTGCTATGTAATTCCTACAGCAGTTGTGAGAGGGGAGTTCAATCAATGTGTGAATAGTACATTAAGTTACTGTATTCTTTTAATATTGTCTAGTGTTTGTTACTGTATTCTTTTGGGTGTTTGTTACTTTATTCTTTTAATATTGTGTAGTGTTTGTACATTAAGTTACTGTATTCTTTTAATATTGTGTAGTGTTTGTAAATTATGTACCTCATTTGCCACCGAGGTTGACACCTCATTGCAAATAAAGTGATTTTGATTTGATTTACACATTTGCAGACTTTAAGAAATCACCGTGTGGTAAAGGTTATTTTTATTCTCTTAAGACTTAAACGATGTGTCATAAAATTTCTACATTCAATTTTGTTCTTATACCAGTACTTCGTCTTGATTGAATGAAAATACTAAGAAGATGAATTATTTTCATACCGTCAAAGTTTTAATGTTAACTCCACGAACTGTCAGTGGAAGTAAAGCTTTTGTCTGTAGTTTTGCACCTTGTAGCAGAATATCGTTGTAATGCTCATACTGCTGGTTATAACTTTCATATGATAACATTTTTCCAAAGCTACAACATACAAATTAAAATGTGCATATTGATTTGTATAGTATGCCTAGAATTTCTAATGAGTGGTATGGACTACGTGTTTGAGATAACAAGAGTAGATAGTGAAGATCATCGCAGGTTGACACATTCCGTTAATATTACTACCTTCACGTCCAGTTTGGAGTGGGGGGCAGTAAAACACGCCTCAGGCAACTTCCCCTGTTAGGATTTTCCTAATTGACCCCCGTGGAGAGAACTCATCAGCGGAGCTCGGTATCACCCGGAGCCAGTGCACATCCTTGTTTCAGTCCATGGGTAATAGCAAATTCATCGGACATCTTATTCTGATGGCAAACCTGGCCTGTCATGCCATCATGGAGAGCCTTGATTAGATCTACAAAATGCTGAGGGCAACCAAACCGCTTCAGCACCGCCCACATGGCTGGTCTTGGAACCGAATCAAATGCCTTTTCCAAGTCATAAAAGACTAAGAAGAGTAGATTCTTTTGTTCTTTACATTTTTCTTGTAGCTGTCTCACACAGAAAATCAAGTCAATTGTGCTTCTGGAAGCTCTAAATCCGCATTGTGACTCTGGGAGGATCTTCTCAGAGATAACCTTGAGGCGGTTAAGTAGAATTCTTGCAAGAATCTTCCCCACAATTGATAGCAGTGATATACCACGGTAGTTGCCACAAACACTGCGATCACACTTTCTAAAGATAGTGATAGTGGCATTCTTTAGGTGTCCAGGTACCATTCTCGATTCCCATATTCTGAGAATAAGGGTGAAAATCCTTGTTTGGAGGGAATGACCTCTGGCTTAAATTAGTTCCAGAGGGATGTTATCTGGGCCAGGTGCCTTTCTGGGTTTCAATTGGGTGAGAGCTGAGAAGGTAAATGTAGTTAGTATATGGGCAAATAATATTCACTGTTTCCTTGGGATACTGTAATAGACTATAGTTTGACACAATAAACAGTATATTTTTTGTCATTTAGGCTATTATTCTTTATAACTGAAGTTGCTTCATGCATTGCAGGAACCCCGTATGTCATTAACCTGTAAACTTTCAGTATCATGCTGCAGAATACAACATAATTATAAAGTTTTTTGTTCCTCCTGAATAATACATTTCAATGGACATGGGGGCGGGTCTGCATTTCGTGATTCATATTTGTTTCTGAATTGCACAAGGATAACTGGAGGATATGGCTGTATGATCTTTTCCTATGCCAGCAAGTGGCAAAAGAAGAATTAATAGAACATTGCATTGTTGACGATAGTGGTGGCGCGCACATGTTTCCGCGAGAAACAGCATCATGTCATAGAATCACTATTGTTAAGTGAAACGATGACATTGTTGTGAATGTGTTTCTGTAATTTGTGAATGTATTTCTGTAATTAAATTTGATTTTTGTAAGTTGGCACCCTTGGGGCGTTGATGAGCAAGATGGAACAGGTCTTGAGTAACTGAATGTAATGGCTAGATAGTGATGCTCTTTGGGTACAATAAAAGTGATTGTTCTTGAATTGTAGACATGAGTTGAAGAATTGATTTGTAACATTTTGGCGACCATTGACAGGATTGTATTGAAAAAGTTGGTTTGGTAAACAATTTCCCTGTTTTGTTTTGAATTTGTTGCCTTGCAATGGCCACGATTGAACAATTGAAAAAGAAGAGAAGTGTGCATCGGGCAAGTGCGACGAAAGCTATTGGAGCGGTCGGAGTTGAAGCCGATTTCCAAAAATTACGTGTGAAAATAAATACTCTCCGAACAATTGCGGATACCTTAAGAGAATTGGACGAAAGCATCTTGAACGAGTTGTCGAATGTTGACGGAAACGAGGATGCCTGCATAGAAGAAACAATGCACTGTGTTACCGTTCAAGAAGACCTTCTGCAAGCACGTCTTGAAGCCGAGGATAAAGTGGAAGGATTAAAACCTAGTGTTGCCAGTTGTGTTGATGAGGGAGATAATTTCAGCGTACAGAGCAACGTGGCTTCGGCGTCGTCATCCATGTCGTCAGAGAGGTTAAGGCTGCCGAAAATCACGCTTGAGGTATTCGACTTGGGTCCAGGTAACTGGATAAATTTTTGGACACAATTTCAAAGGATTCATGACGATTCTAACATTACGAATGTTGATAAGTTTAGTTACTTGAAAATGTCAGTGAAGGGACAGGCTAAGAAGTTAGTTGACAGTTATCCACACACAAGTGAGTTGTTGCGACCAGTCTAACATTTGTGCTTGATGGAGATTGGATCTTCTTATGAAAATAGTGATGGTTCTTTGTGTGGTCCCAATGCTGTTGACTTGGTGCCTGATTGTGACTCTAGTAACCCCCCTCAAGTCGCTGAGAGTGAAGCTGTTGCTCTGACAAGAAGGGGCAGGGTTGTTAAAAGGCCAACCAAACTGAATTTGTAAATATTTGTTAATTTCATGTTTATTCCTATGTTTTGTATTATCTTTGTGCTTTTAGTTGAAACCTACCGTTTCAAGGTGGGAGAATGTTGTGAATGTATTTCTGTAATTAAATTTGATTTTTGTAAGTTGGCACCCTTGGGGCGTTGATGAGCAAGATGGAACAGGTCTTGAGTAACTGAATGTAATGGCTAGATAGTGATGCTCTTTGGGTACAATAAAAGTGATTGTTCTTGAATTGTAGACATGAGTTGAAGAATTGATTTGTAACAGACATGAAGAATGATAATACATCCAGTAAAACAATTAACCTTACTTTCATGCTATAATCATGTACTGCACCTATACCGTTCATATTTATGATTTAAATGGAAATGATGTTGAATTTTTCAAGTGATGATTTTTTGTTTTTGTTTTTTGCCGGCCAGTGTAGTAAGACCATAGATTCGTCATGGTAAGACTATTATACTTTCTTAAAATACCTATATATTTAAAACACTAGGGTGACTTTTGTTACTGTGGATTGAGATTGGATGGAGAATGGCTGAACCGATTGACTTCGTAAAGTATGCCAACGAAAACTCTTGGCTTGTAGATTTGTAGCATCTTTTAAAAGAAAAAAATGTTGCTGTATATTCTTAAATTATAAAGAAAAATTTAATATTCCTGGCAATCGTGGGTGTGCACCTCTTTTGCCCATGAGACACATGGCAGATACAAGATCTACTGTGATTTACTGTCATTGTCATTGTTGTCATGCGAATTATTATGAGAATTATAATGTAGGGGAAATATTGTATACATTCCCACGAGATTTACTGAAAGAGAGTGATACAAGACGGGAAACATTGAAGAAATGTAACTGGTATTTGAGTGTATAAGTTGTTTACTTACCTGAATAGTACACTGACTTTCTGTTGACTGGGTGGCTCAAGCAGTAGCGTTGCAATCTTGGCCAAAGGAGTTTGAATCCCACCTCCGATGTATTTTTAAATTTCCTTACCCTTCTTTCTTGGTATTGGTATTCCTCTGTCAAACATATTTTGCTTTTATTATTACCATAACGAATCCTGTGCGTTGCCATATATTTTTAAATTATTAAAGAGAAATGTAGAATTCCTGTCACTCGCACTCGCTTTTGCCCAGGACAGGCAAATGGCGGATAGAATTCTAATGTGGGGATTGGGAAGGAGGCGGCCATGGCCTGAAGTTAGGAACCATCATGGCATTTTCCAGGAGAGGAAGTGGAATACCACAGAAAACCACATCCAAGATGATGGAAGTTGGAATCAAACCCACCTCTACACAGTTTTACCACTCGATGCCGAGAGTACCTCTTCCCATCTCTCAGACCAGAATTAAATTTCATGGCGGAGCCGGGAATCTAATCTCCGGGGGGAGTCAAGATTGCAGCCTTAAGAGTGGGCTTCCCTCTGTTACTACGCTTTTTGATTCGCACGGGACATGTAATTCTAAACCTGACTCCATTACGGTGGCTGGCGAAGCAAGTCTACTCATTTCAATAGCTGGCAATGTTGAGAGTGCAATGTAGAAATCTTAAAGTTTCCCCAAGGGCTCCTAAATGGAAATAAGTATGAAAATTTCTTGGGCTTGGAAATAATGAGTGGAGATAAAATTGAGCCGGTGGCTCTAATCCCTAGAGTTCATTTAACACCATCCAATAAAATAGTTCTACTGTATTTGCAATTTGCATGGCCTTCTTCACCACAACCAATAAAGCTCAAAGGGAAACTTGGGAACATGTACTGTAGGTCCCTACTTACCTCAGCAAGTTTTCAGTCATGGCCAGGTGTATATATGTTGCAACCTTTTGACATCCTCAAAGTTGTAATACAGTAGTGCCAAAAAGTATTCGGTACAAAGAATGTCATATCGTCGTCGGCTGTAACTCGATTCCGAGTACACATACTTCTTCCTGCATTGAGCTTTTCAAACCAGCTTGTGGATGTGTTTCTGATGACTAAACGGGCCAATCCTGGGATAATTGCACATAAATTGCACTGAATGGTCGAGGGAGGGCGGGGTTGTAATTGACAAAGCTTTCTTGCTTGTCCATATCTGCGACTTTCTTCAAGTTGACAGTGGTCGATGTAGTGTCCCGCCACAGTAAACAGCCTGCAGCAGATTTTTCCCACGAGTGGATATGTACCGTATACCAGTAGTCTTCATGATGTGTTTCAGCTGGTCTTTAAAACGTCATATACAGTATAAAGAAATCCTTCCTTCAGTAAATAATTTCCCCATTGACCATCAAGTTTTGATGGGTTTCAACTAAAATATTTTTACTGTCTGAAACAGCAATAACTTATGGATAGAGTGTTTGAAATGGTTGCTGTATGCTGAATCACAATGAAAGTCGTATGCCAAAAGCTATCAGTACATCATTTAAAATTCTTATAATATGCTAAGTTTTTAATGGAAAAACAAGTAGAATATATGAAAATAGGCTATTAGTTCTTCATGGAACAACTTGTATATAAATTCACAGGAAGCACATGAAATCTACAGAAATATTGATACATGAACTGCAATGGTTTCCTCTGCTACACTAATAAGACTTCAATTGGAAATAAGGTTATGTGGCTGAATATTTGATGATGATTGTTGTTTTAAGGGGCCTAACATCTAGGTTATCAGCCCCTAATGGTTTGGGTGATCGTGAAGATAATGAAAAGAACACTATAACTAAAACTAACTTATATACTAGAAGAAGAAATGGAAATCAATAGGAGAAAAAGACAAATATAGGATAGGAGGGAAAGAAACGCCCTCAACCCTCGGAGAATGAGGATTGAGTGACTTGGAATGAAGGAGAGCCATGAAAGGTAGATAGGAAAGTGAAAGAGGAGAGGGTCCACCCCAGAGGCAATGGAAAAAGGGGGGAAAACCGGACCCAGCTCAGGAATCCATCGGAGTCACCAACTCCTGAACTCGCCAACCGTGAGCCCTTGAGGGTGTAGCACTATCGAGCGTGCACGGGAAGTGGTGGGGCTGCACACACCCTGCTTCCTGGAGGGTCTTGAGCAGAAGATAACATGAAAAGAAAAAGAAGGCTGACCCCTCGACGAATGAGGGTATCAGGAAAGATGAGACAAGGGCCAATTAAGGCGGGAAAGTGAAAGACTCCCTAGGCCCCTGATACCCTAATACCGTCGGGGTCGGAAAAAAAACAAGAGTTGATCAAGGGAGGAAGGATGACAGAAAGGGGAAGTAACGCCGAACTCAGCTGGGGCTCTGTGGTCGCCAACCCACGACCCACTAGTCTTGAGCCCGGGAGGAGGCTGAATATTTGATTGAATCAAATTCCAAAAACAGAAAAGGCCACTCGACTGAACACAAACCATTGGTATAGAGCTTTTGACATTTTGTTAAGCACTCCAACTAGCAGAGAAATGAGGACTCTTATTGAATTACCTGTAACCGACAACACACAACTTTTGAATTGAGGTGGTCAATTTCAAAACAGCCTATGTCCACCTTCCTAAATTTGTGGTAAATAACGAAAAAAGTTTTCAAACCTAAAATATCTACCCGACCCCATGGAAATACTTTCTTGATATGCTTTGTATCATCAGTTATCATTTTATCTCAATATTGTCTGTACAGACTCATCAGTTTTGCTTTAATGTGAGAAATTATTTTGGACTAAGGTCATTCTGAAACTAAAGGATGGACAAGAGACATTTTGAAAACAAATACATTGGACAAGAGACCCTTTGATTCTAAAAAGAAGATAGAAACGTAATTGCACTTAAACTATTCAGCATGGTTAGTAAATATTACGATGGCAATAAAAGTAAAACTTGAGTTGAACATTAAATCGAAGTATATTGTACTGAAAACAGCTTTTATTAATGAGTAAGCATACAAAAGTGAGATATATCAGTTTGTATGGTACTCTCAGAATAGAGTTCAGGCTAAATTTGATAATACTTGTTCAACACTTAGAAAGTGAGTTTCCAATCCTTACAACTCATCAGCATCCTCCATCATACCTCCCTCCAACTCATCCTCTGACATTTTATCATTTGTATCCTGATTAATTACAGCATTGTAGAACTGAAAATCACGATTTACCTCCCACCGATCACCATAATGATGTTCCAACATATTGTGTCAATATCACGAAATTCAAGAATTGCAACTGTATTGCCTCATACCATACCTTCTACGCACTATCAATCAAAGATTCCAACAAATATTGGATTCAAAAGGTTTCTATTTTAAGATCTTAATCGAAAGAAGGAGAGTGCTATACTCTGATTTACCAAAGGTGGACGGTGAAGGCTGTCATATGCTTGAAGGGTGAGGTGAGGAGTGGAGACGAGAGGGGTAATGGTATCCATGGCAATAGCAAGCAGTGTTACAAGTATGCAGACACAGCAGTGAGCATATGGTTTGACACCGTGTTCTACTGTGCCTCGACTCGTCACTGTCATTACACCGCCAGGCAGGGCGGCTAACTTCCCCAGGATTTGTGTCCTCCTGCAAGTCTCTTGGAATGTTATGAGTTATGACCTGTCTCAGTGGCAACGCAGCATTTCCCCACATGCTAGCTTTGACAGACATCAGCATCAATTACTGGTAATACAGTAACAGGGTAGTGCACTGTCACCCTTTCTCTTTATTGTGGTTATGGACGAGGCAATGACACGGATAGCAGGAAAGATAGGAGAAGATAAGATGAAAGCAATGGTGTTTGCAGATGATCTCATGGTCTGGGGAAACAAGGAGCAGGAAATTCAGGAGCAACTGAAGGCTTGGGAAGAAACAGTGGGAGAGTAGGGATGGAAGTTCAACATCAGTAAATGTGAGATCCTGTTAACGACCAGGAAAAAGGACAGACCAATGAGTGGGATAACACTTGGAGGGGGACAGCTGAAGAAGGTGGAAAGTCTCAAGTTCTTGGGAAGTATAGTGGAGGAAAATGGGAGAAATGACAAAGATTACGGAACGTGGCAGACAGGCAGAAGCACTTCTGAGAAGCATTAGGAGCTTAGTGTGGAATAAAGATGTCCCACAAAAAAGCAAGGAAGTGTTATACAGAAGCTACTATATCCCGATACTGACCTATGCTTCAGAAACGTGGACAATGAAGAAAAGAGACATAAGCAGAATACAGGCAGGTGAAATGAAGTTCCTGCGAAGTAGGATCGGAGTAACAAGAAGAGACCGGTTGAGGAATGAAAAGGTCAGGGAAATGGTGAAAGAGGAACCCTTGCAAGGTAGGATTGAGACATCAAGACTGAGGTGGTATGGACACTTAAAGAGAATGGATGAGAAGATGATTCCCAAGAGGATACATGAGATGCAGATGCAGAACAAGAGATAGATGGCTGAAAGGAGTGGAGGAATGTGTCAAGAAGAGAGGCGAGGACTGGACCAGAGTGACAGCGGAGAGGTGGTGGGAAGAAAGGACTAAGTGGCGAGGCTTATGTTCCAAACAGACCCAGCCTGGGGCTGGAAACTCGACAAGATGATGACGACAGAGCATACTGCTAATCAATTTTCAAACATAACCTATCGTTAGAAAGTAAGATATTGCCATTGTAGATGATCATCAGGCCTGCCACTTTGAAATTTTCCATTATACAAGGAGAAGCCAATGAAATTTATATCAAAATGTGATCTTTCTCCTTGGTCTCTAGGCAACTTACCAGACGGACAAGAGACATTTTGAAACCTAACAGGCTGGACTCTAATGTTATATGGGAAGATGAGCCATTTTGATCTCAAAGTGGATGTATTATAAGGCAGACATTTTGCTATGGACAAGAGCAATTTTGATTCCAATAGCTGTATTTAAACAGCTTTTTAGGTGGTTTCTAGGACGTTTTGATGCAAAGTGATGGTAGTATTATGTATAGGGAAGCTTAAGGAATACACTGAAACAAAAAACTAAATTTCGACCGTCTTGAAACTGACCACCTCAATTATAGATTTTTCTGCCCTTCAAAAATAGAGACTACAGCACCGGTACTTTAATCAGGAATTAAACTTCTTGTATCAGGATGCAGACACTACCACTGATCCACCAAGGAAGCTGCTGTATAGGAGAGGAAGGAATAAGATGCCATAATAGTACAGGGGAAGAACTCAAACAATGAACACACATTTGATTTAAAATAATTTTAATGCCTATTCATAAAAAAGTCTGAACTTTCTCCATACACAATGAACTGATGATGAACCATCTTTAAAGCCACTTTACATTAAAGTATCTCCAATCCTCCTATGTCAAGAAACATAAGGAACATGCCAATATTGAATCACTGATGCTTTAGGTAATACTAATACACAAAATTTGGTCAACTTTCTTTTACACGCGGAATACACGAAGACATAATGTGAAGTAGACATGCACAACTTCAATTAAAAATCTCTCACTAATTGTCTATTATAAGAAACATCACAGTTACCAAAAACTACATTACAATTCAGTGAAAAATAACAAAAGAAACTTCTCTCATCAGAACTGTCCCATATCATAGCCAATACTTAGACTGAGGAAGTTCATGCTTAGAATGCACACATTGACAGAATAATCTGATATGCAGTATTACCAACTTGGTTTGCATATTTAGAAATATTTTAATTTCTTTTTCTCTAAAAATACAATAATAGCTGTGGTATATTCCTGTATTTATTAGATTTTGTCAATAAAAAAAAAACTACAAGCATGCAGCAACCTGGGCACACCCCAGCAAGCCTAGTATCATGTAGCTTTATAGAAACAAATTTTGTTGCTACTTTTAAAAACTTCACACAATAACTCAGTTTACTATTAATCTGTTATGCTCCCAATTATTTCTGGAATACGCTAAAGAAAAGAGAAAAAGACCACAATACAGAGAAACTTTGCAAAATCATCTTAACACCCTATAATAAAACTCTTTAATGATAATTTGTTTGCGTGTAGATCAAGTTCAGCTCACAGGCCCCATACATATTTTGGATCATAATTATAGTGATTTTAGACAGGTTCCAGTGCATTTGGCACATCACAGTGCACACATTAGCATATATTTTGGAAAGTTGTTTAAGAGCATTAACTTCCTTAGTCTATTGATAACATTAAATGCAGTGACATTAAAGCAACAGAATGCTGCATGCAATACAGCTGCCAAGCTATGCGGGACAGGTAGCAAATGGTGAAATTCTACACAGACACATGAGGAAGAACAGATACGGAACTGCATATTATAAATCTATCTTTGGACTGACTGAGTAATGGGAGAAAATAACAAAGATACAGTATCTTTCTCCAGCAGTGAGGTTGCAGAAGAAGGAACACAGAAAGGCTATTGACATGATGCAATCACAGGAATTGAAACCTCAACATTATAGCTAATAATACAGTTTCATAAAAGATGCAGAAACCCAAAAAACAGCACTAGCTTCCACAATATGTAACAGCTTCAGCCACTTGATGGAAGCTAGAGTAAATAAATAGAAGTAATACTCTTATCCAGAAATATTACTCTATATCTCTGTGACTACATAAAAATAAATATTTCACCAAAGAACATTTTTACGAGACTTTTTGTAAGTTCCAAGAGGTATTATAATTTATTTATTTTTGAATAGGGAAAAGTCCTACTACAAGACATAGGAATTATTCAGTAAATCAGGTTATGGAAGCAGCAGAGCAGACAGTTTGGAAGCAAATGCTGTTCTTGGGGCAGAGAGGGGGTGCTTAATACTGAGATCATGCTAAAGGGCACGCAGGTTAGGTAGAGAGCAGGGACTGCAGCGGACTGGGAACAGGGGAAAAAATACATATAGAAATTGACATAAAATCTTTACAAGTAAATAAATTTCAGGTCGTTATCGATGATGACCTTAACAATTTAAAAAAATTATAACATTAACATATAATATATTCTTTTTTTTTACTTTAAAATCTACTTCATTTCAACTCTTATTAGACTATCATTGTCGCAAGATACTGGGGTGTGCATCATTTCCTACAATCGACACAACCTTGTACGATAACAGAACTATCTTTAAAAATAAATACATTTGGTTCCATAAAAACCACATCGATATGTTACGTAGTCCAGAAAATGTCGCTCTCCCTTTTACCGAATTCCCTTTGTCGCCTACAAATACTGTCTACATTCATTGTGCTGTACTTCCATCCTCTTCTCTAGACTAGCATATCCTAAAATAAGAATATGTAATACATACAAGGATGAAATGAAACTTCCCCACTTGCAAAATGGACAGCTGAACGTGTATAAATATCTGTAGCAATTTTTAACTGAATCCATTGCACTACAAGATAATGCAGAAATTTGCCAGAAATGTTATGGACACCACGAAATCAATATATCCCTGTCCCATGCTGAAAGGTAAGTGAACAATGCTTTTAGCAGCCAAGTAGCAATAAAAAATAATTCTAATATTAATGTAGACACCATCATTACTTTTTTAGGGAATTTAAGTTGTTTCTTCTGGGGAATTTCATTTGCTTTAAGTACCAAAATTATTTTCCCCATTTAAGTGACAATATACTGTAGGTGCAATTTTAAACACTTGCAATTTTTCGTTCAACTGCTTGCAGGAAAATATAATTACCAAATTTCCAAGTGAATTATTACTGTTAGTTGTTTCGTTTAGGGGCTTTTGACACCATAGTCACTTGATCCCCATAACAAAGATCCATTGGATGGTATAATAAAATGAATGGACACTCAAACCTTGTCACTATACAGACCTGTGTTTAGAGGTCAAGATTATATCACAATTAGTAACTCAATTACTTCATTCCAGAATTTAAGTGTCAGTAGCCATAGAAATGCCAAGATTGCACCATTAAAAAAATAAGTTTCCACAGCTAACTGGCAAGTGTCAGAGCAAAAACCGATCAGTTCACTAAGCTGCATAGCCATATCAGTGGTTCAGGGAGAAATATAAGGCAAAATAAATTATGGAAATATCTTTTATCAAAGGCTGCTAAATCAATCCCAAAGTTGTTGGAAATGAGATGGGTGGATCAGAAACCATACCTTGCAGAATTTGTGGCCAAGACATTATGAATTTGCCACACAATATAAGGACAGGATGGCATACACTGATTTCAAGCTGTATCCTGAAACATTCTACCAATGGCATACAGTATCTCCCTCCTTTTACTGAATATTAATACACAGAATAAAATTTAACTCTCTCTGAATTTAAAAAATTGCACACCCCAGTACAGAAAGGGGTTCGGCATATTAAGAGATCTACGTGTGAAAGTGCAAGTTAATTAGGTGGGTAATAATCGACTTCAACAAAAGGAAACTGGCAACAACAAAAAAGAAACGCAACACGAATTATAATTCCGTGGCTCCACGATAATCAAAAAGCTTTCTCCCACGACATATGAACTACATCTCCAACTATTCACACAAAAAGCTTCACTGAAGCAATATAATATAGATATCATTAATCATATTACAATATTCTAAAATCTTAGTTCTCTTTTTTTTTCTTATACATGCTATGAATTGCAGTATTATCTGTTTCGATATTATATTCTTAAATGCCGGTTTTTAAAATTGGCAAATTATAAAAAAGAACCATTACAAATTCACAAAACAATCCAAGCTACTCGGCGTGAATTAACCGCTGCATTAAGACGTCATGCTTACAATATGCAAAACCTACGCCAAAAGCTATCCACTTTGGATATTTCTATCCACACGGCTATGGTTCTACAGATACATAGAAGAATTCCACAAGCAGTTGACACCGAGAAACTTGGACTAAACATGGCTACATACAATATAATCATCTCATCTAGAAACAGATCACAGTCATTTGTGTAAATATATTTGTGCCGTGCATAACATGGGAGGTGCCAGAGGAGTTAGGTTTTGGGGCAGGGGCTCAAACTAGAGTCATCTAGTACACAATACTAACTTTTTTCGTTACATTTACTATGAAATTTATGTAGAAAAAAATAAGTATGGCCAGTTGTTAATTCATTTTCCTTTATATGTTACGTACAATAATTAATAAAAGAATTCTTCCGAAGCTCCCAGTCCAGCACTGCCCACTTTGTCTGTCAATGTAACGAACGTGCGCCACATTGTCACAGGCTGCCTACGTCATGTAGCGCATCACAGCTCGCAGGGCATACAGGAGTTCTGCTTGCGTGCGAGCCTCCAACACCATCAGATTCACATGGACCTAAAACAATCAAACACATCATTTCGATCTTCCCGTCCTACTCATTTATATTAAAAATCACAAAAAGAAAGAACCATTCGAAATTCAAGCACAAGTGCTGCAGCAAGATTGGGGTTTCTCTTTTTTTAATATGTACAGTATATAAAGGCCTTTATGCCCATTAACAGAAAGAGCATATTTCTCTTGCAAGATATAGTGATCTTTTTGTATCTGAAGATAAACAAACAGGACATTCTTATGGTGGGACAAACATGGCAACAGGTTTTAGGGAGCAGCAAAATTTCTGGGAAACTAAAAAAACACTTGGGCATTAAACGTCAAGTTATTAAAGTTTAACCCCCCTCCACAAAGAAATATTCATTGTCACACATTGGCAATGCTGATTATATATTATATATATATATACATATACATACATACACATAAAAAATAAGGATCGTCTTGTTTGGAAATGACAAGAAAAGACGGAAGCCCCTTGTTTAAATAATTGGGTGTTTTGGCCATTGGTTGTGTATGATATCTGTTAAAATTAGATGTTAATTCTTTGTAGTAAGCTTCTGAACCTATTTGTAATTTTAGTAAATACATATTTATAGCATCTGACACTCCTAGTTAAATGCACACACATATGAAGAAACAGCCCCATATGTTAAGGACACTTTAATAAATCTACATATTCCAAGTCGGGCATCAGGAGCCCTAAATATGGGCCCGAGGACAGGCATATTATTTTGTGAATAATTTTTGTCAAGTTTAGAGAAGTAATCCACAAACTCCTTTCGACGATTTTTGTGATAATTCCAGAAGTTCCTTTTCACCAGATTCAATAATTGCACTCTTACAGTAAAAGTCAAAAGATGTGGTCAGAAGAGAAAGATTCTACGGGATTATGTTGTCTATGCAAATTAGAATTAAGTATATGTGCAACTGATGTCGTAAGTGTTTAATGGTAAAATTACAGTTTGGTTGAAAATAGATACCAGAGTGTGGGAAGAAGCACATTCATTCAATGTTGCAGAATGCTACCACTGAGAATAATAACACCCCTAGAAAATGCAATTCACACTAGGAGATATGAAAATATACCACCATCATGATGAGACTGCTAACAAAATTGAGTAAACTGGAAACAATGGAAGGCTATACAGTACACAAGTGGCGAAATGAACCGAGTATATCAAAATGCATGGGTAGAAAATATTAGTAAGGGAATGGGAGGCCACAATATGCAATGAAAATGTGAAGTTTCAAATAAACAATGTAAATTATATAACTATGATGGAAAATACTTTAACTCCAAACATAAACCAGGTAAAATTATACTACACATATGCTTTAAAAAGATCTCCATCCTGGGATTGTAGACTGGTAACACGATCAATGTATGAACACATTCATACTATTCCTTGTGCCAAACCTCCAAAATG
Source organism: Meconema thalassinum (assembly GCA_946902985.2). Classification (NCBI taxonomy): domain Eukaryota; kingdom Metazoa; phylum Arthropoda; class Insecta; order Orthoptera; family Tettigoniidae; genus Meconema; species Meconema thalassinum. Next base: position 275,428,456 of record OX336396.1, read on the forward strand.
AATTGACGACACTATTCCATCCATCATCGATGTTAGAGAAAAAAAAACTTTGTACAGAACATTTTTATGACAGGAGAGACGATGCATCCTAGACTGCTGGAAAGTGTCTGCTGAGGGAGTCTTGCAGGAGGCAGGGCTATGAATTACAAAAAAGCCTATATTTTCTTTAATTTTAGTCTCAGGTTTTTCCTTCCTTTCGCAATTGCATCAGTCATGACAACTCAACTTTAGGCTTTTCCAGTTAAAAACAATCCATTTATATGTGATTATCTCCAATTATTCCTAGATACAGACAATGTAGTCTGGTTTCAATGGACTTGAAGACATGCTGACTTGATGGCCCATTTATTCTGCTATCAGTGATTTATGAAGAATTCCAAAGCGATGATTATTGTTCTGACGATTCTTTTAAGTAATTATTGGGATACATGATCATTCAATGAAAGGTCATAGTGTAAGCATGGATTGATGTAGTAGGCTGTAGCATGCTCAAAGGATGCTTTGCATTCTGTTAAGCTCACCTTCTCGCTGTGTTTGAATTCCCTAAGAACTCGATCATAGTCTTTCTTAGTGACTCTCTCCGGATAGCAGCAAGCAGACTTAATGAAAGCTTTTAGAGATCTTTCCAGCAGCTGGTTCACCTCACCATAGTCGTAATCGTCATGCCTGGAGGAAGAATAGACGACAGTAAGAAGAGGAAACTTATCAAATCTCCCTACGATTGTCATGTTGACAGATGGGAGTTACGAACATACCTGATTCCAAACATGCACTGGATGTAGTTCCAGATGGCACGACGAAAACGTGAAGTGTCCACATCTTTGCGTCCACCCATGGTGTAGTACGTGAGATTGTATGCAGTCTTAAATTTCTCATCCAATAAATTGCCGACATCGTTATATAATCTATTGACTAGAGAGTAACCATGGTCATCCCAGGAGTAGTCCTGAAAGCAGGAAACACAATGTCAAACCATTTGGCTAATGGTTCAATTGCAAAGTTACATTCACTTCACTGTCCTTAAGCATAAATCCTTGACAGAATCCCAAAGTATATAAAACTCCAAGATTTTGCAAAGGAGCCAAAGAAGAAAAGTACCTCCATTCTAATTCTGAATCTTCTGAGAGGGGTGTTTTCCGCATGATAGTTATACTCAAAGATGAGAGGGAGTTAATTATTGTTGTTTTAAGGGGCGGAACTACGAGGTTATCTGCCCTTAGATGAGACAGATAAACTGCAAGATATAAAATAATGGGTTCTTTAGTGCAGTTGATCCATAAGGAGTTTCGTCACCATTTTATAAATGACAAGGGAATGAACAATGATCATTTCTTTCAGATTTGTATACTTGTGGATCAAGCATTGAGATAAGATTTAAAAAATGTTAAATATACCGTATGTATGATATTCGATTGTCTGTTGAAGAAGATGGTCATTTTCCCCAAGGGAAGGAAAGGCAACACAGTATACTAATGCAAGTCAGCGGGAGTAAAACATATGCTATTAGACAAGACAGAGAAAAGAGAGGTAAATTGTTGTGTATTCGATAGGGTCACAGGAGTCTTTCCTTTTGTGCTGCCAAATGCAGTTCATGCCCATACTACATCAAACTGGAAAGTGGCACTAGACTGGCCACTTCTGTTTATTAACCGAACTGTCCAGTTCCTCCTGGCAATATAGGTTATATCACAGTTTTAGAAAGAGAATTCTGGTGGATATCTAAGAATGATAACACTGGATTAATTATAATGAACTATTTATTGCCTCGAGTCAATATTTAGTACATTGAAACCCTACTGGTCACATTATGACCTCCTTCAGCATGGTATAGGATAATATGAATTGGTAGGGACCTGAAAAAAAAAAATCGCATATGCGATAAACGCGAATTTTTAAATTTCGTACAGAATCCAAGCCTACGTTAATTTTAATGTGAAAAGAAACCATATTAACGTGTAAATCAAAGTGCGCAAAATGCGAATTGAGACCCAAAATGCGAAAATACCAAATAAGTGCGATTTTAAAGCGAAATTACTTTAAATCTGCTAATTTATTTGCGAATTTGTTTATTATACAAAAGAAACCGTTTAGTAGGTGGCCTAATCACTCGCTAGCGATACCTTAACTCGGACTTGCAGTGTGCTACGCATAGCCTATTGGTCATATAACAATCGATTTCCGTATCGATACGAACTTTCGACTATCTATAACTTATTCAGACAGCTGACGAACGAAACTCGTTTGTGTACTTGGCGCATCGTGGTGACCGGTGGTTTGTCGAACACGTGGACTTCTGCGAGGTTTGACAGATAGAGATGTAGATAGGATTTATTCTGAAATATTGTTTGTGAAAGAGCATGCTAGTGAACTTGTTGAACTTCTCACTCTGCTTGAGGGGTCCCAGTATCCAACCTCACAGTTGCTTTATCCCAAACTTGAAAACTTAGATGCTAATTTTGGTACAATAATTCAAGGCCATTATTCTGAAGCGACAGATAATGCCTTAGCTAAACTCACGGCCTTAGAATGTGCTACAAGGAAAGATTTGTTTGTACAAGTAGCTCAGTCTGCTAGAAGCAAGCTTGCTAGACTAAAGGCAAGTGATCCAAATCGCAAAAACACACGTGGTATTGAACAATGACAAAGAAACCGATATTCAAAAACTTCCGGGCTTTACAAACATTCCAGGTCATGAAATAAGGAATATTATTGAATCGCAGTTAAAACAAAATGAGGAGTGTGAAGTAGTACGTGCCTGGACTGCTGTTCAATATGAACATGAACATTTTGCCAAGAGTTCTTTAGATCTTTTGTGAACACCAACAAACAACGTGAACAGTGAGCGTGTTTTATCGCACTACAATACAGTTGTTACAGGCAGAAGGTGTGACTTGAAACAATGCAATGCAGAGTTATTTACAATGCTTTCATTTGAACATTAAATTGTATCTCAAGTGCCGCCAAGAAAGTCATATAGTCCGTAAGAATCCGGAAAAAATTAGATGCTAATTTTCCAAAAAATGATGCTAAATAGGGAAAAAATAAATGCTAATTTAAAGGAAAATACATGCTAAATTTTCAGGTCCCTATGAATTGGTAAGAAATGGCTTGTTATAACTTCGTCACACCTATTTCCAAAGTTCTCTCTACCAGGCAAATACAAATCAACCATCATTTATAACCTAACTTATTCAGCATATATATTTTCACATACACATCTCTTTCAATTCAATGCTGTTTTATCAAGACGTTTTTATGCTTTATTAACAAAATTCTTATAACAGATTTGGATTTTGATATTTTACTCTGAATTTTTGGAACAAAAATATTTATAGTATCCTGTATTATGAAAAAAATTGTATTAAGTTGTATGTTATTACACAGTTACTTATCATATACCACGCTGAAGAAGCTCACAATGTGACCAGTACGGTTTCAATGTACTGACTATTGACTTAAGGTAATAAATAGTTTATTACAGTATAATTAACATGTTAATAAGGAAGTGCACTGTCACCGTTACTTTTCATTGTGGTGAAGGATGACATAATGACCCGAGTGGCACAAGTAATTGGGGAAGGAAAGATGAAAGCAATGGTGTTTGCAGATGATTTGAGGAAACAAGGAGGAGGAGGTACAGCAACAGTTGGACGTGTAGGAAGGAATAATACAAAGATATGGGATGAAATTTAGCATAAATAAGAGTGAGATGGTGATCACAACAAGGAAGAAGGAAAGAACCACAACGGGAATAACAATTGGTGGGGAACAGTTGAAGAAAGTGGCGAGTTTCAAGGAAGCCTGATACAAGATAATGGAAGAAACGATAGAGAAATAAATGAACGGGGGAGACAGGCAGAAGCATTCCGGAGGAGTGTGAGAAGCATGTTATGGAGCAAGGATGTCCCTCAGAACAGCAAAAAGATCATATATCGGACGTACTATGTCCCTATCCTGATGTATGCCTCGGAGACCTGGGTTATGAAAGGAAGGGAGAAGAGCAAAATACAGGCCAGTGAGATGAGGTTCTTGAGAAGCAGTATTGGAGCTACATGGACGGAATAAGAAATGAGAGGACCAGAGAATTAATGAAAGAGGAACCATTACAGGATGGTATAGAGAAATCTAGACTTAGATGGTATGGACATGTAAAACGAATGGAGGAGAAGAGGATACCCAGTAGGATACGCGTGACGAAGTGGGAAGGAAAAAGACCGAGAGGAAGACTTAGAGACAGGTGGCTGAAGGGGATGGAAGAAAGAGTGAAGAAGAGAGGAGAAGACTGGACAAGGGTGGAGGCTGAGAGATGGTGGGAAGACAGAAGACATTGGAGAGGCTTGTGTTCCAAACAGACCCGGCCAGTGGCTGGAAACTGTGCAAGATGATGATGATGATGAATAAGGAATCGGGCTATCATGGTCATTTTGATGTCATTTTATAATAACTGGATTATTTACTAGCATTCTAGGCAGTCCATATGAATGGCTAGTTAATTTGTTTTTGATGCATCACAACAGATATACTTTGTTCCACATTTCCATTCTACCCAACAGCAGACACCAAAAAGCGAAGAAAACAGACTAAACTTGCCATGCAGACAGACAGCAGAGCCAACTAAAAGAGTGAAAGGCAGAGGTATGGGTTTACCTGTACCCTGAATGTTGGGATGTCAGACACCTCTCCGCGGCGGGCAAAGTCCTGATACAGGAAAGTAGGATCGTCCACAAATTGGCCGATGTCCGCTTTGAGTTGCGTCAGGGGTTCCAGTCCAGGTGACAGCTCTATACTCTGGTTCTCCACATGTTCAAACCTCTTGGTCTTCTCCTCTTGGGTGAACTCTTCTGAACGCTCAGATAAGTTCTTCATGCGCAACATCAGTTGGTCCACACCCACCTCTTGTTCAACAGGTGAAGCGGGAATGGGAGAGGCACCGGCCCAGGGATCTGATCATAGAATGCACAGAATTAATCATTATTTAAGGAAGTAGCAAATCTTGCATCATATTCATAAGCCATCTAATTAGTAGAGGTGTGGGAATTGGGTTGTTCTTTTTATCAAGGGAAAACCAAAAATAAATCCTAGCCTACAATTTTTTTTTTAACTACCTATCGTGACTTTCAAAATTCCTTTTTTCTGCTTTGCAGTATCTACCACCACTTTATTTTAGAAATTATATTAAGCTTCTATTCATTACCATTTATAGGACTTCCCAAGTATTCCCATACCTGCCAACCTTCGGAAGTCAAAAATAGGAAGATTTTTTAAAAATTATAGATTTCATCATGCGCAGTATACCGTGTCGTGGGCGAAAGAGGGTACACAAAAGACCTGTGTCTTTATTGGCAAAGTATGAATTCAGCATAAAATTCACAAAAATGTAAACAATCATCAATCATCGAGTAATATGTATGGCCAATATTTAAACGTAAGAGAACATAATTGCGTGTTTAAAGAAAATGCATACAATCATTCTGATGGATTTCACTTCACATTCGCTACCACATATTCACGTTTTGTCAGACTTAAGTTAATTACCATGGACAACTTACCTAATTATGATTATGTGATGTATATACATGTGGATTGTAATCTTGAGACTGATTACTGATTTAATGCAGACCTTGTAGCCGAATTTGCCTTCTTCAAAAATGCCCCATCATACTACTGCTCGTAGCAATTTCCACTTAGGCTTGATTTAACCACTAACAGTTTGTTGAGGTTTTCATCATTCAGAGATGATCGGAATTGTGTCCATGTCTTCTTCACCTGGCTAAACAATCTCTCACATTCAACGTTGCTGTGTGGGATTGTTAATATTGACAGCATTACTCTAGCTAGTCTGCCATATTTCAGACACCCATCTCCACCTCGTATATCCCCTATTGCAGCCCAAGAACAATCTGCTCTTTTTCCTTCCACAATAGAAGATGGCAAATCCTGCATTTGGAGAGCACAAAAGTGGCATTGTAATGCATCCATTGCTTGGTGCTCATCTTCACCATCTTTTTTTGGCAACATAATTGGAAACTTAAGAGATATAATACTTCACGGCACTAAAGGAAGCATTAGACAAAGACCTTATCTGTGCCACTTGATCATTAACACAAAACTCACTGTCCAAATTAAATTTATGAATAATATAATCAGAGGCTGCAGTGAAGTAGTTCCTGACATGCACATAAAAGACCATCTCCTTAGGAGCCAGATTTTCTACACAACTAGATGTTGTTGAACCAATTACCAAATCATCATCAGCTTTCTGATTCTCTCTTGTGGGACAGACCACTTCTAAAATTGTGCAATATTTCTTTATGGCCACTGGGTTAACAAACCTACAGAGAATTTCTGTCAGCAAATCAAACAGTATGGATCTTAGGACATGGATGTGAGGTGCTTGCGATTGAAGAACTTTGTTATACTTTTCAAATGTAGGGATGGTAAATGCCAGAAACAAGCGAAATGCCTTATTTAACTTAGATGACAGAAGAAGAAATAGTCTCTCCTGTCTTGAAATACCAACAGTGACATGGTTCCGTCACTTTTTTCCTTACAGACGGAGAAGAAGAACAGCTCTCCAACTTCCTTTTGCCAATGATAACACGTGCTTGATCTTGTACTCTGATGTTCACACTTGAGAGATGTGCTTGTGCCAGTGGACTGGTTCACCACATCCTTAAAAAAACTCAGCAGTGGCTTCCAAAGTGAAATCAGTCTTAAGCATTTACCCAAGGACAACGAACACGTGCACACATGCTTCAGTATTTTCCTAACATCAGTTTGATAAAGAGCTTGATATAACTTCAGATGATCTTTCCTCTTGCAGCTTTTCTTTAAATAATAATAAATATCAATCATTATCTCATCAATTTTCACAGGAAGGGAATCAGCACCTTTCTCAGCAGCCAGATGAATTAAATGGCATGGGCATCCTACAACAATAATGTTTTTACACTGCTCTTTTTATTTCGCAGCAACACCATTTTTCCTCCCTATCATAACAGGGGCATTGTCTGCACTAAAAGCTCTACAGTTTGCCATTGGAATAGCATGTCTTTCCAGAAGACGCAGAAGCAAATTACCAATGTTAGCACCAGTCGAGTCACCTTCCAAATTTTCCATGGATAGCAAACGATTTTCAACGATTCTTTGTTGAAAAATGACACGACGATAGGATACAGCTTACTGTCTCTATCATTGCTACCATCAGAGGAGATCGCAAAAGGCCCACATTTTAAAATATTAATAATTTTTGAATCGGCGTCACGTGCCATTTCATGAACAACTTTGGCGGATGTTTTTGTCCTTCCACAGGCATATTTCTTCGCAATTTCAGAATTCGGGAACATTTTTCTAAACAATTGTCCCACGAGATCGGAACATGATAAAGAGAGGTTATGTTCTACGACGAACGCCGTGAACAAACATTCTGCTCGAATGGCAGTGTTTGTCTTCATTCCCGTGAACAAAAAAAGTACCTAATTTTTTGTTCTTCTGTAAACAACTAGCACTGTCCTTGTGTTTTGGAGTGTTGCTGTGACTTACAATGTCAGTTTCTCCACCATGAGAAATATTTATATCTCAACGACACACGGAGCAAAGAGCAAAATGGTTTCCTCTATTAGATTGTACAATGAATGGAAATTCAGTTTTATAGCTTTCTTTGAACACTTGGAGATAACGTTTCCAAGGTTTTGTCGCCATAACGTGACGAGAGAAACACACGACACAACTCGTTGAAATAATTATCTACAGACGCACTAAACGTGACGCTAGCAGAGTATAAACACGTGGCGTCAAACGGATCAAGTACAATCGCCGCGCGTAGCATACAAGGTATAATCTCATACTGCAGTCACCTGGTCAGCGCAGGCTTGACACCTGTTTGTCCGTAAAATACCACCAATCAGTATGCGGTAGGCCGATCAGCTGACTCACCATTCCGAGATCGCAGTTATGGAACACACTGCCATGAGAGAAACTTACACAAAAAAACAAGGTTACGCAAATCACCAAAGCAATTACGACTTACGAGAGAATCTCCTTGAGAATGGAAATTATTTGCAGTTCCTTTTTCTTTTACAATATATCACTGGGGTCCGAAATTCGGAAGAAATAATAGTAATTAAGAAGATCGGAAGACGAGGTGAAAATTCGGAAAGTTTCCAAATAAATCGGAAGGGTTGGCAGGTATGTATTCCCCAGTAGGCCTATACCAAACAATCCTAGATGCATGAGAAGGAAAATGACCTATATTAAAATTAATGGAAATGATATAACATTAACCAAATTTGAAACCACTATCTTTATGACAAGTGAACACTGCAGAATTGAATGTACCCTAATCACCAGTAATGCTGGAATGACCTACCTTCCCGATCTCTGATGGGAGTGGGTATCGATCTTGGGGACGAGCTCAACGGTAGCACAGCCCCGCCAGGAAGATGTCCGCCCTCCTGGTCCAACTCTTCATTGACGCCACAGCCAAACACAAAACTGGCCAGGGAGTGGAAATGGGCAAGGAGAACGATCGCATGAACCACTTCCGCCAGTGACCAGCTGTCCTTGCCTTTGGTTAGCTTCTGCACACACAACCAAGAATAGTTCTGTTAATACAGAATCCATTGTGATTTGAAACATGTACACTGATTTAGATAGATTACCTATTGTAGATGCAGTGCAAACATATTCTTATAGCATGTTCTGTTCATGGTCTTACCTCAATGTGCGTTTTATTCATCAGCCACGGCCTATGTGCCAAGATTTTGTTTATCTCATACAAGTCCCTCAGCTTTTGAGGAATCTTCGACAAGCCTTTGAGCCAAGTCTGATCTCCACCTTGCAGCAGAAACTCTTGCTTTTGCAAGTTGATCAGGTAACTGCATTGGTGACGGCCTGCAGCCTGTGAACAACCAAGGTAAGAAGTGACGAGTGATAAGCTAAAAACATATGCTATACCGGTATTACAAAACAATGTAATATTTGACTTTGAACAACACAAAACAGTAAACAATGTTTTAAATACCGGTACTCTATATTCTTATTATTTTGTCAAGGTTTAATTTACGTAATGAAATGAACTTTCTCGGCATCTTTCTTTTCTCAGAATTGTGATTTATATAACAGATTCCTACTTATTTTATATAGATAGGCCAAGGTAATGCTGATTGTTTCAGGTTTTAGTCCTACAATAAACTCAACCTTACAACACTTTTTTTGAAAAATAAAATGAATTTTTATTAGTTACCCAGAATAAAACTGAAATAATAATCTAACCTTTAATTAAAAGATATGTAAATGGCAGATTTACATTGTAGCTGCAGGTTTAACGTACAATTTAAAAGATAAGGATTATAAAATTCCTATAAACATGGGAGATACGAGGGGAACTACAAAAGACACCTCAATGCAAAGCCAAATTTTGAAAATAATTTCAGTTTGTATTGAAGTCTTTGGACTGGCTAACACACATTGCACAGCAAATCAAAAATCTCTTAAGTCTGACAAAGACTGACAAATAACTACATATTAGTAAAAAAAACTCTCGGCACGCCGGAAGGCAGAGGTAGATTTCACCGCGCATAGAAAAATGTTTTGTGTTCACTAAATTTGCCAACTGTTGTATACATACAAAAGTTCCACATGATTAGCAAACAAGTAGACCTGTCTTCTTATAATTCCGATAACATTTTGCTTATCCCGTGGCTTACGAGTGGGTCATATCAAACTTTATTTCAGACAAAGTTTTAGGTAATTTTTAGAGGAGAATTGACCATTTTAAACGGTTTTGATATTGTTACTATGAAGAGAGGTGTGGTTCTTTACTCTCCAAACTCCCATTTTTTCCACCCCCCACCCCCTTGGTCCGATTTTGCCCATCAACTAACTCGACCGAGATTTTAAATGATTATATTTTATGTACAAATTTTAATCATATTGTCAATACGGACCCAGGGGGCGGCCACTCCTTATGTGCTGAAGTGCTGCAGCACATTGTTTTATTTGAAAATTAATTACTTTAATAATATTATCTACAATCAAATACAGCGCATTAATTAGAAGTCAGCCAAAGAACAGGCAATATTTCAACTCCCCTCACAACGAGGTATTTAGTCGTGTGCTCCACTCCGCGTCAGGAACTGGCTGTGCAGATCGCAGCTCAGCGAGAATTTTTAAGTTCATTGCCAGGAAGCACGAACTCTACCTTTTGCGCATGGGTGCCCAACTTTTCCGTTGTCTCACAGATTACAGTACTGAACAACAGCCAAGACCAGAGCCACGGCATTCTTCGTTCGACCACAGAGTGGCAGAACTGGTTACACGAACTGGCAACGTGGCTGGCTGCACCTTCTAGTCTCTGCGGTAGCAATTTAGAGGGAATCGCTCAAAGCAAAGGGGGCAAAAAATGGAGGAAGCTAACAGCTGTTCCCACCAGAAAGTTCTTTAACACTCCCAACTTACTCTGAGTGTTTCTGAGTGAATGTTCCTGTATATTTCTTAATATTTTTATTGTTTAGAATGGAGATGGGTTACAGCACACAACAGATTGGCTACACCAGCCGCCACTGTACAGATCACTATGGATATTAGTAATAATATTCCCACTACAAATTTAAAAGCGATTGGTATAAAATTACTAGCAATCGTGTCCACAAGAAAGTGATATATATATACAAAACTTTTGAACTGACTGCGGTTTTGTGGACTGGGGGAGGTGAAACGTGGAGACTATGTCAAAATTTTCCTGATATCTTAACATTGTATCCATTGCAATAGGTAGCTTTTTAATAAAATCTACCTAAAATGAAACACTGGAATGGATCTGTTCAATACAATACACGGGTTTACAAATTATGATGTCTGACTAGATATAACTCTCTCCTGCATTTCACAACATCCACCTTGAAACTAAAGTCTCGTTTACATGACTGTATTGAACACCCCAGGCACATTCAAATCCACTCGATTATAAACATATTTGACACTGGAAGATAATGCGACTCACCATGATGGCTATGAAGTGCCGGTAGTCGTAGGGCAGGGGACCATCTCCACGGAGGATGAAATTCTGTGTCTTCAGGAAGGTGTCCAAGTAGGCTGGGTGGTAGCCCATCACTTGCGTCACGTGATCCAGTCGATTGTTCTGTAAGAACGCATCGATGAACAGCATATGAGTCTGAAACAAAGGAAATACCACAATTATTATAAAATCCAGTCGATAATAGAGCAACTAATCGTGGGAAAGCCAGGAAAGTTGGAATATTTCAAAGAAAAAAGTATGCTACAACAAATCCTCTAATATGCATCAACGAGTGGTATGTTAGGCAACTCCTTTTCCAATCGGCATAACTAAGGAAAACAAACCTTTTAAATAAGCAAACAGTCATAAAGCAGAGGATTGAATGTGTAAGAGGATTACAGAATCATATACAGCATTTGGGTTCAAATTCCAAGGAGTGGCCACTGTTCAGTCTTCCTCGACAGATATAGAAATATTGCCAGTCAGCAATAACTCCCACCATAAGCCAATAATAATAATAATAATAATAATAATAATAATGTATCTCTACCCTTTATTATTCCCAATTGAACAGGGTCAGGGATGAGATGAGTTTCAGATGAAATAATGAATTTGGCAAGGAGATGGAAAGAAGCAGCCATGGCCTATGGAGGCATCGTCACGACATTTACCTGGAGTTGAAAATTGGAAATCCTGGCAAAACATCACAAGGACAGCCAAAGGTAAGGTCCGAACCACTAATCTATGAGTCCACAGCTTGTCCCCATGACGAAGCACTTTGCCTTAGCAAGCGCAGCTACCACTATCGTCAATTAACTTATTTACTTATCTATTTTTGTCTCGGCCTTCTATGGCCCATGCTTTACATTATGTTTTGCCTTCTCTGCCTTGACTCTCTGTCAGTATCTTCTCATCCTTTCTCCCACTTCCCTCTTCTGTTCTTCTCTGTAGGTTTCTTTCTTTGTCCCTGGCTCCTTCCCAGTCACCTGGAAGCCTCTGTACTCCTTAATTAGTCGTCTGAATGTCTCCCTATCTGCTATGTCGTCTCCTTGTACCCCTATCTTGGCTTGGTCCATTCTCACTTCTCGAAACTATTTGAGCTCTGTCTTTCTCTTCCTGAAAAATTCAATCTTTTTGTCAGTCTGTTGCAATCCATTCTCAGGAAGTGTCCATAGAACTAATCTCCTCTCCTTCATCAGTTCAACCACACCTTCAGTTTTCTGGTACAATTCTTTGTTTGGTCTTAGTCTCCTCTTTCAATCTTTTATCTTTGTGCCCAGGATTTTTCTAAGCATTTTCCTGTCTTTTTTTCTGACATTTTTAAGCCCACCTTTCCCAACCAAGTCCAACGTTTCTGCTGCATACAGACATTAGGGGTCGTCGACAGTGTCTAGGTGTTTAGGTAATAATAATAATAATATTAATAATCTGACGCCTTCCTCTGAGCCGATGAGAAGAGAGCATCATCATAAGCACGAAGTTGGCAGAGGTAAACTATCTGCCCTATCTCAGCACAAGCTTAGCATGCATTAGTGACAGTGGAATGGTCTGTCTGAGCCATGAGATTAATAAAACATTACAAGTCCTTTATATGATGGTATAGAAAACCCGTATAATTTATTTCCGCGAGTAGATACAGCGGTAAATACACTGATTGCAGAGCCCGGAAGTTAGGCAAAAGGCCTTTTCTATCTGGCTGGATATTCTAATCTAAAGAATCAGATTGAGATAAATAAGTTTCCGTGCATTTCGAGACAGTAGAGCCAGTTATTATTTTGCCTTTTTGGCTTCCGTCGCCTATCTTAAGTTTTAAAGCCTGTTCTTTTTTTGCCAGTTTTCGATAGTTATGCATTTTCCTGCGATTTACACATTTTAAAAAGCACATAATGTATTTCCATATATCGAAAATAAAAAAGGTTACACAAATTAAATTGAGTTCTTGGGCTGTCTCATTCCATGCTTCAGCCTTCTTTAAAACATTTTTATAATGTTTGTGTGAACTGTCGAACAAGTAGGTGTATCTACGCACAATTTCAATAAACAGTTCAGTTGGGCTACTCATCACAATCGAAGGCGGCAGCCGGTCAAGCGGGAAATCTGTAAATTTGTACAACCGGATCGCTCGTCGTCGCGACGATAGACCGCGTTCTGTGTGCCAGGGTTGATGCAACTTAGGGTAATACAACTGGACCGTCGGACCACCTCGCTCAGATATCGCTTCCCGCCGCGACAGACCGCTCCTTGAAATAGTAATCACCACCACTCGATACACGAGATGGCGATGACTAACCGTGACTATGCACAATGAGAATGAAGCATCACTGGCAGGTGGGTGAGGCCTGCTATACAACTTGTCGCCTGAGGACGAGCTGCAACATGCTTCAATTTCACAAGTCTCATCTTGCATTGCCACAGATGTACAGGTGCACGCAGTGCAGCATCGAGGTCAACAAGAAAGTGGAGTTTCCAACTTAGCCAGATCAGCTGCTGAAGACAACCCTGTATGCTACAAGATGCCCACTGGCTTCCCTGAGATTTTTTTTCTAGACAGAAATTCCCATTATTCGAGGAAGGATTTTTCACACACTTCACTTATTAAGATCCTAGGTTTCTGGTTTGTGAAGTCATACTTGTTTGCTTGGAAACATCACAAGGATGTTTGAAAAAGAAAAAACGAAGGCAAAGCTTTGAGTTTTAGTGCTGAGAATATTTTAATTTATTCTAAAAGTTGAATGTGTGTTATTGGTGCTACACCCAATTAAAAACTTTACTTTACCTGGCGCTGTCTCGTAATTCATCGGCTTCGATTCTAACTAGAAATGTACGGCAATTTTTGGAAATAGTTAATCAACTTTACCTTCAAACTGTCCCCATTAACGTGTTAATCACTCAGCGACATTCTAAAGGAAATGTTAATATATTTTGTAATTGCCTTTAATTTGTTTGAAATGTCCGTGTACAGAGATATTCTGAAATTTCCAGCGTATACAATGTTTTCCAGAGTGGAAGATCACAGTTAAAGTAATCTTGATTATTCAAAATCACGAAATAGCAAGCTCGCAGTCTTACGCGGCTCCTAACGTTGTAATCATATCCCACGGGGCATTTTCTCTAGCTGCCTAGCAATTGAAAACACAATACGTTAATAATATGGCGTTTAATGCTGGGAATACGCTACTCCGAACTTGGCCCACCGATTGAAGAACTGGCCCTGAAAGAGAAACTATGTTCAGATTTTTGCGCAGTCACCTAGAGCAATGATAATCTTCTTGTCATTCCAGAAGGCGCCGCAATAGCGACTATCCATCTGACACTTGGTCAGAGCGTAATCATGTCGGTGAACAGGTGATTCCGGTTCGAATCCAGACTGGTCATATGTACAAGTCTTAATGAACAGTATCTATTCAAAACCTTATCCTGTAAGAATACGCGTTAGTAATAATAGAGATTTTCCCTCTGAAATCGTAATGTCAGAATTTCGACGTCCCCGTGAAGGAAATAAATCCTCCGGGACATGACATACAGCACGATCACTGGACAATCACCCTGCAGCCTAGACCTAGAAGTCAGTTGAATGTTAGCATTTTCCTCAGCACTGGACCGAAGTTTAAGAAACGTCGCTATTCAGTACACCCACTGCACGACTGATCGAGTTCGCTACACAATGCGAAGTGCGGGTGGATTCACCTTGAGCCTGTCAGGCTTGCACTAGATGACTCACCTGCACCTCGACCTTGGCTATCAGCTGGTCACCGTGCTGAGTATACCTACAATATCTGTCTCCACGGTGAGCGGACATGTCAGCGGTGGACGTTAGGCTACTTGACAAAGAGTAATAATAGAGACAGACATGTCTATAGCTAGAGCCCTGCGCGGATAAACAAAACGGCTGTTATCCGCATCCGCACGCTTGTTATCTACTGGCATTACAATAAGATTTTCATTAGATAAAATATTAAAGCAACACATTTAGACATTTGAAGAGAAAGTCGTTCCCTTAGGCTTTGTGTGTCATGTGCTATGTTTAAAATGAATGTTATACAAACAGCTAGAGTTGCAACTCTTTTCAGTTTGGAGTGTTAATTGTGCTTAAGGACATCACTTGATAACGGAAAAATATGATATGTCATAAACATCCGGGTCTTAGTAATGATATTCAACAAGTTCGGATTGTATTCTACAAACTATCCGCAAATTTACCTCCAAACATTTTTTGCGGATATAAACATCCGTGCAGGGCTTTACCTATAGCCACGTAGAGGTGTAGGATACGGCCCAACAGAACAGAGGGTCTTTTGAACTCCTAGGCTATAGAATTAACGTCGGTGCAAGAGGGAGCTGGAAGTCCGGAGATTAAAAGTTCGAAATCCGGCGCCGACAGCGGCGTGGCTTTCACACACTCCAGGTTGCACTCTAACAAAATTGTTATTGGTTTTACGCCCCTTTTAATTACTGTGGCTTTTACCGACGCTGGGGTGCCGGAACTTTGCCCCGACGGGGATCTTTAACGTGCTAGTCTGCTAGTAAATCTACTGACACGGCTCCCTCGCATTTGCGCACCCACAAATGCCAACTGACTGCGCCAGGATTCGATCCTGCAACCTTGGGCAGCAGACGAGAAAGTTACCACTATTCCACGCAGCCAATCTGCATTCTAACAGCAATTTCCATTCGCGCAAGGATTTTCTCACTTAAAACCAAGTATCATCCCCTACCCCCACTCTTATTAATTGAACAATAAGTAATCTTACTAGTGTTGCAAAAATTGTATAAGCAGTTTGACATTAAACACTGTTTAGATATTTCTTTTTTTAATCCTCCGCCATCAAGTTTGCTTGTCAGTACGGTACACGTTACTCACAAGTCGGGTGCCACGGAAAGGGTTCGATACTACAATACATGCTGAGCAACATAATGCAATTGAATAACTTGAAGGGGCAGCCGTTAGCAAAGTATGAATAGGTTATTAAGTCACAAGAGTCATTCCGTTAGGTATGTTCCAAGTCATAAATAATAAATTTCAGTTCAAGGTTAAGAGCTGTTCGATCACAAGGGCGCACCAAGGTTATTTCCCATGTATCAATACTCATTGTTTCTGTAGACATGCCACTCGTTTACGGTACTGAATATGAATAATCTTGTAATATTCCACAGTAGACTCGCTTGCCGTGTGCCCGCAAGAGAAACAGAAAACTATGTCCTGCACTCATAAAAGTGGCGTAAAAATATATTAAACTTCCTATTAATTCATTTGAGACACTTAGGACATCTTAGTCCATTAACCTCCATGCAATTGGACGTGTTTAATTTGTCCGAACGCCTGTATTCCCGTGGTGGCCAAAATAGTGTACTCATTATGATCGAGAATTGGGGTAGGTGCCCCGGAACTAGAAACAAGGAACGATCTCAGCATTTGCAGAGTGGAAAACCCATCAGAAACCACACAAAGATTAGAATCTTCGATCTCTTAAAGCTCTACTCTATATCCAACCGCGAACTCGATGAAACTATTGGCGGGAAACAATGACAACGGGGATTAGAAACAATTTCTTCACTCTGGGACAAAACTTATACCAAGTATATACCGTATATTATTTACTAATTATGTTGGAATAACCCTAACTCCCAAATTTGGAGTATTCACTCGTATCTCATAGTCTCAAACTAATCTACATGTATTTGAAGATCATTCATCAAATTTAAAGACAGCTGTTAAAAATGCTCTTTCAAGAATTCACCGGTAAAAGTAAGTTACTCCAGGTAGTAGTAGAATATTTCTAGCTAGTTAGCCTGCGATAATATCCAACATTTCGTCTTGACAACGCCTGCCACAAAGATACGCGAAATTCCACAAAAAGTAGACAGTAAAAAATGCAGCATAATATCCCAAGTCTCGAGGAAACATTAATAGTGGCCGTGAACATGAACATGATAAATACGCGTACATAGCATAATAGTCCAAGTAAAATTCTTACCTACAAGATGAGAAGTGGTTTAAAACTGATGTTTAATACAACTCATGTGAATAGGCTACTCCCAGAGTGAATATGGAGAAGTAAGTTAATACGGGACGATCCTCTTCCGATTCCCTTTCTTCTTTGACGAAGTTGGCAATCGACGAAGTTATCTGACACGGAAACCAGTACCAAAGCTGCTCACAGGATACTCACTATAATGTCTCATTAGGCGTGCCAAATTATCTAATCTTATCTCATAGTAAACCTTTATTAATGCAGCACTCTCCCGACCGATAGGAATCAGCTATATTCCCTGCAATCTTATCTCTGCGATCGGAGCCATATTCAAAATCCTAACAACTTGCATCCATTGTCCGTTTTATGATTACGCTATTATTCCACAAATCGGTAGAGGTCAATGAAACAACATCGCACGAGATTTTTAAAAATCAGTCACCTAGTATAAACAATAACATTCAATTAAACACTTACCAAGCTAGAATTTCCTGATCTCCCATCCACCCTACTTTCAGGTTCCAGCATTTGTAGTTAGCAACATCTAAAGAAAATATTTCTAATGTGAAACAAATATAACCTGAAATCAATTCATTAAATGGCAACGAAAAGAATAGGTTGAAACCTAAAAATCCAGGCCCTAGTACCTCATAATTATTCTAGTTGGCGAGTCCCTTTTCGTACGAAATACGGAGCGTGATGAATCCTCAGACGACAAGTTTACATCCTTAAGGGTTTTCTTCGCGGGCAATTGGATCCCCTCATTTAGGTTCGGTTTAGGACCCTGTCACACTGAATCAGTGACTTGGGTAACTGACAGCCGGGCCGATACAGTATCAGCCAGTGAATTATTTGTTTCCGAGTATCACTTGTCATATTATTGACAACTTGCACATTCATTCTGAGCCAACATCCCAATAAGAAAATATATAATTTTGGCACTTCATCCCGGTGTCGGCCGGCTTCGGATTGTGAATAAGAAGAGGAACTGTGTTACCAAAAAAAAAAAGTCGTAAGCTCCTCGGCTAAAATAAACATCAAATTGTAGTGATGTGGATATGTTATTGTTATTACTATTCTACCTTTGAAATCATCAGATTAATTTTGCATAAAATTGTGAAGTACTCGACTCCTCTGACAATAGAGGGATATTTATTTCTGATGACAGCGATGACACCCCTGGAGGTAATATATGGCAAACATACAGATTGAATGAGTAATGGGAGTCTTAAGTAAAATAAATATAGCCCATTCGACCTCAATATCAATCAAACAGCCCGGAGAGACAAATTTTAGCGATATGTGAACTGCTAAACGTTCAGTATGCCATGGTCTGTGAGACCCGTACACGTGTTGGCGCGGATGGCAGTACCTCCAACTTTCTCTCACCAAATTTCCATCTCCATCTCGCCAGGAGAAAGCCCACACGACTACCACTGACTGTTCATCTTCAACAAAGCCCGTTATAATAGGCCTGCTTCTTGTGTTCCACGTAATTGCCGTAGTGTGTTGTGTAATTTAATCTTGAGACTGCCAATTAGTCGAGTTACAGGCTGACAATTTGGTGCTTTTAAATCATTCAGTCCTTAATTGTTATTGCTTGAAATTTGTTTTCATCGGGGCTTCTTTTTCTAAAATCCAAGCTTGTAGTAATTGCAGCCTGTCTTCCTCATTCAATACATGCTATTGTGCTGTCTTACATAGATTTAGAGTTGTTTCATTTAGGGGGGTGTAAGATTGAACATCTTGGTCATCTGGCAGTCAGAAAATACGATTTTCTGCAGTGACGGTCCTTGGATTCTCTCCTATAACTTTTCAAATTTGTTTACCCCTGGCCACTCCAGCTCAGGATGCCTGTTAGTGATTCCTTTCCACAATAAAATACTCTCTGGTCACCAACATTTCTGGTGGATATGGCACCATAAATATTAGATAAATATAGGACTCCAGGACGGGCGTTATAATTTCGGACGGTATAAAGCTCTACGCTGAGAAATGACATTTTTCGTACCATCTTCCACTTCAAGTTCCTATTTGTACCACTATCGCTTGGATACACCCGGGTGTCTGATTTTTGCCCATTAATTTTCTCCTGGTGTAACTTCTAACACTCTTGGCTGTCGCCCCGAAGGTCGGAGTTCGATTCCCATCTGTACCAAGTAAATTACTTCTGGTCTGAGGGCTGGAATAAGGTACACTCAGCCTCGTGAGGCAAAACAGAAATGGCGGGTTCGATTCCCACCTCGGCCATCCTGAAAATGGTTTTCCGTGGTTAAACACTTCTACTCCAGGAAAATGCCAGATGGTCCCTAACTGAAGGCCACAGGCGCCTCCTTTCCCATCCCACCTGAATTACGAATACATACACTACAGATAAATAAAAGTATGGATTTATATATATATATATTGCTGTACACACAAGTACACAGGCCTTAATGAACACTGTGTCCAAACCCCTCAAATGAAACAATAGAATAATATTGTCGGTGAATCTACAACAGGAGTCGACTGTGCCTTGAAGCCGGTCACGAACGAACAAGAAATCACAGGGACAACGTGAGATAATGACAGAGCTGCACGATGGGGAGGGAGGGAAGGGAGAAGAGTCAGTAAGCAAAGCAGACTGTTTCCCCTGTAAAAAGAAAAAAGCTAGTTGCTGGAAAGACCGGTCACTGTGTGCAAAAGCTGGTCGCAGCTCGTGAGTCGAGCTCACGTGACCGCCACCAACTCCATAGCCTTGTAGATCTATTAACATGATTGCTACCAGTCAACACACGCTCAACAATGGCTGACAAATGAAACCTTAGAGCTATTAGGCACATGCATTGTACAGGAAGTGGTCTATAATAATGTATAAGAATTCAAAAGTCTCACCCATGCGGGGGTACGATATCTGGAAATATATCTTTGAGAATCATGATGAAGATTTTTAAAACGATTACGGGCAGATGATCTCGTAGTTCCACCCTTTAAAACAAAAATAACTAATTAATTTTAAAACTATATTGCCATGTGAGTTTGCATTTGGAAAATTATTTTGGACCGTCGCCCATTAACAATTTGGGTGCGAAATAGCCTTAATTATTTTAAATCTCAGGGAGCGTATTAAGTAATATCCCTAAAAAAGTTACCGGTACTAAAATCAAATTCCTTCGGAAGTGGTAGTATAAGTACGCGAGTGATCTAGGTCTGTGTGGTTACCAATAGCAAAAAGTCTCTCAAAATGGGCCTTAACTATGAATTAGCCTACATTAAAATTTGCAACGTATTATTGTTATTATAATTATTATTATCAACGATATATTCATTTGAAATCATTAAAATAGCCCCCTACTGATATGGGTAGGAAAATACGAACACTTAGTAATTTACACAGGAAGTTAACATAGATAATATTCCTTTTGAAAGACTAATAATAATACAATATTTCCACGACTCATGTTTCTCATTGTCACGTGGAAATTACTGTCTTTGTAACCCAACTAATGCCGGCCCGGAATGAAATGCCAAATTATATACACACATCAAAAAAAGTTTTGCATCACCTCGGTTCCAAGAGTTCCGGAACCTTTAAATACAAAGGGAATAGAGATCAACACAAACAAACATTTCAGCTCGTTTTATTGCTCATGAGACCCACACATTGCATGTTGTACCATCATACAGCTAGACTTTCAGCATTTGTGGTCCAGATTGCAGTACACACCACTACCTCTAATACCCAGTAGCACGTCCTCTTGCATTGATGCATGCCTGTATTCGTCGTGGCATACTATCCACAAGTTCATCAAGACACTGTTGGTCCAAATTGTCCCACTCCTCAACGACAATTCGGCGTAAATCTCTCAGAGTGGTTGGTGGGTCAAGACGTCCATAAACAGCCCTTTTCAACATATCCCAGGCATGTTCGATAGGGTTCATGTCTGGCGAACATGCTGGCCACTGTAGTCGAGCGATGTCGTTATCTTGAAGGAACGCATTCACAAGATGTGCACGATGAGGTCGAGAATTGTCGTCCATGAAGACAAATGCCTCTCCAATATTCTGCCGATATGGTTGCACTATGGGTCGGAGGATGTCATTCAGGTATCGTAAAGCCGTTTCGGAGCCTTCCATGACCACCAGTGGCGTACGTCGGCCCCAAATAATGCCACCCCAAAACATCAGGGAACCACCACCTTGCTGCACTCGCTGGACAGTGAGTCTAAGACGTTCAGCCTGACCAGGGTGCCTCCAAACACGTCTCCGACGATTGTCTGGTTGAAGGCATATGCGACACTCATCGGTGAAGAGAACGTGATGCCAATTCCGTGGGGTCCATTCAGCATGTTGTTGGGCCCATCTGTACCGCGCTGCATGGTGTCGGGGTTGCAAAGCTGGACCTCGCCATGGACGTCGGGAGTGAAGTTGCGCATCATGCAGCCTATTGCGCACAGTTTGAGTTGAAACACGACGTCCTGTGGCTGAACGAAACGCATTATTCAACATGGTGGCATTGCTGTCAGGGTTCCTCCGAGCGGCAATCCGTAAGTAGCGGTCATCCACTACAGTAGTAGCCCTTGGGCGGCCTGAGCGAGGCCTGTCATCGACAGTTCCTGTATCTCTGTACCTCCTCCATGTCCGAACAACATCGCTTTGGTTCACTCTGAGACGCCTGGAAACTTCCCTTGTTGAGAGCCCTTCTTGACACAAAGTAACAATGCGGACGCGATCGAACTGCGGTATTGACCTTCTAGGCATGGTAGAACTACAGACAACATGAGCAGCGTACCTTCGTCCTGGTGGAATGACTGGAACTGATCGGCTGTCGTACCCCCTCCGTCTAATAGGCCCTGCTCATGCATGGTTGTTTACATCTTTGAGCAGTTTTAGTGACATCTATGAACAGTCAAAGGGACTGTATCTTGGATACAATATACACAGTCAACGTCTATATGCCGGAGATCTGGGAACCGAGGTGATGCAAAACTTTTTTTGATGTGTGTATGTTCTTGTTGAGATGTTGGCTCAGAATGAATGTGCAAGGTTGTCAAGTGATACTCAGAAACAAATAATTCACTGACCAAGACGGTATCGGCCCGACTATCATTCTTCTTCATATCAGTTAATTCAAACCACTGATTCAGTGGAATAGTTTCCTATACCAAACCTAAATAGTCCGCGAAGAAAAATCCCTCGGTTAACTTGTCGTCTAAGGATTCATCACGCTCCGTACTTCGTACGGAAAGGGACTCACCAGCTAGAATAATGACTGGGGCACCGGATTCTTAGGTTTTAACCTACCTTTTTCGTGCCATTTCCAGGATATACGGTAGTCCTTATGATTCACACTTCCTGGGGCTAGAAATATGAATTTCATAGGATCTAAAAGTGCATAAATGAGGGATTACGATCTAATGTCCTAAATCACTTTTACTGGCACGTTAAAGATCCCCTTCGGGGCAAATTTCCGGCACCCCGGCGTCTCTAAAAGCCAGTGTAGTTAAAAGGGACGTAAAACCAATAACATTATTATTATTAACTCCTTCAGATGATTAATTACCCAAATATAAGACAACCTTTCTTTGGAGGTATAAATAAATTTACCCACTGCATTGCAAAGAGAAACCGTGAAATCCATACTGTTTGTGTTTTCTTGTGAGTAGTTTTTCATACTGTACGGTAAACTCTTGTGAAATAAAGTATGTAAATTTAAACATATCTTAAGGAAAACAGAAATATAATATTTTGTGTTGACCGACTGAAAAGCATTCTATAATAGACTTAGGCAACACTGAAAAATGGTTTCTAATACATCTATGAAAGAAAGACAATAGGAAATCGTTCACGACAGATAATTATTTGGACAAGCTTCAGTTAACTGCTGCATTGTTAACAAATGGAATACAAATACTTGATAAAGAGAATCTCGATAAAGGCCCTCGAACCGTCATGATGCTTCAAGATTGTAACATATCGAGACACATTCTCATACTACCAAGAGATCGGGCGAATAATGCATCCGGTATAGTATAACTACAGTAAGGGCCCCTCCTATAGAACGGAGCTTTCCACAAGGCCGTGCCGCTAAGAGTCACTACGATTCACCTCAGATATATAGCATGTACCGATTACAACACCGGGTCGTGAAGCCCTGGATGCTGCCATAGCATTTATTACATACGCAGCTAGCAATATGTTACTGAAAGAAAAAGACCAGAAATACTACTGGTGTTACCATTTATCCATAAAAAACTATTTTCATGGTATAAAAAACCTAATTATAGGCGTGTGGCCTAAAATAAGAACAACAAAAAATTATCTGTGTTAGTTACAATGATCCACAACGAAAAAACTTTAAATAAACTAATTTAATGGGGCTGATAACCCTGGAAATATTAAATTTTTCGAATTTTTGTTTTGATCTCGAATGAAAGAATACCAATTTATTAACCTAAATCTGAAGTTTTATAGCATAATCTTGGATTTTGACCCGAGATATTTTTGGATTTAAATTCATGCAGGTACTGAACTGTCAACTGTGTGGGTGTGTAAGTGGAAATGTATATAGGCCTACTGTGTTTAGAGCCATTTTCCCATAAGTTTAAGTTTAATTTTTTCACACAAAAAACAAAATAACTCAACAACTAATGGCCCAAATCGCACGAAATTTGGAATTCCCCTTGTTGGAACTAGATTATAGAGGACGAACCTCATTATTAATGAATTCCTTTGAAATAAATTCTCAGTGCACCTAAAACCTCGTGTGGAATTCTTTTTTTTTTCAATATTCACATGAAATACCTATAAACGGGTACCTTATTCATCCACTACGTTTATAGAGGTCTTTACGCCAATCATATTGATAGTTTTCAGGAAATTTTGTTATTTATAACATTCAAAAAAGATTTTTATTAAATATTTTAAAATCAAATAATATTACACTTATTATATTGAAATTTAAAAATGTATGCATCTAATAAAAGCACAGCATTTGTACTAGGAGTGTACAACGTTTAATTCAAATCCCTGTGATGGTTCTATAGTAATTTACAAAATGCATGTGTCCCAAGTGTATCAGCCCCCTTAAGGCTATAGAATCTTAAAACAGAGATTAACCGGACCTAAAAACCCGGACTCTACTAATGACTGACTAACTCTTAACAATAACCCAACTGAGCATGAAAATCGGAAGAGAGCACGTAACAGTCGAAATTTCTACCCCATAACAGTTGCCCCTTTATGGCTCTGAGCTTGTATGGACGGTTAAGATGCAAATCTAGAGCAACCAAAAGAGGGTGCACTGCCTGGAGATGCTCGCCATACCATTTCGCTGCCCGTAGTGTATGTGAAAAGAATAATACGTCACTGGTCGAGTCATACTCCTTGTGTTACGAGGCTACATTAATTTCCGTATTTAAAAACAAGATAAGACATAATATTCACTGCCTTGATAAAGAGAATCTCGATGAAGGCCATCGAACAGTGATGTCAGCGACACGTCATGGTGCTTCAAGACTCATATCGGGACGCTGGATTCTCATACTACCAAGAGCAACGTTGATAACAAGCAGTCGCTTTCAGTATAATAAGCCGTTTTTTCTGAACTGGCATAGGCCTCCTATTCATAATGCCTTCCACGACTTAACACCTCTGCAAATCATCATGCGGCCGATAACCTAGATGTTAGGCCCCTTAAAACAACACCCTACAGAATATAGTTTGAAATAGCCAACTCACTCGGTTGTACGGTAGTTGCTAATTCATTTAGGGGTTTTGCAACATCAAGGTCATTTTATCCACGTGTACTTGGATGAGTATACAGTAGGTTTTGACTGATAGCCCCTAGAAGAGTGTGTACTTGTAGGAGGCTAGGATTGGGCTGGAGGCGGCCGTGGTCTCAAGTTAGGAACCATCCTGGCATTTGCCTGTTATAGAAATGGGGCGGAAAACCATTTCCAGGATGGTCAGGGTGGGAATCGACTCGACCCCCCCTCCCTCTCTCTTAGCTGTGCCTCACGAAGCTGAGTTTACCCCGTTCCAACCGTCAGACGAGGATTAAATTCCTTAGCAGAGCCGGGAATCGAACCGGGGACTGCTAGGAGAGAGTCATGAACGCAGCCGCTACACCAGGAGGTGTTACCAACTTACTCAGTATCCACGCACTGAGACAATGACTGGGTTGAGTGAATTCTTTCCAGGTGACTAAAGGCGCTGGGTTATAAGGATCCTATTTTCAAAAGCTCGGTAAAAGACTCTCCTAACACTCTTTCTTACGAGCATTAGGGCAATAAAGCATCACTGTGCCTCGAGAATTGGCACCAAAACAAATCAGCGGTTGAGTGGCAGGATGTAAGGCTTATGGGTGATGCGGAAGATTGTATTGCCAAGTTTGAAGAACTGTGTCAGATTGGGTGGCTGTGCCAAACAAATGCGATTAACTAGTGAGTGGTAGCAATGCCTAGATAACTGATAACTGGAAGTTCCCGTGTTATAATGCTCGAAGGCTTTGTCCACACGGCAGGGAGAACTGGACACTATCAGACATACGATGTAAACTAAACAACATGCTGAAGAAACAAACATCCCTGACGTATTGATAACATGTTCGCAGGAAGCGATGGTGGGGTCCTAAGTCCAGAAAATTTACTCCTTCGAACTAGGAAGTGTTCCCTTTCTTCCATGGAAGAACAGTCATTGCTTGCGCGGATACACAAAATGCTACCCTTATCCGCACGTCCTTCATCCAACACAGGATCTGCGAATATCTGATTACAATTAACTTACTTATACCACATCAATTTTTTTTAATGTTACAGAACGTAATAATAATAATCTTGTGATCTTAACATATCTTACTTAACTGCTGGAGTTTTAGAAATGGGAAGGGGTGGATGTCAAGGTTTGGCTTGAGCATATTCACCTATTATAAATTGTCACTGGGTGACGGAACTGCATCTCGTCCATACTCCCAAAGCCATAAATCAACACCCAATGCATCTAACGTCGGTAAAGCAAACTCCAAGTTTATGCTTGAAAAATATAAACTACCTGAACGAATTACTAAGAGGAATTTATCCGTCACCCGAACGGTCATCTGCCTTTCAGCAAGGCGCCAAATTTTGCAGATAAAAATATCAGTATAAGCTATCATTTTTTAATTAAAGGTACGTACCCAGAAGATAGGCCAAACGATGCACACACCCAAAAGTAGGAGACAATACTCCACGTAATTTTCAACAAGTCATACACTCATTTATTGGGTACAGCAGCAGTGGGGAGAAACGCGCAGCATTGCGCATGCGTTGGACTAGGTAGAAAAAAGTCAAAGTTGGAGTGGGGACCGGAGTGGGGACCAGAAGAAGCCGGCAACTCCAAGACTTCATTTCAGATCTCAGATCAGTGTCTGAGGAACAACAAAGAGGGTGTATGTGACAATTATGTCCTTTAGAGTCTTGATGAGGTTATCGGTGAAATTAGGCAGTCATATTACGGTATAAGAATTTGACATAATGCATTCCTAGCATTGATGCACAGTGGCCATACAGTAATTAATACCACTGCTGGTTTACAGAAGTCAGTGGGGAATGATTACATTTTCTGATGTTTTATCTCGCAGGTCTAATTCACATTTGTAAAATCACCACATCCGGATACATTCCAACCCACTGCACACATGTAAGTAACAAATCCGACATATTATAAATTAGTTTTATTGGACACGAAAATAGGAAGTTGTGAACACACAACGAAACGAATTCATGACGATAAAGTGTTGCTATATTGCATATGAGTAGAAACATCCTTTTGTGTCAAAAGTAAGAACATTATTTCTTAAAGACCGAATTTTTAGAAAGTTGGATTAATCGCAAGTCTACAGTCTCTTCATCAGCACTTCTAACGTTAAAAACGTGAATCAACAAGCTGGGAACCAAGCGGTCACACACAGTTAAACAATGGTAGCCTCTTCCAGTACGCGCCCCGGCAGTCTCTCAAAATAGAACGAAAAAAACAAGTGAGTCAACGTCATTAATGAAGGCCAACAGATAATTCACAAACCCAAACAGCGAACAAAAAGGAAACAAAATCAGAAGGTCAAGCGTAATAAGAAATACTTATACACTCTTGGGAGTCAGCCAGTTCCAACACGCTCCGTAGCTATCGATCAGCACTAAAAAAAAACATGCACACAACTGAATCGTGGGGCAGATAACCTCGCTGTTCCGCCCCGTAAAACTACAATTAATATGCTTGATCACATGAGAAGCATAAATAAAACACTTATTAAAAGTTAACAATTCTTGCTGCTCATGTTCTCAACCTAGTTGTATTACACATTAGTACCAAGTCAAGCATAGCGACTAGCATTCTCGTCTGTCACCGCGGAGGTTCGGGGTTCGATTCCCGATTTGATTCTGATCTCAAGTTTGTGCCTCGTGAGAAGAACTGAGATAAGGCAGGATCGATCCCGCAGCCATCATGAGTGGTTTTCCGTAATTTCCTATTTCTAATCCCGGCACATGCCACTTCCTAATTCCTATGTACATCACAGGTCGTCAGGCAGAATCCACACGGACGCAAGTACACAGAGTTAAATATCTCAAAGCCTCTAAATAAATCAACAAAAACAATAATGTAATCGAGAAAGGGGCGTATTGGCGCAGAGGTCAAGCTGCTTGCCTCTCACCAAGGTGGGCAGGGTTAGATTCCCGTGGTATTTTCGAAGTGACTATCTCTTCCTGTGGTTCGATCTCCACGGCAAGATTAACCGGCACATAAAACTACAAGCTTCCTTCCTTCAAATGACTAAACTATGCTACTGTTGGTACATTAAACGGGTTATGAACAGTACTGCTGCCGATGTTAGGATACCATTATACGAGTAGATTTCATATCCAAATGGTCTGGCTGCGTGGCTCAGGGGTAACGTTCTCGCTTGCTGAGCCCAAGGTTGCAGGTTCGAAACCTGGCGCAGTCAGCTGGCATTTGAGGGTGCGCAAATGCGAGGGAGCCGTGTCAGTACATTTACTGGCACGTTAAAGATCCCCTTCGGGGCAAAATTCCGGCACCCCGGCGTCTCTAAAAGCCAGGGTAGTTAAAAGGGACGTAAAACCAATAACATTATTATTATTATTACATATCCGAATGTACTGAAATATAGACAACCTCAGACTACATCATAACAAAAACCCTTCTAAATAAAGAACTTAGAAGTCTGAATTGCCATTCTGGTATAGTAGCTGACAAAACAGAAGGTGTGATAGGCCAGGAACGGATTTGTTAGAACCAGGGAGGTGTTTCTCAGCACGGAAGTATGACCATGCATATCTTCGCCAATATCCTGACGCGACTATTTTATGACTCGGCAATACGAACCTGTGTGAGAACTGTTCGACGTTCACGAACACCGTGAGAACTTAGAGAAAATGTATGACAGGTGTAGGCCTATGTAGCAATCTAGGCCGACAGACCTCGGGAAGTGATATCTAAATGCCGGCCGGCAGACTGCTGATTTCCTTGACCGCATGAGCATTCTAGTTAAGATAACGTCGTCTTGACAATACAGTACTGTTAGGTTCTAGCTTTCATTAGTCATGCCCATACAGTTGCTCAAACATTACTAGGAAGGAGGAAGTTCGACGAGGAGTGACTGAAAATAACTACTAGTATTTAACCATTTTAATGATTCATGAAAAATTGCGTCATAAGAGACCAAGAAGTAACACTATGAAATCATTATAATTAATAAGTCTTCTTCAAACTCGTACAACGTACTCTGCACAATGCAACAATATGAGTTGACATAATGAGAAAAAAGCAAAATTGGTAATAATAGAATTCATTAGCTGGAGCTGGTACCGTCGTAAAACATTGAAGTACACTTTACTTCAACAATACATCAATATTTCCGTTGGCAACAAATAAGAATAAATTACATTTCTATGTTAAATTGTGGACATAAATCACTTTATTTCTTGAGTATGTATGAAATCAGTTGGATCGAGTATGTATTATAGAGTACAGTATGTGATTTGTGCAATTAGGTTAGAATAACTAAGGAGGCGGCTGTAATCTCAAAAAGTTGTCATCCTAGTTAACCGACTAGGATTTCTAAGTTGCCCTCGCGAGACTGAGTGCACCTAACAGAGAACCAAATCCAGGATTCTGCGTTATACTTATCAATAAACCATGCGGAGGTTTATTATTGATGTTAATAATTGCATTCCGTACCAGTTAGCTCTAGCCGGTACCATCGCAAATGTACACTCAACGAAGTAATGTATCAGTAATAGTGGGAATTACAATATAAGAAATACGGCAAGATATTACAAATTGTTACTAACTCCAGTACTACATAATACAGTACAAGCTAGTACATGACGTAAGCCTGCATAAACCGGCAGACGCGTCTACTTCCTTAATGATAAATCTCTTTGTCGGAATATGAATTCATTTCATCTTACGTTGAGAATTTCACTTAATTTCAATCAGTCCTTTTTACAATGTTACCAAATGTACGGTTCCAGATTAAATGCAACAAGGATTAAGTTATTCGGTTATCATATCAGTGTGATTAATTCCAAGGACAGTCGAACGAATTCTCAATACACCAAGATCATTATGCTACCACAATGTTCATGATCATAATAAAAATCTCTCCCCAAATATAAATTACTTTATGTTGGTTGATTCATTACGGAGTTTAATGAGATATCGTATGCTTCAGCATGCATGGAATCTGGTTTTGTACTTAATTAGTATTAGAATTTGTAAATAGATGACCGTAGCCAAAGGTTAGGAGCATCCCGGCATTTGCCTGGAGATGATGTGGGAAACGATGAACAATGAAACACTAAACAATTTCTAACTAGCCTGAGGGGAGTTCAAATTCTCAAATGTTACGTGGATCCCGTTCCAAACAGCAGTACTAGGACTAAAGCCAATGACAAAGCAGAGATTCGAACCCAGATCTGTCTGGAAGAGGTAGCTAATTCTAAATTATGTCGCATGTTTTAGAGTATTGGAGAGAATAATGTGACCTGATTCGCCTATCATAAAACCATAATATAAATAAATGATAAATATAATGTATTATCCACAGTCTTAACAGTAATCGAGAAACTTACATCTCTGCCTATCTGCCCCATTTCTTCTGGCACGACGGCGGTTGCACCAGCTTCGGCCCCAACCGGGTCGGAGTTCTTGTTGGCGACTGGAATCTTGACGTTGTAACTCGACGACGAACCGGCGTTGATGTCTTACACGAACACTACCTCTTGAATAAGTCCACCGGTACGTACCTTTAACTTCAGACTTACCGTGAGTCCTACTTTCTATCATTACACAGCGACAGTGTAAGCGTTGCGCCTATCTCCACTTATTTCAGAGAAAACACTGCACAACTGGGCATCAGCTGATGCAACAATTCCTACTCACGCACTCATTGTCACACACTTCTTACCTCGCCCAAGACTCCAACCCAACTGACAGAACAAAGAGTGCTGTGCGCTCATCATCTGTTTAGAGGTCGCGTGGGGAAACGCGTCGGAGTGGGGAGCATACTGGCACATGATTGGTCCGTGAAGCAACCATACAGCGGGTTGCATCAGCTGATGGTAGGGGAGCTACACCTAGCAACACGAAGGCTTTGTGTGTTTTTTATTTTCTCGGCCTCCCATGCCATCAACTATAAATTGGGCCCTGTTTTTCTTCCTGTTGTGGGGTTACGATTGTTGGAGCTTAACTACCGCCTACCTACACTCGTTACAGTGCCGGACCACGTAACCGGCCGGCCGGCTTCTCCAAATCAATCTCTCCTTGTGAAAAACTTGTTATTCGTACTATTAGGGGCTTGGGTGTGTGTTGGATTTGTATTTGTATCATAACCTGTGTTTCTGTGGTGCCTGTATAAGTGTGTGTATGGAGCAGTGGTCAAACTGTTTACCACTCATCCTGTCCGGGTTCGATTCTCTATCAACGCCTGTGAGATTTTCGAAGTGAAATATCACGTCCTGTGGTTCGGATTCCACCTAAAAATGGAGGTCCCGTAGCTCATGATCGCGAGATTAATTAAAGGTCACAAAAAAACTACAAGCTTCCTTTTTATAATAAAGGAATTAAATATTGTGTCGGGGAGGGAGCTGATGGCCTATGACTTGAAATAAGGCACTATACCTTCGAGGACCATATTGTGTAGTCTACAGTCAAAATCGAGATAGTCTTGTTGGGGGGATTGTTGGAGGATAGAGAGATTATAGTTTCACTCTGACATATAGAGGTTTTTTTTTAGTTATGGCCTTTTACAAAATTTAATTTTAAGAAGTTCCAACAAAAATCCAATATAGAGGGATAAATGAATACAAAGTTTACTTAAGTGTTTTTTTTAAATTTATGCAAGTACCTTAAAAGTTTTGTGAGAAAAAAAAAGAAAACATTAGTAAGTTTCTTACTTTACATCATACCATTGATTACAATAACAAATATTCTTACCGAGTCTTTACAAGCACCTTAAGTGTTTACGAACTAGGAAAAGGTCGTGAATATCTCAAAACATCACGTATCTTTCGTTTAATTACGCATATTTTTCAGAGTTTTGTTTTTTGTTTTTTTTACTTAATAATTCAGACACTTTTATTAATATTCAGAATGCTTGGACATGCTCCTTTAAATCGGGACGTATGGTCACCGTAACTATTCCGACATTTGCCTGAAGAGAGTGTGGAAAAACACGCACGAACACCACACTCAGGATAGCTGCTGTCAGCGCCGGGATTCAAACCTTCAATCTCCGGACTTGATGCACCTCCCCGTCGCGCCCGTGGTGAGCGATTTAACACTTACGGCTACAAACATTCCCTGGTGAACCAAGAAGCTGAAAATCAGGAGATCGAAAGATCAAAATAATCTCGGAGCTGACAACGGCCATCCTAAATGCCTAAACTCACATTTCTTCCCGAAACGTGTCGTTTTAATAATAATAATAATAATAAAAAAACTAATTTATTTATTTAATAATTTGTCTTGCTTAATCACTTACTTACTTTTGGTCCGCCTCAATGGCTAGCATTCTTGGCTGTCACCACGGAGACCCAGGTTTGATTCCCGGCTCTGCCAAGATATGTAATTCTGGTCTGAGGGCTTGAACGGGGTACACTCAGCCTCGTGAAGCAGAACTGAGAAGAGGTGGGTTCGATTCCTACCACAGCCATCCTGGAAGTGGTTTTCCAGGGTTTCCCACTTCTACTCCTACTCCAGGCAAATGCCTGGATGTTACCTAACTTAAGGCCAAGGCCGCTTTCCACCCAAATCCTACCTCAATTACAAATATACGCAATAGTACAGACATCATAGCGACACTGGTTATCAGACAAATACAACACACACCCAAGTACACGGGGCTATATGACCACGATGTCGCAAAGCCCCTAAAACAATTAACAACAATTTTAACAACTTACTTATTTTCACCGTTAGTACAATCAATTCACGAGTGAGTTGGTGACGTTTGGTCTTAAGAGTGAAAAAAAATCTCAAGTAAATTAAAGATTTTCAGGAATTCTAAGAATTTCCAACTGAAGTTAGTCCTGAACTTGCAACATGCAGTAGGCCTAATGGTATTCCAGGAGTTCCTCTCTCCTCGATTTCAAGATGCGCACTTGTTCGGTTGAATGCTGGCTGGATTATCAAAACAAAAATCAATACCAAAACACAAAGGACTATTATTTTAACAATTTGAAACGACTAGGTGATGAGAGTTCCTCCGCCACACTGAGATATACTATTACTATGAAACATTAATTCTGATGTACGGTATGCTATTCAATAGTAGGCTACTCTACTGAACCATTTTGCGAGGCTTGTTTGCATGGTAACGCTTAAAATTACACTTTCGAAGATATTTAGTAACCTTTTTTGTGATTTTTGTTGATATTAAAATTGTATGTTGGTAACACTGATTTTTAAAGTTTAAAATGACACTCGGGAGAAAAAAAAAACAAATTTTTGAACGACTTCAAGTAACTTAGGGGTTTTCAGTCTAATATAACACTACGAGTTCGTACTATCTCGCGACCGATAGGCGTACTGACGTAACTAACCCTCGTTGAAACCTATTTTGTAAGAGCCAATAATAGGCCTACTCGTATGCAGTAGGAAATGTGACTGAAGATGATTGCGTGTTGACCTAGGTTACAGTAGTTATAACCTTGATATCCAATGGGGGAGGTGATTTCTCCTGTTAACGATAGTGTCTTGCGTCAGGGTGCTAATTATACTTTAACGATATGCTATCAGGCCTATCACAGCTGTGGCCCAGAGATTCGGTCACAAACTGAGACGCCATCGTGCACACTGTAGTAAAACTGTAGGATGGCTCTTTGATGAAACGGGTCAACATTATCATCCCTTGAATATCATGGAAATTAGAGATCGTGCTTAATATATGAAATAATAAATTATTGAAAAATGTATTGTTAACATCTTGAACAAGCAATGAAGGAAATTGGAGAAAAATTAAAAGTAGGAGTAAAAATTCAAGGAGAAATAATTTCAACTCTGAGATTTGCTGAAGACATCGTCATCTTAGCCGACACTCCAGAGGATTTGAATGGGTTTTCAAATGGTATGGATTCTGTCTTGAGGAAATAATTCCTGATGAAAATTAATAAATGTAAATGTAGAGGTCCTGAGTTCGACAAGAAAGGTAATTCCTGTCTGAGAGTTGGAACGGTGCACACACAGCCTCGTGAGACAAAACTGAGAAGAGCTGGGTTAGATTTCCACGTCAGCTGTCAGAAGTGTCTTTCCGTGGTTTCAAACTCCTATTACAGGCAAATGCCGGGATGGTTCCTAACTTAAGGCCACGGCTGCCCCCTTCCAAATCTTATATAGGCTATTCACTCTATTCCACGCTTCTCACTGCTAAAATTTCGCTTTCGATTATGAGTTTATTAACTAAGGTTCGAGTTGTTGTTTCATTGGTGGGGGTTGGACATCGTGGTCATTCAGTCACGTGTACTTGGGTGTATGTGGAATTTTGTCTGATAACTGTGTTATTGTGATAGCTGTAACTTATTAGTTTGTGTATTTGTTACTCTGGTAAGGATTGGGAAGGAGGCAGCCGTGGCCTTAATTTTGGAATCATCCCGGCATTTGCCTGGAGTAGAAGTGAAAAACCACAGAAAATCCCTTCCAAGATGCCTCACGAAGCTGAGTGTACCCCGATCCAGCCCTCAGACCAAAATTAAATTTCTTGACAGAGCCGGGAATCGAACCCGGACCTTCGGGGCGACAGCCAAGAATGCTAGTCGCTACACCACAAGGTGTAAGATACATACACAAGTACATTTTTACCTGTGCAAAGGATGGGTAACCAACTAGTACGGTAGTCTATTCTTTTAAAACTGTGAAACTGAAACGATTGCATCATTCTATATAACATTCCCTGCTAAAAAAAATGTCTCGAGACATGTCCTTGACTGGTTGAACTGTGCAAGCGGCATCTTGCATTGCGTATTGTGCAACGTCAGTGATCAATATCATGCAGACAGTTGCGCGGGATGATGTAAGGGTGGAGCAACCCTTGCAGAGATCCAGAGGCATTTTTATTACTCCTGTTGTTCTCTAACGTTTTTCATGTTGTATCCATCACCTGTCTGACTGAACAGCTGAGAGCGTACAACCAGAATAATAATCATAAGAGGGATCTCATCGGTACATGGATAAACAACCTATTCGGTAATATAACTCAAGTGTCTCAATTCAAATACATAGGAAAAAATATTCAAACCTTAGGCCTGAATCGTATAACATAGAAAGAGAGAATCCTAAGTTTCAAAGAGCCTACAGAATCACATAGAACAGGTGTAATAAGTAGACAGCGGAAGTTCAGGCTCTAAAAGGTAATGTTTTAGGCGCCAAAAATAGGCTCCTTAACTGCTATATTTAGGCACAGACAGATATACAACAGCAGATATCAAGAAAATTTCAAACAGTGTCGTAAATAACCTTAACTCAATTTAATGTGCAATATCGGTATTAAAAGAAACCAGATACATTTCATCATCGGCACATATTATAACTCACAATTACAGACTGAAGTTAAACATCACGTCCGTTGTTGGCAACACAGTAAATAACAAGCACTTTCTCTAAATTGACCACTGTAAAGTTATAGCGTTTGTCACTAAGTATCAATTTGTATGCTGAGAAAGAGCGTTCAACGTCAATTGAAGACACAGAGCAATATATTTTTAAGTTTTTTATAAGATACTACTACTAATAATAATAATATCGTATGGCCTCGGGTGCCGGGTGCAAGCTTTGTTAATTGACGCCCAGAGGGCAGCTTGCATGTCGAATTTTGTTGTTCCTTGGAGCGCTAGGAAAGTCAAGGAGGTTAGATATCTAAGCTACTTGACACTATAGCGTTTTCTAGTAAAGAAAGGAGGAACTTTTGGGTTGGCGGAAAATCCTGAGATTAATTTTGCCACTATGAACACGGCCTACTGAATTCAAATGGGTTCTTTAAAATGCCAACAACGTATGACATGCGTGCCGTGATTTTTGTCGCCTTTCAAAAATCACTTACCGCGGCCAGAAGAGTACCTGCAAGCTTGGGGTTGGTAGCCCGACACGATAACCACTCACCCAACGTGGCAAGCAATAATAATAATAAACATATGGCCTCGTATTGCATCTAAATCTGAAACCAAACGGTCTCCGAAGGCTCTTTGTTAAGGAGTGATTTTGAGTGGGAACTGAAGTCTGGGGTCCTGGAAGGAAATCAATCGACTACACGTACTGTGGGTTGTCCCCTCAGCTCCGCTAACACACCGAACCATGGCCTCATCTGTTTTGCCTCACGAGGCTGAGTGAATCCCTCAGACCTAAATTAAATTTCTTGGCAGAGTCGGGAATCAAACTCGAACCTGGACCTCCGGGGCGACAGTCACACACGCTAGCCGCTACAGCACGAGACGGTTGGCAGTTATTCTGACGAGATTCTGATGACACTAGGCCTACTTGGATGCTGGCATCGTGAACAGTGAGGTCACTAACGTCAGATAACTGGGACTGTATTTACCAAGCAGGCGCCAGAAAACAATCTAAATATAGCGATAGTCCACTTTGAGCTCAATAGCACTACACCGGTGTTTGTGAGGATTAGATGAGATGATGTAACACTGGCAATCATAGTCACAAGTTGTTGATTCGGTGTCCGGAGATAACGCACCACGGACAAAACGTACCACTTGATTTTCGAGGACATAACGTACCACCTAGGTCGTTATCTACCTAAGAACGGTTTTCCCGTAATCCCCAAATATTTACGCTAGGACATAATGTGCCACTTGATGTCAGACGGGCATTCCAGTTACAGGTTCATTACCACATAAACATCAGTGGCGATCACACTATGCGGCTTTAAACATTTTCGTATTGTAACATGGAGTTGTGTACAACGAATAAGGGTGGTCTATGTTCGCACTTCGACGGATGAAGTACGAATTGTACATTGAAAGTTCAAAGAGAAAGAAGAAATATGGCAAGTTTGATGAACGGCTTGACAGAATAATGAAGTGGTATGAAGAGAATGGAAACTTGAAATCTTGCTTGAGAGCTCTCTCATATTCGCAGAACTTGGAATGAAACTTCACATGGCGGACTTGCTATTCACTTTGAAACATCCCATGACGAACTTGCTATTCGTTAGGATATAAAACCCACAAAAAACATTTTTTAAATATAAAAAACAAAGTAAAGAAATCGAAAAATGACCAGAGCTTAACCACAGCTGATTTTAAACACACCAAAATGTTTATAAGTGTGATGGGAATCCAAAATCTTATCATATTTTCTATTAGTTTATGTTATGTTATTGCTCACGTATTTATTACCAGGATTAATTGAGCAATACCGAGGAAGTGGCCGTGCGGTTAGGGTTTCATGCACCCTAAATACTTCCCACTCTCTCAAGTGGTACGTTATGTCCTCTCCTAAATATTTTAAGGTCATTAGCTGACTCTTCGCAGTAATCAGCCTGGTAAGTGGTACGTTATGTCCGTGGTACGTTATGTCCTATAACCGTTGATTCATGTGGGGCTTTGCGACATCGTGGTCATGAAGCCCCGAGTACTTGGGTGTGTATTTGTAATGCAGATTAGGATTGGGAAGGAGGCAACCGTGACCTTAAGTTACAGAGGTAAGCAAATTATTAGAATCGAATAAAATAATTTAAATCAGTCACAATTTTGTATTCAAAACCATTTTATTGACCAACTACCGGGTGAGTTAGCCGTGGTTGTTACGGCATGGCTGCAGGCAGCCGCTCACATCCGGGAGGCGTGGAGGTTCGAATCCCCCCGCCGGCAACATTGAAGATGGTCTTCTGTGGTTTCCCATCTTCCTTCCAGGCAAATGCCGGGGTTGGTCCCTAACTATAGGCCACAGCCGCTACCTTCCAATTCCTCGTCCTTACATTCAAACTCTCCTCCCCAGACAACACTCCACACGCGACGGTACTTGTAGCTCACCCGGCCTAGAAGCAGCTACAAACTGGCGAGTCGAACATGTCCTCGGACACTCCCGGCCATACGCTAAAAAAAAAAGAGAGACCAACTGCTGCCATATTTTGTTACCCTACTTAGTAATGTTTCATCCCCCATGGACTTACACCTTTTCCCATAAGGAATTGCGTCTGGAAACTTTCAGAATAGGGGATTCCGAGGCACACCTAAGCTGGGACCCTTTTATACAGGCTGTATCAAAATGAATATCGGGGGTTTAAGGCTTTGTAGTATTTATTACAGTTCACATACAATTATAAATAATACTGTTGCGTGCTACCCCTAGCAGCACGTTCGTTAATTGGATTACAGTGGGTAAAGCACAACACAAATGGTCCTTAAACAATATTAGTTGTATTGCAGGTCTAGGAATATACACCGAACAATAAACACACAGAAACCATTAGCAGTCTTACTCAAGATTCTTCCTTGCGGAGCACAGTCACCCCTTTCACTTCTCATGAGCTAATCCCTCAGTAATTAGACCCATGTCCTCGCTAGAAATACCTGCACCTCTTCCTAAGTACACAGGCCACAATTATTTACAACAATGTGTCACTCACTACTAAATACTCGTCTTAAACACACTGCTTCGATGTCAGGAGAAACACTCACTGGGTTTCGCAATTCGCGCGGCGCTTCGCCTCAATACTTCCATCGCACTGATAAAAACACACTCCTCAAAACACAGACGTCTCCCCCTGGCCAGGGTCGCTCTTATATATCGGGGCTGATGACTCAACAGAAGTTTCCAGAGCAGACCAGGGTTCATGGCTACTCTCAGACCTTCCCGAGGGTTCTAATACTAGGTGGGCCGCGAACTTTCTGGGCCATGCCATTGTCCACGCTGGCTCGTTGCGTAAGCCGCTGGGTAATACAAAGGCAGGGGTAGACTGGGGCGGGCTGTAATGAAGCAACCCCGCTCTCGTAACAATACATCAAATGAAATAGCAACTCAAACAGTTTGTCCTACAAGTGTTGAACGTGAGCACCATTCGTCACACGGCACACATCGAGTCGATAGCAGAGTTCGTCCCAAACCTTGCTCAGTGACTCTGGAGTAATTGTTCCAACAACTGCTTCAATCCTGTTTATTAAGTCGGTTAGGTAAGCTGGTAGCGGAGGCACATACAGTACACATGATCCTTTACGAACCCCCAGAGGTAAAAATCGCATGGCGTCAGATCGGGTGAACGTGGAGGCCATGCGAAACACGGTCTGTCATCCAGAACGTTATACGAAACGCACGTTGCACTGTAACTGCAGATTCAGTCCTTGCAAACTGTAAAACACAAAGAACTTTCTTCTCCTTAGTCATCATCTTGGCTACTAGCACTTCTAACGGAAGACAGAGGAACCAGTGCATGCGCATGCGCACAGATACGAACACTTGTAGACAAACTGAGTTGCTCTTTCATTTAATCTTCATTCAATCCATGGTTCATGAATCTTTGAATAGTTAAAAAGCGGATCATCAGTTTTAAAAAATAACTCTGCTCTAAATTCACACGAAAAGTAGAGTGAAGTAATCAAAACAAAAAGTGTGGCATATTGCATTAGTATGGCTCCTCTGTCAGTGGAAATTATAAAAAATCATTTTACTTTGAGTTTCTTAAATTAAAATATAATTAAGACTCTTGAATAAACATTTGAAGTAATTTCAGCGCCTTGTAAATATATTTAGTGCATTAAGCCGTGAAAAGTAAAAATGCATTTTGGAAAACTGACGTCGAGTCTAATAATTTGCGCACCTCTGTAGGAAACCATCCCAGCATTCGCCTGGAGTAGAAGCGAGGAAACCACGGAAAACCAAATAGTAATGTTATTGGTATTACGACCCATAACTACTGTGGCTTTTACCGCTCCAATCCAAGCTCCGTGAACCTGAGTGGAATGCGGATCGCGGTCCGTGTGTAATAACAGAACCAAATACATTGGTTGGTGACTCACTCACTCACAACACCACAGTAGTTTGAGCAACGGCCCTATGTTAGCAGTATTGGAATAGACAGGAATTCCAGATAACACGGCGGGCTGTTGACAGGCCCTTCTCTTCCCGCCTGCCACTTTACCTCACCCCGCAAGTTCACAGAGCTTGGAACCGAGCAGTCGAGACGCCAGGGCGCCTGAAGTTTGCCCCGAAGCAGATTTTTAACGTGCCAGTAAATCTACTGACATGGCTCCCTCGCATTTGCGCACCCTCAAATGCCAACTAACTGCATCAGGATTCGATCCTGAAACCTTTGGGAACAGCAGGCGGGAACGTTACCTCTTTATTTTTATTATTTAGCGTACGACGTTTAGTGCCGGGAGTGTCCGAAGACATGTTCGGCTTGCCAGAGGCTGTAGCTGCTTCAAGCGGACACCCACGGGGTGAGCTACAAGTTCCGTTCAATTTCAAGTAGTTCCAACTTTCGCTACCAGATGTCACTGATCTAGTGGTGAACATTGGAACTTTAACAGAGAGTTTCAACGAAATCTAACCTAGAAATTTAACCTCCCACAAGTTTAGTTAGTGGAAGGATCTTTTACATGCCATAAATCTATGACGTGGGACCGGCGGCTTTACTTCCCTTCCGAGGGAAAGTATACTGAAGGATTTTAACACTCTTAAAATTCCGATGACTTCGGCCGATTTTGAACCAGCGATCTTGGGCACAGCAGTTCAGCATGCTACCAACTACTCCACCGAAGCCGCTAACGTTACCGCTGAGCCACGCAGCCAATCACGGAAAACCATTTCCAAGATGGCTGAGGTAGGAATCGAATCCGACTCTTCTCAATTTTGCGTCACAAGGCTGAGTGTGCGCCGTTCCAGTCCTCAGACCACATTACATTTCTTGGCAAAGCAGGGAATCGAACCAGGACCTCCCCGGTGACAGCCAAGAGTGCAAGCCACTACGCAATGAAACGGACTCATAGTCACAATAGGGCAAAAACCTATTATTTTTTTAAGAAACGTTCATATCCCATTGTAGTGTAAGAAGAATAGGGTAAAGTGAGGAAAATTAGTTTATCAAGCTAAAAATTGGTGGAGAGGTTCCTTGAAGAGCCTGGATCAAAATACTAAAAGTCCCAAAAAATCCCTCATGTGGAACATGCCGCCATCTTGGATTTCGTATCCAGCATCGCATTGAACGTCATAACTCGGTACCTAAGGGTGATAGGGACATGCGGTTTGGTCAGGATAACTTACAAGAATGCAGGCTATCATTTTGACACTACTTAACCTAGATAACAATTGAAATAGCTATTATAAATCACTTAAACAAACTCTCATAGGGTAGCGTTCAAAGCCATTTTGATGTTCAATGTCGATTTTGCATCTTTTACTGTCATGGGATTGAAAAAAGTACTGAAATAAATGTTGTTAAGCACATCAAAACGCACAAAAATATGTAATCAGCACTTTCGTAAACCAAAAATTACGGCTGTGAGAAGTTGTCAAACATGCGCATGCAACTCGAGGAGCGGCGCGCCGAGGAGGGGGGCGTCACAAAGCCGGTGCAACTGGTGATGTAAACATATTCTGTACGCGCAACTATGCCCATTTTTTAATGATAGGTAAAAATTTGACACTTTTACATAGAAGGATAGCATCTTATAACCTAATAAATAAAAAAAGCAATAATTAATTTGTTAATACAGTAACTTGGCGCTTTAAAACTCTCTTTCTTAGCTACGTATTTATAGAGAAAAGGAAAGATAAACATTACTATTAGAAAATAAATTAAACAGCTATTTGCTTATTTGCTATCTTATACCACTTCATAATCACACTAACGTTTAAGCACATTACAATTTATTTTGTACAAACATGACATACACGGAAAAGAGGAGATTCTGTTGCCACGGGACGCTGTAGTGCGTTGTGCCTGTAAAGGAATAAGGCCAACTATTAATTATATCGTACGCGTTTAATATTGGTCATGTGTTGGTAAAAAAAAAAAAAAACGTGACACTTGCCTTAATCTTAACCCTTTTCTTTGGTAAGGTTGAACTTTCAGAAGAGTCTAATCTGAGGCGAAGAGGTGGCGAGGATCTGCATGGCAATTCTTCGGGGTTGTACTACTGTTCCTCACTCGCCATATCGTCAAGAGTATCTGGCTCTGGCTTGTTAGAACAACCATCACCAGTGCAATTGCTGCACATTGCTGAACCGGAGAGACCTAGTCTTCGGCAACTGCAAGATCTGCTGCCGCATCCTATCTTGCACTCACAGCTGATGAGGTTTAGGAGGAAGTCTGGTGCGGGAGGAGATTCTGTTGGAATCGGTAAAAATTCGCCGATTCTGTTCTTCTTCCATCCCCACTCTGTAGGTGGAAGAGAGATTCCGCGCCATTCCTGCACTTGGTGGTAAACTCTTAGGCTATGCTCTCGAGATGCTGCTGATGTTGATGGAAGACTTGAGAGGTCGAAGTCTGCCTGGAGACGTTGTTTGGCAATGGTCTTAAGGTACTGACTATACCTTGTCTTGTTTAGGCTATCTGTAGTTCTACCTCCGTATAACGCTACTCAGAATTCTTCCCCTGCCTTCACGATCTCTTCCACTGCAGCGTCTGCGCTGTTAAGAACAGCAACTCTTTGGCGAAGACCTGGATTATTGTTTAAAGTCTTGAACGCGTGTACTTTCCTCTTCCTGTAGGGAGCCGAAGTTGTGTCGCAACCAGACATGGCATGGAGGAAGAGAAGATTGTCGGTCATGTCCCCAAGAGTCTTCTGCAATTCCGCAGAGCCAAATTGTTTCTTCGGATGGGCTTTTGATGGTGGCACCAGCATATAGAAGTTTCTGTCGCGTTCTACAAGGCTCGAAAGAAATATCGACAAATCGGTATCCTCTCCAACAATTGCCACATGACCTCCCTTATCTGCTTCCTTGATCGCAGTTGCCACGATGAGACGATCAGCATCAGACTTGGCATGAATAGCTGGAATCCCCTTTTCATCGAAACAACGACCTAAAAGTGCGACGAATCTTGATTTGTTTAAAGTGTTGGCTAGGAACTGAAGCTGCGACGAGACCATTTGCACTTCTAAATCCACCAAAACTTCAGAAGATGACGTCTTGGCACGTTGTCTCATATGCTCTACGTATTTTGTGGTACTTTCGGAATAGCCGTCGAACACTAAGTTACAATAGATTTCCCTTGATAGTTCGCCTAGACGTACGAAATGTAGTTCTTACAAACATCATCGAAGGTTCCCGATTTCGGCCATACCACCCGGCGCAGGAGATCTCCACCGTCAAACACGTAGGTATGGTTTTCGGGAAGACAGGTCATTGGCGCACACAACTTCCCTATCACTGTCCGTAAAGTTGATTTTGTACCTTTTCTGATAGTTGAAGCATCGAACAGCACTGGCGGCAATAAAGCCAACTCGTAATCAAAGCAAGATTCAAGGTCCTCTTCATTGCGAGCGACACACGCAATCCGATGAAACAGCTGGTTCGGATTTACAGGCACGGTTTGTCGACAGGAGAATGTATACGTAGCCATTCTGTGAATTTTTCGAGATTCTTGAAGTCTCGCCTTTGACAAGCTTGCCCAAGTTCCACGTGTTTCATAGAATTTAATGGCAAAATAGTTTTTGATGTAGGACTTTTATAAAGTACAGGAAACGGCATTAACATTTATACCGGATTTTAAACATCGGCAAAATAAGCATAAAGGGACAGTTCAAACTGAAACACACATTTTTCGCTTTTATGATTATTTTCTGTGGCGTACCGTTTAAGATACATTTAATGATAAACGTTACCGTAAAGACGTTCATTTCGGCCGGCCAGCCGGCGCCACTGCTAAGCAACACAGGGAAGATGGAGTGGGGGAACGAGAGCGCTCTGACGGCGCAGCGGCAGGGATGTCACTCGGCAACGCGTGGACGGACAGTCCATTCTTAGTCCATACGAGCGTAGCGCAAAAAATACTTAATTATTAAAATTAAAAGGAAATATTCAATCTAAATTTTCCAGTATAAATTGACTCAACGACTTGTTCGTTTTTGAATGATAATTTTTAGTTTATCCGTAAATTTTGTTAATTTTTATTTTTATTTAATTTTTTGTTTTTATTTTATTATTTTTTGTGTTTTTAGATTTAGATGTCCACCTCAAAATTTTAAATTCAACTCCAAATTTGTATTCTTTAATCTGTGTTAAGAGGGGCAGATGACCTCATAGTTCCGCCCCTTAAAACAACAATAACTAACTATAAGGAAATATTATTTTATACACACAATATAAGTAGCTATGAAAGAGAATTTTAGAGCGCAAAGTTACTGTATAAACAAATTAGGCCTAATTATTGTTTTTATTATTATTTATTAGGTTGAAGATGCTATGCTTCTATATAAAAGTGTCAAATTTTTATTTATCATTAAAAAGGGGCATAGTTGCGCCTACAGAACATGTTTACATCACCAGTTGCACCGGCTTTGTGACGCCCCCTCCTCGGCGCGCCGCTCCTCGAGTTGCATGCGCATGTTTGACAACTTCTCACATCCGTAATTTTTGGTTTACGAAAGTGCTGATTACATATTTTTGTGCATTTTGATGTGCTTAACAACATTTATATCGGTACATTTTTCAATCCCATGACTGTAAAAGGTGAAAAATCGACATTGAACATCAAGATGGCTTTGAACGCTACCCTATGAGAGTTTGTTTAAGTGATTTATAATAACCATTTCGATTATTATCTAGGTTACGTAGTGTCAAAATGATAGCCTGCATTCTGGTAAGTTATCCTGACCAAACCGCATGTCTCCATTACCCTTAGGTACCGAGTTACGACGTTCAATGCGATGCTGGATACGAAATCCAAGATGCCGGCCATTTTTCCAAGATGGCGGCTTGTTCCCCATGAGGGATTTTTTGGGACGTTTAGTATTTTGATCCAGGCTCTTCAAGGAACATCTCCACCAATTTTTAGCTTGATAAACTAATTTTCCTCACTTTGCCCAAATTCTGTCTAATATTCCTGCACTAATTGGGACAATAAATGCAAAGATGTAGCGAATGTGGCGTCCACAGGGACTCAATCTAAAACCCCTCTTACTTGCGAAACGATTTTCTCATTTTTCCAGTCTAGCTTCTTATTTAAAAACAGGTAGTTCCGTGAAGAACTATATAGCCTATTTTCATATATCCTAGTTACAGTATGTTTGTTGCCGCTATCAACATACAAAATTTCAGTTTGATTGCTGTAACAGATTCCTAGATATTGAGAAACGTCTAAATATTTCGGATGGACACCATGTTGGACTTTTATATATAGGCCTTAGAC
Organism: Meconema thalassinum; assembly: GCA_946902985.2. Lineage (NCBI taxonomy): Eukaryota > Metazoa > Arthropoda > Insecta > Orthoptera > Tettigoniidae > Meconema > Meconema thalassinum. The sequence goes on from OX336396.1 coordinate 275,473,277, forward strand.
TAGAGTTATCTACTATTACCTGAAGATTATTGTGTAGGTGTATTATTCAAACTTCAATCGCATGATTAGGACACGAAATAAAAAGGAGATTTTAACACTTCGCACAGTCGCCATCTTGTGGTTATAAAAATAATTGAAATGAATTAGATGCCAGTGGATTAAAATGTATATACGCATTTACTGTACCAAGTTCCACTACGCTCGGATGGTTAAATCGCGAGAAACGTCCATTTGAATATTTAAATTTCGCGTCGCTGCCATGTTGGATTTGTACTCACCAGGTTATTGAATGTCCCATAGGTGAACTTATGTTTATAGCCTCTATCAACATACAACATTTTAGTTTGATTGCTATCATAGATTAATAGATACTGAGAACCGTCTAAATATTTCGGATTGTCGCAATGTTGGATTTTAATCTGTTTAGGCTATAGAGTTATGTAGTCTACTATTAGATGGGGATTATTGTGTAGGTTCATTATTCAAACATTGACTTCGATCGCATAATTAGGACACAAGAAATAAAAAATAATTTTAGAATTTCGCGCAAAGGCTATCTTGAGGTTATGTAAACAATTGAACTGTATAAGATGTCAGTGCATTGGAATTTGTATAGTAATTTGCTGTACCAAGTTTCACTGCGTTCGGATGGTTAAATCGCGAGAAAAGTCTATTTAAATGTTTCAACTTCGCTTAGCCACCACGTTCGTTTTGCAGTTAACTTAACAGGTTTTTGAAAGTCACATGGGTGAACTTCTAGTAGTGCTTTTTAACAGCATACAAAATTTCAGGGTGATATGAGTAACAGTTTCGGAGATATAGAATGCCGGTGAAATGTTTCGCACAGCCGCCATGTTGGATTGGTAAGATATAATAAAATTTGAAGGGCACGGTTGGGGTCGGCCAAAATGGTGCTATGACCTCACCGAGTTTCATTGAAATCGCTCCTGTCGTTTAGATTTTATTAGGGGACACACACATAGGCTATACGCACACACACGCGAACAAAAGGTGATCTCCTAAGTCTATTTTTTTTTCATAAATGAAAATAGGCTAAAAATAACAACCCTAATACTAGACTGCTGTACCTTTCGTGGATCTTCAGCTTATGACCCTTACATCTACGTTCTTCGTGTAACCGAACGGTGAGAATCGCTGAAACTTAGCGGCACATACGAATGTATTTCGCTTTCTATATTTAATCTAAAAGCAAAGCTTCTGACGGCTATCCAGATGGTTACACTCATTTTATCAGACATCTACGACGCATCGACCTTGCTGAATTCGTCGTAAATCGTGTGCCAACGACCACGTAAACAACTCAAACTTTCAAATAAAAATAGGCAACACGCCACCAAGAATAGCATTAGTTTCTATTTTATGAGGGAGAAGGTCCACAAGCGGTTTCACGTATCTTATTAGGTAGGGTCAGATCGCTGTCACCTACTGCATAACAGGCTACACCTTCAAGTTATAGTACTATATGCAACGAGCCAATAATGGCAATAATTAAGGCATGAGCATGTTTATAATTTCCATACGAGTGTCTTAATTACCATTATAGGCGAGTTGTATACGACTCTTTATGTTCGACGATAATTATAACTATTCTATGTTTGAACATAAATATTCATAAATATCTGTCGAGATTTCGCCAGTTTTATGTACTGAACAGAACGCATGGGACGCAGAGAATACCTTGTATTTGATCATGGCCTCCTCAAATAACCCAGTATGACACTAGGCCACGCAGTGAACTTTAAAATAGGAGACCGTGGAAGTCAGCGCAGGTGCGATGCTATCCTTACTTAATTGGTCACACAACTGTATCTTGAGCTCTGATTGGTGGCAGAAACTGTATCATAATGAGAAATAATGTTATAATGACCCTCATTATGATACAGTTTTCTGACATATAATATTTACATTTCGACATGGTCGAACATAAAATTCATTTTTAAACAAGAGTGAAATCACGTCAAAACCCATCTCGACAGCCAAGCGAGCTAGAACATGCTCCACTAGCCAGAGTGAAGCTAACTCCGTACAGGCCATGAAGACCCACGTGCGGATGCGGATATCCGCAACATTTTCGCCATGCGGATATAGTTTTCATGGCTGTGCGGATAGCGGATAAACTGCGGATAATGTTTGGAGTAAATTTGCGGATAGTTTTCAGAATACAATCCGGACTTATTGAGTACCGTATCATTACATTCATTACTATATTATAGGACCAGAAGCCTCCGTGGCTTAGGCGGCAGCACGCTGGCCTCTCACCGCTGGGTCCGTGGTTCAAATCCCGGTCACTCCATGTGAGATCTGTGCTGGACAAAACGGAGGCAGACAGGTTTTTCTCCGGGTACTCCGGTTTTCCCTGTCACAATTTCATTCCAGCAACACTCTCCCTTATCATTTCATTTGTCATTCATTTAATCATTGCCCTAGAGGAGTGCGTCAGGCCTCGGCAGCCGGCACAGTTCATATCCTCGCCGCTAGATAGGGGCTTCATTCATTCCATTCCTGACCCGGTCGGAGACTGGAAGCAGGCAGTGGATTTTTTCACTATATTATAGGACCAGGATGTTATGACATACCATATGTTTCCGTTTTTTTTTTTCATGACGTAGGTAAGATGACTTAAGCTACTGTAATCTCATTCACATTATGTCATTAAGCACAATTAACACTCCGAAATGAAAAGGGTTGCAATTCTGACCATATAGTCTAGTATATTCATTATAAACATCTAATCTAATTAAAACTCAATTATAACTACTATTGTGTTGCCAGTAAATAAGCCCTGGCACTACAGCCCATGAAGGGCCTAGGCCTACCAATCGACCGCTGCCCAGCCATTTGGCCAGCAGATATTGCGGTGACGCGTAGTCAGCGAGTCGGGTCCCCTTGGCCGTTTATCTTGGTTTTCGTGACCGGGGCGCTGCCTCACTGTCATACAGCTACTCAATTGAAGAGCCCGGTGCAAGAACCAGACAGGTCCAAATTATAAAAATTTTCAGGAGACACAAAAAACTGAATAAAAAATTCAAATTTCGAACATTTAAATTTTTTCCATGTACAATTGCTAGAAGGAATAGTAACACACATACGTAAGTGAAAATGATATGGTTTTTGTTGTTAGAATCATCTCAATTTATATATGAAATATATAAAATTGCTGGAGCTGTCTTGTTTCTTGGCCCGGTAAAGTATGCTTAAAACGGAGGATGCAATAACCATTAATAGTTACCTGAGTTATCAATGTACCATACTTTATTATATAGCAGACTTGCTATGAAACTCAATATTTTTACATAGAGACAAGATTTACACACACCAAGGAAACTTAATCCACTGTAAGTTCATCATCATTCAGTAGCAACATCATTATCGATTGCATCTTCATTTTCAGTTGAAACTATCTGGTTGTAGAACCACAAACAGTCCGGTGGAACATACTTTGAAGCAATGTCTTTAATATCCTTTACCTTATTTGGATTGAGTTTTAAGACTCTGCGATGTAAAAGACATGATGCGTCTGGTAAGGAAAGAGTAGCTCCTGCTTTTTCCAAAACAAAGAAATCTCTTACTATAGCACTCGCATTGACACTACACACCAGTCCGTCGCTGTTGTATTCAACATATCTGTATTTTGATACTGCCAACGTTGAACCTTCACGAGCACTAACCTTTGTTTTGAATAAGGTTTTGAAGTGACTTGTATAGTCCAAAAATGTATTTTGTGTAACATCATGAACAATGAACTTGCGACTCACATTCTGTACTAGCACACGATACTCTTGTGGCAAATATAGTCTTTCTCGCTTTCGTTTTTCTTTCTCGATGACACCAAAGGTCCGGTCGCAGGGAAGGAAGCTGTGCCCAGGCTCTGGATACCGATGTATTATTTTCTCAAACCGTCCAAGTCCTTTCACAAGTGTATACAGAAAATGAAAAAGACCAATGTTCTTATTCTGTGCCGAACAGTTGTCCGAGAAAAGATACAAGATTGTGATGTCTTGACTTATCTCGGTTTGTATGAAATGATTAAGCATGCTAATCACTTCATTTTGACCCTTCCTACCAACAGATTCATCGTACATAAAACAGAATGATTTTCCGGTCTTTCCAGAATGTATACAAAAGTTGTATACCCACAACTGCCTTTTATAAAATATGTCCCCACTCGGTACTAATGGTAATGGCAGATTTTGTTCAAAATCAAAAGACAACACCTCAATGTTTCCACTTTCCTTAGCCTCCTTTGTCGTTTTTTGGATATCTTTGTAAAATTCCTCACTTTTCCGCTTGTGCAGCTCTAGTTCAATCTTGAGTTTGTTGACAGTAACAGGATCCTGTTCTCCTTTCATCTGATTGTCCAAACGGTCACATGTCTGGCATGTGTCACTTCTTGGAACTCCAAAGGATAGGTTGTGGTAGTCAGAAAAATGACGGCAATAAAAATCATATGACACTAATGGACGACACGTGTTACCTTTATGCATGTTTTCGTAGACAGTCGGTTCGTACTTTTCCAAATATAACCTATGCATTTTTGACAAATTTAATTCGGGTGAGAGATACTGTTTCTTTTCATTTCTTTCGCGGCTATAATGTGAGCTTTGTTTGGGGAAGCTATTAATATGGTCATCAATATTTTGTAGAATTTCGCCAGGTAGTTTGTTCGGCCTATTGTTGTGCTTTCCACGTTTGTCCACAGGAAATGGGCTTGCAGTTTGTAGGTTTCTGATTATTCGTTCAATCCTCGCTTTACCCACACCATGCAACGAACAGAAAGCCTTCTTGCAGACATGCATTTCAAATTCACCTTGCTTTATTCTATATTTGCATGAGAAAGCTCGATTTTGTCCAATGCCGGTTTTAGGCCTACGTCTTTGTATAGGAACAATACTTATTAATCCACCTAAATATATATCCTGTTTGTTTTTGTCCGCCGCTAAATTGAAGTGCTCTATTGTGTTAGTTTTAACATAGTCTGGCACTTTGGTAAAACATTTTGCTTTGCATTCACAGTCTGGCCCCGTGATACGTGCCTTTATAACAACATTAGATGGACTTACGTGTTGACAACCACTTGACCTCTGTTTTTTTAATACATTCCGCTTCCATGTTTCTTCTCTTCTGTGGCGTTTCTTTCCTTTAGCAGTAGCGTGGTGGTGCTGTCTGCGATAACATTCGACGTACTCGGAACTGGATGGATGGAATCATGATCTTCATGATAAATACTGTCTGTGAGCTGTTCTTCACTGTCCATATTGAAGCTATTACATCAAAACACTGATTGAATTAACACAAAACTAATCTAACACAACAGAATAGTATAAGAACCACGTGTTCACCTTGTGCTGTCTCGATAGCAACTACCATGCGCAGCCAAGTAGCCGAACATTGAACTACAGTCGCTGCAAGAACCAGACAACTCCAGGAGCTGTATGGGATCTTGCCCCGGCAGAAACAGTCAAAACAAACCAGACAGTTCCTTTTCCATTGTAACTACGCACCAACTCAGTTGAGTTATCTGGTTCTTGGACCAGCAGATAGAGCATTTTTTTTTATGATACCTTACAGCAAAAAAACGATTTTGACCAAAAAGTGGAGCTGTCTGGTTCTTGCACCGGGCTCTTCAATTGTCCTCCACGTTCCAGCCCTCACGTCAGTTTCTAAAATCCCTGACGGAGCCGGCAGGCGTGTTACCCCAACACCACAGGGCCGGCATTGTAATGCCAGTAGATTCGGATAACAAACGTGCGGATACGGATAAAAGCCGTGTGGTTGAGGGGGGGGGGGGGGGGGGGATGCGAATAACGTTATGTTTATCCGCGCAGGACTCGACCCATGGAGAAGTGGAAGGTAGAGACAGGTTCGGATCTAGAGTTTGGCTTTGGGGGGGGTCACAGAATCGAAATTGTTAAGAAAAATGGCATCACTAACAACGCAATCACAAAATAACCAAACGTACAAAACCAGGACAATTTTCTTGCATGCTACATGGATAGAAATTTGATGCGTTTAGCGCACCAAAAATATTCGTACAAATTGCAACGGCGTGTTTTGCGAATTTTACATCGAGTTTCGAGAAAAGTATCAAGGTACGTTACAGTTTCGGCAAGTCGAGTTGGTAACGACAAAGGGAGAAAGTCACAGCTCAAATTGCCAACCAACCAAGCTTGCAGTTTGGACGTCGGCAAAATTTTTTGGTGCGAAAAAGGCCCCAAATTCCTATCCGTGCATTGCTGCACATTCATCGTGACATCCCCCCCCCCCCCCTGAATCCACGCCTGGGTAGAGGCAGGCAGGCTTCCACCCTTTGTGACCACCACTAGATGGGATGGAGTTGCCAACTTCATGCCCAGTCGTCTTTGCTCCCAGGATTTGTCCTGGTACTCATTTGTTGTAGGTTAAGTTTGCCAAATGGGATACGAGAGATCTTTCACAAGGTGACATCATACGACTCGGAGTGTCGTGGATTTTGGCGCCATATACAGTAAAAAACCGACTTTCTCGAATATAAATCAAACCTGCATTTCTCGGATTAGAAGGCGGGCTCTGTACCACTGCCCACCGAGGAAACTAATATCAAACCTCGTGTTAAAGAAACCATACATACATAAAGTTTAAAAAAAGTTATTTTGCCTACCACTAGGAGGCACACGAAGATCACACTTGCTCTGTCTCCAAGTCTGAACATGTGGATTCAACCCACACGTCATATGACGCAATAAAAAGTATAGACTGGTGCAATGCGGAAGGGTGATTAAGTCAATCGGCTCTTCATGACGTGACTCAGCTTGACACAAAACTGCTCTACTTGTTCATTTCAACACCACTTATTTTTTTCACACTTGCACCTCTAAAAAACGTGAGTTATTCCTAGTGTAATAACAAATACGTGTGACCTCCAGAGAGACATGGGCGCGTCATGATCAGGATGAAAATAATGAATGATGAAGACAGTCCTCCAGCCAGGTTATTTTAACCATCCTAGTTACATTTCCATAATCCGGCTGAGAATTGAACCCGGGGTCTTCGTTACGAAGCCGGACAGCGATTCTTAACCACCTCGTGGTGTACAGGTTAGCTTTCTTGGTTGTCGCACCGGAGATCTGATTCCGCTTCCTGCCTCTACTAAGAAACTTAATTCTGGGCCTCGCGAAGCAAAACTAAGAAGAGGAGGGTTCGATTCCCACCTCAGCCATCCTGGAAGTTGTTTTCCGTGGTCCCCTCCACTTCAACTCCAGGCAAATGCTGGGATGGTTCCCAACTTAAGACCTAAATTATTCTTTCTGCTTTCCAACTTCTTATTTGTTGCAAGAACTGTATGTCTGAATGTGTTCCGTTGTTTGGATATTACCCTATGTTGTGTGTGGGTTAAGCGAGTGACTCGACTTGTTCTTTCGTCCTCAGAACAGTGATGTTCAGTAACTGATTTACACGAATCAAGGGCTTCCCAGTTTAAACTATTATCCGTAGCAGTGGTAGAATAAGCCATAATTGTAAGTTAGTCTTACCCGAGAAGGATTTCAGACTAGCGCTTAGAGACAGGCCTCCGTGGCTTATGCCGGACTCTCACCGCTGGGTCCGTGGTTCAAATCCCGGTCACTCCATGTGAGATTTGTGCTGGACAAAGCGGAGGCAGACAGGTTTTCCTCCGTATACTCCGTTTTTTCCTGTCACAACTTTCATTCCAGAAATACTCTCCACTATCATTCCATTTTATTTTTCATTCATTTAATCATTGCCCAAGGGAAGTGCAACAGGCTTCGGCAGCTGGCACAGTTCATATCCTCGCCACTAGATGGGGGCTTCATTCATTCATTCATTCATTCATTCATTCATTCATTCATTCATTCATTCCATTCCCTGACCCGGTCGGTCGACTGGAAGCAGGATGTGGATGTCGCTTAGAGACAGACAAGCGGGGCTAACAAAGCGACCCGAAGAATACTCACGACCGCAACCGATCATCCATCCCCCTCGTGACAGACCAGCGCAGCGGTACAAGAAGAACGTACCCGAAACTTCACAACCTAGACCGATCATTAGGGCTAGGATTTTTATGTAAATAGATATTCTTTCCCTTTGCTTATATATAACTAAATAATGATAAATGTCCATGAATTAGACCTTTAGCTATCATATAATTAGATTTTATTGTTACATAGCTGATCATAATGACATTGCTTGCCACGGTGGGTGAGTGGATAGCGTGTCGGTCTACTAACCCCAAGATTGCAGGTTCGCTCCTGGCCGTGGTAAGTGATTTTTTTTTAAGGCGGCAAAAATACGACACGCATGTCATACGATGTTGGCATGTCAAAGAACCCATTTGAATTCAGTAGGCCGTGTTCATAATGGCAAAATTAATCTCGGGAGTTTCCGCCAACACAAAGTTCCTCATTTCTCTACTAGAAAGCGCTATAGTGTTCAAGGAGCTTAGATATCTAACCTTCTTGACTACCATAGTGATTCAAGGAACAACGAAATTCGACATGCAAGCTACCCTCTGGGTGTCAAATTACAAAGCTTGCACCCAGCACCCGAGGCCATACGATAATTAAAAAAAGACATGTGTTTTACATAATTAGCCTGCTTTTCTCATTTTGCAAAAATGAAGAAAAAGTAGACTTATGAGATCGATCCGGGAAAATATGTGTCTGTCTGTCCGTCTCTCTGTATGTGTGTGTGTGTCCCTATCAACTCCTAAACGGCGGCAGTTATCGAATCCAAATTTGGTAAGAGTAAAGATCTATACCTGATTATCTCACGGCCATATTTGAATTTGACGTCAGTGCTACCAACTGCTGAAAAATCGCAATTGAAATTTGAGCTCTATGTTGGATATCTCAGAAGTTATTCATGCGAACTATTCCAAACTTGGCACACACATAGATAATAAAATTCCAGATTAATTTTCAGAAGTGTTGCCTACATGATTCTAAGTCTGCCGATAGGTCCAAATCGATTGGATTTCAACCAAATTTCGTATGTACTATGTGTACTACAACAGATATGACTGTGCGTATTCTAAAGAGCCATCAGGGCTGCCAAATCTTAATAAATGATCTCTCTCAATGTTCTAGCCCTAATATCAATATATCAGAAAGTATGAAAGCCAACAGCTCTAAACTTTGCACACGTATAGTACCTGACATTCTACTTTAGTTTGGAGGAACTTATATAAATCAGTGCTGCCAACACGATTCTACGCCTGCTGATAGGTCCAGCTTTTAAATGCATATTTCTATACTAACAAATAGATTTCAACCAAACTTCGTATGTGCTTCGTGTACCTTAACAGTTATGACTACGCGTATTCGTAAGGACGAGCAGGGCTGCAAATGCTCTCTCTATTTGTGTAATCGTAATATCAATATATCAGAAAGTACGCAAGCCATCAACACTAAATTTTGCACACGTACAGTTCCTGACATTCTAGATTAATTTGGAGTATCTAATATACCTCAGTGCTGCCAACATGATTCTAAGCTTTCAATTTTAAATTACATGTAACTTGTATACTAACAAATGTATTTCATCCATAATTGGCACTATATAAATAAATAAAATAAATAAATAGCCTTACAAATCCCATAAGGGCTATGGCCTCCTGCTTTGCAGGGAATTGCTCAGTTTTAACTCATCAGGTGAGCAAGTCCTGAGGAGCATTCGGGGTTATTCTTTCTGATTGGGCCTTCTATATAGATGTGCAGCTGATTAAAGATTAAGTAAATTATATTACGATGGCATAACATTCGCTACAACAATCTTCATTTCTGAGTCTGGCGATATCAAGGCCTCAAATATCCATTAGTATTACGGAAATCATAATAGCCATCAACCAATATCTGGGAGCTTCCCATTGCCACTAAGCACAATGCTTACCCTGTCTAAGCACTTGAACAATGACAGAAACTGCCAAGTCTTCACTCTTCAGTAAAATCTACGTATATTGAACCGTTTCAAATAGGTCTTTTTAAAATGCAATACAAAACCTTACCGGTGGAGTTTTAACCTCTAGTTTGGATGCAGATACCTATACACGTTCTTTAACATCCCACAAATCATTCACTATGTTGTGCACATGTGGTCCCGGAACGAATTAACAAGTGTTTCGCAAGATAGTTGAACCTTTTGAATTCCTTGTGATGCAGTAAGGTTATAATCCCTAGTGAACACGATGATGTTTCCTCAAATTAGAGTGCGAGACAATGTTCCATTAGTTCTGTCCGCCATGCAAATGACTTCTCACATGTGCTACAAGTGTATTACTTCACTCCAGTATGAACAACAGTGTGCTTCTTGAGGTCACCGCTCTGTGAGAAGCCTTTATTGCACACCAGAGATATGTACCGCTTTGCTGCATGCCCACTGAACGGTGTCTTTCTAGTTGATGCATTGTTTTATTGGTTACTGCATGCGAGTCTCCCTAGGTCTTTCCACTCCTGCCTCATCTTCGCTGTTCTTGTCCATTGTTTTCCTCCCCATTTTACGAACCAGTCTGCCCATCTGATTCTTTGTCTCCCAACGTTTCGTCTTCCTGTTCTTGGGTCCCACATCGTCATTTTGTACGTCCATCGGTTAGGATCTAATCTCGCTACATGTCCACCCCATCTCCATTTGAGCTGGTCTGCTGATGTCATAGCGTCTTTCATGCCGGTTCTCCTTCTTAAATCTTCGTTCCGTAGGAACGGAACGGAACGGAACGGAACGATTGGCACTATAATAGATCGTAATATTTCAGATTAATTCTGAGCATCACATACATGACATTGCTACCAACATGATGTTACGCGCACTGATAAATCCAATATAAAACAGCATGTAACGTTGATACTATCCATTAGACTTCAACCAAATTTTGTAAGTGCATGCTATACCTTAAGAGATGGAACTAAGAATATATTCAGAGTCACCAGGGCTGCCAACTGCAGTAAGTTACCGGTACTCTATTAGGTTACACTATTTCAGGTGTATTTCAAACTGCAGTACTTAGAAATGTTAGTATTACCAACTTGATTTCATCATTATTCTAGATAGGTCTATATACTGTAGATTGAATGACTCTTAAATTTTAAGAAAAGTAGGCTCTTTAGTTCGTCACGGAACTACTTGTTTTTTATGTAAATTTACATATTCTGTATTTCTATTTTACATATTTAATCAAAATGACATAAATTTAAACATAAATTTTACTTTATTTATTTAAAATTACATATTCTCTCTCTTACTGTAAAAAAAAACCAGTATATTTTCGCAAGTGAAATATAGGTAATTCAAAACAGTCGGTATGACAATAGTTGTTCACTAGACGCTCAAGTATATGAAACTGATTTTCAAAGCAATTCATAAGTTGTTGAGAGAGGGCCAGGGAAGAATCCCTCCCTATATTGTTCAGCTAAGGTTCCATTCCAGTTTTGTACCGAAAATAAGGTCCCATTAACACCAACCTACACATATGGGGTACCTACAGGTTCAGCATAACCCAATGCATAAGCGAAACGCACTCACTTACTCTTTAAATGCTTCACAATTAAATAAGTACCGTACCTTAAAACATTGATATTTACAATGTAATATTAATGCAACACGGTAACCATGGTAACAGAATCTCACAGGTCCATCTATTCCTGTAAGACGCAATGCAGTTCCAATTATTACATTACTGTGAAAGTTTCCAGACGGTTATAAGGTTATCACTGAACCAACTTAAGCTGTAAAATTCATCAATACATACAGTATAATGCGCTTAAGGGCGTCAAGGGCACTCTAGATTTTTTTCACTCAATTTTCACGTGTGAGTGTGGTACGAAAGGTCTTTTTCGCCCGACTATAAAGGGTCTCCGAAAACCACATTTAAAGGCCCTTAAATTAACAGTGTCTGTGATATTCCCAGAAAACTAACTTCGCTCTGATATAGCCTACCTATGAAGGAATGACAAACCCCTAACCACTGCACCAGTAGCTGAATTGATAAAGTCTGATTATTCATACCAAGGATAAATCAGTCATAGCATTCATGATTGAGCTTTTGCTAAGTGTACTCTTTACAACTAGAATATTCGCGGGCGAAGCCGCGACAGGTAATGCTAGTCTCAAGAAATATATTAGTGGAGAAAGGGGATGGGAATCCACGTAGCACCCTGCCGGATACTCAGTTGTCCAGTGTCCAGCAGGCCCACTGCCGTGCAAGTTTCATCACGTTACGTCATCGACAGTGTATGGCCATGACCTAGCCACAGGTACTCGTAATTAGTGGACAGGTGAGTGTGACCTTGACTGAGATCCCCGAAGAGCCTCCCAGACCATCCCACATTCTTGCATGAAAAATGTAAGTGTGCTGTGTATCACTGAATACCTGTACCTCCTGCCTTCAATATTGGAAGCCAAGTTCTTGTGTGAAGAACATGATGTTGTTCGAGTCTTCCGTCTTTTGAGATGCAGCGCTCCTTGTCCTGAGCTAATCGTTTCATCTCTACATCCGAGGCAATCTGTTTTCTAACCTTGGTCTACCCCTACAGTTCTTGTCCTCGACCCTTCCTTCCATAACTAAGTTTGCTACTCCTGGGTGTCGTAGTCAGTGGCGTACGAAGGATTTATATCTGAGGGGGGGGGTCATTAATAGAGTAGGGTAATTGTGTACACTATTAACCTTGCTGTTCCGCTCCTTAAAACTACGATCATCATCATACATTATTACAATTATATTTCGATTAATATTCATGATAAACAATAATTAAATAAACATTCTCATGTGCACTTGAGGGTGTGCACTATCCAGGGTGCACCTTAAGTAGTGGGCCCTGCCTCCTTTAGGGCCTTGAGCGGAAGGCAGGATATACCATGAAAATAAAAAGAAGAGGTCTGACCACTCAAAGAATACGAGATCAGGAAAGACGAAACAATGGCCAATTAAGGCAGGAAAGTGAAAGACTCCCTAGGCGTCGGATACCCTAATACGTCGGGGTCGGAAGAGAACAAGAGTTGACCCAGGAAAGTCGACAGTCAGTATGAAAGAGAGAAGCCCGAGACGAGTAAGTGGAAGCAATGCAGGAGTTAGCTGGGGTCCCGTGGTCGCCAACACACGTCCAACAAGTTGTGAGCCCCTGGAGGAGTATCTTTAGGAACTACGATACTTTCACACCAAATTGACAGTTGCATTTAAACTTGCTGTCAGAAATAGAACAGAATATCTCACGCAAAATGTGTGGAATTATCCAAGATTTGAAGTCACCGTGCAGTTTCTTGCGAGCCCGTGAACAGTGGGTCTGCAGTCTGCACAGTTAGTCAAAGCAACAACAACAACAACAACAACAACAACAACAACAACAACAACAACAACAACAACAAGAGGCATAAAATATGGTAAGTTTGCAAACGTTTACATCTTGTAGGCAACGCCCTTACATAAATCAGGATTATACGTATATTATATTTGATTTTATTTCTTTTTCTGACGGTTAACACTGCAAAAGCTAATCCCACAACCTCACTGCATGTTTACAGTGTGACATCACAGGCAGATTAGACTGTTACGTGTTTCATTGTTAAGAACTACATTCTTGAGCGATACAGATCTACAATACACCCATGACAGCGCTAATTAATAATATTACAAGCAACCTTGAACAGAGCTCCAAGGTTTCTATCCTTCCAACTAGAATGGAAGTTCACAATATTCACAGTTATGTGTGTCTAATTACACCGGCCAACACGATTTCAGTAATAAGTTCTCCCTGTGTGTGACTGGACATACAAATCAAATCAGTTAGCCTACTAACAAATCAGGATCATTATACCATCGATTTTTCCTTCATTTCACGACAAAAGGAACCAGCCAAACATAGTGAGCGGTGTAGGCGAATTGCGCCAGCTAATCTTCAGAGTCGATCTTTCTTATCTTGTCATTCCATCGCACAGTCCTTTGACGCCACTTGCCCCAGGCCAAGTTATGGTTCTTCTGATGAAATATTCCTACCCTCCGCTCCCCACCACTGCCATTGTGAAAACCCAAAACCTAAGATATTCTTATTTGTATCGACCGGCTCTTTAATTTTTTGTAAACACACTCCCATTCAGGGGTGTACAAAATGCATTGGGATCTAGCACAAAACACTGAACCATACATAACCATAATCAATATGTACGCAATGAAAATTGGGCAAAATGTTTGAGTTTACGCTTGGGTTATATTAACGCTGTCAATTCATCGAACAAAATCTCATGGATGTCCATATTTGTGAAACTATTAAAGACATATCGTATTCTTTGGAGAAAGCTCCTCCACATACTGTAGTTGGTACCATATCCTGAACGCTAGGTCATATAATTATGTGACTTTGTAGAAATTGACATCCCTGGGACGGTCAACCTGAGAGCCACTTCTCCTCCAACAGTCTATGACGGAAAGTTTGGAACATGTGAACAGTACGGTACGTGTTGGCTGCCGAGTGGGGGAAGAGAGGGGAAGTTGCTAATGAGCTATTACAGGCGCAATCGGACTATGAATTATCGAAGGGGCAGATCTTGGTGGAGTCAAAAGTATGTCCGATTTTATCAGTGTAATTAACTGGCGCAATTGGATTGCGTCCACAGGGAGAACTGAGCCACAAACAAATTAGGACCATTATACCATCGATTTCCCAGCATTTTAGAGCAAACGGAACCAACCAAACATAGGGAGAATTGAGTTATAAACAAATCAGGACCATTATACAATTGATTTGCATGATTTAAGGGCAAAAGGAACCGGTTATACATAAGGAGAAATGAGTCACAACCAAATCATGACCATTATACCATAGATGTCCCTGTAGGACAAAAGGAACCGGTCATTCATACGGGGAACGTGTCACAGGCAAAGACATAGAATTTGTTGCCCGAGAAAATATAATAACACGCGTTTAACATTCATGGTAACTGCACGCACCTGTCGTCAGGGACGACACAAGGTCAAATTTGTAAGCGTGCAAAACATATTTTAAGCCCCCTCCCCCATGCTGTCCACACACTAATTCGAACATCTTTTTAAATCACGCCCTGTACATTGTCAAGGGGCCCTCAATTTTATTTTAGTTGACTCACAATGCACGACCGCTATCACAGCTGTGCATTGTTTCATTTATATCGGCTGGCATAGGCCTACTAACCCGCTGACTAGGTTTTATCGGTTTCCATATTATCACCGTGACTGATAACCCTGAGAGAATAAAAAGCAGACGCTAGAATTAAACTGACTCAATTATAGGTGTCGCAATGTACTCGATTGATAATCATAGGGAATCAAGCTGTGACAGTTTCCCCCAAACTGATATTCTTATAAATTTCAGACAGGGTGCGTTTGGTCGTTATTATAATTTGTAGTTTTTAGCATATACAAATCCAAAATTCATATTTTGAATTTACAATTTAGCGTTTTGTTGCATCTATGATTTTCAGATTTAGCGATTTATAACATTCATGATTTTGCATTTTGTAGTATCTATGATTATCAGATATACCGGTTTGTAGCATCGATGATTTTCAAATGTAACGGTTTGTAGCATCTATGATTTTCAAATGTTAGGTTTTGTAGCATCTATGATTTTCAAATGTAACGTTTTGTAGCATCTATGATTTTCAAATGTTACGTTTTATAGCATGTATGATTTTCAAATGTAACGGTTTGTAGCTTCTATGATTTTCAAATGTTAGGTTTTGTAGCATCTATGATTTTCAAATGTTAGGTTTTGTAGCATCTATGATTTTCAAATGTTAGGTTTTGTAGCATCTATGATTTTCAAATGTTAGGTTTTGTAGCATCTATGATTTTCAAATGTTAGGTTTTGTAGCATCTATGATTTTGAAATGTTAGGTTTTGTAGCATCTATGATTTTCAAATGTTAGGTTTTGTAGCATCTATGATTTTCAAATGTTAGGTTTTGTAGCATCTATGATTTTCAAATGTTAGGTTTTGTAGCATCTATGATTTTCAAATGTTAGGTTTTGTAGCATCTATGATTTTCAAATGTTAGGTTTTGTAGCATCTATGATTTTCAAATGTTAGGTTTTGTAGCATCTATGATTTTCAAATGTTACATTTTGTAGCATCTATGATTTTCAAATGTAACGTTTTGTAGCATCTATGATTTTCAAATGTAACGTTTTGTAGCATCTATGATTTTCAAACTTAACGTTTTGTAGAATCTATGATTTTCAAATTCAACGTTTTGTAACATCTATGATTTTCAAATTCAACGTTTTGTAACATCTATGATTTTCCGATTTAACGTTTTATAGCATTCATGATTTTCAGATTTAACGTTTTGTAGCTTCTATGATTTTCAGATTTAACGTTTTGTAGCGTCTATGATTATCAAGTTTAACGGTTTGTAACATAGCCTATATGATGAAAAAAAAAGGGGGTATCTCAGCAACTAGGAATGAACGTCTTGCATTAATATCCATGAGATCTAGAATTGAAAACCAGCACATAACATATGACAAAATCCGACTTCATTGCAATTTCGATAAGAAGACTACCTTAGATAACGATACAATAGTTTTCTGTCAAGAATCTTTTCCATTTCGGATCACTTCAAATTTCCATTGGAGCAAGAACGCAAATACTTATTCCAAGCTATGCTCTACTCCACAAAGAACCTCTATTCATCACACTTCACACCCTCTTGACCATCTCAAGATATTTTTGAAGAAAGATTTAGACTAATTTACAGGAATATACAAATACCAACTATTTAAATGTATGTCATTCTCGCAAAATTATTTTATTAACATCTAATTAAAGCCCACATTTATTACCAAGCAGTTTTTAACTACTTTTATAAAAATGTTCATAGAAAACCCTACTAAATTATTAATAAGAAAGCTTTGTTCGTAATTACATTAGTATCTTTTCTTTTCAACAACATCGCTGAAGTGATAATGTACATTAATTTCAATTGGTAATGACTCCCAGAATATCAAGTAACGTATGACATTCATGAAAATGATTTTATATTGTCTAAGTGTAGGATCCACGTTCATCACTCCCGAAGAATTACCCTTCCAAGTCCCTCAATCCTCATTCTTCTAGGGTTGAGGACGTTTCTTTTCCCTCTCATTTGTTTCCTTCATATCTCGACTGTAGTTCTAAGAGTGAGAATGACCAGCATTGACCTCACAGTGTCGAGTCACGTTACAGAAGAGAAAGTTGCTCAGATGACATTGAAACTATGTTGCTTCCTACATTCTTTTCCCAATCAACTGTAACTACTAGTACGTGGGGTGTGGCCGGCTGACGACACTGTCCAGAACAAATTGTACTAAATACTTGAATGAAGCAATATATCTAGTCAGCTCCTTCTCAGTGGCATGCTGCAGCAATTTACAAGCTTTCTGCTAATAAGCAAAAACATTTGCCATAATAGCAAATTGTGTAAATCCGTTGTGATTGAATAATTAAAAAACACTTATGTTATATATTCGCCAAATCAATACTAAAAAAACCTTAAATGTCTAGCCTATATTTTATAGACTATGTGAACATGTTTCGAAACACGTTGGTTTCTTCATCAGCACATTAATCGAACGTATCATAAGTATACTTAAACTAAGTAAATGGATATCCTTACATTAAGTTTTAATAAATAATTAAGAAAAAGCATTAATAATCATTTGAAAAAATCTACGGTATGAAAATTTGTATTATTGCATAATAATCATTTATAAATATCTATGAAATTTTGTAATGTTCCTCATCTGGTAACTTCCTCTTCAAAGTAACTAGTAAATTTTGTAGCTTTGCTTTGATGTGATCTTCGACTTCTCACCTGTTGGATGATGTTTTCCAAATACAGAATAGAATGAGCTGACACCTTTGGAACTTCGATTACAATTTATGGAGCGAATCCTTGGAAGCCCGAACATTAATAATAAGTGACGTTAATCGTGATTGTAAACATGCTGCTGCCAAACTAACAACATACACATAGATGACGATCGTTTACAATAATACTAATTTTCATACAGTAGATTTTTTCAAAGGATTATTAATGTTTTTTCTTAATTTTTTATTAAAACTTAATATAAGGATATCAATTTACTTAGTTTAAGTATACTTAGGATAAGTTCGATTAATGTGCTGATGAAGAAACCAACGTGTTTCGAAACATGTTCACATAGTCTATAAAATATAGACATTTAAGTGTTTTTTTGTATTGATTTGGCGAATATATAACATAAGTGTTTTTAAGCTTTCTGCTCCTATAAAATTCAGACTCCAAATGGTATTTAGAGCTATGCACCTGATCAAGGAATGCAATGAGACTAAAATGATAACAGCAAAGTTTGTAGACAAGTCAGATGTAAACAGAATAGAAAGTGAAAATGATTATCACACTTTAATTAAAATTACTAAAGTGGGAAGGGAGGAAGGCAGGTAAATAAGCGATATTTTTTAATATTATCAGGGGAATGTGGGATAGGAAAGCGACAGATGAGAAACACAACCAAGATGCATGTGAAACAAGTATACGGGTATAGGAGATGGTATCCTAAACTATAAAACTTAGTTAAAGTCTAGGATAGCCTCTCTGTATCAATTAGGATAATAATAAGTTAGTACATAATTAATAGCCATTATTAAGAGTTTTGATAATTGTTTTTAACATCTCTACTTAGTATAAAACTAAGTCCCCGATTCTTGGATGTCACGGGTAATCTCGAGAACCACTGGATGGACTTTGATGCGGTTTTCACTATTCTGTAAAGGATATCTCAAGGAAAGTGTCTGTAGAAATTAATTTATTTATGATCAAATGAAACCAAGCAGAAACGATTTCAGTGAGAAAGTCGAAAAACACCTGGCGTCCGTGCGCTTTTTAAGCTTACGCTGGGCAAACCGTTAAAAATATATGTAGAGGAAGAGTGCCAAATATGGAATACCTTTTTATTTTAATAAAAATGACGACCTCCTTTTTGACATTGTTAAATTCTAAATACATGTTACGTTGCTACAATCTGTCTACTTTATCAGCTATTTATTTTTATTCTGATTAACACTTAATTTTTTTGTAAATTACAAAATATAATAAAAACTGTAATTTTTTTGTTCTGAAAAAAGTGTTCCTAATATGGAATACTATTATTTGTATCCTAAGCATTTTGTTTTAATAAACATTCATAGTCTGTATGCTTAAAATAAGAAACACATGAGCATAATTTAAAATAATAAAACATTATTTGCAATGTTTATGTATAAATGTGCCTCCTTCGGCACTTGAACACACGGTTTGAGGAAAGTATCTGAGAGTCCAGCATTTTATCTTTGTAAGGTGATGATGTTAGAATCTCAGCCTTGCCTGGAGCCCTTCCTCGTTGAGGACCCTTTCGCCTTGCTAATTTAGGAACAGGACAAATGTATTCTGTTACGATTAGTTCGTTATTGTTGTTTTAAGGGGCGGAACTACGAGGTCATCTGCCCCTTCTTACGATTAGGTTCCATTATGTTTCCTAATGGCATTTGGAATTTTTGGGGGCAGAGCTAGAAACATCCACTTCTTCTTTCTTTACTGTTGTATTTTTCTTTGTTGTTAAACGAAACAATTGTTCTTGGTACACCATATGCACTTGCTGCCAATTTGTAACCCATTTTCCCTGTCCGTACTGCAGTGATAAGAGTGTTGCATATCTACTTCCTTCCACTTCTTCCGTACCTTTCCCTTTGAAGTGTCTTTCCGTTCGGCCATGGTTCTAAAGAAAAGAAAAACTGTCTGTACATATGGAAAAGTCTGGCTCCAAATATGGAATACTATTCCATAATAGGAACACCACAGTATTCCATATTAGGCTCCCAGCAGCATTTAATTTGCCCCTTACAAAATATGTATACCAGTTCATCATATGTATTTGTCCACTGCATAGTTGGTATGGTTAGTGCACACTCTACGTAACGCTAACAGACGTTTTGGAATTTAGATAAAGCATTAATTTGTAAACGACTGCAATTCATACCTTCCCAAAACTTCTTGGAGGTTGTAAAACACTCATTCCACTTTCACGGACAAAGAACGCAGCTCAAGTGCCTCCCCTCAACTCACCACCAGAAAGACCTTCCTTGTGCATCTTCGTACCTGTTCCACGCAGCGCTGCCAAGTTTAATTTAACAAATATTGGGGTATTCCATATTAGGAACGTATTCCATATTTGGTACTTTTCCTCTATACTATGAGTGTAAGAATTGTTCAGCATGAAAAGTTCTACAAAGTCCGCGAGAGCATATCTCTAACTTTAATACATCACCCACTATAAATGTTTTTACGTTTCCATTTCCTCCAACAATCTCCATTCAATTACTGAGGCGACAGTTTACGAGCTAGCTTTCGTGTTCACTGCTGGAGGGAAAACTACTAATGTCGTATTCAAGGGAATCTTATAAGACCTCGGTTAAAAGAGGCCTGTCACCTTGCATTCATAACTGTTTCGGGTGAAGCCGGGGTGAGTTGCTAGTTGCTAGTTTAATACAATGTAAATTATTAGTTGTAGGTTTGTGACTTATGTTTAAATTTATGTTGCGAAGAAATATTTTTTTATTAGGCTATTTGGGAATCGCTGTAAACACTGTAGTCTAATAATCACCATGTATCAGGTGATGGTTGTAATATATAATACTCTGGTCCCAATCTGGTTATCCGAGATTTGGAGCAGAGGGTAATCTATTCTTTCTATTCTTATTTATAGCTATATTATGGATAAAACATCCTTGCGTAGTGATATGAACTTAATCATATCTAATAGCTTTTTCTTATTGACGATTTAAACTAAATGCGTATAAAATACATTTTATTACACTTTATCAATAAAATAAATT
Source organism: Meconema thalassinum (assembly GCA_946902985.2). Lineage (NCBI taxonomy): Eukaryota > Metazoa > Arthropoda > Insecta > Orthoptera > Tettigoniidae > Meconema > Meconema thalassinum. The sequence continues at coordinate 275,494,143 of OX336396.1, forward strand.
ATATACTATATTAATTAATTAATGAAAGCCTCCGTGGCTTAGGCGGCAGCACGCCGGCCTCTCACCACTGGGTCCGTGGTTCAAATCCCGGTCACTCCATGTGAGATATGTGCTGGATAAAACGGAGGCAGACAGGTTTTTCTCCGGGTACTCCGGTTTTCCCTGTCAAAATTTCATTCCAGCAACACTCTCTCATTTCATTTCATCTGGTCATTCATTTAATCATTGCCCCAGAGGAGTGCGTCAGGCCTCGGCAGCCGGCACAGTCCATATCCTCGCCGCTAGATGGGGGCTTCATTCATTCCATTCCTGACCCGGTCGGAGACTGGAAGCAGGCTGTGGATTTTTCATTAATTAATGAAATGTACCAGGCTCGCCCGCTAGCGAGCTCGTAAACACTGTCTCCAAAGCTAGTAATGGAATGGATGATGATGATAATTGTTGTTTTAAGGGGCCTAACATCTAGGTTATCGGCCCCTAATGGTCTGGGTGATAGCGAAAGTGACAATGAAATGGAAATCATAACGAAAATTAAGTGAGACTGAAGATATTTACAAAATTGAACTCAGATTGAAAAATACGCACAAAATGGAGAGTGGAAATACTTACAAAAGGGAATTTAGAAGAAAATACTCACAAAAGGAATAGATTGAAAAACACGCACAAAATTTAGATTAGGTTCAAAATACGTACAAAATGCAATGCAGAGTCGAAATACTTACAAAAGGCAATTGTAATTCAAAATACTTACAAAATGCAAATGAGATCGAAAATACGTACAAAATGCAATTGAGGTCCAAAATACTTACAAAATGAAATTGCCATTGAAAATACACAATGCAATTTAGATTGAAAAAGGCCGGTTCAGATTCAAAATACTCACAAAGTGCAATTGAAATTCAAAATACTTACAAAATGCAATTGAAATTGAAAATGCTTACAAAATGCAATTTAGATTGTAAATACTTGGTCGCCAACCCACGTCCCACTAGATGTGAGCTCCTGGGGGATGAAATAAATTAATAGTCTATAGGCTAAATTAATGAAATGTACCAGGCTCGCCCGCTAGCGAGCTCGTAAACACTGTCTCCCAAGCTAAATAGTAATGGAATGGAGATTATTGGAAGAAATGAAAACGTAAAAACATGTATAGTGGGCAATGTATTGAAGATAGAGATATTTTCAGTAAATACAAGTTGGCAGCAGTGGCGGAAAGTTCATTGTCATGATACAGTACCTTCGAGCATACAATAGGATAGAGAGGGCGCCAGCTATGCTTCTACCGGCCGACCGTGGGGCCAAAATAAGATCAGCTGATGTTGGGCAAAACAAACATGTCTCCCATAAGAATAGCATTATGAAGTGACTTAAAATCCCGATTCAAGCGTATTCCTTGTGATTAACGGACTATTTCTGTTGAAGGTGGCGATAACTACAATTCCTTCTGAATATTGCTGTTCTTTTTTGTATGAAAAGTGTGAAGTATAATCGTTATATGCGATATTTTGGCGTGTTGACATATCAGTGTTGGAATGCATAGGTGACTTGTGTAGGGCCTACATGGTTAGGAAATTATAAAATGGTGAATAAAATACGTTTACGTATAATTCTTATCCGTAATAATTGTCTGGCTTGGTTATATTTGTAATATTTTTACATATCTAAAATAATAAACTCTACAAAGCATTCTAGTACTAGCTTACTTTTTTAGTAACATGTAGGCCCTATGCTTCTATGATGCTGGTTTTCCTTTATAAATCAAGAAAGTTTGCCGATAATCATCAATCATCAATTAAAATTCATATTTATGGTCCATATATTAAGCAATTCAGGGTCTGAAGGGAAGCTGAAATAAGCGAATACATTTAATTATGCGTACAAAGTGATATCCAGCACTGCATCTTAAAAGTAAACCAATGATATCCCCACTCCAAATATTTATCACCTACAGCAATAAATCTTACACATATCCTAATGTTATCCCCTTCCCTTCCATATTTAATAAATTCATTTTTGGTGGCTAGGGACTTCCGGGTCTCAGCCCTGTGTACTTGAGTAGGCCTATGTGTTGAACTTGTCTGATAACTTAAATTTCTGTGATGACTGCAGTAGTGTGTATAGCTGCATTGGTGGTTGTTAATTCATTTAAGGGGCTTGTGACATCTTGGTCATCAGCACGGTGTAGTTGGGTGTGGGTTGAACTTGTCTGATAACCTGTATTGATGTTATGATTGTAGTAGTGTGTAACTTTATTAGGGACAGGGATGAGGTGGGTGCCTCGGGACTTGAACTAAGGTGCTATCCCGGCATTTGCCTGGGGGGAGTGTGGAAAATCCTGGGGGATAAACCACACTCGGGATAGCAGCAGTCAGCGCCGGGATTCGACCTGCGATATCCGAGCGTGCAGCATGATTTAACGAGCACGGTTACGCCGCTGGATGCCAGCTGTATTGGGGAAATGTATGTAATCAAGTCTGTGTATTTTAGGTCATATATTTTAATTCATACCCGTGAAAAGATAGCCTGTTCCCTTTTTCAAACCTCTGACTGCAATTGTAAGCAGCGCAAGATATAACCATTTTCGTAATATAATTTCACATTCAGCTTCTTACATAAAGGAAAATGCGTATTTTACATATTTGTAATATATTATACTGCAAAAATGGGCTCTTTTATCGATAATTATTAAGTATAATCTTTACGCTCGCGCTGACAACTTGGGCATAGGCGCCATTTTATACCAACATCAGCTGATCTTATTCTGGCCCCATGTTCCGCTGGCCAAGGCCTCTCTATCCTATTGTATGCTCGAAGTACAGTACACTATTGGCAACTCCAGCTATCTGATATGACATCTAGCGGTAAAAATGAGAAACTTACCAAGTAGGGTACATTAGTCACGTGGTGACTGTTTGTATATGGTTTCTTGTATTGGTAAACAGATCGTGGTAAATTGTTCGTGTCTTTATACATAAGTAATACGTTTTACTCGTTGATAGAGTGAAAAATGAGTAAAAGCAAAGTGTATTGCTCAGTTTACGGCTGTAAGTCGATGTATAAGAGGGCTGCGGATATACGTTTTCATCACTTTCCAAAAGATGCAAGTAGCAATAGCCGAAATGTGATGGTACCTAATAATAATACCTTTCCACCCCGGGAAGGATCTAACACTTGTCGAGGTAGACAGACAGAAGACCTGCGATGTAAAGCCAGCGAAGGTTATTCAGTTTAAAAACAGCTGTTACGATGGGCGCGCTGGTAAGATTGAAGTTACTTGAATAATAAATTAAATAATTAATTATTGGCTGCTTGGTAGGGAGAAGGGATGAGTTTAACTTGTATTAAAACTCGTGGGGCGACAGGAATTGCTTGATTTGGATGGTTAAAAGGTGGGTTTGGTGTTGAATATTTGAATGGTAGCGGAATCACTCATTCTACAGTGCCCACGGGGAGGCAAATTAGGCCTATATGACTCGTAGTGGAATAGCTCGAATATCGAAGAACTTAGCGATTACGAGGTGTAGGCTTGGCGGAAAGGCTGGCGGATCATCAGTTTGACATCAATTCACGATATAAGTCGGAGCTTGGAACAGTGGCGTCTGGTTTGCGTGGATGCTAGTCTCGGAATGATAAAAGTAGCACAGCTTCGGTGTGTTATTTATTTGTTTATGTACCGTATTTCTCTATTTGAATGTCCTCGGCGTTGACTCAGGATCGACATTTACATTATATTGCGCATAATAGTACCGAAATAATGTCCGAAGTGTAGCCCTGTGTAAATTTGAATCAGCTGATCTACATCAACCATAAAAACTGATGCTTGATAATATGCAAATGACACCAAAAAATCCAGTGGAACACACAAATTAGATCACGTGTATCGCACAGTTATACATATATACAATTAAAAATAACACTGTCATTACTTTAGAGACTGATTATAAGCGAAAAATAAAAAGTGTTCCATATCAAACGCGTGTTATTGAGTATTTTAAACCCTACTTATCCAGACCGACCGCAGCGCCCCAAGTGTTAGTTTGAGTTGCCAATACATTACCGACATAGCCCTCAAGCGACAGTAGGCTATGTCGTGAAACTGGTTTCTGCTCCTTCATTGACTGGGTTCTGCATCCAGGAAGTCCAGCGCCACACCGCGCCGCCCTGTCTGAGACACCAGTGCTCGACACCTGTAGCACCCCTACGCATTGGAAATGTCTTAAGGGGACAGTGTAATTCAATGAATGTTTTTTGGGCTGGTTTTGGACTTCTTTTTTGAATAAGCTTTCCATAAATATATACGTTATGACCTTTCTGCCTTTTAAATCCCTCTCTTTGGGCATTTAACCTTTAATTGGGCATGTGGGGTGCTGAGAACACCGACGTGCAATATTCGCTTCTTTCTTTCTTTCTGACAGAAGTTGGCTACACTGTTGAGGAACTCGGTATCTTCTTGACTAAGCTTGGAGTTTAATACAGTATAACGTCATTTGCATTGTTTAAAGTTGTGTCTATTGTTGCCAGCAATAGCATTTAGAGGCTGGAGTGCCGTCAGCATCGCGCACACCGGCGCGGGATGCGGGAACGGGAACGGGAGCGGGATTGACACGATACCCGCAGTCGCTGCGAAATCGTCTTTGTATTCTGACCAGCGGGGGAAACAGTTCCGAAATGAATTCGTCTGATGAAGTGCAACATAAGGATAATATATACCAATTATCGGGAAGCTATCTCGCCTTGCTATTGCTATTAGATTTTTGGCTACTGGGGATTCTTTCTCGACAATTGGCCACAGTTTTCGTGTTGGATTTACAACTGTTGGAGCTATCGTGAGAGAGGTTTGCCAAGCTATCTGCGATACGATGGGATAGTGCAGTTTATATTTAGTTTTAGGGTAGTTCAGTTCGGTTTTCTTTAGGTTAATCACCACGTGACAAATGAACACAGAAACAAAGATTGATGCTAACCAGGTACTTGCAGTTCCTTTCCTAAATTCGTCCCTGAGCTTATCTTTATTCCTTATATTTCTTAATCTTCATTACTCATGTTATTGATATAAGGCAGGATATTTCCTGACACACTCTATTAACAGTTCCGTCGCCATTGCTAAATGGATGCGGGACGCGGGAAAACGCTGCAAGCTGCGTACTCCTGCAGTAACGCAGCAATCCCGCCATCTGTGCGGGATTGTGACGCAGCTGTCTGAGTGGATGCATATCCCGCCAAGTGCGCAAATGTTCGCGACATTCCCGCTCCCGCTCCCGTTCCCGCGCCGGTGTGCGCAGACCTTTACGTTACACATCGTGTCTAGTTGGTTTCTACTTCGCAAATTGAACTGTCGTCTCTGTGTGGCGTTGGGAGTGTGTACAATGAATACTCTTTTAGATGAAGTGCAGGAACGGATCAGTTTACATATTTGTGTTTGTAAATAATTGTCTGGAAGTAATTAAGAATTGAGCAGTACGAAATCAAAATATTAAGACTTTGGGATTGGAAATCAGTAAGGTATTTATTCTTATAACTGTTGGTTGGTTCCTCAGTTTAGGGGCTGCGACAACGCGGTCATGTAGCCCCGTGTACTTTGGGTGTGTGTAGAATCTGTCTGATAACCGGTGTTAATTGTGATGGCTGTATTAGTGCGTGTATCTGTTTTTTTTATTCAAATAAGAACTGCAACTTTGAATTTTCCAAATAGTTCTTACTTTTGCCGCCACCGTCAACGACTACTAGGCCTAGTTCAGAACTTAGCTACTAGACGCTACCGCAGTCGGCTCTTGGCAACGAACGTAGGAACCTAAGAGCGTTGTTTACATTCTTAACCTATACAATTTAACTTCACACCAGGTGTAATTAGTGGAAGGTTCTTTAACATGTCATACATTATGACATGGGACCGCCGGCTTTACTTCCCCTCCGAAGGAAGGGACACTGAGGGATTTTTAACGCTCTTAAAAATCCGACGGCTTCGGACCTTATAACTGTGGTGCCAACTATCTCATGATAATATTTTTAACGTAGCCTAGTAATAAATATTGAATTTGGTATATTTGGTCTTTATTTAACATTTGTAAAATAATAGTTCAAGTTTTAGTTGGGGTGTTGTGAGCACCTCACCTACCACTTACGTAACACTTACCCACATACCTAATTAAAGATTAAAGATGGTAGCGCATGGTGAAAGCCCACTCCTCAATTTTGTTGATAACCGTAACTTTGATTTTTAGACATTTAGGTACTCTTTTCTCTGAAACTATTTGAGCTTTCTGTACGATAATACACTACCGGCCAAAAAAGAAAAGAAGAGTAACACTTAGGAAAATATCAGTTGTCGAAAAGGGTTTCATAATTACGTTCATTTTAATGGGTTTCTTTTAAGTCCCGGGGCAAAGGATCATGTTTTGTGCATTTGGGAACAAGAATATGAAGATGTACGGTTTATAAAGGAATTCTGACGCCCCGCGGCGTAACTAGGATTTGCTTCTAGAGGGAGATGAGCGGAGTTAAATCAGAACTAATTGCGGTTTTGGTTTTGTGTGTGTTGTGTTCTACTTTATTTTTGCTTTGTGTTTTCTTTCTGCTTTAGCTTTTGAATTTTGTTTTTTGATTTGTGTTTTTTATTTGCTTTTGAATTTAATTTTGCGTCTTTGTGTTTTTTGTTTGTGTTTGATTTCTACTTTTGCTTTGTGTGCAATATTTCTTAATCTTCCCTTTTTTTCGATTGATTTCGCCTTAAACACATATGTTCCTTAATATTCTGTTGAAAAGAAGTTCCTTAATCTGTTCGTACTTGCTTAGCCATAACCAGCAAACCTACACGTTTTCATGTTTGATCTCGATAGCATTTGATACGTTTCATTTGCACCTCTCAAAAGCTCGGAAATGTGTTTTGTGTTTTGTATAATTGACTTTCTGTATTTTTACTGTGTTACTCATATAATTCATTGTTTGTATTTTTGTTGAATTTCAGTAGATTCAAGGGAGGGGAATATGTTTGTGATCGGAACCTTACGGCTTTGGTTGGTAGTTTTTGAGTCGATGGGTTGGCAACAAGATTGATTGTTGTAACAAGATCGCAATGGAATACAGTCCACTACGGTATATAAGTTGATTAAACCCAACATTTTAATTAAGCCAAACAAAGGTTGTTCAATGTTGTTATAAATACTACGTGTTTTTTTTTTAGCGTATGGCGTTTAGTGCCGGGAGTGTCGGAAGACATGTTCGGCTCGCCAGTTTTGTAGCTGCTTCGAGACGGGCACCCAATGGGTGAGCTACAAGTACCGTTGGGGAGGAAAGTGGGAATGGAAGGTCGAGGAGTTGGAAGGTAGTGGCTGTGGCCTATAGTTAGGGACCAACCCCGGCATTTGCCTGGAAGGAAGATGGGAAACCACAAAAGACCATCTTCAAGGTTGCCGGCGGGGGGATTCGAACCTCCTCGCCTCCCGGATGTGAGCGACTGCCAGCAGTCATGCCGTAACGACCACAGCTAACTCACCCGGTAATACTACGGTATGTAAGTGTATTAAAACCAACAATTCGATAAGCCCAACAGAGCTGCTATTAATTTTTCCGGCACTGTACACGAATTATTCCTTCTGACTGGACTACACCACAATATTTGCGTGGGTAGGTGGTTGATATAGCGACTGTGGCTCGGTTGGTGGTCGGTCAGCGCGTTGCTTGAGGACCGTCGATCATACCAAAAATCACCCTGCATATAGAGTTGAAACTGGTATACATGTAACCCAGTTTTACATAAGTATCGACGAATACGCCATTCAACTAATAATCTCTCTTTGAATTGTGTGTAACTGATTTTGCAATTCATTCTCTTTTATACATAGGCATTTTTGAAAGTGTGATTAAGATGTGCGTGCTTACATTAGGCTTTTATTATTTTTAGTATTCTCCGCACCAACCTTATAAACACACGAGTGCTTGCCAGTGAATAGAAAGTCTCCGACGATATAAAGTGAAGTTTAAGTAACTCTTCTGCTGGCTTAGAATTCTGAACGTTTACATAAAATTACACCCGTTTTTATAGGGAATCTACGTTACCTCAAAACTACCACGATAAAACCTACGGATTATGAAATAAATAAAAAAAATGGGGATCGCATAATACAGTGCGTCCCAATATTTCAAATGAGTCTTTTAGTTGCATAATGTACAAATCTGTTAACAGTAAAATAAATAAATAAATAAATAAATACATAAATAAACAAATAGTTAAATCTATCAGAATATATTAACACCCTATATACACTGACCGCCAACGGCCTAGCCGTGTTGAAACACCGGATCCCATGAGAACTCCGCAGTTAAGCAACATTGGGCGTAGTCAGAACTTGGATGGTATGCCGGTTCTAGGTTCTGCGCGCTGTTGGCCAACATAAGGAGGAGTGGAAAGGCCCTGGCCACCCTACCGCACGTAAACTCCGGCTGGGGGAAGCCTCTTCGGAGGCTCGGACCTGCCTTCGGGCAGAATACCGATTAAATTTTTAATACACTGACCGGCACCAAAAACGCAACACACAATAAATGATGTGTAATTATCTATTCAATCAAAGTGAAGCACTTAAACCTATTTTTTTTAGGTGCGGTATGATATTGGTTGGCGTTGTTTTGCGAACAAACAATGAGGTGTCGATTGTTGATTGCACCAGCCTCAATTGTTTTTTCCCGCACAATCTGGAAAACATCACTGAATGTGAGCCAATAATGTGTTACCGCTCTTATAGCGCTTATTGTTGAACTTTGAATTGTTCCCTTCTCAATCACATGTGTTTGTAGGATCTTTCTGTGATTGTCGTAATTAGCTTTCTGGAGCAAACATGCCCCTAAGCCCTGAACAAGCTGCAAAAGCTGTTGCTTTGGCGAAGATGGTCGCAGCATGCATCACGTTGCAGAAGTGTTGAGGACTACACCTTCCACGATTTCCAGAATTGTACGAAGGTACAGGGGAACTGGAGGCTTTGCAAGGAGACCAGGAACAGGTCCGAGAAGAGCAACATCGGAGAGAGATTACCGCTTCTTACAACTTCAAGTTCTCCACGACTGTCACACCTCCGCCATTGAAGCACGAAATCGACTCCACCAAGTTCAAGGGGTCGATGTTAGTGAGAGAACCGTCCGAAGAAGATTGGAAGAAGCCAATCGGTATGTGGAGGAAATCCTTCTGGAGCATGTTGTGCCTTTCGCTCCATTTATTGGTGACGATTTCACACCAATGAAGGACAATGCACGCCCACATGTTGCGCGAGTTCTTAGATGAAGCAGGGATTCATGCTATGGCTTGGCCTGCTCAAGCCCTGATTTGAATCCTATTGAGCACGTTTGGGACCGGGTGGGGAGAGGAGCCCGTCAGCGCTATCCAGAGACCATACAGGACCATACAGGACCTGCGGAATGCCCTCCTGGAAGACTGGGAGATGCTTCCTCAACAGCATTAATCAGGAGCATCCCTGAAAGGTTGAATGCGATCATTGGTGCAAGAGGTGGCAATATGCGCTTTTGAAGCTGCGAACGGAGGTCTCCGAGATCATCTCCGAGGTCTGTAAAGTAAAGTGTGAGGTGTATAAAATCAAAGCAGAAGTGCTTACTTTAGCAGCTTACTCAAAATTTCCCGCGCTTATAGCGCTCTTTCCTTGAAGTGTGTATCTCTGGCTTAATTTGTTTATTATTGTCATTTTCTTCGTTGTTAGACACCTACATGGGACCGAACTACAATATTTCATCATCATATAGTAGATTAGTGTCATATGAGTGTCATAAATTTAAAATAAATTTCAGTTTTTGTAAGAAATTGAAGTGTTATGTTTTTCGTGCCGGTCAGTGTAAAATAATGACATATGCAGCAGAAACTTGGACAATGACTAAGAGGGATGAAAGCAGAGTACAGGCAGCTGAGATGAGATTCCTGAGAAGTATGGTCCAAAAAAAGAGGAGAGACAGTGAGAAATGAAGATATATATGGAAAGAACTGGGGTACAGAAACTAAATGACAAACTGCAACAAAACAGATTGAGATGGTTTGGACATGTCAAACGGATAAATGAAGTAAGGCTACCAAGACGAGCACTGGAACGACGGATGACAGGGAAGACAGGACGAGGAAGACCAAGAATGCGTTGGATGGATTCGGTGAAGAATAGTATTCGAAAACGGAACCTGGATTGGAACACCGTGTCGGAGGAGGAATGGTGGAACGACAGAACAAAGTGGAGAGGAACCATATTTGCCCCCACCCAGTGTCAGCTGGAAAAGGGGAAATGATGATGATGATGATATGATAGGCTATGATAAGATAATACTTTTTTTTAATGTGACACACAGTAGTTTAAAATTAAACAAGATGTTCAGTAAAGAACATATAGCCTACTTTCTCCTAAATGCATGGGTATTGTTATAACTCTTTGTCCTTTTCAAGGAGTATGATTGAATGTTGGTTGTAGTAGCTTGTTGAAATACAACGTGCTATAGGGATATTAAACATGACTATGAGGTGCCCTTTGCTAGTGCTACCTCTGTACCAAATTTCGTTCAATTCGGTTTCACCGTGTTTGAATTGATAGGGGGAATCGATTTGCACACATACTTGGCCACCATCTGCAAACTATTGGGCTGATGTTCTTGCAGTTTGGTCAGAATATGTTTCCCACATAAAGATATGGTGTTGCAAAATTTGGTAGAGACTAGATTATTAGGTTGGTCGTAATTACATTTTAGCTTTTAACATTTGGGTGGCCGCGATTACGTTTCCGTCAAGATAGCGGTGATATAAAACATGACACTGAGGTGCCCTTTGCTAGTGCTACCTCTGTACCAAATTTCGTTCATTCGGTTCCACCGTGTTCGAATTAATAGGGGGAATCAATTTTGACATAAAGATGGCCGCCATCCGCAAACTATTAGGCTAATGACCTATTAGATTGGTCAAAGGATGCTCCCTCCATAAAGGTATGTTGTTGCAATGTTTGGTAGAGATCGGATGGTTATGTTAGTCGTAATTTGATTTAAGCTTTAAACATTTGTGTGGCCGCCATTACGTTTCTGTCAATATGGCGGCGATATTAATCATGACACTGAGATGCCCTTTGCTAGTGCTATCTCTGTACCAAATTTCGTTCCATTCGGTTTCACCGTGTTTGAATTAATAGGGGGAATCGATTCTGACACAAAGATGGCCGCCATCCGAAAACTATTAGGCGAATGACCTATTAGATTGGTCAAAGGATGCTTCCTCCATAAAGGTACCGGTATGTAGTTGCAAAATTTGGTAGAGATCGGATGATTAGGTTAATCGTAATTTGATTTAAGCTTTGAACATTCGTGTGGCCGCCATTACGTTTCAGTCAAGATGGCGGCGATATAAAACATGACACTGAGGTGCCCTTTGCTAGTGCTACCTCTGTACCAAATTTCGTTCCATTCGGTTCCACCGTGTTCGAATTAATAGGGGGAATCAATTTTGACATAAAGATGGCCGCCATCCGCAAACTATTAGGCTAATAACCTATTAGATTGGTCAAAGGATGCTCCCTCCATAATGGTATGTTGTTGCAAAGTTTGGTAGAGATCGGATGGTTATGTTAGTCGTAATTTAACTTAAGCTTTGAACATTTGTGTGGCCGCCATTACGTTTCTGTCAATATGGCGGCGATATAAAGCATGACACTGAGATGCCCTTTGCTAGTGCTACTTCTGTACCAAATTTCGTTCCATTCGGTTTCACCGTGTTTGAATTAATAGGGGGAATTGATTTTCACACAAAGATGGCCGCCATCCGCAAACTATTAGGCTAATGACCTATTCATTTGGTCAAAGGATGCTTCCTCTATAAGGGTATGTTGTTGCAAAATTTGGTAGAGATCGGATGATTAGGTTAATCGTAATTTGATTTAAGCTTTGAACATTTGTGTGGACGCCATTACGTTTCCGTCAAGATGGCGGCGATATAAAACATGACACTGAGGTGCATTTTGTTAGTACTACCTCTGTACCAAATTTCGTTCCATTCGGTTGCACCGTGTTCGAATTAATAGGGGGAATCGATTTTCACACAAAGATGGCCGCTATCCGTAAACTATTACGCTGATGACCTATTAGTTTGGTCAAAGGATGCTCCCCCCATAAAGGTATGTTGTTGCAAAATTTGGTAGAGATCGGATGATTAGGTTAGTCGTAATTTGATTTAAGCTTTGAACATTTGTGTGGCCGCCATTACGTTTCCGTCAAGATGGCGGCGATATAAAACATGACACTGAGGTGTCCTTTGCTAGTTCTACCTTTGTACCAAATTTCGTTCAATTCGCATTCACCGTGTTCGAATTGATAGGGGGGGGGCAGACATTCAGAGTACACTCACTCACACACACACAGAGACTCACACACACACACACACATACACACACACAGACAGACACACTTTTTTCGCCCTGTGTTGATCTCATAAGTCTACTTTCATTTTTTGCAAAAATCGAAAGTAGGCTAAAAAAAACGGTAGCAGCGCAAATATGAGTGCTTACGACATTTAGATTTCAAAAATTAGATCTGGTTTGGGAGTAATTCTAGGTTATACTTAGTAAAATCTGATTCCCTTGAACTACGTACAAACCAGTCTCACTCAACTGAATTTTATCACGCTTCCATGATGGGCCAGAAACTCTCTTATTCTTGCTGCTATTACTGTACAAACTTACACGTGCCGTTTCTGTCGCTCCTTGGCTGTGTTCACAATCGCTGCACATCATTATTCTCATTAGCTTAGTATAATGGAAAGAAAGAGAGATTACTTCCGTGCTACTATGGCACAGAGGAATATGGCCTGTTGTTTCTCTTCCTCAATAGCATCAGATCGGCCAAATGGCGAGAAGCCAACGATTTGGCAGAACAAAGCACAACAAAGTACGAGAGGCTATGCTATTCCCGGTCTTGTGCGCCTCGGAAAAACAAGGGGTTGTTCAGGCGCGCAAGGTCATCTGTCACCGTTCCAACAAGTCGCACCCGGTACAGTACTCGACATTATACCACGAGCCATCTTACTTGAACCACTATATGGCCTCTCGTCACCTCAAGACCTAAGGGCCCCATTGATGTTCTGCTCTGTAAAGAGGCTAACGCGTCAGGAAATAGTTCCCACTTGTTCTGCTTGTTTTTGGCGCACACCTACACTTTCCATTTACGTTGCTTCGGAGCTTGACCAACTTTGCTTTTCATGTGATAAATTGTGTGTGTGAATATAATTTTTAGTGGTATTTGGAACTATAGGTAGAGTAAATCAGTACGAATTTGATATTATATTACCTTTTGTTTTGTACAAACCTTGTTTGAGCAGCAAAAGAGCACCCGAGAAATTCGATTTAATGGCGAATCTGGCCAAAAGGTCTGCAACACTGTTACGAATGCACAAAGTTCAACATGGTTTCCTCAAGTAGACAACGAGTTCAAACTGGAGATGTAAAGCTTGAATCATCAACATCATACTTCAAAGGTAATAAAAGTGGAGAGAAGTTGAGTAAAGGGAGCAAACAAATGATTTTAAATGTAGGCTATATACTGTAGTAGGTTGATGGATGTCAATCTCGAGTTTCCAAGGAGAGAGAGAGAGATGAGATGCGCGGAGGGATATTTTCCTCAGGACTTGACCTGACGTTTTTTTTTTTTTTTATAGTCACCTCACGACCTAACCGGTCCCATTGATGTTCTGGTCTGTGAAGAGGCTAATGCGCCAGCAGGATGTCTATCAAAACCAGCTAACAGATTTCCCCGACAATTCCCTGATTTTTCCAGGATAAATCAGAAAATTCCCTCGGTAACAGTAGCAGCCATAATAAATATATAAAACAGAGTTTGTTTTTAAATAGCATTTCAAAAAGTGCTCGAACAATAAAGGGTAGCATGACAAAGTGTAAAAGACAAAAATAGTACAGAAAAATATATTTTTCTACATTTTTCCAATTTCTAAATTCTTCATCCATAAAAACTATTGTACTTGCGAGTATTGAAAGTAGCTCGTAAATAGTAATGCTCTCAAACATAACAGTTGGTACACATTTATATAGAAATACACAGTCTACACATGTAATTTGTGTGCTCTATCTTGCAAGAAATGAGAGCTTACCCGTTCCGAATTTTGTTTTCCGTTTCTCCAGGTTTCCGATATATAAATAGTCCGGTTTAAGTAGGGTTTACTGTATTAGCCATTCAGGATTTGTTTGCCGGCGAACGTGGCTGCACCAGCGTTTGTTGTTTATTGCAGCAGGAGCCTTGTGGGACGAGCAGAGGGACACTGTGACGACGGAGTGCAGTCTGCACATAAGTCAAGCAGCATTGTGCGCTACATTCCTCGCAATAGCTAAACGTCATAGGAACTCATGTCACCACGGGCAGTTAAACGATGACTGAGGCTACTGGAGGAGAGTCATACGGTATCACTGTATCTGTCAACCAAGCAGGCTGATAGTGTGACACGTATAAACAAAGATTAGTTCCAAACTCGACCGCCGGCAATCAAATCTTGAAAGGCTATATTTATTTATATTTATTTTATTACCAGCGAACCTTCTAGGTTTTTGTCGGGCACTAAGTACACCCTGCCCGGACCACCGCTGGGGTAGCGCATCTAGCACTAAATTCAGTGGCGTAACTACGGGGGGGGAGTTCTTAATTTTGAATAAAACCAATCTTCGGATTGATGACAAATTTGAAAGCATTTCTCGTCACTCGTGTAAAATACTTAGCGATACCAAAACTATAATAATATCGTATGGTCTCGGGTGCCGGGTGCAAGCTTTGTTGTTTGACGCCTGGAGGGCAGCTTGCATGTCAAATTTTGTCGTTCTTGGAACGCTATGAAAGTCAAGGAGGTTAGATATCTCAGCTCCTTGACACTTTGTGTTGGCGGAAAATCCAGAGATTAATTTTGCCATTACGAACACGACCTACTAAATTCAAATGGGTTCTTTAACATGCCAACAACGTATGACGTGCGTGCCACGATTTTTGTCGCCTTTCAAAAATCACTTACTACGGCCGGGAGCGAACCTGCAAGCTAGGGGTTGGTAGTCTGACACGATAACCACTCACCCTCCGTGGCAATGGTAACACTGAATGAGACACGATCGTACGATAACATTTTCTTAAGTACTGAATTTAACCGAAATACCTTTTCAAATGAAAAACAAGAAGTTTCGTGAAGAACTAAAGAGCCTACTTCTCTAAAAAATTTAGATTCATGCCAATGATTAATCTATATGGATCTATCTAGAATAATGACGAAATTAAGTTGGTAATATCAAAATTTCTAGATAGTTCCAAATACTGTATAACTGGCATAATGTAGCCTAATAGAGCACTACAATTGGCAGCCCTGGTGACTGAATATATTCTTACTTCCATCTCTTAAGGTACAGAATACAAACTTTGGTTGAAATCCAAATGATAGTATGGAAGTGACATGTATTTAAATATTCGTCCTATCAGCAGGCTTAGAATCATGTTGGTAGCACTGACGTATATAAGTAACTCCAAATTAATATATAATGTCAGGTACTATAAGTGTGCATAGTTTAAAGCTGTCGGCTTGCATACTTTCTGATATATTGGTATTTGGATAAAAGAAATTGACAGCATTTATTAACAGTTGGTAGCCCTGTTGTCTCTTAGGAATACTCTCAGTCATATCTGCTTATGTACACATAGCACATACGAAATTTGGTTGAATTCCAGTTGATAGTGTAGAAGTTATATGCATTTAAAAATTGGACCTATCAGCAAGCTTATAATCATTTTGGCAACACTGCCATGTGTGGCCTCCTGGAAATTAAACTGAAATATTATTATCTATACGTGTGCCAATTTAGAAATAGCTCCCACTCATACCTTCCAAGATATCCAGCATGGAGCTCAAATTTCAATTGTGATTTTTCAGCAGTTGGTAGCACTGACATCATTTTCAAATACGGCATTGAGATATTAGAAGACTCCGTGGCTTAGGCGGCAGCACGCCGGCCTCTCACCGCTGGGTCCGTGGTTCAAATCCCGGTCACTCCATGTGAGATCTGTGCTGGACAAAACGGAGGCAGACAGGTTTTTCTCCGGGTACTCCGGTTTTCCCTGTCAAAATTTCATTCCAGCAGCACTCTCCACTATCATTTCATTTCATCTGTCATTCATTTAATCATTGCCCCAGAGGAGTGCGACAGGCCTCGGCAGCCGACACAGTTCATATCCTCGCCGCTAGATGGGGGCTTCATTCATTCCATTCCTGACCCGGTCGGAGACTGGAAGCAGGCTGTGGATTTTCATTTTTCATTGAGATATTCAGGTATAGATCTTTACTCCTACCGAATTTTGTTTCGATTGCTGCAGCCGTCTAGGAGTTGATAGGGGGACACACACACACAGCCAGACAGACAGGCAGAAGGACAGACAGACAGACATTTGCCCGGATCGATCTCATAAGTCTACTTTGCAAAATGTGAAATGTGAAAAGTAGGCTAATAAATCAGGAAATTATGTAATAATAGACTATATGTTTACTCCTCCGCTGACCATAACCCACCCGCCATCCTCCGTTTAGATCGCGACATATATATTCAAATTCCGGCTGTGTTGGCCATTATCCGCGTGATTTATACACAAGTACGGTATTGCCAACCCCAACAAAACCCCACCCATACGATACTACTTGTATAGGCTAGGTGTGTCCAACCCGCGGCCCTTAATCCCATTGCATGCGGCCCGCAGTGATATTTGCTCTATCACATCGAATTCGGTCCGCAGTGATATTTGTAAGTTATAATATTATTTATGTTCGACCCTGACTATTATGTGTCAGAAAACTGTATCATAATGAGGCTCATTATAACACAATTTTTTTAATATGAAACAGTTTCTCCCACCAATCAGAGCTCAAGAAACAGTTGTGTGACCAATTACATAAGGATACCTTCGCGCATGGCTCAAAATCCAACATGTCTATATAAATTACCGAAAGTGCACCGTCCATATGTTCGCGTAAATAAACTGGTGAATATGAGACAAGAAATAGCACTGTACCTTAATATCCCCAAATCCAATTTCTACACAGCGCGTTGTTTTGAAACGACTTCGGTGACAGTTTTACTGAATACTGGTACACAATCTGAACATATGGCATTGAAGCACACAGAGCGCATGCGTCGGTTGACCAGAGAGCTTGGAAAACAGATATATACTACCCAGCGCAGCACCCGATCACAACATTCTAGTGACTGAACAGATATTTATGAATATTTATGTTAAAACATATAATAAAGTTGTAATTATCATCGAACATAAACAGTCGTATGCAACTCGCCTATATACTAATGGTAATTAAGACACTCGTATGGAAATTATAAAACTCGCTTACGCTCGTTTTATAAACATACTCGTGTCTTAATTATAGCCATTATAGGCTCGTTACATAATGTACTATTATGAAATAAGTAATTCTATTTGGAATAAGATAAACTTGAGTGAGCAAGACTTTTTCCGTTCAAACACATGTGTTTGTGAAAGTTCATCTTACTCAAAACATGGAGAAATACATCCGTTTTAAGAAATACCCAGCCCAGATTTGTATTTATGATCCTACCTACCGCGCATCGCTTTGAAGTCTCCGTGCATTGTTGACCGCGCGGTAAAGTTACTACTTTCAAAGGCGAGTGTGTTCCAGATGTTTTATTGTCGTCACATTGTAGAACTTTCAAGTCAGTTTACTGTTTGCAGTTGTTCGCTAACATTGTATTGTCAGTGCAAGTAAGAGGTTAGGGGCAGATGCCCTCGTAGTTCCACCCCTTAAAACAACAATAACTAACTACCTGTAACTAACAAGTAAGAGGTTTGAAGAATATAATTAATTCTGTGATTTTGTATAAGTGATAATTATGGCTTTTAAGTATAGCGGCAAGAAAATAAAAGTTTCAGACGAAGGTAAATCATTTCAAATAAAGGGGGCAAATCAGTAATTTTCACTTAAGTAAACAAGAAAGCAGTGCGTTTAATTTGTATTGAAACAGTTTCAGTGTTTAAGGAGTAGAACATAAAGCGACATTACTACACCAAACATGCGTCTTCATATGATACATTTGAGGGTCAATTTCGTAAAGACAATGTATATGAACTTAAAATTAAACTTTTGGGACAGCAATATTATTCTTTAATAATGTGTCACTTCAAACTGAATCTCTGGTTAAAGCGAGTTACGCAGTAGCAGAAATTATTGCAAAAAATCTAAACCATTTTCAGATGGTGAGTTTGTTAAAGAAGTGTTGCTGATATGATATGTCCTGACAAAAAAAGCGCAATTTGCAAAATTAAGCTTGTCACGACAGACTGTAGCTCGCCGTATTGACGAATTAGCGTCCAATATAGAGAGAACTTTACCAAGCCACAAATTCCCAGTTCTATTCTCTGGCACTTCATGAGAGTAGTGATGCTAGCGATACTGCTCAATTAGCAATTTTCTTCAGGGGAGTTGATAAAGATTTCAGTATTACAGAAGAATTAGCTGCTCTTGTCCCTCTTGAAGGCACCACTAAAGCCAATGATTTAATGGGGGGTGTCACGGAAACCTTGAACCGGCTTGGCTTGAAATATACAAATCCATCTGGTGTAACAACATACGGAGCTCCTGCATTTGCAGCAAAACAAGAAGGGTTCGTTAAATTGCTGCAAGCAGAGGCAGCTAAAGTAGAAAACATTTTTAGAATGCAATATCGCTGCTTAATAAGTTACACCAAGAAAACCTTTGTGCAAAATCCCTAAATTTAGATAGTGTTTTTAAAGCCGTTGTAAAAGTAGTGAATTTCGTTCACATGGTTTGCGATATAGAGAATTTCAAAATTTCTTACAAAATCTGGATTCAGAATTTGAAGATATTGTTTATTATACTGAAAGAAGATGGCTGAGCCGTGGAAACATGTTGAATTTAAAGACTCAGAATGGTAAGTATAACAACACAACTGAACGAACTTAATTCAAGTCTCCAAGGTAAGGACCAATTGATCACTACTACAGTATGTTTGATCACGTGAAGGCCTTTGAAACAATATTGGGACTTTCGGAATCACAAAGAAAATACAACAACTATGTGCATTTCCCAGCCCTACAAAACTGTAATAAGTTAATCAAAATTCTCAAAAATACGCAGAAATCATATCAGAATTAAGAAATAAATTCCGCGTTAGATTCAAGACTTCAAGGAGAATGTTTTGCATCATTTTTCGGTTGCACATACAGATGCGAACAAGTGTTCTCCAGGATGAAAAATGTGAAATGCGCAACGAGAACATAAATCACCGACAGCCATCTGGAGAATTCACTTCGAGTTGCTACAACATCAATCAAACCAGATAGTCTATTGGATGCCTTGTTCGTGAGAAGCAGTGCCAGGTGTCGCATTGACAGATAAAATATTAATTCTGTTATTTTAATATAACATTTAACTTATACATATTTAACTTATTTTTAAAAATAACTTACCTTATATATGATTAATATTTAAATAAAAAAACATATCAATAAATTAGCTATTTTTTAATTAATTGGTTTACCGTAGAATTTAGATCCTATTTAATACGGTAGAAAAGTAGAATCACGTGGCCCGCAAACCAATTCACCTTAACGACAGTGGCCCTTTTCCAAAAAAGGTTGGACATGCCTGGAAGTGGTCTAGGTAGCATTTTGTGAGAGGTTCAAATGAAAGGAACAGTTGTTTTGACAACGGCTACAGCCTAACTCGTCCAATCCTATGTTTTTTTACAATGGTTACAGCCGAACTCGTCCAGATCAATGGTTTCTTGACAATGGTTACAGCCTAACGTGTCGTCAATAGTGCCTCGCTAGCTTCCCGCGGCAAGGCTGCACCCTCAACCCGACCATTCTATCCTTCGGTTTGTCCAATCCAATGGGTCACGGGCCGCGTTAGCAACAATATGTGGTGGTGTTTGTCACGCACCATTAATCTTTAATTAGTGTGGTGTATTTTGTATCCCACACGTTGGCAACAATGTGTGCGCCTTGTTGAACGAGAATCGTGCGCCGTCGGAAATGGAAGAGATACATAAAAGCACATATTTAGACTACGTAATCTAGCACATAGCCTATTTAAAGTGCAGTGGTGACCAGGGTTACTAATTTGAATTGATTATATCCCCCAGAAGATGAAACAAGGTAACAAGGTACGTAAAGGCCACTATGACGGACGTCTGATGCAAGCAGGCGCGGATCTGGAGTTTGGCTTTGTGTGGGGGGGGGGGTCAGAGAATCGAAATTGTTAAGAAAAATGGTATCACTAAAAACGCAATCACAAAATAACCAAACGTACAAACCAGATCTTTTTTTTTTTGCAAGCTACATGGATAAAAATTTGATGCGTTTAGCGCACCAAAAATATTCTTACAAATTTCAACGGCGTGTTTTGCGACTTTTACATCGAGTTTCGAGAAAAGTATCAAGGTACGTTACAGATTCGGCAAGTCGAGTGGTACCGACAAAGGGAGAAAGTCACAGCTTAAATTGCCAACCAAGCTTGCAGTTTGGACGTCGGCAAAATATTTTGGTGCGAAAAAAAAAGCCCCAAATTCCTATCCGTGCATTGCTGCACATTCATCGTGACATCACTATAGACATCGATTCGGTACTCACAAGGTTTGCTAAACAAAATAGACGAGTTGATTTTGTTATATAAATAATCGTTTTTATATGACAGGTATGAAGTTGTAAATATGTACAGTTGTAACAGAACATAATAATTGCAATAAAGATATTTTCAGTATTGAATAAAATGAAAAAAAAACCTGTTTTTCAGTTATAATTCGTTAAGTTTTATTTGTCTGGTTATTGTGTTTTCGGTTTTTGAGTTTGAATAAAAAAAAATGTCTCCGTTTGGGGGGGGGGTCATGACCCCCGTGACCCCCCTTGAATCCGCGCCTAGATGCAAGTGTAAAAGCCACGTTCTGGTCTCCTTCAGAATTAATAGTTTAGTAATTTAATATCAATAAAACTGTTAATATTCGAGCATTTGCTCATTGATAAGTGTAAATACAACGCATCAAATGCTAATGAAATCAAACATGAAAATATATAGGTCTATTCGTATATTGAACTTCGGGATCATATATTTCCTTTCTTTAATTATGTATCATTACGTCTAACAATTTTCTGCTGTGTTACTTTAACATACAGTAGTTAATTAAAAATAAATACATAATTTCTCTCTTTTACAAGTGTGATTTCATTTTCACATTAATGTCATTTCAAAATTGCTCATTTGTTAGATTTAACCCAAATGTGTGATTTTCTTTCTTTCTTTCTTTCTTCCTCTTCTTCGGATGACTAGCCATTAATGGATGTTAGCGACCACATTATGCATCATTTGCTTATGAACTGCGATGTGGAATAATTTATCGATTGTGGGTAATCCTGTACACTGTTTTATGTTATCCACCCAGAAAATCCCTCTCCGCCCCCATCCTCTTTGACCTTCGATCTTTCCTTCCAGTATCAACTTGAGAAGTCGATATTTGGTGCTCCGCAAGATATGTCCCAGGTAATACAGCTTTTCGTCTTTTAAAGTTGCATAAAAAGTTTCGTTGTGTGTTCATTTTATCTTTCTTCAAAATGCTGTAAAATGCTAAATTTCAAATGTACAAAAGCTACAAAGTGCTAAATGCTCGAACGAAAATGCTAAATTTCTGATTTCAAAGTGCTGAAAATAACCACCCCTAATCATAAGTATTTACCTGAGGAGGTCGTTCTTGGCATCGCCGACAAGGCAGTCCTGTCATGATATAATTCTCAGTTGATCCAGTTTCACAGCTCACTGTCACCAAACAACACACTACCTCAACAATAGCACGAGTTGAAACAAGTGTGGCACGTCATCCACTCTCGACAAGTCACGACTAACTGAAGCGCGCTCGATGGGGGCGGGTACACCCGACCAACTAAACCACAAAACAGAAGTGCCTAGGTCTAACAGAAACCTATTCTTCGTCAGGCGAGTATTTTGAAGTCAATGAGTAAGCAGCAGTTCCAAGGCCTCCCTCCCCTACTCCGCTCCACTTATGAGTGAGCTAAGCCGCCTGAGTTTGTTGAGTATTGCACTACACCGATACTCTTCCACTACCGCTGTCTTGTCTTCCACTTCCTCGTACACTAGATTACATTGAAATAACCAACACACGCGATAACATCATTCAATAGATGTAACACTGGTAAGTAATTCACGATCATTCACAGGAACTCAGATCTGGATTTACTCATTTATTGTTTGTTCAACTTTGTTTCCTAACGGCGATGGCGAAATTTTCCGCTCGCTGAAGATAAACACACCGTTCTATGTGTCACGGTTAAAATTTCCACGATACGACACGATACCATGACATCACAAATGCCCATATTTATTCAGTTAAAATGAACATGTCTCGGCTCAAATTGGTGCCACCTTCAGCGTATCTTATCTATCTAATAAAATACTTATACTTACAACGTCATGCTTACAATGTGTTACATTAGGAAGGGGAAGAGGGAGGGGTTAAAGTCTATGGCAATTTTTAGAACGTTCTTTTATGGATGGCCACGTAGTTGGCCAGGATTGGATAAGTTTCTTTAAAGTAACTGCGTTACAATTACAGTTACTCACAAAAATAATAACGTTACAGTTACATTGGTGGAAGTAACGCATCGTTACTTTTCCGTTACTTCAATTTAAAAAAATGAAGGGTTAATTCCAAAAACCAGACAGGTCCAAAAATAAGATTGTTCAGAAACTTTAAAAAAAAGTTGGCCTATAACTTCATTTGAGCTGAATGAAATAAAAGTTACTTGTAGACCTACTATTGTTTCACTAACAGCTTTACTTTGCACAAAAAGGAAATGTTTTATCATTTTAAATGATTTAGTCGACTTCGTCGTTACGTAACGGCAACGTCACGAAATGCACAGAGAATGCACTGAGGTGTGTGACTTCATAGTACCACTTGGTGCATGTGTACTGAGTTCACTGGTGAGCTCTGGCGTTACGTTACGGCAACGTCGCGAAATGTACAGAGAATGCACTGAAGTGTGTGACGTCATAGTACCGCTTGGTGCATGTGTAGTATTTAAAATTATATAAAGTCCAGACTTTCAGAATGACTGTGTCTTTTTTATGGGGATGGTTGAGAAAACCTTCAAAAAACAAAACTTTGGACTCGTCTGGTTTTTGCCAAAATCTTAGTTGAATATAAAAATGAAAAAAAAATGTAATCTTCAAATACGATTATCTATATATTTAAAACACTAAGCTGTTTTTTGTACACACGAGATTGTGAAAACCACTTAACCGATTGGCTTCGTAAGACATTCTAACGAAAGCTCTTGGCATGCAGATTTGCAGAGTTTCTTTAAAAGGAAAATATATGTTACGGTATATTTTTAAATGATTAAAGAAATATGTAATATTTGTCACTCCCGCGCATGCGCACAATGGCCTTTCTCAACAAGGAAAATGGCGATTCCGGTCGCGTCTAACTGAGATCTTTGTTCATGAGAATTAAAAAGGATCTCCAATAATGTTAGTTATGTTTTTACAATTTGCATTGAAATAGAATTATATTAAATAAACCACGAATTGAAAGACATAAACTGCAGGTTGAGTGTGTATGCTGGTTAGATAGCTTAATACTGCAGTGTCACATAGTTGTCTGGTTGGCCAAGGGGATAAGGTTACTGGCCTGAAATTTGTATTATGCATGATCGAGAGGGTTCGATCCCACTTCGGATATGTTTTTTTATTTTCGTTTTCTTCCTTCCTACGATTGGTATTGCATTGTAGAAAGCTCTTGGCATGCAGATTTGCAGAGTTTCTTTAAAAGAAAAATATATGTTACGGTATATTTTTAAATGATTAAAGAAATATGTAATATTTGACACTCCCGCGCATGCGCACAATGGCCTTTCTCAACAAGGAAAATGGCGATTCCGGTCGCGTCTAACTGAGATCTTTGTTTATGAGAATCAAAAAGAGTCTGCAATAATGTTAGTTATGTTTTTACAATATGCATTGAAATAGAATTATATTAAATAAACCACGAATTGAAGGACATAAAGTGCAGGTTGAGTGTGTATACTGGTTAGATAGCTTAATACTGCACTGTCACATAGTTGTCTGGTTGGCCAAGGGGATAAGGTTACTGGCCAGAAATTTGTATTATGCATGATCGAGAGGGTTCGATCCCACTTCGGATATGTTTTTTTATTTTCGTTTTCTTCCTTCCTACGATTGGTATTGCATTGTAGAAACATATTTCACTTTTATCATTCCCGTCAAGTAACGAATTCTCTGTTCCCATCGAGAGGGTTCGATTCCCACCTCGGTTATGTTTTTTTTATTTTCGTTTTCTTACTTCCTACGATTGGTATTACATTGTAGAAACATATTTCACTTTTATCATTCCCGTAAAGTAACGAATTCTCTGTTGCCATCCTTTGCATGGTCGAGAGGGTTCGATTCCCACCTCGGATACGTTTTTTTAATTTTCATTTTCTTCCTTCCTACGATTGGTATTACATTGTAGAGATATATTTCACTTTTTCATTCCCGTAAAGTAACGAATTCTCTGTTGCCATCCTTTGCATGGTCGAGAGGGTTCGATTCCCACCTCGGATATGTTTTTTTTTGTTTTCTTCCTTCCTACGATTGGTATTACAGTGTAGAAACATATTTCACTTTTATCATTCCTGTAAAGTAACGAATTCTCTGTTGCCAGATATATATTTAAAACACTAAGGTATTTTTTGTACACACGAGATTTTGAAAACGACTTAACCGATTGGCTTCGTATGGCATTCTAACGAAAGCTCTTGGCATGCAGATTTGCAGTGTGTCTTTAAAAGGAAAATATATGTTACGGTATATTTTTATATGTTTAAAGAAAAAGGTAATATATGTGGCAATTGCGCGTTGCCACAATTGCGTTTCTTCATGAGAGAAATGGCGGATAAAAGATCCACCGTATCGTAGTGTGATCTTTGTTTATGAGAATTGAAAAGGGAAATATCGCTTATGTTGTATCCCGATATATACTGGAATAGAATCATGAAATAAGGGAAATATTGATGAACTGTAACTGGCAGTTGAGTGCGTTTGTTGTTTACGTCACTTAATATTGCACTCTAATTTCGTTGTCTGGGTGGCTCAGCGGCTAACATTGTGGACAACGAAATTGATTATGCATCGTCGAAGGAGTTTGATTCCCACCTCAGACATGTAATTTTATTTCCCAATTATTCTATCTTGCAATTGGTATTACATTGTCTAAACATATGTTACGTTTATTATTCCCGTAAGGTAAGAAATTCTCCATGATTTACGTTGCCAGATACTTTTAAATTGAAAATGAAAATCGGCACAATCGCTTAGCCTTGAGAGAAAATTGTCGAACATAATTCATTTGATGGACTCAGACATCGTGGTCACTCAGCCCTGTCTACTTTGGTGTGTGAGTGTAAACCTTTCTCTGATAACCTGTGTTAATGTGATGGCTGTATTGATGTGTGCATTTGTAATTAGTAAGGGGAATAGGGAGTTGAGAATCATGAAATAAGGGAAATATTGATGAACTGTAACTGGCAGTTAAGTGCGTTTGTTGTTTACGTCTCTTAATATTGCACTCTAATTTCGTTGTCTGGGTGGCTCAGCGGCTAACATTGTGGACAACGAAATTGATTATGCATCGTCGAAGGAGTTTGATTCCCACCTCAGACATGTAATTCTATTTCCCAATTATTCTATCTTGCAATTGGTATTACATTGTCTAAACATATGTTAGGCTACGTTTATTATTCCCGTAAGGTAAGGAATTCTCCATGATTTACGTTCCCAGATACTTTTAAATTATTATATAAATATCGGCACAATCGCTTCGCCTTGAGAGAAAATTGTCGAACATAATTCATTTGATGGACTCAGACATCGTGGTCACTCAGCCCCGTCTACTTTGGTGTGTGAGTGTAAACCTTTCTCTGATAACCTGTGTTAATGTGATGGCTGTATTGATGTGTGCATTTGTAATTAGTATGGGGAATGGAGAGTTGACGACTGAGGCTTTAAGTTAGGAACTATCCCGGTATTTGCCTGGAGTGGAAGTGGGAAACCACGGAAAACCACATCCAAGGTTGTTGAGATGGGAATAAAATTTTGCTCTTCTTAGGTTTGCCTCAAGAGTGCGCCCCGTTCCAGCCCTCAGACCAGAATTAAATTTCTTGGCAGAGCAGGGATCGAACCTGGAATCTGGGGCGATAGCTCAGAATGTAGCCTTAAGACTGGGCTTCCCTGTGTTAATACGATCTTTGAAAAACACTGAACATATAATTCTAAAACTCCCTCCATTACGGTGGCTGGCGAAGTGAGTCCATGCTCATTCCAGTAGTGGCGAAGTGATTCTATGCTCCCTTGCATAATTTACTGTCATGGAAATGCAAAGTATTGTACCTTCAACAGGTGATGGAAATTGATTATTTAGAGCAGTTTCATTCTGTTTATTTCAAAATGAAGTTCGTCATCCTGAGTTGCGTTTGCAAGCAAATTGCAAAAATTGCAAGGATTTTATTATTGGCGATCAGTCTCATCGCATTCTCATCAGCAACCAACTTGAGAATGGAAGTCTCTGAACTTAGTTGTATAAGTGAATATTGTTGTTTATTGATTATTTTTTTAGAGTACATAACAATGAGTCTAACCACGCAGTTGATTTTGGCAATGGAAGTAAGTTATTATTTGCTATTTAATATTTGGCAGCTGCGTTGATGCAGGCCACTATAGTGTTATTTAATAAGCTATGACGTTAATTTGGGGAGAAATGCTGCTATAAATAAACCCATTTTACGAAATAGAACATTAGCCGCAAACAAGTGGGAAATCGGAGAAAAATACGAAGCCACTTTTAAACTCCAATATGAATACGGCATTTCAGGTACAATTCCAGATACTATACCGTTACACTGTAGGGTCCTTGACGAACAAATTTAAACATTGTTCTGCACTGTATTTCTCTTGAGAGAAATCTTCACTTGGTTACTTTGACCTTTGCTGTTGTAATGTAAAATTAATCTGACTAAATATAAAACATTTGACATGCTGCAACAATTATTTTTCACTGGAGGTGATATCTCAAGGAATTTCAGAGAGACTAATCGGCAGTACAATGCTATGTCCTTCGTTTCATTTGGTGCCAATGTTACTGTGCCACACCCATACGGTCCACATTGTTCTAAGATGTATGGAGGTGCACATCATCGCATTTCTTCGTTATATTCCAAAATTATATGTGACGGTTTGCGGCCAGTTTTATTAGACTCCTCAGAGTTCTTGAATTCCTTGGAAATAAATGACTTGCCTCCACATATTCCAAACGCTTGAACCGTTATGCTGCTTAGAAATCTGAACGTTTCCCAAGGGCTCCTAAATGCAACCATATTGCTTGGATTTGGAAATAATAAGTGCAGTTAAAATTAGGCAAAGAGGTCTAATCCTTCTACTTGATTTAACAGCATCCGATAAAACACTATCATTTTGTTTTAAGAGGCAATATTTTCCAATTTATTTGGCATACTCTGTCACAATCAATGAAGCTCAAGGAAAAACTCTGGAACGTATAGGTCTCAATTTGCCTCATCAATTTTTCAGTCATGGCCAGCAGTATTTTGCAATGTTGAGAGCGCAATCTTTTGACGCCCTTATAGTTTCAATAGAGCCAAAAAATCATCGTACAAAGAATATACAGTAGGCCTACATAAGAAAATTCTTCAGTAAATATTTTTCTATTGACCGTCATTTTTGACGGGTTTCAACTAGTTTATTATGTAAATCCTAACAAAGTACTGTACCCATGGTCATATGGGTACAGTACAATGCCAAACATTCCAGGCAATCAATTATCTTGAGAAAGCATTGGACTTGTCTTATTTTTATAGAATCCCCAATATTTCACTCTCGCATATAACCCGACCTTTCTGCTCTTTGGAGACAGCAATAATATCTATACGTAGAGCTGGCATTGAAGAGGAAGATGTATTTATCTCAAAAGGTCAATTTTTGGACTTGTCTGATTTTTGGAACGAACCCTTCAATTGCTATTCTTTAAAAAGAATCCCTCCTACAGGCCGGACGTTTGTTTTAGGCGAGTGAAAAATCTTAATGGAAGCCTGGAGGCGAGTTACTGCAGTACCTGTGATGTTATCAGTTGCCCCAAGCGGTCCGATGATTGACAAAGCTGTCTTACACTGCTCTTGAAGTACAGTCATTGGCAAATATAATGACGTTCTGTTCGTAACTACTTAACGTGTACTTCCACGTCTCACAATACTTCGACGTTGACTGTACTGCCTGCAAGTCGGTGTCGCCACGTGCTCAAGTCTGGAATTCCATTATATCAGACCGGTGGTGACAAGTGTGAAGCGATAGGGTGAGAGAGTGACTGTGTACAGGCTCACCCGCTGGCTTCAAGGTCAAGGGCAATCGTCTAAAACAAACGTCCGGCCTGTAAAACTAACTATTGACTTACAAACTAGAAGAGGAAGTGGAAAACATAAGCAAGAATAAGGTAAATAAAAGACACGAGGAAAGGAAATGCCCTCAACCCTCGAAGAATGACAATTAATGGACTTGGAAGAAAGGACAGCCATGAAAGGCAAATAGGAGAGGAAAATATGTACTTGTTAATTATTTTAGAGGCTTTGCGACGTAGTGATCTTGTAGCTCCGTGTAATTGGGTGTGTGAAGAATTTTTCTGATAGCCTTCGTCACTATGATGTCTGTACTAGTATGTGTATTTGTAATTGAGGTAGGGTTTGGGTGGGAAGCGGCCGTGGCCTAAGTTAGTTACCATCCCGGCATTTGCCTGGAGTAGAAGAGGGGAAACCATGGAAAACCACTTCCAGGATGGCTGATGTAGGAATCGAACCCACCTCTCCTCAGTTTTTAGACTCACGAGGTCCAGTGTACACCGGTCTAGCCCTCAGACCTGGGATCGAGGGCCCCCGCGCTGGCAGCCAAGAATGCTAGCCACTACGCAAGAAAGGAAAAGAGGAGAGGATCCAACCTGAAAGGCAATGGAAAAGGGGGAAAAAACGAAACCAGCTCAGGAAACCCTCGGGGTCGCCAACTCCCGAACTTACCAGCCGTGAGCCCTTGAGGGTGTAGCACTATCCAGGGTGGAGCTACACACGCCCTGCCTCCTGTAGGGCCTTGAGCAGAAAGTAGGAGATTTCATGAAAAGAAATAGGTCTGACCCGTGAAAGAATGAGGGTATCAGAAAAGATGAGACAAGGGTCAATTAAGGTGGGAAATTGAAATACACCCTAGGCCTCGGATACCCTATTGCAGTCGGGGTCGGCAGAGACCAAGAGTTGACCAAGGGAGGTCGACAGGAAAGATAATAGAGAAGAGCTCGGCACAAGTAAGTGGAAGCAATGCCCGGCTTATCTGGGATCCCGTGGTCGCCAACCCACATCTCACTAGTTGTGAGCCCCTGGAGGCTATGGGGAAACACAATTAAATGGGTGACAGGTTTCCAGGAAGGTGGCCTGGGTTCGATTCCCAGCTCTGTCATAATACGAGGTTGGTTACTCACTAGAGAGCTGTTGGGAAGAGTGGTGAACGTTGGGTCCGTATCCTGAAATATGAAATATTCTTAGCGTGTTTTTTGCATACACAAACATGCCGAAGTTGTGCCATTTTGCAACACGCTGATGTAAGCAAATAGGGATGTAGCAAATGTCCAAGGTTCTTGGTTCTCCTGCACCACAAAGCAGTGGTGAAGCAGCTGTGTTGCGTTAAAAAGAAGCGCTTGGCTCTTCAAAAGGTGAGTAAGTACCAAATTAGGCTCAACAGTTTCAACAATCGAGCCGAATCATTTCTGGGCAGCCTTGAGATCCAGTAACGTGTTGGGAATTTGCGAACTCGCAGAGGATTGCATGAAGTCGCTCCACCTGTCTCCAGCCAAGTGTCAGGTCGATTACAGGATGTTCATCAAGTCACCAGATTCAATATTTCGTTGTTGTTTTTTTTCTGACGTTGTATTACACATACAAATCTAGCGATTACACACAATAGTTCCACATACCTTCAAGTGAAGAACATTATTTTTTTAGACTCCGGTGGAAGTAATCTGGAAGTGCTGAGAGTAAAAAATGTTCAGATATAACGCTAAGTCGTTTCCTGCACATTGCGTTCCTACAGTTCCAGTTCACTAGAGATGTTGAAAGTGACCACCATTTACTTGCAGGCCCAAAATTTTCACGTTTACAATTTTTTTGCGGAATAAATTTAATACATTTATAAATTGCTTCTTTGAGTTCTTGTAAGGAATGTGCATTATCTCGGTATACTCTTCTTTCTTTTCAATATCCTCATAGAATATTTTTGTAGAGGTTAAATGAGGTAAACGAGGAGGCCACAATTTTCTTGAAATTACTCAATTACCGGAAAAATTCGCAACATAGCGATGGTCGCGTATGACAAGTGGCACCATCTTGCGCTCATCCTCTTCCAATAAAAGTATGAATTGTTGCACAATGTCCCACTTTCAGCGCTTTATGTGTGGACCCAATTGAAGCTCGAAGTTCTTACATCTTTCAGATTTCCGCGGAGATCTCACAATGCGCTGCCGAACTTCGCGAAGGAAAGTGTCAGTAATTAATTTAAGTCTTCCACATTGTTCTCGATCACCCACGAAGTCTGTGTCACGAAACCTGCGTACAAGAACACACAAACAAGATTTACCTGGTAAGGGTTCATCAGGAAATCTATGTGTCCATTTTTTCATACATCTCTCATAACGTTTGCAATCAAAATAAGCCTCCAATAAAGCGACCCTTTGTGCGCGCGTAAAATGCATTGTCGCCCACTTGACATTGTAAGACTCACTCAGTGCAAAGCAACAGCCGCACTGTTTTGACATTACTACAACTGGTTATACAATGTCTGATAACATCTCACAGCAAAGCTTGCCAAATGATTCCGTCAGATACGTGAGCTACGACTTTTCAAAGTCAAGAGTCCGTGACTTTACGAACACTCGGTAGTACAAGGTATCGTCGATCTTGGCCATCAACACCGAGTATCTGACCCTCCCCATAGGCGGCTTCGGGGGCGTAGTTGGTAGCATGCTGAGCTTCTATGCCCAGATCGCGGGTTCAAATCCGGGTGAAGTCGTCGGATTTTTTAAGAGTTAAAAATCCCTCAGTATGGCTTCCGTCGGAGGGGAAGTAAAGTCGGCGGTCCCATGTCATAGATTTATGGCATGTTAAAGAACCTTCCACTAATTACACCTGTGTGAAGCTAAATTGTATAGGTTAAGAATGAAAACAACGCTCTCAGGTTCCTACGTTCGTTGCCAAGAGCAGACTGCGGTGGCGTCTGGTAGCTAAGTTCTGAACTAGTAGTCGTTGACGGTGGCGTTTGGTGGCAAAAGTAGGAACTATTTGAAAAATTCAAAAGTCTGCAGTCTTTACTTGAATTAAAAAACAGATAACACACACTAATACAGTCATCACAATTAACACCGGTTATCAGATAGATTCTACACACAGCCAAAGTACACGGGGCTACATGACCGCGTTGTCGCAGCCCCTAACTTAGGAACCAACCAACCAACCCTCCCCATAGAAAATGAGGACAGCCGACGTCTAAGAAAATTGAAAGTTACAGCTTTTGAACAACTGTAGATTAGAATAAGTGGTTTTCGGTGGTTTCCCACTTCCACTCCAGGCAAATGACGAGATGGTTCCTAACTTAAGACAATGACCGCCTGTTTCCCAATCCTTACCCGAATTACAAGGAAGGAAGTAAGTTTGTAGTGACCGTGACCGTTAATCTAGGGATCAAGAGCCACGGGACCTCCCTTTTACTTGGAATCCGAACCACTGGACATGGCATTTGACATTGAAAATCTCACATGCATTGACCAGGAATCAAACCCGGTCCACCGTGGTCAGAGGTCAACAGCTCGACCGCTGCGCCACCACACCCCTCACCTGAATTACAAATACACACACTAATACAGCCATTACAATAACACAGGTTATCAGACAAAATTATACACACACAACCAAGTACATGGGGCATAATGACCGCGATGTCCCAGCCCCTCAAGTGATACAATAGCAACAACAATAATTATTAAATAGATCCAACTTACGCATTGTCAATTCATTTTGACTTTCCTGTAATGCACTCTTTCGTGCAGATCCAGCAAATTATAGGCGCAAGTGAAATGTTAAGTAACAAACGTAACGCTGGGTTACCTTGACAATTGTAACGGTAACGGGAGCTGTAACGTTATTACTTTTAAGAAGTAACTTACCCATCCCTGATCCCAGCATTTGCCTGCAGTAGTAAAAGAAGCCATAGTTTTTAGGAACGGCTCAGGCCGGTAATCCAGAAATAAGATATTCTACACACGCATGTTTTGCACCATATTCAAGTCGAACTTCTATACCTTGAAATTTCGAAGCAATTTCTATGTCCGAAAGCACTTCGAGATATCGAAGTTCGAGTGTAGTGTATTTGATGTCGGGTACTTCCCGTACGAGCTTTGGACACGTCTCTGTGGGGCTGATTCATGGAGGTCAGCGGCCCTACCTCCGATACCATCTCGTGAGCTAATGCGCTGTCTTATCTCCACACGGCCGACACCAGAGAAAGTTCCGCTAAGCTCACTGCCGGAAATCTCTATCATATCTCAAGTTACCGTGCAGGAAAAATGTTCTCCTTTACAGCAAATAAGAACTAGTTTATTCTCATTTTAAGGAATGTACATCATCTCTTTCCAACTTCAGAAATCACAAATTAATATCCACTTTATTTTATCATTCTTGTCGACTTCGTCGTTACGCTGCGGTCTGGCGTTACGTTACGGTGACGGGACGAAATGTACTCAGATGCACTGAGATGTGAGACGTCATAGTACTGCTTGGTGCATGTGTACCCCGACAATCTCTACTTCGTTAGTATAAGACAAAACTCCCAGATTCTTGGATGTCATGGGTAATCTCGAGAACCACTGGATGGAATTTGATGCGGTTTTCACCATTCTGTAAAGGATATATCGAGGAAAGATTCTGTAGAAAATAATTCATGTATGATCAAAGGAAGCCAAGCAGTAACGATTTCAGTGAAAAGTCGAAAACAAACTTGGCGTCCGTGCGCTTCTTAAGCTTACGCTGGGCAAACCGTTAAAAATATCAATATACTATGAGCATAGGAATTGTTCAGCATGAAAAGTTCTACAAAAAAGTCCGCGAGAGCATAACTCTATCTTCAATACATCGCCCACTATAAGTGTTTTTAGACTGGATGGAAGGGGCACGTCCCCGCGCGCTCTGGTGAGCGTGTGGCATCCCGCTCGCTGAACTTGCTTTGCCCTTGGTTTGCACTTGCCGTTCGCGAGTAATTTGAAACACGATAAGAAAGATAAGTATTATGCAGATAATTTTTTAACATGTCAAGAGTATTTGGCTTCTCGCTTCGCTCGAAGCCTCTAGCCTTTCTAGCATATTTCAGCATTTGTAGCATTTAAAATGATACAAAGTCTAGTCTTGCAGACTGACTGTCACTTTTTTTTTTCAAATTGAACTGCGAGAACTACCGTATCTG
This sequence comes from Meconema thalassinum, assembly GCA_946902985.2. Classification (NCBI taxonomy): domain Eukaryota; kingdom Metazoa; phylum Arthropoda; class Insecta; order Orthoptera; family Tettigoniidae; genus Meconema; species Meconema thalassinum. The sequence goes on from OX336396.1 coordinate 275,527,807, forward strand.
CCCAGGCAAATTATTGTAAAACATTCAACAGTAGTTTCAGTTATGGCTCACATACCAGGAGGCCTTTCTGCGCGGTACTTTCTGCATATATGTGTCCCGCATGCACAAGTATGCTGAATCACTGTTTTAAAAGGACCACTACAAACAATTAGCAGTCATTTTACTACAGGGTCATTATCTTTGTGCGCCGCGGTAATCGCAGCAAACTATGGCGTCATTTGGCTGGCCAGGTGCGGAGCGAGTGGACCTCACAATACCCTGCTCCGCTGACTCATATCGTTAGTTCACACGTGTTTTGTCATTCACAAGGACGCGTATCTGCAGAGCTTAGACGTTATTGTTGCACGTTTAGTGAGTATTGTGATTACTGTGACTGTTGGTCATGCCTGGACACCAATTCACATTGCGCGAACGTGTGTGTATCCACAATTCATACATGAAAAGCAGAAAGTCTTGTTCTGAAACAAGACGAAAATTTCGAATCAAGTTTCCAGTTAGACTTGTGTCTAATGCCAGTACAATTAGGAGGCTCGCTAAACGATTCAAGAAAATAGGCTCCGTAAATACTTAATGAGTTAACAGACAACGCTGTGTTCTTACAGAACAAAAATTAGATGAGATTGTTGTCCATTCTTTCATCAGAAGATGTCAGGTGTGTGTTACAAGAGAGGGAGGACATTTACAGCATCGCCTATGAGCACTGTAAGTACACATTATTGAACATGTTTGGTAAAAGTGTAAAAGTGCGCGCTAACCACTGACTGAACTGTGTACGTGCACCCGCGATCTGCGCCAGTCAACGCCGGCTTACCTTGCCGTGTTTACCGGGGCGCACAAAGATAATGACCCTGTACATACTTTCTGTAAGAAAATTATTATTATTATCATCATCATCATCATCATCACCACCATCAAAGTTCTCTTCTGGCGTGTGCCTTGAGCAATCCGTTGTCCCATAATTACAGTTTTGTTCGGCGAAATACGTGTACAGAAGGCAAACGTCTACTTAATAATAATAATAATAATAATCCTTTGCAGATGACCTTGCGGTATTTGCGAATTAGTTGGATACGGCCAGGAAACAGATCAACCAGCTTCAAACACAAGCTGCAAAGGCGGGCGGGCCTCCTGATGTCTTTTGAGAAAACAGAGTTTATTACTAACATCAAAATGGCTCCAAAACATATTGAAGTGAATCCTGGGAAAATCAAGCGGGTTGAGAAATGTAAGTATCTTGGGGAATGGATAGACCCTACAATGTCCGAAAACGAGGCTTTTGCGTCACGCTTGAAAAAAAAATGAAATGGCTTACCATCTAACTAAGAATGTGTACAACAAAAGATCTATATCCCTGAATGCAAAACTGAAGCACTACTGCACGGTCAACCGGCCAGAAGCTTTGTATGCAGCGGAATGTCTCTCCATGAATAGAAAAGGCATAATGGAAAAACTGGAGACCAAGGAAAGGAAGATATTGAGGAAAATCCTGGGTCCAGTCAAAGAACACGGCGAGTTCCGAAGACGCCACAACCACGAGTTGCACACTCACGTAGAGAAAATAACTGGCGTGATGAGGGAAAGGAGGATTTCCTTTTATGGACATATAACCCGAATGAAATCAACACGGCTATCCAACAGAATTTTTGCTTTTCTCCGTGAGAAAAAGACAAAGGGGGCGTGGTTCAGTGAAGTAGAGAAAGATCTGTTGGAGACTGGGATAACACGTGAAGATATCCAGGAGCGTGGCCCACTTAGAGAAAAACTTCAGAAACATCGCAGGTTTCAACTTAAGCCGAAGCTAAAAACCGGGAAGGCGTGGACGACGGAGAGAAATGTGCAACATTGATTGCGAATAAAGGAGTACTGGGCTAACATTAAAATGCAGAAGAAACAGTTGACATGACGTGTCCTTAGTTGGCCGTAACGAAGGAAGAAGAAGAAATGACAATAATAATAATAATAAAATTGAAGTACATCATTAAAAGACAGACATGCCAGATGACAAATGTAGGAGATGCCATCGCCAATCGGAGACCATCCAACATATCACAGGGGGCTGTACAAGAATTTCATCTACGTACTACTTGAAGAGGCATGACCAAGTAGCCAAGGTAATCCACATGAACCTGGCAAAGAAGCACTCCTTAAGTAATAATGTTCTCCCTTACTATCAATACATTCCTGATGCTGTTCTGGAGAATGATACAAGCTACTCTGGGACAGGTCAGTGATCACAGATAGACCTATATCAGCAAACAGGCCACACATTAAAACTCAGCAATTCTTCTAGGTTTGTGCCGTGTCTTGTGTGGCTCATCAGCGGGCTCTTGGTGTCCCCGCCCGAACCCCCACAGGAGTAACGAACTGCGCGCTACCTCCCTTTATATAGAGTGCAACTGCACTACTTGACTGCGAGAACTAAAAGCTCAAGCAGCCTTAACCTCCCTATGAAGGCTCCCAAAAGGATGGTACACCGTTTATCAGACAGATTCTATACACACCCAAAGTACACGGGGCTACATGACCGCGTTGTCGCAGCCCCTAAACTGAGGAACCAACCAACATCTCTGCGGGAGATATAATTTTGCGTGAAGAAGTAACAGACCGTTACATAGTTACACATCAGTGTCGAAACCTTGCATAAGGACAGTGTGACCACAACTACTTAAAAATGGACCCCAAATGACGAGAAGGTTACCGTCCCCATAAGACAATAACATGTTAAAAATATGCATAAAAAGACGACAAACAAAGTTAATTAAGCTCCAATTGTAAAATACTTTCTCGCAATAAATGAGGTCGGATGATTCTACGAAAACCTTCATATTCTGCCTATTTTCGCCTATCCCCTAGTTTCCCGGTGAAATCTACCTCCGCCTTCCGGCGTGCCGAAAGGAATTTTTTATACGTGCTGGTGGACCACTCCCGAGGCACCGGTTAAGAACCACTTGCGTTAGAGCATGGATCTTCAAAGGTACCTCAACACCATGTTAAACTATTAGTAGGTGACATTAATGCACAGATTGGCAGAGAAAAGAAATATAGAGACATAGTTACTAATTTTCCAGCTCATTATCGCACCAATAACAAGTAGTTCCGTGAAGAACTATACAGACTATTTTCATATATCCTACTTATGTTAACTGCCACTATCAACATGCAAAATTTCAGTTTGATTGCTGTAATAGATTCGTAGATATTGAGAACCGACTAAATATAGCGGATGGTCGCCATGTTGGATTTTTACATATGTAAGTCTTAGAGCTATGTACTGTTACATGAAGATTATTGTGTACGAGTAGTTTTCAAACTTCAATCGCATGATAAGGACACAAGAAGTAAAAACGAGATTTTAAAATTTCGCACAGCTGCCATCTTGTGGTTATGGAAACAATTGAAAAAAATTAGATGCCAGTGGATTAACATTTGTATAAGGATTTGCTGTACCAAGTGTCACTGCACTCGGATGGCTAAATTGCGAGAAACGACCATGTGAATATTTATACTTCGCGTCGACGCCATGTTGGATTTGTGATCACCAGGTTGTTGAAAGTCCTATAGGTCAACTTATGTTCATAGTTTGATTGCTGTAATAGATCCGTAGATATTGAGATCCATCTAAATATTTTGGTTGGTCGCCATGTTGGATTGTTATATGTATAGGCCATAGAGTCATGTACCATTAAAGGAAAATTATTGCGTAGGTTCATTATTCAAACTTTCACTTCGATCGCATGATTACGACAAAAAAAATAAAAACTTAATTTTAAGATTCACACAGCCGCCATCTTGAGGTTATGAAAACAATTGAACTAAATTTGATACCAGTGCATTACAATGTGTATAAACATTTCCTGTACCAATTTTCATTGCGTTTGGATAATTAAATCGCGAGAAAGGTCTATTTAAAATTTTCAAATTCGCTTGGCCGCCATATTCGTTTTGTAGTTAACCAGTTTTTGAAAGTCTTATAGATGAACTTCCAGTAGTGCCTTCCATCTCCGTACAAAATTTCAGGGTGATACCGGTAATAGTTTCAGAGATATAGAATGCCGGTGAAATATTTCGCACAGCCACCATCTTGAGGTTATGTAAACAATTGAACGAAGTTAGATTTCGGTGTATTACAATGTGTATAAACATATACTGTACCAAGATTTATTGCGTTCGGTTGGTTAAATCAAGAGAAATGTCTATTTAAAAGTCGCAACTTCGCTTGGCCGCCATGTTGGTTTTGTATTTACCAGGTTTTCAAAAGTTAGGTAGGTGAACTTCTAGTAGTTCCCTTTATCACCGTAAGATATTCCAGGGTTATATTGGTAATAGTTTCGGAGATGTTGAATGCTGGTGAAATATTTCGCACAGCCGCCATGTTGGATGGGTGAGACGTAACAAAATTTGAAGGGCACGGTTGGGGTCGTCGGGAATAGGTTTTTAATGCCAAAAATATAAACTTACCGAGTTTCATTGAAATCGCTCCAGCCGTTTAGAAGTTATTAGGGACACACACACACACCATCTCATACACACCATCACAGACGCACACACAGACAGACACACGGACAAAAGGTGATCTCATAAGCCTATTTTCCATAAATGAAAATAGGCTAAAAACGGGGAGAGACTTATCGGCTTTTGCCGGTTTTTTGATCTAAAATTGATGTCAACCATTTTTAGAAAATTACCCAGAAGAAAGAAGACCTGGGCCTCTCCGAATCCTCATTTAGGTTCCTACCAATTAGACCATGTTGCAATTACAAAACAGAACTTTAGAGAAATATTGAATGTTAGGGTAAGAAGAGGATTGAATATTGACTCCGACCATTTTTTGTCAAGAGATCAAAACGAAATTTCAACCAAATAAATCCAAACCTAAATTTATGAAACTCCCTATACCGTAATTGATACGAAGGTCTTGGCAGAAAATAAGGTTAGATTTATCAATAACCTAAATATAAAAACAATGAGTACCTGGGAACAGATCAAAGATACAATGGTTGAATCGGTGCAAGGATTGGGTCAGCCACCAAGGAAGAGAAAACATCGATGGTGGAATGCAGTACGTGGTGAGGTACTCGAACATAGACAAAGAGGATGGCAGCAATGGAATTCAAGAAAGAAGGAAGATGATTGAACAAATTTTGTAGAGATCAGGAAATTTACGTCCAAAATCATTGGGGTTGAGAAACGTAACTATGATAAGCTATTGGAGAGTATTGATGAAGAATTTAAAAAGAACAACTCTAGATAATTCTACAAGATATTTCGTGAAGAGATTCATGGATATCAACCTCTGAACTTTCACTTCAAGGATACGGCAGGGGAATTAGTCACCAACAATAAAGTTGTTTGCCATATATTTTGAGGAACTTATAAATTGTGAAGAACCAATAGAAAGATTACGTTTCAAAGCACCACAACAGGTGAACCCTCCGTCAACTCCACTGACATTACAGCAAGTTGAAGTGCATATTGAACTACTTAAAAACAATAAGACATCAGGTGAGGATGGGATGCTACCTGAAATGTGGAAACTCGGTGGTTGAGTGGCAGCTGCAGCCCTTCATCAGGTTATCAATGATTGGAAAAAGGCTATAATCCACCCTTTACATAAGAAGGGAATAGGACAAATCCTAACAATTATAGGGGTATTTCCCTTCAGCCAATAGCTTACAAAATCTTTTCCAAGTCATTGTTAAGCATTTTAATTGAACAAGCGAAGCACACTATTGGCGAGTATCAAGCCGGATTTAGGAAGGGTAGATCTTGTCCAGAGCAAATTTTTAATCTTAAAACAATCCTTCGAAACAGAACGATACGTAATCTCAATACAGTGATTACCTTTATTGATTTCCAAAAAGCTTATGATTCGATTGACCGTCAGACGCTTTTCTTAACACTATTGGAACTACTGTTGGGAATGATGAAATTACTCGAAAGCAGATTGAACAAACACTCACTGATACATCCTCAAGAGTTACGTTTTTAATGAGATTTCAGATCCTTTCAGCATCAAAACTGGTGTGCGACAAGGCGATGTGCTTTCGCCAATGCTCTTTAAGTTGGTATTAAACAAAGTTATGGGTGAATGGGAGACCATATTACGAGAGAAGAACATTGAAGGGCTCCATTTGGGACAAGGCCGAGGGAAATTTGAAGTGAAATGTCTTGCCTTTGCTCATGATATAGCGATAATTTCAGAGAACAAACTTCAAGCACAAATAATGACTGAAACACTACATGCAATAGCAATTAAAACTGGTCTTACCATTTCATATGAAAAAAACTAAATATAATGAATACAGACATAATAAGGAAAAGCATTTACCATCACAATATGGTCAGATTTAAAGAGTTGATAAATGTAAGTATTTAGGTGAATGGATCCAGTCAAATGAACTTGATAACACAGCGTGCAAGGAGAGATTGAAGAAAATGTAATTTGCCCCTTTACAACAAACGGTCGATATCATTCCAAGCAAAAATTAAACACTAAGCAACTGTCATTAAGTCAGAGGTATTATATGGTTCTGAATGCTTAACATTGAATTTAAAAAAAGGAAACCAACTTGAACTAGAGAAAAAAGAAAGAAAAATACTTCGAAAATTATTGGGCCCCCAAAAGATTAAAGAAAATCGGTGGATGAAGAGGAGAAATGAAGACCTTTACCGTCATATAGAAGAAAATAACCAGAACAGTTGCTGGTCAAATTTGAAGCTGTTTAAATGGCTGAGAAGAGCAAATGCCAAAGAATGAAGGATCATAAAAATGAAGTTGTTAGAAGACAGTTCCTTAAACCCAGCGCAGCGACGCGATACGGAAGATACCACGGGAGGGAGAGAGTCAAGGTAATTGTCCGGAAAGAGAGTACGTGGGTGAGTGCTAGTTGGGACTGTTCTGCTAAACGGGCCAACACTTTTAGACATTAGCGATGTCACCGCGTTCAAGTAACCATCAGCGTGACGGAGATAGAAGTCTTCATTCTATCTTACTTTACAGTGCAGTAGCTGGAGGATAAGTTCAGTGGGAATAATAATAATAATAATAATAATAATAATAATAACCTTCTTTATTACGAATATTCTACAATACAATAGTTTTCCTTCAACCCAAAAATACTCTAGGCCTACTCCTCCACAAATTTCGGTCTTCAGCATCTTCCACGGTTAAGTCTACGTTAGCCAAGCTTTTCTTTACACCATCCATCCATTGTTCTCTTGGTTAACCCCGTTTCCTCTTGCCTTCTGCTTGCCAATGTAACATTACATTTGGAATTCTACTATTCTGCATCCTTTTCACATGTCCAGACCATTGTAATCTTCTTTCTTCAACCACTTCTAGTACATTTTGTACCTGCATAATTTCTCTGAATCTCGTATTTCTAATTTTATCCAATCTTGATTTTCTTGCCGCCCTCCTCCAATAATCCATCTCTGTTACTAATAATGTGTTTGCTTGCTGTCTGTTTAACGTCCAAGTTTCTGCTCCATATAACAAAATAATTTGTACCAATGAACTGTAAATAAGTTTCTTAGTTTTGTTTAAAATATTTCTGCTCCATAAAACGGAATTTAAAGCTCCAATTGTTCTCCAAGCCTCACTTACTCTTTTCTACATTTCAGATGAACTTGTTCCCCCAGCTTATATTAATTATTGAACCCAAATATTTAAATTTAGTGACTGTTTGAATTTCTGCATTTCCGATCTGTAGTTTCTCACCAACATTATTCTCTAATGTAAGGTATTCCGTTTTGTTGTAATTGATAGTAATAATATTAGTAGTAGAATCTCTTCTCTTCATTAGCAGTCGTCAGAAATACCTCTCCTCTCCCACTCATCTTAATACCTCTTCATTTGTAACTCTATCAACCCATCTGATCTTCATCATTCTCCTGTAACACCACATTTCAAACACTTCTATTCTCCTCTTTTCTGCTGCTCCAACAGTCCAAGTTTCACTTCCATAGAGCGTCACGCTACAGACATATGCTTTTAAAAATGACTTCCTAACATCTAAATCTATATTTGATATCAACAGATTTCTTTTCTGTAGAAATTCTACCCTTACCTGAGAACACCTAACTACTTTTTAAATCCTCTTTGCTCCGTCCATCACTGGTTATTTTGCGGCGTCTTATTGAATTTAATTATAATGTCGTTAATCCCTCGTTACCGTAAAGGGTAACGGTCACTAGTGACGGTGTTACAAGTAATGCAATATTCCCCAACCGTGAAAACATTGTTGGCATTTTCCAAGACCATTCTAGATATCATACCAACAAAAGTTTTATATGTATGTACGAATACTGATATAAACTGAGCATACATTGAAAACTTCGGTGGCGTAGTTGGTAGCATGCTGAGCTTCTATACCCAAGGTCGCGGGTTCAAACCCGAAGTTGTCGGATTTTTTAAGAGCGTTAAAAATCCCTCCGTATGCCTTCCTTCGGAGGGGAAGTAAAGCCGGCGGTCCCATGTCATAGATTTGTGGCATGTAAACGAACCTTCTACTAATTACACTTATGTGAAGCTAAATTATAGGTTAGATTTGACTAACGCTCTTAGGTTCCAACGTTCGCCAGGAGCCGACTGCGTTGGGATCTAGTAACCGAGTTGACGGTGGCGTTTGGTAGCAAAAGTTGGAACTACTTGAAAATCGAATGTCTGCAGTCCTTATTTGAATTAAAAGCAGATAACACAGACATATACGGCCATCACAATATTATCACAGATTCTACAGACACCCAAAGTACCGTGTTGTCGCAGCCCCTAAACTGAGGAACCAACCACCAACCAAACATTTTTCTCTTGTACTTATAATCAGGATCACAGATGAAAGATGACGGACATACTCGCACGGAGAAGGAGTTGTTATTGAAGAGTATTTTTGAGCAGAGCTGGGTTCAGGGCCGCTGGCCCGTCAGCACACAATTTCATCAGCCCAGCAGAGTAGCGCTGGCATTATCAAACATCACCCTGACCTTGCTGTTGCTATGTGACGGTAAGCCAAACACCGGAAGTTGAAAACACACCCATTACCTTCAGTTCAGTTCCATCGAGCACTTCCCCCAGGCATAGCCGTGCAGGACTACGGTGATTTAAATTAGGGCTAGTACTATTGATTTCAGTTATCAAATCATCTATTATTCGAAGCAGAAATATCGATTAATTACTACAAATAACGATTAATCAATTGCGCGTTTAATCGATTAATAGATTTGTCGCTTAACTCTTTATAGGACAGTGTTCTATACATTAACCACCTACTATAAAAAGAGTTTGTAGGCTATTATCAAAGGTGCTAATAGTTGAAACTTTCAGCCTAATCACAACAAAATTTCTTGTAGATGTAGGCCTAATATTTCTGATAAGCAAATATTATATCTGTCTAGTTTTATGGTGCTGGATAAAATTTCAACTAGTAAATATAATCAAAAATATTAAAATAAAACAATAAAATAAAATATAAATATACAAATTAAAATAAAACAGGCTAAAAATTAAAATAAAATTAAAAAGTTAAAATTATAAATTATAAATAAATAGATAATTTTAAAATGTATTTAAAAAGATTATATTGAATATTTAAAATAAAAATAAAAATTAGAGCTGAAATGAAAATCAAAGTAAAAGTTAGAAAAAACTAGTCTGCCCTATAAAGGATTAATCAATTAATCGGTTGGGCGAAAAACTGACTAATTGTTTTGTCGATTAATCGATTAATCCTTTCACTACGATCTCACAGAATCAAAACAGACATTTAATTAATTAAAATCTATTGTGTCATATTTTTAAACAACGTAGGCTACCTTCTTAGTGAAAATTTAGGTTAAAACAAAGTAAAAGAAAAAAAATCCTGTCCTAAATTGTAAATTGCAAAATTGAACAAGAATACAAAATCTTTGCTGAAAACTCTTCGTTTTCTTGTATCGAATCCCTTCCCAATTTGATTGGTGTTTGTCCCTCCACTGTCACTGACTCTTATTTGGTTATTGTTAACATAAACAAGGAAGGACACTTGGTATATTTAGACAAAATGTAACTTTTATACATTTCTATACATCAATCCGAAAATAAGCGTAACTCAACTTAAAGCGATGGCCTCTCATTTAAACTAACTCTAGTTCGAATAGCGTAACTATTCAGAGTGGTTTTCTTTGTTTCTTTCCACACTCACTCCAGGTAATTACCGGGATAATGCTAGTTTGATCTCAGGTCCCGGGTGCGTATGCAGAAAGCATTCACTACATCGGTAGACAGATATACAGAGTGAATAGCGCCCAACTATTGGTCAGAAGGGCAGCCTGAACTCCTCTCACTGCTTATTGTAAAGATGGCGCTCTCACGTGACCAGACCCGCAAGGGGTTCACATCTAGTGGGACGTGGGTTGGCGACCACGGGACCCCAACTGAATCCGACATTGCTTCCACTTACTTGTGCCTGTCTCTACTAAATCTTCTTTCATGTCGACCTCTCTTGGTCAACTCTTGTTCTCTTCCGACCCCAACGGTATTAGGGTATCCGAAGCCTAGGGAGTCTTTCACTTTGCCCTTGTCTCATCTTCCCTGATACCCTCATTCTCCGAGGGGTCAGCCTTCGTTTTCTTTTCATGTTATCTCCTGCCTTTTGCACAAGGCCCTCAAGGAGGCAGGGTGTATATAGCCCCACCACTTCTGGTGCACCCTGGATAGTGCTACACCCTCAAGGGCTCACGGCTGGTGACTTTGGGAGTTGGCGACCCCGAGGGAGTCCTAAGCTTGGTCCGTTTTGTCCCCTTTTCCCTCTGACTTTGGGGCGGGCCCTCTCTTCTTTCCCTTTCCTCTCTGCCTTTCATGACTCTCCTTCCTTCCAAGTCCCTCAATCCTTATTCTTCGAGGGTTGAGGGCATTTCTTTTCTTCCTGTCCTTTATTTGCCTTATCCTTTATTTGTTTACCATTTCTTCTTCTAGTTTGTAAGTTTGTAGTTAGTATTAGCTATAGTTTTCATTCTCATCTCATATTTCACTATCACCCAAACCATTACGGGCCGATAACCTAGATGTTAGGCCCCTTAAAACAACAATTATCATCATCTTCATCACGTGACCAGGCCGTTATTGACAATTTTAATGTTAAAAACATTAATTTCTTAAATGGCTCTAATAAGAGCTCTCAGGGTCCAGTTTAGCAATAACGTGAAGATACGCTATCCCTCCCTATATTATTCTGCTAAGGTCCCATTCCAGTTTTGTACCGAAAATAAGGTCCCATTAACACCAACCTACACATATGGGGTACATGCAGGTTCAGCATAACCCAATGCGTAAGCGAAACGCACTCACTTACTCTTTAAATGCCTCACAATTAAATAAATACCGGTACCTGTCTTTTAGGTAGTCAGCTCGAAGGCAGGTTGGATCCTCAACAGTACCGCCGTTAGGTTATGTGAGTAGATACCCACAAAAACCCAAGGCAGCGCTATATTGAGGCGTACTAGGCAAAAAGAGGAGTGAGGTAGTTAGCCATTGCTTTCCTCACTGAGTCAGAACAGTGGTACTAACCCTATGAGTAGAACCTTTCACAACATCCACAGGCACTGACTGTGCCCTGAATGTCATTACTAAGCACCACCCATACCTCAGTAGCTTCCATATAATCACAGCCATGAGTGAGACTGAGACATCGGTGAAAAGCCACCTTTTACTCTAGCCTGTGCCAACAGACAAATGCAAATGTACTGCATTCATCAAGGGATGGCAAACAGGCCTATCGGTACCTTAAAACATGTATATTTACAATGAAATAATGAAAGAATGCAACACGGTAACCATGGTAACAGAATCTCACAGGTACATCTATTTCTGTAAGACGCAATGCAATTCCAATTATTACATTACTGTGAAAGTTTCCAGACGGTTATAAGGTTATCACTGAACCAAATTAAGCTGTAAAATTCATCAATACATACAGTATAACGTGCTTAAGGGGGTAAAGGGGAACTCTAGAATTTTTTCACGTAATTTTCCCGTGTGAGTGTGGTACGAAAGGTCTTTTTCACCCGACTATCAAGGGTCTCCGAAAACCACATTTAAAGGCCCTTAAATTAACAGTGTCTGTAATATTCCCAGAAAACTAACTTCGCTCTGATATACCTATGAAGGAATGACAAACCCCTAACCACTGCACCAGTAGCTGAATTGATCAAGTCTGATAATGCATACCAAGGATAAATCAGTCATAGCATTCATGATTGAGATTTTGCTAAGTGTACTCTTTACAGCTAGAATATTCGCGGGCGAAGCCGTGACGGGTAATGCTAGTTTTGATAGAGCGGTAACCTGCTGCGGGTAACATAGCTGCAATACTTCTTGTCCAAGGCGCCAAATACGGGCATATTATTTGCCAGATGCTCAATACCGTACATTAAGATATTGCCTCGTTATGTTAAATACGGCATTGTTTGCAAGGAAGCCAAGGAGCGATGAACTTGTCTGGCGAGCAGAATTACTGCTGAGTACGACACACAAATCAGAGTCAGTGTCCTACTGGGACATGTCACCATTGTTAACTATGATTTGCGACGGCGACCTAATTGCATACTTCTCCACAGCTGTGCCAACAATCTGCTTCATGATTAAATCGTTGTTTTATTTCCAGGGGCTCGGACATCGTGGTCACCTCAGTCCCGTGTTTAGAGCCATGCGCGGATAAACAAAACCTTATCCGCATCCGCCCCGCATCCGCACGACTGTTGTCCCAATCTACTGGCATTAGAATAATATTTCTAGATAAAGCATAAAGTATTAAAGCAACACATTTAGACATTTAAGGCGTAAGTCACTCCCTTAGACTATGTATGCCATGTGCTAAGCTATGTTTAAAATGAATGAATGTTATGTTGATGACAAAATTTGAATGACATTAGCTAAAATCACCATCTTGCATTTGTCATGAAGAAAATATAACGGGAAAATAAGATATATGATATGTCAAAAACAACCGGGTTCTAGTTTTTTTTTTTTTTTTTTTTTTTTTAGCGTATGGCTTTTAGTGCCGGGAGTGTCCGAGGACATGTTCGGCTCGCCAGTTTTGTAGCTGCTTCGAGACGGACACCCAATGGGTGAGCTACAAGTGCCGTTGGGGAGGGAAGGAGGGAAGTTGGAATGTAAGGACGAGGAGTTGGAAGGTAGCGGCTGTGGCCTATAGTTAGGGACCAACCCCGGCATTTGCCTGGAAGGAAGATGGGAAACCACAGAAGACCATCTTCAAGGTTGCCGGCGGGGGGATTCGAACCTCCTCGCCTCCCGGATGTGAGCGACTGCCATCAGTCATGCCGTAACCACCACGGCTAACTCACACCGGGTTCTAGTAATGATATTCAACAAGTTCGGATTGGATTCTAAAAACTATCCGCAAATTTACTCCAAACATTATCCGCAGCTTATCCGCTTTCCGCACAACCATGCAAACTACAGGGTGTTTCAAAACTCGACGGCAAAATTTCGGGAATGGGTTCCTCACAGTAAGATAAGAAACAAATGTTATGACAACATGGGTCTGGAAACGGATACTTCCGGAGTTATTCCCCTTGGCAGGAATGAATGAATGTTAGTACATAAATGTACATTACATGTCCTGTTTGGTGTAAAAGAAATCGCGAAACCGGTTACAAATGGTACATGTAGGCATGTTGTGAATGGAAGTGATGTGCGTCGTATTAAAGACCTTAGCACTCATACATGATATGGGATCGTCTTACGGTTTAGCCGTTGCCGAGAACACGTCTGTTATCTGTGATTAGTGATTAATGTAATGTAGTGAAGTGAAGTGTGAGTTTCGGTCTGTTTAACACGTCTGGCATCTGTGATTTGAATTGTGGTTTTCCGTCTGCGTTCGTACGTAACGGAGGTAAGTACGTGAAGGTCATTGAGTAGCCGTATGTAAGTTGTCCGTGGTTAACAGTCATTGTACAGTACTGTACTGTTATTTGTGGTTTGCAGGCCGCTCTGACGTGCGCATGTACACGAACACAGAGCTTGCGAGCATGCATTACATGTATGGTTTGGCGGATGGGAATGCTTCGAAGGCACGTCGCTTGTATCGGGAACGATACCCCAGGCGCAGACTGCCGGACCGAAAGACATTTGAATCCATCCATCGCCGCCTCTGTGAACACGGGAGTTTCGCACGTCCACCAGGAACCGGGGGACGGTCAAGCAGTACAACAGTTGAGGAGGAGGAAGCCGTCCTCAACGCTGTGTTTGAACGTCCTCAAGTCAGCACTCGGCGGTTAGGCTTGCAGCGGAATAGGCCACACACGACTATCTGGAGACTGCTACGAGGAAACCTGTTGTATCCGTATCATCTGCAGCGTGTACAAGCCTTGTCGCCTGCGGATTTTCCGGCAAGAACAACGTTCTGCCGGTGGTACCTACAACAGTGCGGCGTGACGCCGAACTTCGCTGCGTATGTGTTGTTCACAGATGAAGCGACCTTCACAAGAGACGGAATACAGAATTTCCATAATCAGCACAGGTGGAGTGATGCAAATCCGCATGCAATCATCCCATCTTCTCATCAACAGAGGTTCGGCATTAACATCTGGGCAGGCATTGTTGGTGATTCCTTGTTGGGACCGTACGTTCTTCCGCGTAGGCTTACTGGGCAGAACACGGATTTCTTGCGGACACAATTGCCTGAGTACTTGGACGACCTGCCACTTGCTGTCCGTCAAGCAATGTTTCTCATGCATGATGGTGCTCCCGCACATTTCAGTTTGTTGGCCAGCAGGTACCTGAATACCCATTTCCCTGGGCGCTGGATAGGTCGAGGAGGACCGATTGCGTGGCCACCACGCTCTCCGGACTTGAACCCCCTGGACTTCTAACTGTGGGGACACCTTAAGTCGCTCGTGTATGCGAATCCTGTTCCTGATGAAGCTACGTTACGTGAGCGCATAGTGGCCACCTGTCAGGCAGTACGCACTACACCAGGAATTTTTGATCGCGTGCGTAATTCCATGCGACGACGAGCGGAGGCTTGTATTCGAGCGGAAGGCCGTCACTTTGAACATTTCCTGTGATACCTGCTGATACGGTGAAAATGTACAAACGTGTGAATTAATCTGAAAGTATCCGTTTCCAAACCCATGTTGTCATAATATTTGTTTCTTATCTTACTGTGAGGAACCCATTCCCGAAATTTTGCCGTCGAGTTTTGAAACACCCTGTATATCCACATGGCGGTATATGTTGCGGATATCCGCATCCGCACAGGGCTTTATGTATAGTAGCGACGGTCAACGGTTACCCTCTTGAAAGCCTTTCTTCTCCAAAATCTTGCCGCTCAGTCCCTCCCAAATAGGAAAGAGTGTTAGCTGTCGACTTCCTTCCTCTCGACAACAGATGCCTCTCGTGATTTTAACATTTAAAATATGTATAACTAATGTTTTGGAGAGAGAAACTTAACCCTTATAACACCACGGGGCCATATATTTTTCTAAAATGTGTAGTGCTATTTCCAGCCACTCAGCGCTAACACTGTTGTAAACAAGACAATGCGGGAATCATTCACTCCTAGAATATATCGATGTGATTAAGTTCAGTGAATAACTGGATTTATAATAACAATAACTACTCTATGAACATGCAGCAGGCAGCTGGATGCCGCGTACGTTATCTTTTGGAGCTGTCTTATGTTATTGATCTTGCTCGGCGCTAATTGCTTCCGTGGCGTAGTTGGTAGCATGCTGAGCTTGTATGCCCTAGGTCGCGGGTTCAAACCCGGCTGCAGTCGTCGGATTTTTTAAAGAGCGTTAAAATCCCTCAGTATGCCTTCCATCGGAGCAGAAGTAAAGCCGACGGGCCAATGTCATAGATTTATGGTATGTAAAAGAACCTTCCACTAACTACAATTATGTGAAGCTAAATTTTTAGGTTAGATTTGATTAAAGCTCTATTAAGTTCCAACGTTAGTCGCCAGGTGGCTGTGGCATCTAGTAGCCAAGTTCACAGATAGGTGTCGTTGACGGTAGCATTTGGTAGCAAAAGTAGGAACAACTTGAAGTTGATCGTCTACAGTCCTTACCTGAATTAGAGATAACGCACACTAATACAGCCATCACAATTAACACCGATTATCAGACAGATTCTACACACACCCAAAGTACACGGGGCTAGATGACCGCGTAGTCGCAGCACCTAAACTGAGGAACCAACCAACCTAAATGGCATTTAGTGCTCTCGTCATACGACCCAAAAAAATGCACGTGAGCACAAATTCTGTTGCACAAACCGGAACATTTTTGAAAATTTTTGACAGTCACAGATTTTATCATTTTGAGAAATAGTATTTTTATGAGTAACACCAAAAAGATGCCGATTCCACTCGACTGTCCACACGTAAATGTATCTTATCTGCACGAGTCATGCAAGCAGTGGCAGCATGCCTGGTGAGCAGTGAATCCCTAGCTATTTCAGCACTTCAGAGGCAGAGAGAGTTAGGCAAAGAAAGTGAGGCTCATTATTGTTGCTTTAATTCTTTCTTCTTCTTTCTCCGTTAGGGTCTTCTGAGGACCACGAACCAATTTCAATGTTTAGTCCTTTGTTGTTCTTTCTTCTTCCTCCGGTGCTCCTTCATCTTTTCGCTGTATCTTCTTTCTCTCTTCCGACCATTTTGAGCCTGTTTTCTTATATTGCCTTCCTTGGAGTCCATCCATTCCCAATACCTTTCTTTTGAAAATCTCTCTTTCAGTATATCTTTTTCTCTTACATTTTTTTTCTAAATCTTTCTTTACTTCTTGAAACCAGGCTGTTGTCGATTTATTTTTCCAACGATATTTAAAAATCTGTTTGGTTAACCTGCTATCATTCATTCTATATAAATGTCCGAAAAATAACAATCGCCTCTTCTTTATTGTCTCCGTTATGTTTTCAATGTTCCGATATATTTCTTCGTTACTTCTTAATTTTCAAACCTCTGTGGTTCTTAATGGACCGAGAATTTTGCGTATAATTTTTCTTTCTGATACTTCTAATTTATCCAATTTATAATTTAGTATTAGACATTCACTAACGACAATCTTCACCCGTTTCCTCCCCCTTGTTCAAATACCTTCAATTCTGTCGTTCTCTCTCCTGAGAGCCAGGTGACGTCACAAGCGCGTTTATCTGGTTATTGGCAGCTGATTTATCTCAATTTATTTATGTGAACTCTGCTCGCCGCTATTTATATCGCAGCCTTGACATCGCCTAACGGCCTGAGAAAGAGAGGGACTTGCGGAACAAGGGACCATAAGATTATATTATTCATGATACCTTGAAGCCTTCAACGTCACGTTTATCGGCGACTGTTTGTTGATTTCTGCTCAAGATTTAGGGTAAAACAGATACTAAAGGTGTTCCGAAAGTAAGTTCGTCATTCTATTTACAAGGAAAGAAGGGAGCGAGGTCGGTAGGGAGGAAGGAAGGAATGGAGGAAGGAAGGAAGGAAGGGAGGGAGGTCGGTAGGAATGAAGGAAGGGATGGAGGAAGGAAGGAAGGGAGGGAGGTCGGTAGGAAGGAAGGAAGGGATGGAGGAAGGAAGGAAGGGACGGAGGTCGGTCGGAAGGAAGGAAGGGATGGAGGAAGGAAGGAAGGGAGGGAGGTCGGTAGGGAGGAAGGAAGGAAGGTAGGAAGGAAGGGAGCGAGGGAGGTCGGTAGGGAGGAAGGAAGGGAGGGAGGTCGGTAGGGAGGAAGGAAGGAAGGAAGGTAGGAAGGAAGGAAGGGAGGGAGGGAGGTCGGTAGGGAGGAAGGAAGGGAGGGAGGTCGGTAGGGAGGAAGGAAGGGAGGGAGGTCGGTAGGGAGGAAGGAAGGAAGGAAGGGAGGATGGTAGGAAGGAAGGGAGGGAGGGAGGTCGGTAGGGAGGGAGGAAGGAAGGGAGGGAGGGAGGTCGGTAGGGAGGAAGGAAGGAAGGGAGGGAGGGAGGTCGGTAGGGAGGAAGGAAGGGAGGGAGGTCGGTAGGGAGGAAGGAAGGGAGGGAGGTCGGTAGGGAGGAAGGAAGGTAGGAAGGAAGGGAGCGAGGGAGGTCGGTAGGGAGGAAGGGAGGGAGGTCGGTAGGGAGGAAGGAAGGGAGGGAGGTCGGTAGGGAGGAAGGAAGGAAGGTAGGAAGGAAGGGAGGGAGGGAGGTCGGTAGGAAGGAAGGGAGGGAGGTCGGTAGGGAGGGAGGTCGGTAGGGAGGAAGGAAGGTAGGGAGGTCGGTAGGGAGGAAGGAAGGAAGGTAGGGAGGAAGGAAGGTAGGGAGGAAGGAAGGGAGGGAGGTCCGTAGGGAGGAAGGAAGGAAGGTAGGGAGGAAGGAAGGGAGGGAGGTCGGTAGGGAGGAAGGAAGGAAGGTAGGGAGGAAGGAAGGGAGGGAGGTCGGTAGGGAGGAAGGAAGGTAGGGAGGAAGGAAGGAAGGTAGGAAGAAAGGGTAGGGAGGGAGGTCGGTAGGGAGGAAGGAAGGGATGGAGGAGGAAAGGAAGGGAGGGAGGTCGGTAGGGAGGGAGGAAGGAAGGAAGGTATGGAGGTCGGAAGGAAGAAAATATTTGTGAAGGCTCCACCAGGGCGGCTCCACTGAGGGTGGCAAAATTCAAAGTTCACGCGCCTTCGCTTCCTCTTCCTCCTCAGCCAGTGCTCCCCTGATGGGGAACGTGGCTTAACGCAGTCGAGTACTACTGTGAACACTACGAAACTGTGCAGGAAATTGTGAGGCATCGACAATAAAAATTGCACAGGAACTGTTTTCCACTGATTTGTCGGGACAATTAGTATATATTTCTTCAAATTATAGAGATCTATCCAAAACTATCTCTCGCCTAGAAACTGCTGGTTTAGAGTTATGTGAGAGTTTGGGAATAGTAAAGGACATGGTATCCAAATTAGAACGAGCAAGAGATACAGTGTCAGTTGCAGTGAAGAACAAACTTAGTAAGTTGCTGTGAGCAAATGAAGGATACGCAACAATGTGCAGAATTGGTGCCATTTTAGAGGGTAACGGATCTGGTTTAGGCGAAAACGACCCGGAGCTAAGCAGCAGTGAACTGACTATGTTTAAATACGCTCCTGTGACATAGAAAGGACCTTCTCCCAGCACAAAACAAGAAGTTCCGTGACGAACTAAACAGCCTACTTTTCTTAAAATTTAAGATTCATGCCAATGATTAATATATATGGATCAATCTAGAATAATGACGAAATTAAGTTGGTAATATCGAAATTTCTAATTAGTTCGAAATACTGTATACCTGGCATAATGTAGCCTCTTAGAGAACTAAAGTTGGCAGCCCTGGTGACAGAATATATTCTTAGTTCCATCTCTTAAGGTACAGAATACAAAATTTGGTTGAAGGATAGCATGGACGTTACATGCAGTTAAACATTGGATCTAACAGCGCGCGTAAAATCATGTTGGCAACAATGACATACATGTATTTGTCAGAAATAATCTGAAATAATATGATCTATTGTTGTCTCAATTTTGAATGAAATCCATTAGTTAGTATAGAAGTTACAATCATTTTAAAATTGGACCTATCAGCAGGCTTCGAATCATGTTGGCAGCACTGGCGTAGGCCTATATTAGTTACTCCAAATTTATCTAGAATGCCAGGTACTATACGTGTGCAAAGTTTAGAGCTATTAGCTTGCATACTTTCTGATATATTGATATTAGGGTAACAAAAATAGAGACAGTATTTATTAACAGTTGGCAGCCCTGGTTACTCTTAAGAATCGGCATAGTCATATCTGTTATAGTACACATAGCACACACGAAATTTGTTTGAAATCCAAATGATAGTATAGAAGTTATATGTATTTAAAGTTGGACCTCTCAGCAGGCCTAGAATCATGTTGGTAGCACTGACGTATATAAGTTACTCCAAATTAATATAGAATGTCAGGTACTATACGTGTGCATAGTTTCAAGCTGTCGGCTTACATACTTTCTGATATATGGGTATTTGGATTTAAAAAAATTGAGAGCATTTATTAACAATTGGCAGCCCTGGTGGCTCGTAAGAATGCGCTCAGTTATATCTGTTTATGTACACATAGCACATACGAAATTTGGTTGAAATCCAATTGATAGTGTAGAAGTTATATGCATTTAAAATTTGGACCTATCAGCAGGCTTATAATCATTTTGGCAACACTGCCATGTATGGCCTCCTGGAAATTAAACCACAATATTATTATCTATACGTGTGCCAATTCCAAGATATCCAACATGGAGCTCAAATTTCAATTGCGTTTTTTCAGCAGTTGGTAGCACTGACATCATTTTCAAATATGGCCGTGAGATATTCAGGTATAGATCTTTACTCCTACCAAATTTGTTTTTATCGCTGCAGCCGTTTAGGAGTTGATAGGGGGGACAGACAGAAGGACAGACAGACACACATTTGCCCGATCTCATGTCTACTTGCTTGCTGAGCCCAAGGTTGCAGGCTCGAAACCTGGCGCAGTCAGCTGGCATTTGAGGGTGCGCAAATGCGAGGGAGCCGTGTCAGTAGATTTACTGGCACGTTAAAGATCCCCTTCGGGGCAAAATTCCGGCACCCCGGCGTCTCTAAAAGCCAGTGTAGTTAAAAGGGACGTAAAACCAATAACATTATTATTATTATTATCATGTCTACTTTTTCCTCATTTTTGCAAATTGTGAAAAGTAGGCTAAAAATACTGAGCGACCTTCGAAGGAGATTTCTTTTCGACAGCCTGAGAATGCACATGGTCGTGATGTGCAATACTGGCAAAGAAGAAGATTAAGAGGTATTTACGATTATGAACTCAATAAACTTCCTGTTAGGCAGTGTCTTTTAACTTACGCCGACAGATATCATAAAGCATGTTAATACTTCGGGTTATTTTGTTTTATTTTAGGTAAACCGAGCAAGAACTGCATCTCAAGGCAATGATACTGAATGAATGTTGAATTTTAATGTACTGTAGCTCTCTGTCAGTTTGTATGATTAAATGTGTCTGATCACGTTTTGGCACTTAACACGTTTACTGTATGTTAGTGATACTCTACCTATCCCAAAAATTCATGTCATATTTCAGCTAGTTTCTAGGGCATATTTTGTATTTCTTTAGGTCTTAAACTAACAAACCCTAATCCCAACTAACCCGTGAGGAACGTCCTGTTCAGGAATATCAATAAACACTAGCACAGCGGCACTCAATATATCGCCCTCCTCTGGACAACACTTAGCCTACCTGTACTACTGATCTACCTGCTGCATGACATCAACAAGTGTCTTGTGCCAAGGTATTTCAGTTTTGTTTGATCTTTTTCCAGGAATTGACCTCGACCTGGAGTCGCACCTGTTGCAGATCCGTTCGATACTCGCTAATCTGGAATAAGTTCAGTTCACCGACCTGCCATTCGGCCCTGTTACAGATGAAATATATTTTCATTGACCTGGTTGCCTAAAACAGCAATCAAAGGAGTTGCTTTTGACGTTAATTCACTTTAGGGGCTTAGGACATCTTGGTCGTTAACCCCGTGTGTTTGAGTGTGTGCAGAATTTGTCGTTTGTAGTTATTCGCATGGAAAATGAGAATATTCCAGATGCATTAGTCACAAACCATGTTAGAAAATTTCGCTTGTCATTTACACATTGGGAGATGCTGATAAAACATTCTCAAACGAAAGTTTGATGCTGAAAAGAATCAAACTTTGTTTACTAATGCAACACTGAAATTGGCTTCAAACACCATAAAACGTTCTCATATAACTGTTAAGAATACAAGATCTTTATCATCCTGATCACCTCCAGCATTTTCTTGCAGAGATCTCCTATTCACTTGCAGATATGAAGCAAAAGTGAAGCTGATGACGCATGGGGACCTCAAAACCTCGAGCCCACGGCAGTCACCAGCTTCGGCCATGCGTTACATCACTCCATTATACGAGTAGGACAACAGGACATTAAATGTTGTATCCCAGAGGCCTCTGGACATGTAGCGGTAGACACAATTTTACACTACAGGTAGCCTACTCAAACTGCCATACCCCATGCTATTACTGGCGAATCACGATGATTATTTCGCATTAACCCTCCAAGTGCTGAATGTTTCACTCTTAAGTGCTAAGCATTTTTAGGGCAGCGTGCAGATATATTTAAAAAATATATAATAAATACAAATTTGTAACTATATTATATATCAATGTATTCAGGAAAAAATAGAGGATAAGATAATAATAGTTTTTTAAACTTACAAATAGTCTATTCAATAGAAGTATAATGGATGATTAGTCAGATTTAAAAAAAACAATTTTAGAGGTTGGTCACAAGCATTCCTTTATCTAAAATAAAATTCGAATATATACAAAATGTGCCAAACTTCATTACAAGAGCAATGATATATAATAATAGAAACTTTGATGAATGATGAATAGTAAAAATGTCACAGGAAAAAGTCTAACCATATCACTTTTCACAGAATTTCAATCACATATACATAAGTAGAAAGTCGTCATTATTTTCTCAGAAGAACAAAATCCAACTTGCATTGCCTACCAGATAGATAATTTCATTTCACAGCGAGACTATTCGTGAAGTCGATTGTTATATAGATTTCATGATTTGTTATATCGATTTTAAGAATAGTCTCACTGCGAGACGATAGTACTTCAGCGGGGGTCCGAATCGTCACGTAGTGAGACGATAGCACTTCGAGGGTTAATGAACCCTACAATAACCTGTCTCTAAAATTACGATAATAAACAACTAAGTTAGTTCCGTGACGAACTAAAAGGCTACTTTTCTTAAAATTTAAGATTCATGCCAATGATTTCATCTAGAATAATGACGAAATTAAGTTGGTATTACTGACATTTCTAATTAGTTCGAAGTACACCTGAAATAGTGTGACCTAATAGAGCACTACAGTTGGCAGCCCTTGTGACTCTGAATATATTCCTAAATTCATCTCTTAAGGTACGGAATGCACATACATAATTTGGTTGAAGTCCATCATATCATCATATCATCATCATCATCATCATCATCATCATCATGATCATCATCATCATCATCATTCCCTTATGCCTTCAAGCGTCTGCTATCCCGCTCTATTTCTGCACATTCACTTCATTTCCACAACAGTTTTGTCCATTTTTTCCCAATCTCTCAATTCTATTCTCCCATGTAATGCGGGGTCTACCTCCTCCAGCTCCTCCTTTAACTCGCATGTCATGTATTTGTTTTACTCTTCTTTCTTCTTCCATTCTCGTATCAATTCCACTTCTTTACCAACGATCGTCGTTCCGTTTCCACTCCAATCGTCGTCGTTTATATCCGTCCAATCCGAGGCTACTTGTAGTTTTCTGAATCACTTTACCTCCACATGGGTGATTAGCCCAACGTAGAGTGGTTTGTCGGGTCCTTTCCATCCTCCACATTTATCCCCTGGAGACAGGGTGCCCCAGATGGTCAGGCTTGGGCAGGCATTTCCTCCTTACCCACTTGGGTATGGTTTTCCCGCCAATACTCGGGTGGCTCATTGCATTCGTTTCCCACTGGGCGATGGGGCTGGTTGAAGTTCAATGGATAATATGGACGTTACATGCAGTTAGACATTGGATCTATCAGCGTGCGTAAAATCATTTTGGCAACAATGTCATGTTTGTTTTGCTAATCTGAAATATTATGACCTATAATTGTGCCAATGTTTTATGAAATCCATTCGTTGGTATACAAGATACATGTAGGCCAATTTCAAAATTGGACCTATCAGCGGTTAAATCATGATGGCAGCATTGACGTATATTAGTTACTCCAAATTAATTTAGAGTGTTAGGTAATATAGCCTACGTATGCAAAGTTTAGAGCTGTTGGTTTGTATATTTTCTGATTTATAGATATTATGGTAAAAAATAAAAAAATAAATAGATAGAGCATTTATTTACAGTTGGCAGCCCTGCTGGTTCTTAAGAATACGCATACTCATATCAGTTATGGTACACAAAGCACATACATTTGGTTGAAATAGATAGTATAGAAGTTACATGCATTTAAAAGTTGGACTTATCAGCAGGCTTAGAATTATGTTGGCAACACTGACGTATATTAGTTACTTCAAATTAATGTAGAAGGTCAGGTACTATACGTGTGCAAAGTTTCGAGCAATTGGCTTGCATACTTTCTGATATATTGGTATTAGGATAAAAAATAAAGAGAACATTTATTAACAGTTGGCAACCCTGGTTGCTCTTAAGCAGCGCTGTCCAACACGGTGCCCATGGACGCCATGGCACCCTAGGCGTATTTTCCGGGCGCCCTTCATAAGCACATTTTTATTACAATCACTTTTAATATTAATTTAAATTTCAAGTAAAAACTATTTTCTTCGGGACATCTTCCCAGTCACACCCATGAAGCATATTTATCTACGCTAGTCTTTTCCTGTTTCCTCTCATTAGGAGGATACCTACTTGCCATAATGGTGTTTACATCCCTTCTCGGAACTGCAGCCCCTGCTGTGTCACACATTTCTGCCATACAAAAGACACTCCCTTCTCCGGTCTCAACTGGTTGGGAATTAGAGACAAAGTTACATAAATCCCAACAAAGCTATGCCGCTAACAGTAAGTTCGATCATTTGAAGAGTGTTATTTGTACCGATAGCAAGGGAAGGAGATCCAACAACCAAACATTCAGTATAACTTGAGAGCTCGTGAGTGAAGGTTCTTGTGTTGTGTTACATTATGGCTAAGAGGCAAAGAACTTACAGTTTCAACAGTGTTTGGGAAAATCGGTATCGTTTTGTCGAATTTAGAGGAAACCCGTGTGCTTATTGTGTAATTGTAGTGTGTCTGTTCCGAAGAAAAGTAATGTAGAACGACATTTTTCGACAAATCACAAACACTTAATAGGAAATTTCCTGTTAATTCCGAATTACGAAAGCACAAAATTAGAGACTTAAAATCTAAATTAAAATTACAGCAAACTGCGTTTACTAGGCCAGTTCAGCAAAATAGTAATGTGACAATGGCCTCTTACAAAGCCTGTTACGTTTTAACTAAAAGAAAGAAACCTTTCAGTGACTGAGAAGTAGATAAAGACGCAATGGTAAGTTCCGCGGAATCTCTGTTCGATGATCACAAAGATAATCTTCACTGATGTCTTCCATAAAAGGACTTCAATTGTCTCACCAAACTGTTGCTACACGGGTTGAAGAGATATCTAACAACTTAGAATCTCAATTATATCAGGACTTGCAGTCGAGGGAATATTTTTTGCTTCAGTTTGATGAAAGCACTGATATTTCATATGTTCCACAGTTGTGTGTATTTATTAGAATGGTCTTTCATGATTTTACGGTTAAGGAGGAGTTTGTAGAAGTTCTGCCACTTCATCGATGTAGAGTTTATTTTGTATGTAACGGAGACCCTCGCTTGCCCGCTCGCCCGCGTTGCGCGTCTGTCTCCCGCCAGGCACTTTGCCGTTATGCAGCGCTAGTGCGGCATTGAGTCATTGAGTATAGGGATTTGCACTTAAATTTGTACTTCAATGTGATCCTTGACCAATTTTTTGACGAACTGACTTACGGAGAGCGATTGTCAAATTACTTTCAACAAGATTCTGCCACTGCTCACACTGCCGAAGCATCCATGACAGAATTGCGTCGCATTTTCGGTACGAGGATTATAAGTCGGAACGTATGGCCCCCGCGAAGCCCAGACTTATCACCATGTGACTTTTATTTGTGGGGGACTCTTAAAAATAGAGTGTATGCGAGAAACCGTCACACTATAAATGAGCTTAAAGACTATATTACAGCTGAAATACAGTCAATCGGTGCTGAGGAACTTCAGAGACTAAATGCCAGTTTCATAAAAAGGTGCCAGCGATGTGTAGCAGTGAATGGCGAACATTTTCAGCACCAGCTGTGAACTAGGTAAGTACAAATTGCTATACTCAATGACTCAGTGCCGCGCGGAGGCCGCATAACGGCAAAGTGCGTGGCGGGAGACAGGCTCGCGCCAGGGGCGAGCGGGAAAGCGAGGGTCTCCGTTACATATAAACTAAACTCTCTGTACTAGGGGAGAAGACATATTTAAACGCATTCCTGAAATTTGTGAAAGATATGAACATTCCACTCTCTAAACTTGTTGCTATAACAACAGATGTTACGCCTTCAATGACTGGTAGAAATAATGGAATTCCTGCTCTTTGTGCTAAAGATGATTCATTTCCAAAATGTATTTCTTATCATTTCATTATCCACCAGGAAGCTTTATGCACAAAGGTTTTGAAGTTCGAGCATGTCATGATTGTAACTAGTGCAGTAAATTACGTCAGATCATCCTCTACACGTCCCCGATTGTTTAGAAATCTTTTGAATATATCAGATTCTGAGCATGGTGACATAATTCTTCACGCAGACGTTATGTGGCTTAGTAGGGGGAAAACTCTGGAACGATTTTGCAGTCTTCTGGATGAGATCAGAGATTTTCTGAAATCTTCTCAGCAATATTGTCAAGATCTTGATGAGAGATCATGGCTGCTAGATTTAGGTTTCTTGGCAGATATCACTTCAAAATTAAATGACGTAAACCTCCAATTGCAAGGAAAGCTGAGATCTTATCCACAGAATTTAGTAACAGTTTTAGCCAGTTTTCAGCACCAGTGATAATGTTCATCAATAATCCATTCGCGTCAGTGGACATTACTGAACTTGGGGTTAGGATGTGTGAGATCATCGAAAATTGTAATTTGGAAGAAGTAGAAATGGAAATTTTAAATCTTCAAGAAGATATACCTCTGAAATCATGTTATTCAACTTCAACCAATTTCTGGTCTCTGGTGGACAGGAATAAGTATCCCATGGTCCGTAGTGTTGCTTTGAAAATGTATTCTTGTTTTGGTTCGACATATCTTTCCGAGGTCACATTTTCATGTATGAGCATCATCAAGAATAAATAAATACTGATCCAGCCTGACAGACTCACATCTAGATGAGGCATTAAGAGCAGCTTGTTCGAGCTACGCACCAGAATTTTCTGAACTTGCAGCGAACATGCAGTGTCAAACTTCACACTAATTATATTAGTTATAAATCTGAATCATTTTAATCGTCATTATTTTGTAGTATTTTTGAAGTATTACATATTTTAGTGATAATAATGCCGAAATAATAATAATAATAAAATAATAATAATAATAATAATAATAATAATAATAATAATAATACTGTACATGTAGTAAGTGTAGTCAAATACAGGCTGTGATGACAGTGGTGTGCACGCACCTCTTTGGGCATTAGTTAAATGTGCCCCAGCACTCCAGAAAGTTGGACAGCACTGCTCTTAAGTATGCGCATAGTTATATATTTTATGGTACACATAGTACATACGAAATTTAGTTGAAATCGAATTGATAGTTAGGAAGGTACATGCATATAACGATATGACATATTAGCAGCCGTATAATCATGTTGGCAACACTGTCATGTATGGCCCCCTGGAAATTAAACTGAAATATTATTATCTATATGTGTGCCAATTTTGGAATAGCTCCCAAGCATAGCTTCCGAGATATCCAACATGGTGTTCAGATTTCAATTGCGATTTTTCAGCATTTGGTAGCACTGACAATTTTCAAGTATGGCTGTGAGATATTCAGGTATAGATCTTTACTCATACCAAATTTGGTATGATAGACAGACAGACAGACACAGATTTGCCCGGATCGATCTCATAACTCTACTTTTACCTCATTTTTACAAAATATGAAAAGTAGGCTAAAAATACTGATTCATAAAATAGACGTGTAGCCTAATGTGAACATCAATAATTAGACTCATTGTTGTTTGAGTATATGCAGTCTATGTTTCACTGCGATCGGATGGTTAAATCGCGAGAAAAGTCCATTTAAATGTTTCAACTTCGCTTGGCCGCCATGTTCGCTTTGTACTTAACAGGTTTATAAAAGTTACATAGATGAACTTGTAGTAGTGCCCTTTATAACTGTACAAAATTTCAGGGTGATATCAGTAATAGTTTCGGAGATATAGAATCCGGCGAAATAATTCGCACAGACGCCATGTTGGATTGGTGAGACGTAATACAATTTGAAGGGCACGGTCGGGGTCAGACAAATTAGTCCCTACTATGACCTTACAGAGTTTCATTGAAATCGCTCCAGCAGTTTAGATTTTATTAGGGACGCACACACACACACACACACACATACGCACACACATGGACAAAAGGAGATCTTATATGCCTATTTCTTATTTCATAAATGAAAATAGGCTAAAAACCGGAGACCGAAACACACGCACTTTCCTCAACGTCACCATCTTCTGCCTTTTAATGATGTTGGTTTTGGGGCATAATTTCTGTCTCTTCGAATTATATTTTGAGGCCAAGTCATTTGCGAACTCAAGGCAGTTTGTTTTGATTTTTTGGAGCATTTCTTAAACAATTTCCTCATAACCATGCAAGGTATTGTGCAACTACAGAGAGTCCAGTTTGTATGTATCGGAGACCCTCGCTAGCCCGTTCGCCCGCGGCGCGAGCCTGTCTCCCGCCAGGCACTTTGCCGTTATGCGGCGCTTTGCGGCACTGAGTCATTGAGTGTAGGAATTTGCACTTAAATTTGTACTTCAATGTGATCCTTGACCAATTTTTTGACGAACTGACTTACGGAGAGCGATTGTCAACTTATTTTCAACAAGATTCTGCCACTGCTCACAATGACGAAGCATCCATGACAGAATTGCGTCGCATTTTTGGTACTAGGCTTATAAGTCGGAACGTGTGGCCCCCGCGAAGTCCAGACTTATCACCATGTGAATTTGTGGGGGACGCTTAAAAATAGAGTGTATGCGAGAAACCCTCACACTATAAATGAGCTTAAAGACTATATTACAGTTGAAATACAGCCAATCGGTGCTGAGGAACTTCAGAGAGTAAATGCCAGTTTCATAAAAAGGTGCCAGCGATGTGTAGCAGTGAATGGCGAACATTTTCAGCACCAGCTGTGAACTAGGTAAGTACAAATTCCTATACTCAATGACTCAGTGCCGCGCCGGCGCCGCATAACGGCAAAGTGCGTGGCGGGAGACAGGCTCGCGCCGCGGGCGAGCGGGCTAGCGAGGGTCTCCGATACATACAAACTGGACTCTCTGTATAATTAAGTGACGCAGAAGCTTGTGGTGGATTACGTCACTGTTAATCATAATGCACAAGTTTTCCTCTTTAAGTGGAATGCGAACCACAGGATGTGATATTAACCTCGATATTCCCACGTGCATTAATTGGGAATCCTTAGTGGGAGGCCACGGAATTCAGTGCAAACTGGATAGAGTTCATGACTCGATCAGCTGGCGTCCTACTGAAATAACAACTACATACACCACTGACCCCGCTATCAGAACACAAGACCACAATATCAACAACCAGATGACGTACAAGCATTACAATCAGACGTGTTTTCTACAGGCATTGAAATGGAGCAAAAACATTCAATTTGGATTACATAATTCGCGAATAATCAATAGCAGGCGCGTAGCCTAATCATGTTCTAATGTAGAAAACATTTGTTAAATGACACCAAGAAAACTCAGAACAGTGGCGTAACTAGGATTTGCTTCTGGAGGGGAATGAGCGGAGTCCATTCCGAACAAATTGCTTTTTTTTTTTTTTTTTGGTGTTTGTTGTTTTCTACTTTTCCTTTCTTTGTGTTTGTGATTTTGTGTTTGTTTTCTGGTCTTGCTTTTTCTTGAATTTTGCTTTCTGCTTTGTGCCCTTTTTGTATTTGGATTTGTGTTTGTTTTCTACTTTCGCTTTTTCTTTTTGAATGTTGCTTTAGTCTTTCTTGCTTTTGGTTTTGTGTTTGTTTTCAGCTTTTGTTTTTTAATTGTGCTTTGCTTTGTGTTTGTTGGTTTTGTGTGTTTTCAGTTTTTGTTTTGGAATTTTGCTTTTTGCTTTGTTTTTTTTGGCTTTAGTTTTTGTTTGTTTTCTGCTTATGCAATAGTTTTTGAATTTTGCTTTGTGCTTTGTGATTTTTGGTTGTAGTTTTGTGTTTGTTTTCAGCTTTTGTTTTTAAATATTGCCTTTTGCTTTGTGTTTTTTTTGTTTTATGTTTGTTTTCTGGTTTTTCTTTTCCTTTTTGAATGTAGCTTTTGTTTTTTGTTTGTTTTCTTCTTTTCCTTTTGTTTTTAAATTTTGCTTTTGCTTTGTGATTTTTGGGGTTGTGATTGCATTCTACTTTTGCTTTTGTTTTCGAAATTTTCTTTTTGCTTTGTGTTCTTTGGTTTTGTGTTTGTTTTCTGCTTTTGTTTCGGAATTTTGCTTTTTGCTTTGTTCATTTCGTTTTTGGTGTTATGTTTGTTTTCTATTTTACTTTCTGCTTTGTGTTTTTTGGTTTTGTTTTCTGCTTTTATTTTATATTTCGAATTTTTTCTCTTTGCTTTGGGAGGAAAAACAAGACAATCAATGAAAGCAAAACTATAGGCTTCGTTTTCATGTTTGATCTCGATAACATTTGATTCGTTTTATTCGCACATTTCAATGTGCAAAAGGTGGGAAATGAAGTTTTGGTTGGACTAACACTAAATATTTTACACGAGTAACGGTAACTGTTCTCAAAATATAAACGTACACAATCCAGTCATTTGTCAACAATCCGAAAATTGCCTCTTTTTTTTCTTCAAAATACAGGGTCTTTATATTTGCTTGCCTAGGACATTCTCGCTCACACGCTCCGCCAGTGAGGGCTCAGTTGCCGGCTGCCGCGCGCGCGTATGTACGGCAAAATACGGTGCTTAAAATGTTCACCATCCGCTGCTAAACATAATCGGCATCTTCTTATGAAGTTTCTAGTTAATCCGGTTACTTAAGCTTCAGTAAGGAAATAACGACCTTAACGTCTATTTTTATTTATTTACTGAACCTGTAGGTTTGAATCTCAAATCAGTCAGTTGTTTTATTGTCTGATTTATAGGAATGGGTCTTCACTCGAAACTTTTGTCTTGTTCTAGCGCACGATATCCTGCACTTTATGTAATCTACGTATTGTGCAGATATACACGTTCAAGTAACGAATATTTCACATAAGGCATTACAGCACTATACACAATCACAATAAAACAACTGGCTAAGACATTCAAACGTACAGGTTCAGTAAACGATAAACATAGACGTAAAGGTCGTTTTTTCCTTAGTGAAGCTAAATTAACCGGAATAACCGGAAACTTCATAAGTAGTATATTTCGATTCCGACTCCGAGAGTCTATCACAGAATAATACTGAAATTATTTTAATACCTAGTAAGTTTCAGTCCTTTTTGCAAGTTAATATGAATTATTAGCCTACTTTTCACATTTTGCAAAAATGAGGAGTAAGTAGACTTATGAGATCGATCCAGGAAAATGTGTGTGTGTCTGTCTGTCCTGTCTGGCTGTGTGTGTGTCCCCCCCTATCTACTCCTAAACGGCTGCAGAAATCGAAACCAAATTTAGTATGAGTAAAGATGTATACCGGAATATCTCACGTCCATATTTGAAAATAATGTCAGTGCTACCAACAGCTGAAAAAACGCACTAGAAATTTGAGCTCCATGTTGGATATCATGGAAGGTATGCATTGAAGCTATTCCAAAATTGGCACACATGTAGATATCACCATTTCAGTTCAATTTCCAGGAGGCCATACATGACAGTGTTGCCAAAATAATTTTAGGCCTTCTGATAGGTCCAATTTTTAAATGCCTATAACTTCTACACTATCAATTATTGTATTTCAACCAAATTTTGTATGTAATATGTGTACATAAACAGATATGACTGAGCGTATTCTTAAGAGCCACCAGGGCTGCCAACTGTTAATAATTTCTCTCTCTATTCTTTTATCCAAATACAAATATATCAGAAAGTATGCAAGCCGACAGATTTAAACTATGCACACGTATAGTATCTGACAATTTAGATTAATTTTTAAATACTTGTAACTTCTATACTCTCAGTTGGATTTCAACCAAATTTCGTATGTGGTATGTGTAACATAACATATATGACTATAAGTATTCTTAAGAGCAACCAGGGCTGCCAACTGTTAATAAATGCTGTCTCTATTTTTTTTACCCAAATATTAATATATCGGAAAGTATGTAAGCCAACAGCTTTTAAAATTTGCACACGTATAGTACCTAACATTCTAGACTAATTATGAGAAAATGATATACGTCCGTGCTGACAACATGACTCGAAGCCTGCTGATAGGTCCAATTTTAAAATACATGTAACTTCTATACTAACAAATGGATTTCATCCAAAATTGGCACAACAGGAGATCATGATATTTCTGACCAACGCATGCACGACATTGTTGCCAACATGATTTTACGCGCTGATAGATCCAATGTTTAACTGCATGTAACGTCCATGCTATCCATTGGACTTCAACCAAATATTGTATTCTGTATCTTAAGAGATGGAACTAACAATATATTCAGTCACCAGGGCTGCCAACTGTAGTGCTCTTTTAGGCTACAGGTATATTTCGAACTAATTAGAAATGTCCATATTACCAACTTAATTTCGCTATTTTTCTAGATAGGTTTTTATAGATTGGCATGAATCTTACATTTTAAGAAAAGTAGTCTCTTTAGTTCGTCACGGAACTTCTTGTTTTTATTCTTCATTCACTATGTAAATATTGTAAAATTATTTTCATTTTTTTTTGCAAAAGCTATTAAAATTTTATATCAGTTATACTTAAAAATTAACATAATAAAATAAAATAAAATTGATGGTCAACACCGCTTGAAGCTCCATAAAATAATACTTCCTACTATTTAGAACTGTTTCTTGGTTGAGATATTTAAAAAAAGTGTAGTTATCTGTCCGTCTGTTCATATGTTCTTTACATTCAAAATAGAAACGCTAAAGAATACGGAGTGATCGTAATTGCCGTAATTATTTCATAGTGAATATTTTTTTAAACGTGGTGCATACTTGATCAATAATTAGTGCATTTTTTTCATGCATATTTATTATTTTAACAGTGAATGGACTTCCGGGCCTTGGTTATTATGAAGGAACAATTTTCGTCAGGAGTCGCCCCTGGCTGAAAGTATATTTGGTTCTTATTTATGGAAGTCTACACTGAATTTATGGAAAGCTTTCGGCCACGACAGATCCATTCTTTCAAGATAATAATCCTTATACCAACATTGGCTTTTAAAATATTTATTGAACGATGGCGAAATATGCCTACAATGTTATCGGAACAGAGAGGAAATTCTGGTGAGGCCATTACCCACTGAGGAAGGAGGCGCCTCTCAGCTCTCTAACACGCTGTGAGTAAAGCCCTGCGCGGATAGTTTCCATGGCTGTGCGGATAGCGGAAGAGCTGCGTTTATACGAAGTGAGATAAAAGGATTTTAAGTTTCGTCTTTGTGGTAAATGATAGCCTAAGATTTATTTTATATTGACGTTTGTGGACGAAATTCGTGATGTTATTTTGAGTCATATTTTATAGTAGGCCTACACTCTGTGCGACCTTTTGTATGTGAGAGTTTGGAATTACTGTACTATATATGCCACGTTCAGAGGTATACTATTATACTAAAATTCCTTTGTTTATATGTCCCTCTATATTTTAATTTTTAGTTTTCTGCACAAATCGATTCATATTGGCAGTTTTGACCTCGTTTTTGTCTTCATTTGTTTTTAAGGCGGTAATATCTTAGAGAGTTAGTTAGTTATTGTTGTTTTAAGGGGAGGAACTACGAGGTCATCTGCCCCTCAATATCTAAGATAGGAACTTGTGTATTTTTATCGGCTGAAAAGGTGGTTAACAAATCTGAAAATATTCCACGACGACGGGTGCAACAACTATAAACAAGTAGTTCCGTGAAGAACTATACAGCCTATTTTCATATATCCTGCTCATGTTAATTGTCTCTATCAACATACAAAATTTCAGTTTAATTGCTGTAACAGATTCGTAGATATTGAGAACCGTCTAAATATTTCATATGGTCGCCAGGATGGATTTTTATTTTTGTACTATTACATTAAGATTATTGTGTACGTATGGTATTCAAACTTCAATCGCATGATTAGAACACAAGAAGTACAAACGAGATTTTAAAAGTACGCACACCAGCCATCTTGTGATTATGCAAACAATTGAAATAAATTACATGCCAGTGGATCAACATTTGTATAAGCATTTAACGTGCAACGTTTCACGGCACTCGGATAGTTAATTCGCGAGAAACGTCCATTTAAATATTTATACTTCGCGTCGCCGCCATGTTGGATTTGTGCTCACCAGGTTACTGAAAGTCCTATAGGTGAACATATGTTCATAGTCTCTATGAACATAAAAAAAATCAGTTTGGTTGCTGTAAAAGATTCATAGATATTGAGAACCGTCTAAATATTTCGGAAGCTCGCCATTTAGGATTGTTATATGTATAGGCCATAGAGTTATGTACCATTCAAGGATAGTTATTGCCTAGCTTCATTATTCAAACTTGCACTTCGATCGCATGATTACGACACAAGAATAAAAACTTAATTTCAAAATTTCGCACAGCCGCCATCTTGAGGTTATGTAAACAATTGAATTAAATTAGATGGCAGTGCATTACAATCTGCAAAATCATGTACTGTACCACATTTCACTGCGCTCAGATAGTTAAATCACCAGAAAAGTCTATTAAAATATTTCAAATTCGCTTGGTCACCATGTTCGTTTTGTACTTAACAGGTTTATGAAATATACATAGGTAAACTTGTATCAGTACCCTTTATCACCGTACAAAATTGCATGATCATATCTGTAATAGTTTCGGAGATATAGAATGTCAGTGAAATATTTCGCACAGCCGCCATTTTGAGGTTATGTAAACAATTGAACTAAATTAGACTCCAGTGCATTACAATGTGTATAAACATTTGCTGTACCAAGTTTCATTACGTTTGGATAGTTAAATCGCGAGAAATGTCTATTTAAAAGTCTCAATTTCGCTTGACCGCCATGTTGGTTTTGTAGTCACCAGGTTTTTGAAAGTCTCATAGGTGAACTTCTAGTAGTGCCCCTTATCACCGTACACAATTTCAGGGCGATATCGGTAATAGTTTCGGAGATATTGAATGCTAGTGAAATATTTCGCACAGCCGCCATGTTGGATTGATGAGACGTAACAAAATTTGAAGGGCACGGTCGAGGTCGCCGGGAATTGTGCTATGAACTTACCGAGTTTCATTGAAATCGCCCTAGCCGTTTAGATTTTATTAGGGGGGGGGGACACACACACACACCTCACACACACACACACACACACGGACAAAAGGTGATCTCATAAGCCTATTTTTTCAAAATTGAAAATAGGCTAAAAAGGATAGTAAGTAAACAAAAGTTTGCTTTTCAGTCAATCGGCGCGATTGTGCCCAAATGAGATAGGTTGTTCCCTAATCATGAAGAAAGTTACACGAGATTGATGAATAAGCTTACACTTGGATTGTCAAGCGATCATCATCGGATCCATTACACTTGGGCTGTAGAATCTATGTCTGAAAGTGTGGGTGAAAATATTTACAATATATAGGCTACGGTCCACTTATTTAGTTGCAGTTTTAGTTGACATAATGCAACTCGTCAAATATTGACGAGTTTCACCCATACTTTCAGACATAGATTTTGTAGCCTAGGTGTGATGGATCTGATGATGATCGCTTGACGATCGAAACTGATCATCCAAGTGTATTTATTAAACTCGTGTATTTTTTTTCATTTGGGTGCAATCGTGTTGACCGACAGAAAACGGTTCTGTGTTGCACAAAAAATAATCATGACCCCAAAAGAGACATGTATGTGCTTTATGTGGAAGGCAGTGTAGCAGATATCAGATGTTAGAATGTGAAGCAAGGAAGATTGCCATTAGTGAAGTCTTTAAATCTAATTAATGTACATTGTGCACATTTATTAAATTACTAGCAACCCGACCCGGCTTCGCCCGGGAACAGTTATGAATGCATCACGTGATAAGCACTTTTTTCCGATGTCAATGATCTACGACCAATATCCGATTTACGTCTCGGCATGATGGGTTAAAATCACTGACTGGACAATTAATTATATTATCATGGAGATGCATGTGCAACAAAT
The DNA here is from genome assembly GCA_946902985.2 of Meconema thalassinum. Lineage (NCBI taxonomy): Eukaryota > Metazoa > Arthropoda > Insecta > Orthoptera > Tettigoniidae > Meconema > Meconema thalassinum. Next base: position 275,563,938 of record OX336396.1, read on the forward strand.
TCTTGTCAGACGTAATTTAAGATTGGCGAGGTGCACGAAACACAAATTCTCCTTACGTCCAATCTTAACTCGACTGTGAATTTTTCGGAACGAAAAGTTCACAGGCGAAATTAAGAAAAGCCAAGTTGCACTTCCAGGGAAACTCCAAACACAACCACTCTTCTCTAAAGTTTTTAACTCAACACGACTCGACAGTTTGCTGCTGGCTGTATCTGGGGCAATAAGCTCGTCCGCTAGCTAAGCTTTAACTGGGGGTGATAGACTCGTTCCTAGCTAGCTCGTAAACTGTCGCCTCAGTAACTGAATGGAGATTGTTGGAAGAAATGAAAACGTAAAACACTTATAGTAGGCGACGTATTGAAGATAGAGATATGCTCTCCCGAGACTTTTTTGCAGAACCTTTCATGCTGAACAATTCCTACACTCATAGTATATAGATATTTTTAACGGTTTGCCCAGCGTAATCTTAAAAAGCGCACGGACGCCAGTTTTTTTCGACCTTTTCACTAAAATCGTTAGTGCTTGACTTCCTTTGGTCAAAAATAAATGATTTTCTACAGAAACCTTCCTCGAGATATCCTTTACAGAATGGTGAAAACTGCATCAATATCCATTCAGTTGATCTCGAGATTACCCATCACATCCAAGAATCGGGGACTTTGTTTTATACTAAGTAGAGATTATTATCATATTTTAACCCTCGAAGTGCTATCGTATCACTTCGAGACCCCCGCTGAAGTGCTATCGTCCTGCAGTTTCTATTATTATATATCATTGCGCTTGTAATGAAATTTGGCACATTTTGTATATCTTCTAATTTTATTTCGGATAAAGTAGTGCTTGTGACCAACCTCTAAAATTGGAATTTCTTTTAAATTTCTTTTTAAATTTGACTAATCATCCATTATACTTCTACTGGATACTTGTAAGACCCCCGCTGAAGTGCTGTCGTCTCGCAGTGAGACTATTTGTAAAATCGATATAACAAATCGTAAAATCTATATAACAATCGATTTTACGAATAGTCTCGCTGCGAAATGAAATTCTCTATCTGGTAGGCAATACAAGTTGGTTTTTGATATTCTGAAAAAAATGACGACTTTCTACTTATGTATAAGTTATGTGATTGAAATTCTGTGAAAAGTGATATGGTTAGACCTTTTTATTATTCATCATTCATTAAAGTTTCTATTATTATATATCATTGCGCTTTTAATGTAATTTGGCACATTTTGTATATCTTAGAATTTTATTTCATATAAAGTAGTGCTTGTGACCAACCTCTAAAATTGGAATTTCTTTTGAATTTCATTTAAATTTGACTAATCATCCATTACACTTCTACTGGAAACTTGCAAGTAAATAAAAACTATTATTATCTTATTCTCTATTTTTTTCCTGACTACATTGATATATAATATGTCATAATAGTTACAAATTAGTATTTATTATATATTTTTAAAATATATCTGCACGCTGCCTTAAAAATGCTTAGCACTTAAGAGTGAAACGTTCAGCACTTGGAGGGTTAATAACAGCAAAATACAGTACCGTAGTTAATTTTCGAGCATTTGCACATTTATCACGTATCAAATGCTAATGAAATCAAAGACTATACAAATATACATGGAAGGTAATGATACCATATTTGCATTCATTTATTACGTCTCATCATGTCCGAGCCCCCTCCCCAAGAAATATGGTATTTTGATGAGAATAATAATAATAATAATGTTGTTGATTTTACGTCCCCGAGGGGGATCTTTAACGTGCCAGTAAATTTACTGTCACGGCTCCCTCGCATTTGCGCACCCTCAAATGCCAACTGACTGCGCCAGGATTCGATCCTGCAATCTAGGGGACAGCAAGCAAGAACGTTACCGCTGAGCCATGTAATGTTGACTCAGATAATCCCCCTGCAGAAGCAAACCCTAGTTACGACACTGTTGTCTGGTTTGATGCAGCGCTCCATACCTCCCTGTCCTGAGCTAATCGTTTAATCTCTACATAGCTACCACACCCTACATCCGAGGCAATCTGTTTAACATATTCTAACCTTGGTCTACCCCTACAGTTCTTCTCCTCGACCCTTCCTTCCATAACTAAGCTTGCTATTCCTGGGTGTCTTAGTATGTGTCCTACTAACCTATCTCTTCTCTTCATTGGCAGCCGCTAGAAACATCTCTCATCTCCCACTAGTCTTAATACCTCTTCTTTCGTAATCTCCTGTAACACCACATTTCAAACGCTTCATTTCTCCTCTTTTCTGCTGAACCAATAGTCCAAAATTCACTTTCAGAGAGTGCCACGCTCCAGACAAAGGCTTTAAAAAATGACTTCCTAATACCTAAATCTATATTCGATGTCAACAGATTCCTTTTTTGGTGAAATGCTTTCCTTGCCTGAGCCAACCTTTTTTTATATCCTCTTTGCTTCGTCCATCCCTGGTTATTTTGCTTCCTAAGTAATATAAGTCTCCTACTTCATTCAGCTTTTCACCTTCCAATTTGATGTCCTAAGAAGCTTCTGATTTATTTCGACTGCATTCCAATATTTTTGTTTTACATTTATTCATTTTCATCATGAATTCTTTCCTCAAGACTTAAACGTTTAAAATTATACGCCAAATCAATACATAAACAAATATATATTTTATGTATTGGTACATGTTTCGACCTACAATGGGGTCATCCTCAGCCTAAAAAGAAAATCAATTAAGAATTGAAAACTAAAATAGCATATGTGACTTAAATCTAAATTAAAATGAAAAAAATTAATGATAATAATTGTAATAAATAAAATATAGTAATAAAATGGATATCCTTACAAAGTAGTATTAATTAAATAAAAATAAGGTTGGTCTTTTAACAATAATTTTTAAAAAAGTCGTTAGAAAATAAAAACTATTAACGGTGAGTGTAAAAATGTTAAGCTTTAAAACATTTTGTCAAAATATACACATATAATTTAGAAAATCAATAAAATAATTCAGTTCGGCGCTTGAGTTAAATATGTTGAATCCTCTTCAATACGGAGTTTATTAACAATTTTGAATAGGTGCCAACCAGTATTACGATGACATGAATTAACCTAACAGATAGGAAAATAAAACATGTCAGATTTTTTTAATATAAATAAACGAAACATAATTAGCCAGCGTGTGAATTTCTCCATCCCATACAACGAAGTAGGTGATAATAAATCATATAAAGTAGATCTTTATCAGTTTCATACGCTGTCTAATTATGTTTCGTTTATTTATATTAAAAAATCTGACATATTTTATTTTCCTATCTGTTAGGTTAATTTATGTCATCGTAATACTGGTTGGCACCCATTCAAAATTGTTAATAAACTCCGTATTGAAGAGGATTCAACTTATTTAACTCAAGCGCCGAACTGAATTATTTTATTGATTTTCTAAATTATTTTTGTGTATATTTTGATAAAAAAAATAAAGCTCAACATTTTTACACTCACCGTTAATAGTTCTTATTTTCTAACGACTTTTTTAAAATTATTGTTAAAAGACCAATCTTATATTTATTTAATTAATAGTACATTTGTAAGGATATCAATTTTATTGCTATATTTTATTTATTACAATTATTATCATTATTTTTTTATTTTAATTTAGATTTAAGTCACATATGCTATTTTAGTTTTCAATTCTTAATTGATTTTCTTTTTAGGCTGAAGATGACCCCACTGTGGGTCGAAACATGTACCAAAATATAATATATATATTTGTTTATGTATTGATTTGGCGTATAATGTTAAACGTTTAACTCTAACATCAATACGGATATTTAAAAACATTTGTTTTCAATGGCAAATGTGTTTGCATTCCTCAAGACTGCAAGTCTGCAAAGCTACGGCCACGGTCAGTGTGAAACAAATTAAGGCGTCATACTCACAGAAGCAGGCAGTTCTTAGAAGGCTCTAACTTGGAACACACCTGTTGGCCAATGCTGGGGGACGCCAAACATTTCCAGGAATTGAAATTTCAAAATAAACCTGCGATAACCATCATACTTAACAAAATAAGAATAACAGAGAGCTTTCACGAATGTTGTAGAAGTTTCATCAGTTGTTATGAAGCCCAGTGGATCGAATCTGGCCCTCAAGAACGCTGGTCACTAACCACGTCACGAGGAGGACGTTCACCAATAAACACACATCCAACATTAAACAATATGTACTGTACGTTGGATTTTGCTTGCAGTGAAAATTGTGTGTGCGTGCAAAGAAACTTTATGCCATTGTGATCAGTGAACTACGGAAGATGATGAGTGTGATCAATCCCTCCAGAAGCAATTATTTCAATTATGAATGTAATTGCGTTTTTATTTTGAACTAAACCAATCTTCAGATTGATGAAAAACGACTTACTAATGTTGGAACATCTTTTATGTTCGACGATGTCGATATGTAAATATTATGTCAGAAAACTGTTTCACAATGAGTACTACTTTTCATTATAACACAGTTTTTCCAACCAATCAGAGCTCAATATTTTCATTCACTGACCAATTAGGTAAGGATAGCTTCTGACATGCACTCAAAATCCAACATGTCGGACATGAATTACATAATTTGAAAGTTGACAATGTAGCCTATATTGGATCAACCATTGTAGCTACAATGCGTAAACAAACTGGGCAATATTGCAAAAGAAATAGCACTGTACCTTAATATCCGCAACTCCAATTTCTATACATTCGTAAGATTTCGCCGACAATTTTAGTGAATGCTGTTGTTGACATAAACACACCAGAAGCAAGCGTATGATATTAGTTCCACGGAAATTATCATCCAGTTCTCTGTTCAGTAAAGGGGTTTCTTATGCGAAACTTTTCCGCCTGATGCATAGTGATGTAAAATACCCAGGTATTTATAAACCGGAGTAAATACCCAGGGTATATACCCGAGTAAATACCCAATTTGGGTAAATACCCGGGTATTTTAGATTTTTCATTAAAAATCCTGTGTCGTGGTAAGTTGAACCTTAAACTATGCAAACTATTCTACATTAACTTTTTAGAAATGTAACAACATTAGATAGTTAATAAAATTAAATTTAATTAGAATTGGGACTTAAAACAGAATTAGAACTGGGAAAGGATCAGGAGATAAAATTCAATAGTTATAACCTTAAAAACTCAGGGTTAGAATTGAACTAGGCTTTTTTTGTGTGCAAACATTGAGATAAAAGTTGGGGGAAATTTATTCAGAGCATTCGCCAAGTTCTACAAAAGGTGTAATGTACAGATTTTTAGAACAGTTTGTAAAATCATCTCTACTTAGTATAAAACAAAGTCCCCGATCTTGGATGTCACGGGTAATCACGAGAACCTCTGGATATATTTTGATGCGGGTTTCACAATTCTGTAAAGGATATCTCGAGGATGATTTCTGTAGAAAATAATTTATTTATGATCAAAGGAAGCAGAGCAGTAACGACTTCAGTGAAAAAAAAAAAAAAAAAAAAAAAAAAAAAAAACTGGCGTCCGAGCGATTTTAGATAGATTTCATTAGAAAGCTAACTATTGCAATGGTTACCATGTTTCGACTTCCGGAAAATTTCGACATATCTTCACATTTCACATCCCCCAGACCCCAAAACCACCGTCAGTTCAAAAGTTTATATATATATCACTTTCTTGTGGACACGATAACTGCCGTAATTTTGCCCCAATCAGTTTGAGTTTTTTACATAATAAGTATCCTATTAAAATCTCGGTCGAGTTCGTTAATGGGCAAAATCGGTCGAAGGGGGTGAAAATGGGGGGCTTTTTTCAAAAAAGTGAAATTTCGCTATAACTCTCTTAATACGTGAAATATCGAATCCATTCAAAGTTCATAATATGTGTCGGATAAGTGCCAAAAATTTATGTCAAATAAGTTTTTTGATAGCACCAACCATTGACCAAAGGGGTGGAAAAAAGTGTTTTTTTTTCGGGAAACATTAATCATATCTCTCTTAATAGGCACAATATCAAAACCGTACAAAATGGAAAATATTCCCCTAATAATTACCTAAAACTTTTGTCTGAAAGAATTTTTGATATGACTCACCATTACGCCAAGGGATGAGAAAAATGATTTCGGAATTAAAGAAAATGCCAAGCGCTATCAGAGGTTACCATGACAACGCTTCTAAATTGATGAGGGATGAGCTATCAGAGGTTGCCAAGACAACGCTATTGACGAGATCACATTAATTTTTAGCCTACTTTTCACACTTTGCAAAAATGAGGAAAAAGTAGACTTATGAGATCGATCCGGGAAAATGTGTCTGTCTGTCTGTCCTTCTGTCTGTCTGGCAGGATGGCTGTGTGTGTGTGTCCCCCTCTATCAGCTCCTAAACGACTGCAGCAATCGAAACCAAATTTAGTGTGAGTAAAGATGTATACCGGAATATCTCAGGCCCATATTTGAAAAAGATGTCAGTGCTACCAACTGCTAAAAAACGCACTAGAAATTTGAACTCCATGTTGGATATCTTGGAATATATACATGGGAGCTATTCCAAAATTTGCACACATGTAGATAATACTATTTCAGTTTAATTTCCAGGAGGCCATATATGACAGTGTTGCCAAAATAATTTTAAGCCTTCTGATAAGTCCAATTTTAAAATGCATATAACTTCTACACTATCAATTTGATTTCAACCAAATTTTGTATGTAATATGTGTACATAAACAGATATGACTGAGTGTATTCTTAAGAGCCACCAGGGCTGCCAAATGTTAATAATTGCTCTCTCTATTTTTTATCCAAATACCAATATATCAGAAAGTATGCAAGCCGACAGCTTTAAACTATGCACAGGTATATTACCTGACATTTTACATTAATTTGGAGTAACTTATATACGTCAGTTCTACCAACATGATTCTAAGCCTGCTGATAGGACCAATTTTTAAATACATGTAACTTCTATACTGTCAGTTGGATTTCAACCAAATTTCGTATGTGATATGTGTAACATAACAGACATGACTATAAGTATTCTTAAGAGCAATCAGGGCTGTCAACTGTTAATAAATGGTGTCTATATTTTTTACCCTAATATCAATATATCAGAAAGTATGCAAGCCAACAGCTCTATACTTTGCACATGTATAGCACCTGAGATTCTAGATAAATTTGGAGTAATTAATATAAGTCAATGCTGCCAGCATGATTCTAAGCCTGATGATAGCTCCAATTTTAAAATACATGTAACTTCTATACCAACAAATGGATTCCATCCAAAATTGGCACAAAAAGATATCATAATATTTCAGATTATTTCTGACCAGCACTCGCATGACATTGTTGCCAACATGCTTTTACGTGTACTAATAGATCCAATGTCTTACTCCATGTAACGTCCTTTGGACTTCAACCACATTTTGTATTTTGTACCTTAAGAGATGGAATTAAGAATATATTCAGTCACCAGGGCTGCCAACTGTATTGCTCTATTAGGCTACATTATGCCTTGTAGGCCAATACAGTATTTCGAACTAATTAAGACATTTCGATATTACCAACTTAATTTCGTCATTATTCTAGATAGGTTCATATAAATAATAAATAATAATAAATAGCCTTACAAATCCCATAAGGGCTATGGCCTCCTGCTTTGCAGGGAATTGCTCAGTTTTAACTCATCAGGTGAGCAAGTCCTGAGGAGCATTCGGGGTTATTCTTTCTGATTGGGCCTTCTATATAGATGTGCAGCTGATTAAAGATTAAGTAAATTATATTACGCTGGCATAACATTCGCTACAACAATCTTCATTTCTGAGTCTGGCGATATCAAGGCCTCAAATATCCATTAGTATTACGGAAATCATAATAGCCATCAACCAATATCTGGGAGCTTCCCATTGCCACTAAGCACAAAGCTTACCCTGTCTAAGCACTTGAACAATGACAGGAACTGCCAAGTCTTTACTCTTCAGTAAAATCTACGTATATTGAACCGTTTTAAATAGGTCTTTTTAAAATGCAATACAAAACCTTACCGGTGGAGTTTTAACATCTATACTGTAGATTAATCATTGGCATGAATCTTAATTTTAAAAAAGTAGGCTCTTTAGTTCGTCACGGAACTTCTTGTTCCATCCTACTATGAGGGAAGCGGCTAACTGGTAGCATGCTGAACTTCTATGCCCATGGTCGCTGGTTCAAAGCCGGCCAAAGTCGCCGGATTTTCTAAGAGCGCTAAAAATCCCTCAGCATGCTTTCCTTCGGAGGGGAAGTTACAACGTTCGTTGCAAGTTGTTGGTTACGGTGGCATCAAGTTGCCAAGTTCACAGCTAGATGTCGTTGATGGTAGTATTTCGTACCAAAATTGGGAACTACTACTTGAAATTGACCGTCTGCAGTCCTTACCTGAATTACAGACTAATACAGCCATCAAAATTAAATCCGTTTATCAAACAGATTCTACAAACACCCCAAGTACATGGGGTTACATGACCGCGTTGTCGCAGCCCCTAAACTGAGGAACCAACCAACATCTCTGCGGGATATAAAAATATGCGTGAAGAAGTAACAGACTGTTAGATAGTTACACATCAGTTCCAAACCTTGCATAAGGACAGTGTGACCACAAGTATAAAAGTAGACCCCAAATGACAAGAAGGTTACCATCCCCATAAGACAATAAAACATTAAAAATATGCATAGAAAGACGAAAACAAAGTTAATTAAGATCCAATTGTAAAATACTTTCCCGAAATAAATGAGGTCTGATTCTCCTACGAAAACCTCCATATTTTGCCTATTATAGCCTAACCCCAAGTTTGCCCGGTGAAATCTACCTCCGCCTTCCGGCGTGCCGAGAGGATTTTTAAGTTTATTTTGGGCAAACCGTTAAACATATCTAAATACTATGAGTGTAAGAATTGTTCAGCATGAAAAGTTCTACATAAAATCCAAGAGAGCATATCTCTATCTTCAATACATCGCCCACGATAAGTATTTTTACGTTTTCATTTCTTCCAACCATGCCCATTCTAATATTGAGGCGACAGTTTACGAGCTAGCTAAGGGCAAGTCTTATTACCCCTGTTACAGCCTAACTAGCGGGCGAACCTATTACCCCAGACACAGCCAGCAGCAAAACGTCGAGTCGTGTTGAGCTAAGACTTCAGAGAAGGCTGGTTGTGTTTGGAGTTTCCCTGGAAGTTCAAATCGGTTTTTCTTAATTTCGACTGTGAACTTTCCGTTCCGCAAAATACACAGTCAATTTAAGATTGGACGGAAGGGTGATTTGTGTTTCATGCACCTCGCCATTCTTAAATTACGTCTGACAAGAATTCGTTATAATTAATAGTCCAGTCAGTGATGTTAAGCTATCATGCCGAGATGTAAAACGGATATAGGTCATAGTTCATTGACATCGCAAAATAAAAAAGTGCTTATCACGTAACAATGAAACAGAGCAACAAATAATTTCTAGATGGCCACAAGAGAAAGAAAGACTTCGTTCTCGGCACCTTCAAACCGTTGCTCAAGAAGAACACCGTCTGAACCACGATCAGAAACAAGCTTATAACACTAAGAAGGAAGGTAAGATATTTTTTCTCGATGCCCCTGTAGGCACAGGCAAAACGTTCTTGATTTGTGTGTTGTTCGCCAAAGTGAGGTCTGGTGGTAATATTGCTCTTGCCGTCGCATCATCTGGAATTGCAGCCACTCTTTTGGAAGGAGGAAGAACAGCACATGCAACATTTAAACTCCCTTTGAAAGTCAGCAGTAATGATGGAAATGTATGTAATATTTCAAAACAAAGTAACACTGCCAGTTTAATCCAAAATTGTTCTTTAGTTGTATGGAATGAGGCTACAATGTCACACAAAACTTCCGTTGAAGCTGTAGACAGGACCTTGCGTGATCTAAGGAATCGGAACACACCTATGGGTGGCTGCACAGTTTTGTTCGCCGGAGATTTTTGTCAAATCTTACCAGTTGTTACCAGAGGAACGAGAGCCGACGAAGTGAACGCTTCATTAAAAATATCTTACATCTGGCAAGATATAACAAATTGGCACTCAAAACTAACATGAGAGTAGGCTACTCTTTTCTTCAGAAGATAATAGTTTGTTTGCTAATTTGTTACTTAGAGTCGGAAATGGAGATTTACCGGTCATTGACGGAAAAATTACCCTCAGTGACGATTTCTGTGCTTTAGTAAACAGTATTCAAGAATTGATTGATAGCGTTTATCCTCAAATCCATGGCCTATCTAACAAGTCTCATTCATGGTTTAAAGAGAGAGCAATATTATCGCCGACAAACGAACAAGTTGTGAAAACTAATGACTTGGTGTTCTCCAAATTCACTGCCCAGGCTCTAGTATATTACTCAGTAGGCTAGACGCAGTAGTCGATAGTGAAGAAGCTGTTCATTACCCTACAGAATTCCTAAATTCTTTATTTCCTTCTGGCTTGCCACCACACAAGCTTATTTTAAAAGTAGGAGTGCCTATTATATTGCTACGTAATTTACAACCACCAAAGTTATGCAATGGGACACGATTGGTAGTGAAAACTTTGAAAAACTGTTTCATTGAATCAACTATCTTAACTAGCTGTGGTACAGGAGAAACGGTCTTAGTACACAGAATCCCTACGATTCCTTCAGATTTGCCTTATCGTTTCAAACGAGTACAATTTCCAGTAAGAGTCTGCTTTGGCATGACTATAAACAAAGCACAGGATCAGACACTTAGCGTGACTGGAGTTGATCTTAATGGAGAATGTTTTTCTCATGGACAGCTTTACGTGGCTCTATCGCTTGTTACATCAAACCGAAATCTTTTCGTGTTCACTGCTGGAGGGAAAACGATTAATGTCGTATACAAGGATATCTTATAAGACCTCCGTTAGACGTAGCCTATCACCTTGCATTCATAACTGTTCCCGGGCGAAGCCGGGGTGGGTTGCTAGTTCATATATAAATAATCAAATAACCAAAAAGACTAGTAAATAGTAAGTAGAAAATCAAACAAAGAATTGAAAATGAGAGGGAAGTACAGTGTCAGTTTGAATTCTGGGTAGGATGAGCTAAGCAGTGTTGCCAACCCATATGCTTGCTGGCATACAGTACATCTTCACCCATTATAGAGCCCACATACTACAAAAACTTCCTGACATGCATTTGTGTTGTTTATAGTATGATTTAAAAAATCAATATTTCTTTAATATTTAAAATTGAATGAAAAATAACTTAAAAGCACTTTTACTAAGCATTTTTTTTTTCAAATGTCCTTTCTATTGAATATATTTTATTACCTTTTGAGTTTTGGCATACACTTTCAATTAATATGCAAATAGCTTACTCTTAATACTACAAAAGTAGCTTTTCCCTGCCACATCTTTGTTGCTCATTTCCAGTATCGTAATAAAACTCGACCTTCTCAATCTCTTGGTATTTATTAAAAATTTAAAAGACAAAACAACCAAAAGGTGTTATTCAATATTTTACTTTAGTTTAAGGAAAAAAAACCTAAATAAAGACTAGGTTACAGTGTCAAAACATAACATATAAATACCCAAAAATACCTGGACATCCAATTTCCTTCTTATTTTTTTTTTGAAGGATCAATATTGCTCCTGATTTCAATTTAAGGCATCAAATACCTGTGTTTCAGTCCTTGTTTGTCCAACACTTCATCAACACATCAAAAAGTGTTGTTCAAAGCTCAAAAACTGAAAATACCCTCATTTTGGGTATTTAAAAGACCAATGGGTAAATACCCGGGTAAATACCCAATTTATATTTACCTTCCCACTGGGTATTTACCCATCCCACATCAGTACTGATGCCATAACTGTTCTATTTGGGACTCAATTGATTTGCCTTCCGTTGACATTCTATACGCATCGAATTTAAAGAATAACTAGTTGATAATATGATACATTCTATTTTTGAAGCGTTTGTAACAGCTTATTTTGTGTTATTTCACCAAAAGAACAAAATGATCCAACATAGTACCTGTTGGTGCTGTTGGTGCTACTTCAGGATAAACAATGTTTCAAAGCTTTGGGATTCGTTATTGGGTAGAGATCAAATGGTGAGCCCACACAATTCCCAAGAAGAAGAATTCAACCGACAGAATCTCGACAGATATTTATGAATGTTTATGTTACAACAAATGATAAAGTTATAATTATCGTCGAACATAAACAGTCGTAGGCAACTCGCCTATAATGGTAATTAAGACTCGAATTATTTTATTTATAAGCCCATTGCATAATGTACTTTTTTTACTCGAGTAGTTTTTAGCCTACTTTTCACATTTGGAAAAATGAGGAAAAAGTAGACCTATGAGATCGATCCAGGCAAATGTGTGTCTGTCTGTCTATCAACTCCTAAACGGCTGCAGCAATCGAAACCAAATTTGGTATGAGTAAAGATCTATACCTGAATATCTCAAGCCAATATTTGAAAATGGTATCAGTACTACCAACTGCTAAAAACCGTAATTGAAATTTGAGCTCCTTGTTGGATATCTTGGAAGGTATGTATAGGACCTATTCCAAAATTGGCACACTTATAGACAATAATATTTCAGTTTAATTTCCAGGAGGCCATACATGACAGTGCTGCCTACATGATTCTACGGCTGCTAATAGGTCATATTGTTATATGAATGTAAGTTCCATACTATCAATTTGATTTCAACCAACTTTCGTATGTAGTATGTGTACCATAACACATATGGCCAAGCGTATTTCAATAGGAACCAGGGCTGCCAAATGCTCTCTCAATTTTTGTATCCTAATAACAATATAACAGAAAATATTCAAGCCAACAGATCGAAACTTTGCACACGTATAGTACCCTTCTACCTTAGTTTGGAGTAAATAATATACGTCAGTGCTGCCAACATAATTATAAGCCTGCTGATAGGTACAATTTTTTAATGTAATTTATATACTGTACTAACAAATCGATTTCAATGAAATTTCGTATGTGCTCTATGTATCATGATTGTTATGCCTATGCGTATTCTTAAGAACCAGCAGTGCTGCCAACTGTAAATAAATGCTCTCTCTATTTTTCACCCTAATATCTATAAATCATAAATGCAAGCCAACATCTCTAAACTTTGCTCACGTATTGTACATGACATTATGGCTTAATTTGGAGTAACTTATATACAGTACATCAGTGCTGCCAACATGATTCTAAGCCTGCTGATTGGTCCAACTTTTAAATACATGTAACTTCTATACTAACAAATGGATTTAATCCAAAATTGGCGCAATAATAGATAATAATGTTTCAGATTAATTCTGAGGAACACATACATGACACCGATGCCAACATAATTTTACGTGATGATTTTACATGTTGTCTAACTGCACGTAACGGCATTACTATGCTTTGGACTTCAACCAAATTGTGTATGCGTATTCTGTACCTTACGAGATGGAACTAAGAATGTATTCAGAGTCATCAGGACTGCCAACTGTAATGCCTTATTAGACTACACTATTGCAGGTATATTTCGAACTAATTTGAAATGTTAGTATTACCACTTAATTTAGACATTATTCTACATAGGTATATATAGATTAATCATTGGCATCTTAACTTTTAAGAAAAGTAGGCTCTTTGGTTCGTCACGGAACTACTTGTATAATATCGCATGGACTCGGGTGCTGGCTGCAAGCTTTGTTATTTGAGGCCCAGAGGACAGCTTGCATATCGAATTTTGTTGTTCCTTGGAGCATTATGAAAGTCAAGGACGTTAGATATCTAAGCTCTTTGACACTATAGCGCTTTCTAGTAGAGAAAGGAGGATTTTTGTGTAGGCGGAAAATCCCGAGATTAATTTTGCCACTATGAACACGACTTACTGAATTCAAATGGGTTCTTTAACCCTTTATAGGGAAAAACTATTTTAAGTATTATTATTATTATTATAAATAATGTTATTTTTGTTTCTCTAATTTTAATGTTTAGCCTATATTTTTATTTTTAATTTCCAATTTATGTTCTTATACATTTAATTTCGATATTTTTGTTGAATTAATTAATTAATTAACTAATTTCGAATTGTTTTTTACAATTATTTTCATAATTCTTCTATAGTTATGTTTATTATTTTAATTTTTATATTTCTTTTATTATTGTAATTATATTTTTTTGATAGCTTCCTTGCATACTTTATGAGATATTCAACATGGAGCTCAATTTCAATTGCGATTTTTCAGCAGTTGGTAGCACTGACGACATTTTGAAATATGGCTGTGAGATATTCAGGTATAGATCTTTACGGATACCAAATTTGGTTTCGATAGCTGTAGCCGTTTAGGAGTTGATAGGGGGGGGGGGGCGACACACACCGACAGACAGGCAGAAGGACAGACAGACACACATTTGCACAGATCGATCTCATAAATTAATCTACATTTCCCTCATTTTTACAAAATGTGAAAAATAGGCTAAACATTGCTTTTCATTGGTTTGGATGAGGTGATTCTGAGTATAGACATCGCTAATGACTTTACTAGATTGAACACGCAAGAAATGCCCTTGTTTACCGGAACTCAACTTCTAGGAATAGTTAATAGCAATCGACAATACTCATTATGGAGACAAGGTCAGCTGGTGATGACTAGCTTCCAGCACAGTGGCATATACGAGGGATGCCCACAAAATTATCGCTGTATCCAGGTTTAGATTCTCAATCCCCTTATACTCCTATACAAACTCTCTATGTAAGCTTTCCATCTCTCAAATTCTTCTTCTGTATCTATTATAGATTTTGCATCTGAGTTCTTAATATGACAGCACTTAGTCTTCCTTTCCCCAGATGTACTCTTATTTCTTCGATAAGCTGTATCTATTATTCCTACATTCAGACAATTTTCTTTACTTGTACATTTCTCTTTCAACCATTCTTCTTTCCCTTCTTTGCGTTTCTTCTCTTTTTCATTTTTCGGAGGTCTGTATTCTGCGTTGACCCTTGCATTGTGAGTGCAGTTGCACCGTTCCTCCATTGATTCTTTGTATCATATTCTGACCCTGAGTAATCTACGGTTTTCTACCTATTCTTTATTTTCTACCAATTCCTCTGCAATTGATGTTTTTCGGGACTTTTCATTAGTCCTTTCCTTATACTCGTCTTGAATCTTTCGTTGACGTCCTTCTCTTTCAGTATGTCTATTGCCCATCTTTTTGGCTTTTAACTTTTCTTCAACTTTAATCTGTATTTCATAACAACCAGATTGTGGTCAGAGTTTATGTCATCTCCGGGATATGTTTTGTAATCCAAAATCTGGTTTCGGAATCTCCGCTTGATCATAATGAAGTCAAATTGAAAATGTCCCGTATCTCCAGGTCGCATTCATGTGTATGTACTTCTGATGATGATGATAATTGTTGTTTTAAGGGGCCTAACATCGAGGTTATCGGCCCCTGTATGTACTTCTATTTTCATTATTGAATAAGGTGTTAGCTATGACCAACTCGTGCTCGGTGCAGAATTCCATAAGCCTGCTTCCTCGATCATTCCATTCACCTAATCCGAATTCTGCTACTATCTTTCCTTCTCTTCCTTTTCCTACCACAGCATTCCAATCTCACATTAATATAACATTTTCGTCACACTTGACATATCTCAGACTTGTACTATTGTAGTGCACGTAGGTTTTGTATTGATATTAGCTATAATAAACCGTTCACTATATTGCTCATAATATTCCACCCGCTATCCAAGCTTCCTAGTCAATATGAGACCTACCCCCGCGTGGCCGTTGTTCGATTAAGTGCTAATAATTCTATAGTCTACTGACCAAGTCCTATTCTTACTGCCAGCGAAATTCACAAATCTCAACCAAATCCAACCTCAACCTATCCGTTTCAGTTTCAATATTTTCTAACATTCTAACCGTCCACAGCCTGTCAGACTTCTAGCATGCCACGCGCTCCGATCCGTAGAATATAAGATTTCCTCTTTGACACTTTTGTGTTGTCAATCCCCTCCCGAGTAGTCCCAACCCGGAGATCCAAACGGGGGAATAGTTTACCTCCGGATTGGAATTGTACAAGAGGGGAGGCCATAATCACATGTTATTACCCATAGGGAGGTGTATATGCCCGGGAAGAACATTAATGGCTATAGTTTCCCGTTGCTTTTAGCCGTGTAGCAGTACGCAGATTAGCCATTAGTTGATTAATGTCATCAATGTCTTCACCGTCCAAAATCTTTCTTCGTATTTTCCAAATTAAACTTAATTGGGGTCGCTGGAGCAAACCAGGCTCATTTTGCTTTTGGCCGGGGATTTTTCAGATGAAAATTCCACCCCGCTGCCACTGAGATTCTAACCCCGGCCGTCCGGGTGAAAGCTGAGCAGCTAAGCCACTGCGCCATCA
Organism: Meconema thalassinum; assembly: GCA_946902985.2. NCBI lineage: Eukaryota > Metazoa > Arthropoda > Insecta > Orthoptera > Tettigoniidae > Meconema > Meconema thalassinum. The sequence goes on from OX336396.1 coordinate 275,580,330, forward strand.
CGCTCCCCAATGTCTTCACCGTCCATAGGACAAGTAAAGAATTGATTAACTCTCTTAAGAAAAACGTAATAAAACTATGTTACCCAACTACAGTACATCTATGGGATTTCTTAAATTGATAGATTGGCATTTACTATTTTCTGCATTTATGCACGTGTTATTTCGGATAACCTAGCATTCTATGCGTTCCAAGTCCTGTTGATGGGCAGATGACCTAGCTGTTCCACCCCTTGAAACAACAATACATTACTAACAAGAGCTGTCGGAGGAGCGCAGTATCAACTTCATTTTCGACTTCTCTATACTTGTGCGCAGGGGCGGCTCCTGACTAAAGTTTTAGGATGGCCCAGATGATATTACTGATTGTTTTTCTTCTTCTTTCGTTTCACCCTCTTTGGGGTACGTTGGATCAGTCATTTCTCTGTGTGTTGTTCTTTTCTTAGTGCCCAGTATCTCTACATTCTTTCTGATCTTCACTTCCTCTCCTCCTCCGAGATGATGGGTTTGGGTTTTAGCGAAGATTCGTCTTGGAACCTTACATTTTATCATTTTATATGATCTTGTCGACTTCGTCGTTACGCTGGGCTCTGGCGTTACGTTACGGCGACGGGACGAAATGTACCCAGATTCACTGAGGTGTGTGACGTCATAGTACCGCTTGATGCATGTGTTCCCCGACAATCTCAACTTCGTTAGTGTAAGACAAAAATTCCCGATTCTTGGATGTCACGGGTAATCTCGAGAACCACTGGATGGATTTTGATGCGGTTTTCACCATTCTGTAAAGAATATCTCGAGGAAATATTCTGTAAAAATAATTTATGTATGATCAAAGGAAGCCAAGCAGTAACGATTTCAGGGAAAAAGTCGAAAACAAACTTGGCGTCCGTGCGCTTCTTAAGCTTACGCTGGGCAAACTGTTAAAAATATCAATATTCTATGAGCGTAGGAATTGGTCAGCATGAAAAGTTCTACAAAAAAGTCCGCGAGAGCATATCTCTATCTTCAATACATCGCCCACTATAAGTGTTTCTAGACTGGATGGAAGGGGCCCGTCCCCGCGCGCTCTGGTGAGCGTGACGGCATCCCGCGCGCTGGACCTTGCTTTGCCCTTGGTTTGCACTTGCCGTTCGCGAGTAATATGAAACAAGATAAGCAAGATAAGTATTAAGCAGATAATTTTCTAACATGTCAAGAGTCTTTGGCTTCGAGCGAAGCGAAGCATTTGTAGCATTTAAAATGATACAAAGTCTAGTCTTTCAGACTGACTGTCACGTTTCGTCTTTAGTAATTATTTAAGCTTTTCGATTGAGTAGTGAATGTTCTGTAATTTTGAATTCTACTGGGTCTTTTTCAGTTTCTTTAAACCTTGTGGGTTTTGTTTTGCTGTTACGGAAGACATCAAAGATGTGTTTGGTTAATCTATTAGAGTTCATTCTGAGAAGATGACCGTAAACACTTATCCTCCTTTTTCGCACAGTATCTGAGCGTTTTTCAGTTTTCTTGAAGAGAGTCTCATTTTTGCTGTGTATTATCTTACTAGCAGTAGTGCCCGGCTTCGCCCGGTGGATTTATTTGTTTAATGTTCGACCCTGACTATTATATGTCTGAAAACTGTATCATAATGATGGTCATTATAACACTATTTTTCATTATGAAACAGTTTCTCCCACCAATCACTCCTCAAGAAACAGATGTTTGACCAATTAGATAAGGATACCTTCGCGCATGCACTCAAAATCCAACATGTCTATATAAATTACCGAAAGTGCACCGTCCATATGTTCGCGTAAATAAACTGGTGAATACGAGACAAGAAATAGCACTGTACCTTAATATCCCCAAACCCAATTTCTACACAGCGCGTTGATTTCAAACGACTACGGTGACAGTTTTACTGATACTGGTTCACGATCTGCACATATGGCATTGAAGCACACAGAGCGCATGCGTCGGTCGGCCAGAGAGCTTGGAACACAGAGATATCCTACCTAGCGCACCACCCGATCACAAAATTCCAGTTACTGAACAGATATTTATGAATATTTATGTTAAAACATGTAATAAAGTTATAATTATCGTCGAACATAAACAGTCGTATGCAACTCGCCTATAATGGTAATTAAGACACTCGTATGGAAATTATAAAACTAGCATACGCTCGTTTTATAAACATATTCGTGTCTAAATTATAGCCATTATAGCCTCGTTGCATAATGTACTATTACAGTACTGGGGCGCTCAAGGATTAGTATCGGAATAAATGAAAGTACATTTGAAAGCACCAACGCTTATTGCAGCTGATAACCTCAGTATACTGCACCAACACCATCGCCCTTATACAGAGGCATACTATTGTCATTATAACTGTTTTAAGGGGCCTAAGAAATCTTTTTGCACTAATTACTCCCCATGACTGCAATTTATAAGCAGCTCGCAATTCTGCACCAGAACATCGGTGGGGGCGACGTGATGCGGCCCGCATTACATGGCAACAATAGACTTCAGTATTATTGAAGCCGTTCTGGGGCGCTTGTTCTTCCGACTTACTGAACAAAAATCAATCTCTAAGGTTACCTGAGAGGTGTAGCCTAATGCTACATAGCCTGAACTATTCCTCTTGAATCAGGCTATCATATACAAAACTACATTTTCGAATTCCACTGGTAGTTCCAGAGATTAGCGCGTTTAAACACATAAACAAACACACAAACTCTTCAGCTTTATTATGTTAGTATAGATTATCGTGAAATTTCGTTTTATATTTGACATTTATTGTTGCCAATGTTGCCATTATCATAATTCCATATAACACAACCTATGAAACAAATTTTAATCAAAAGTTCGTGCCAGTGCTTTCTGTTTTCAGGGGGAACGCGGGGGTACGCGTACCTCTTAAATATTTGAAAACTGTTTAAGAAAAAATATTGGTACATTTTGTATCTAGTCCGGCAAATATAACTTCCGAACTGAAAGCTCATCGATCAGCTGGCGTCAACGTGCTGTTCACAAAAGCTGGAGGAAATTTCGAGAAATCTTCGATTTAAATCGATCTATCGAATCAGTTTCTTTTGGTCGTCAACTCGGCACTCCGTTCTTATAAGCATACAGGCTAGTGTTTGGAGGCGGGGTTAGGTTGTTATTTTGCGCGTGTGGTTAGTTTTGGAAGATGAAGAAAATAACGAACTATTTATCATCCCCACAGGCATCGAAAAAGCCGAAATTAATTATTCGAACACAAACAATGACCGGACTTTGCAAATTGCCGAAAATTGCAAGATCGTGATGTTTTGTCGACCACAACTGATAATACCACTTTTTTTTTAGCCTATTTTCAATTTTGAAAAAATAGGCATATAAGATCACCTTTTGTCCGTGTGTGTGTGAGGAGTGTGTGTGTGTGTGTGTGTGTGTGTGTGTGTCCTAATAACTTCTAAACGGCTGGAGCGATTTCAATGAAACTCGGTAAGTTCATAGCACTATTCCGGACGACCCCGACCGTGCCCTTCAAATTTTGTTACGTCTCACCAATCCAACATGGCGGCTGTGCGAAATATTTCACCAGTATTCAATACCTCCGAAACTATTCCCGATATCACCCTGCATTTTTTACGGTGATAAAGGGAACTACTAGAAGTTCACCTATGTGACTTTTGAAAAACTAATCACAAAAAAAACAACATGGCGGCCACGCGAATTTTTGACTTTTAAATAGACGTTTCTCGCGATTTAACCAACCAAACGCAATAAAACTTGGTACAGTATATGTTTATACACATTGTAATGCACCGACATCTAACTTGGTTCAATTGTTTACATAACCACAAGATGGCGGATGTGCGAAATATTTCACCGGCATTCTATATCTCTGAAACGATTTGCGGTATCACCCTGAAATTTTGTACGGAGATAAAGGGCACTAATGGAAGTTCATCAATAAGACTTTCAAAAACCGGTTAACTACAAAACGAACATGGCGGCCAAGCGAATTTGAAAATTTTAAATAGACCTTTCTTGCGATTTAATGTTCCAACCGCAATGAAATCTGGTACAGGAAATGATTATACACATTGTAATACACTGGTATCTAATTTAGTTTAATTGTTTACATAACCTCAAGATGGCGGCTTTGAGAATTTTAAAATTAAGTTTTTATTTCTTGTGTCGTAATCATGCGATCGATGTGAAAGTTTGAATAATGAACCTACGCAATAATTTTCCTTTAATGGCACATGACTCTATGGCCTATACATTTAACAATCCAACATGGCGACCATCCGAAATATTTAGACGGCTCTGAATATCTACGAATCTATTATAGCAATCAAACTGAATTTTTTAATGTTCATAGGGGCTATGAACTTAAGTTCACCTATAGGACTTTAAATAACCTGGTGATCAAAAATCCAACATGGCGGCGACGCGAAGTATAAATATTCACATGGACGTTTCTCGTAATTTAACCATCCGAGTGCAGTGAAACTTGGTACAGTAAATCCTTATACGAATGTTAATCCACTGGCATCTAATTTATTTCAATTGTTTCCATAACCACAAGATGGCAGCTGTGCGAAATTTTAAAATCTCCTTGTTACTTCTTGTGTCCTAATCATGAGATTGAAGTTTGAATGCTACACGTACACAATAATCTTCATGTAACAGTACATAACTCTAGGACCTACATATATAAAATCCAACATGGCGACCATCCGAAATATTTAGTCGGTTCTCAATATCTACGAATCTATTACAGCAATCAAACTGAAATTTTGTACGAAGATAGAGGCAATTAACATAAGTAGGATATATGAAAATAGGCTGTATAGTTCTTCATGGAACTACTTGTTTTTTTTAAGAAAACGCCGCGGTGCATTAAAAACTGTACTCACAAGGTTGAAAATACAGTGCCTTTGTTTCATGTGGTGGCCGGTCGACTTACAGCGAGACCTCTTCGCGGCCAACAGTGCGCTGCTTGCCAGCTGAGAGCAATATTCACAGACCTTAAATTCAAGTTAACTCACTGTTCGGCATTATAACGGCGTATCAAGTCCCTTCAACTGTCTCACCAAATATAATAGAAGTGAATGACGCATGGTAAAGCATGGAAACAAGAAACTACTACAGCATGCCTAGTGGAGTGGCAGTCAACTACCAGTATGAAAATATTAGCTCCCAAATATGTTTTTTAAATTTTTATTTAACCGGGTCACTCCAATCCGTATTCTATTTCAGGACAAATTTCCATTTTACAAAATCCCACCAACTTGAGACTTTGGACTGGATGGTTTTATTCAGAACTGTCCAAGCCGATGTCGTATGACCCATATTCTTTGGGGTGAGCAACACCTCCAGTTGACAAATACGGTTTACGAATGAAAAATATGGAGCACGATTGTAAGCTGCAGAAATACGACAGTGTCGTGTTATCCAGGAACAATATTTGCTATTGCGAGTAGTTTGACATATAATTGACTTAAATATCTCTCAAGATCAGGATAATGGACAGTTACCGTACCGTGTTTCAAGCCTGCGTAGCTACCATGTTATCAACAACACAGAACACCAAATATAACAAGGTCAAATCAACCAATTACGAGGCGACCTTTTGCCTAGCAGCGCTGTTAGTGGGGTGGCGGTGAAATACCCAGTGTTGTCAGTTACTCGTATCGTAACTTCATCCCCTTGGTGAGCGGACAGAACAGGTTAGAAGCAGTATCGATAGTCACCAGGGGGCCCCGCTGTGAGAAGCTTGCTGGCCGGCCACCACTTGAAACAAAGGCACTATATCATCTCCTATCCTGTGCTTGGATAAAGCAAATTTATCTATCAGCTTACTTATTGAGGTCCTAATGTTCTAGTGTTCAGAGGTATAAAAGAAAGTGAATTTGTTACTAAAAATTCCACTTCATTCATTTTCCTATGTCGCACAGAATCAGCATATTAAATAACTACGTACAGTACCACAAAAGTTAAAAACCTACTAGTAGAAACCCGTCAAAACATCACGGACAATGAACAAAATATTTACTGAAGAAGTTTCCTATATAAGTTACATTCTTTGTACGATTAATTTTTGGCGCATTGCAACTTTAAGGCTGTCAAAAGATTGCACTCTCGACATTGCAACATACTGCTGGCACAAATCTCACATCGAGTGACCGGGAATTCAACCACGGACCCAGTGGTGAGAGAGCGGCGTGCTGCCACCTATGCCATGGTGTCTTCCCCAAGGTATGAAAATGATATATTGTCGTAATAAAACCCGGCGCAGCAGTGACAATTGAAATTGAAACCAACTTCCAATGACTCCCAGAAAGAGACGTGAATCATAAATAATATATTTTCAATAATCTGCCCTGTGAAAGTTATGAAAAGGGAGGAGTACCTGTTCTCAACAATAATTAATGAATCTTCCCCATGGTCAGCTCGGAGGGAGTTTTAAGTTGGTCTCACGGTCAGCTCGGAGGGAGGTTAGAGTTGGTCCCACGGTCAGCTCGGAGGGAGGTTACAGTTGGTCTCACGGTCAGCTCGGAGGGAGGTTAGAGTTGGTCCCATGGTCAGCTCGGAGGGAGGTTAGAGTTGGTCTCACGGTCAGCTCGGAGGGAGGTTAGAGTTGGTCCCATGGTCAGCTCGGAGGGAGATTAGAGTTGGTCCCATGGTCAGCTCGGAGGGAGGTTAGAGTTGGTCCCATGGTCAGCTCGGAGGGAGGTTAGAGTTGGTCCCATGGTCAGCTCGGAGGGAGGTTAGAGTTGGTCCCATGGTCAGCTCGGAGGGAGATTAGAGTTGGTCCCATGGTCAGCTCGGAGGGAGATTAGAGTTGGTCCCATGGTCAGTTCGGAGGGAAGTTAGAGTTGGTCCCATGGTCAGCTCGGAGGGAGTTTCAAGTTGGTCCCAAGGCCAGCTCGGAGGGAGGTTCCAGTTGGTCTCATGGTCAGCTCGGAGGGAGGTTAGAGTTTGTCCCATGGTCAGCTCGGAGGGAGTTTAGAGTTGGTCCCATGGTCAGCTCGGAGGGAGTTTAGAGTTGGTCTCACGGTCAGCTCGGAGGGAGTTTAGAGTTGGTCCCACGGTCAGCTCGGAGGGAGTTTAGAGTTGGTCTCACGGTCAGCTCGGAGGGAGTTTAGAGTTGGTCTCACGGTCAGCTCGGAGGGAGGTTAGAGTTGGTCCCATGGTCAGCTCGGAGGGAGGTTAGAGTTGGTCTCACGGTCAGCTCGGAGGGAGGTTAGAGTTGGCCCCATGGTCAGCTCGGAGGGAGATTAGAGTTGGTCCCATGGTCAGCCTGGAGGGAGATTAGAGTTGGTCCTATGGTCAGCTCGGAGGGAGTTTAGAGTTGGTCTCACGGTCAGCTCGGAGGGAGGTTAGAGTTGGTCCCATGGTCAGCTCGGAGGGAGTTTAGAGTTGGTCTTACGGTCAGCTCGGAGGGAGGTTAGAGTTGGTCCCATGGTCAGCTCGGTGGGAGTTTAGAGTTGGTCTCCCGGTCAGCTCGGAGGGAGGTTCGAGTTGGTCCCATGGTCAGCTCGGAGGGAGGTTAGAGTTGGTCCCATGGTCAGCTCGGAGGGAGATTAGAGTTGGTCCCACGGTCAGCTCGGAGGGAGTTTAGAGTTGGTCTCACGGTCAGCTCGGAGGGAGGTTAGAGTTGGTTCCATGGTCAGCTCGGAGGGAGGTTAGAGTTGGTCCCATGGTCAGCTCGGAGGGAGGTTAGAGTTGGTCCCATGGTCAGCTCGGAGGGAGATTAGAGTTGGTCCCATGGTCAGTTCGGAGGGAAGTTAGAGTTGGTCCCAGGGTCAGCTCGGAGGGAGATTAGAGTTGGTCCCATGGTCAGCTCGGAGGGAGATTAGAGTTGGTCCCATGGTCAGCTCGGAGGGAGATTAGAGTTGGTCCCATGGTCAGCTCGGAGGGAGATTAGAGTTGGTCCCATGGTCAGTTCGGAGGGAAGTTAGAGTTGGTCCCATGGTCAGCTCGGAGGGAGATTAGAGTTGGTCCCATGGTCAGCTCGGAGGGAGATTAGAGTTGGTCCCATGGTCAGCTCGGAGGGAGGTTAGAGTTGGCCCCATGGTCAGCTCGGAGGGAGGTTAGAGTTGGTCCCATGGTCAGCTCGGAGGGAGGTTAGAGTTGGTCCCATGGTCAGCTCGGAGGGAGATTAGAGTTGGTCCCATGGTCAGTTCGGAGGGAAGTTAGAGTTGGTCCCATGGTCAGCTCGGAGGGAGATTAGAGTTGGTCCCATGGTCAGCTCGGAGGGAGATTAGAGTTGGTCCCATGGTCTGCTCGGAGGGAGATTAGAGTTGGTCCCATGGTCAGCTCGGAGGGAGATTAGAGTTGGTCCCATGGTCAGTTCGGAGGGAAGTTAGAGTTGGTCCCATGGTCAGCTCGGAGGGAGATTAGAGTTGGTCCCATGGTCAGCTCGGAGGGAGATTAGAGTTGGTCCCATGGTCAGCTCGGAGGGAGGTTAGAGTTGGTTCCATGGTCAGCTCGGAGGGAGATTAGAGTTGGTCCCATGGTCAGTTCGGAGGGAAGTTAGAGTTGGTCCCATGGTCAGCTCGGAGGGAGATTAGAGTTGGTCCCATGGTCAGCTCGGAGGGAGATTAGAGTTGGTCCCATTGTCAGTTCGGAGGGAAGTTAGAGTTGGTCCCATGGTCAGCTCGGAGGGAGTTTCAAGTTGGTCGCAAGGCCAGCTCGGAGGGAGGTTCCAGTTGGTCTCATGGTTAGTTCGGAGGGAGGTTAGAGTTGGTCCCAAGGCCAGCTCGGAGGGAGGTTCCAGTTGGTCTCATGGTCAGCTCGGAGGGAGGTTAGAGTTGGTCCCATGGTCAGCTCGGAGGGAGGTTTGAGTTGGTCCCATAGTCAGCCTGAAAGGAGGTTAGTGTTGGTCCAAAGGTCAGCCTGGAGGGAGATTCGAGTTGGTCCCATGGTCTGCTCGGAGGGAGGTTAGAGTTGGTCCCATGGTTAGTTCGGAGGGAATTTCAAGTAGGTCCCATGGCCAGCTCGGAGGGAGGTTCCAGTTGGTCTCATGGTCAGCTCCGAGGAAGGTTAGGGTTGGTCCCATGGTCAGCTCGGAGGAAGGTTAAAGTTGGTCCCATGGTCAGTGAAAAGTGAAAACAGTCATAGGGTCCTGAGTGTGAATCCCGTTTCTAGTTTTTCTGTGTGTGGGCTATACAGTACACACATTGCACCTTTCTTTACCACTTCTTACGACAAATAGGTGGGAGGGGGGTACTGCGGGTATATTCGACCCCTAATCATTAGGAAGCAAAATAACCAGTGATGGACGAAGCAAAGAGGATATAAAAAGGAGGTTGTCTCAGGCAAGGAAAGCATTTCTACAGAAAAGGAATCAGTTGACATCAAATATAGATTTAGGTATTAGGAAGTCATTTTTGAAAGCCTTTGTCTGGAGCGAGGCGCTCTATGGAAGTGAAACTTGTACTGTTTGCGCTGCAGGAAATTGGAGAATAGAAGCATTTGAAATGTGGTGTTACAGGAGAATGATGAAGATCAGATGGGTAGATAGGGTAACAAATGAAGAGGTATTAAGAAGGGCGGGAGAGGATAGGTGTTTCTGACGACTGCTAATAAAGAGAAGAGATAGGTTGGCTTGACACCTAAGTCACTAAGACACTCAGGAATAGCAAACTTACAAAGTTATGGAAGGACAGGTTGAGGAGAAGAACTGTAGGGGTAGAGCATGTTTAGTATATGTTAAACAGATTGCCTCGGAAGTAAGGTGTGCTAGCTATGTAGAGTTGAAACGATTATCTCAAGACAGGGAGGAATGGAGAGCAACATCAAACTAGTCAAAAGACTGAAGACAACAATCATGGGGCTAGAGCAGGGGTTGTCAACCAGTGGGTCGCGAGCCCCTAGGGGGTCGCAGGTTGTGTCTTGGGGGATCGCGAGAATCGGAGAAAAAGTAAAAAAAAATAATTATTACAGTCAGTCTGAAAGACTAGACGTTATATCATTTCAGATGACGCATGCTACAAATGCTACACATGTTAGAAAGGCTCAGGAGGGCTTCTCGCTTCGCCCGAAGCCCCAGGACTCTATCAACAGACTCCCTTACCCATTAACTTAGGCTTCCCGCTCGGGCACCTCTTTAAGGGTCACCCTGTATTTGAGTCTGACATCTTTTACAACTCTTTATGGGTCACCCATTATTTGAATCTGATATCTTGCAAACCACTTTAAGGGTCACCCTGTATTTGATTGAATCTAACATACTGTACACCTCGTTAAGTGTCACCCTGTATTTTGCTCTGACATCCTGCACACCTCTTTAGGAGGCACCCTGTATTCTCATCTGGCATCTGGTATATCTCTTTAGAAGTCACCCTGTATTCTTGTGTGATCTTGTACACCCCTTTAGGAGTCACCCTGTATTCTTGTCTGACATCTTGTGCACCTCTTTAGGAGGCACCCTGTATTCTTATCTGGCATCTTGTATATCTCCTTAGAAGTCACCCTGTATTCTTGTGTGACATCTTGTACACCTGTTTAGGAGTCACCCTGTATTCTTGTCTGACTTTTGTGCATCTCTTTAGGAGACACCCTGTATTCTTCTCTGCCATCTTGTACACCTCTTTAAGAGTCATCTTGTATTCTTATCTGGCGTCTTGTATATCTCTTTAGTAGTCACCCTGTATTCTTATCTGGCATCTTGTGCACATCTTTAGGAGTCACCCTGTATTCTTTTCGCTTCGCTCGAAGCCCCAGGTCGCTCGATGCCCCAGGCCTCTTTCAACAGACTCCATTATCCATTAACTTAGGCTTCCCGCGTGGCTGCATGACGTCACGCACTCGCCGTCCTATACCCATTAACTTAGGCTTCCCGCGCAGCTGCATGACGTCACAGTCTCCGTCACGCGTAACGTTAAACCCAAAGCATAACGACGAAGTCGACAAGGTCATTTGAAATGATAAAAATGAGTTATTGCTGTATTTGTTTATTAAAAGAAGAATACACTGACACTGCATTAAACTTTCACGTTTTTAGCCTACTTTTCACATTTTACAAAAATGAGGAAAAAGTAGTCTTATGAGATCGGGCAAATGTGTGTCTTTCTGTCTGTCTGTCTGTCTGTCTGTCTGTCTGTGTGTGGTACCCCCCCCCCTATCAACTCCTAAACGGCTGGAGCAATCAAAACAAAATTTGGTAGGCCATATTTGAAAAAGATGTCAGTGCTACCAACTGCTAAAAAATCGCAATTGAAATTTGAGCTCCATGTTGGATATCTTGGAAGGTATGAATGGGAGCTATTTCAAAATTGGCATACGTATAGATAATAATATTGTAGTTTAATTTCCAGGAGGTCATACATGGCAGTGTTGCAAAAATGATTATAAGCCTGCTGATAGGTCCAATTTTTAAATGCACATAACTTCTACACTATCAATTGGAATTCAACCAAATTTCGTATGTTGTATGCATACATAACCAGATATGACTGAGCGTATTCTTAAGACCCACCAGGGCTGCCAACTGTTAATAAATGCTCCTAATTTATTTTATCCAAATACCAATATATCAGAAAGTATGCAAGCCAATAGCTCTAAACTTTGCACACGTATAGTACCTGGCATTCTAGATGCATTTGGACTAACTAATATACGTCAGTGCTGCCAACATGATTCTAAGCCTGCTGATATGTCCAATTTTAAAATGCATGTAACTTCTATACTAAATAATGGATTTCATTCAAAATTGGCACAACAATAGATCATATTATTTCAGATTATTTCTGACCAATACATGCATGACATTGTTGCCAACATGATTTTACGCACGCTGTTAGATCCAATGTTTAACTGCATGTAACGTCCATGCTATTCATTGGACTTCAACCAAATTTTGTATTCTGTACCTTAAAAGATGGAACTAAGAATATATTCAGTCATCAGGGCTGCCAACTGTAGTGCTCTATTAGGCTACATTATGCAAGGTATACAGTATTTCGAAATAATTAGAAATTTCGATATTAGCAACTTAATTTCTTCATTATTCTAGATAGGTTCATATACTGTAGAATAATCATTGCCATGAAAAGTAGGCTCTTTAGTTCGTCACGAAACTTCTTGTTTTATTCTATTAATGAGAAACTTGAGCTTGTTTGGAATTGGCCAGTTTTTGAATTATTGTTTATTAATATTAGTTCCAAGTGTATTTTATGAATAAAACTTAACAATTATTGTAATTATTCAATTACTGTTTTAACGTTAAAACTTGGGGGGTCGCCAAAATACTCAGCCTAAAGAGGGGGTCGCAGTGTCTAAAAGGTTGAGAATCCCTGGGTTAGAGTAGGCCTATTACAGGGAAGAAGTAAAGACTGCTGCTGTTGTGTGTCTAGAACATCATGGATACTGAACAAATATTACAGTAGACAGGGTGCTGATAAACCTTAGGCATGCAGACAGAGTTTACTCAAATACAGACCCTTATCCCTATCTGTGACCGGAAGTGTTTGTAACCAAGTTTTGAAAAAAATAATTTCAACTATGAACTTTGGAACATAAGAGTTGAAGACGAGTCCGACAGCGGGACTTAGACCCACAAAAGAGAGAGGTAAGGATAAGCTAAGCAGAAACACAATCTGGGTGATATTGAATTAGGCCCACGGACAGTGATGCCCATAAAAATGAAGGTTGAGTTGGTCGGCTTAGAGGGAGGTAAGAGTTGGTCCCATGGTCAGCTTGGAGGGAGGGGTTTGTCCCATGGTCAACTCGGAGGGAGAATAGAGTTGGTGCCATGGTCAGCACGGAGGGAGGTTAGAGTTGGTCCCATGGTCAGCTTGGAGGGAGGTTAAAGTTGGTTCCATGGTCAGCTAGGAGGGAGTTTAGAGTTGGTCCCATGGTCAGCTTGGAGGGAGTTTAGAGTTGGTCCCATGGTCAGCTTGGAGGGAGGTTAGAGTTGGTTCCATGGTCAGCTTGGAGGGAGGGGTTTGTCCCATGGTCAACTCGGAGGGAGAATAGAGTTGGTGCCATGGTCAGCACGGAGGGAGGTTAGAGTTGGTCCCATGGTCAGCTTAGAGGGAGGTTAAAGTTGGATCCATGGTCAGCTAGGAGGGAGTTTAGAGTTGGTCCCATGGTCAGCTTGGAGGGAGGGGTTTGTCCCATGGTCAACTCGGAGGGAGAATAGAGTTGCTGCCATGGTCAGCACGGAGGGAGGTTAGAGTTGGTCCCATGGTCAGCTTAGAGGGAGGTTAAAGTTGGATCCATGGTCAGCTAGGAGGGAGTTTAGAGTTGGTCCCATGGTCAGCTTGGAGGGAGTTTAGAGTTGGTCCCATGGTCAGCTTGGAGGGAGGTTAGAGTTGGTTCCATGGTCAGCTTGGAAGGAGGTTAGAGTTGATCCCATGGTCAGCTCGGAGAAGGTTAGAGTTGGTCCCATGGTCAGCTCGGAGGGAGGTTTGAGTTGGTCCCATGGTCAGCTTGGAGGGTGGTTAGAGTTGATCCCATGGTCAGCTTGGAGAAGGTTAAAGTTGGTCCCATGGTCAGCTCGGAGGGAGGTTTGAGTTGGTTCCATGGTCAGCTTGGAGGGAGGTTTGAGTTGGTCCCATGGTCAGCTCGGGGGGAGGTTTGAGTTGGTCCCATGGTCAGCTTGGAGGGAGGTTAGAGTTGGTCCCATGGTCAGCTCAGAGGGAGGTTAGAGTTGGTCCCATGGTCAGCTCGGAGGGAGGTTCGAGTTAGTCCCATGGTCAGCTTGGAGGGAGGTTAGAGTTGGGCTCACGGTCAGCTCGGAGGGAGGTTAGAGTTGGTCCCATTGTCAGTTCAGAGGGAGGTTAGAGTTGGTCGCATGGTCAGCTTGGAGGGAGGTTAGAGTTGGTTCCATGGTAAGCTTGGAGGGAGGTTAGAGTTGGTCCCATGGTCAGCTTGGAGGGAGGTTAGAGTTGGTCCCATGGTCAGCTTGGAGGGAGGTTAGAGTTGGTCCCATGGTCAGCTTGGAGGGAGGTTAGAGTTGGTCTCACGGTCAGCTCACTCAAATCAATCATCCACTCACGCATTCATTCCTAAATGTACAAGAACACTAAAATGATGTATTTACTATCCAAACAGAAAACTGGACACATATAGACATAATTGGAAATAGGAAAATATCAGATAATAGTGACATTCAAGGATGTAGAAATCGTGTCAACGCCCATATAGGCACGGCCCTGCGCGGATAAACAAAACGATAAAACGTCATCCACATCCGCACGTTTGTTATCCGAATCCGCTGACATTACAAAATATTTTAAATTTATTAGATAAAGCGTAAAGTATTAAAGCAACACATTTTGACATTTTCCTAGGCTTTTATGAATCGCAAGACTATGTTGGCATGATTGTACCTCTGACTAATGACAAGTGAAACAGCGGGAGGCTAATTATAACTCCTACTTAGTTGTCGGATACACCCACACAGGGGCCGATAACCTAGATGTTAGGCCCCTTAAAACAACAATTATCATCATCATCATCACCCACACAGGCAAGCGCAGGTATCAAGGACTATATTTTGGCATAAGTCAACACTAATTAATTGAGGGTATTTCCACGACTGCCCTCTCTCACTTCTCTATTAGGTTGTGTCCTGATTGCCGTCATTCCGGATTGCGTTCACCTCATTAGTAGTCCAGATTGCGGTCACTTTCATTTTAGGGAAGAGCTATAAACATTCCAGCGTCCAGATTGCGGTCACTTTTCTTGGGAGACCGGTCCTTGGTCCTTGGTTCTTCCCGACTGACTCATACCTTCCGTAAGTTTTGTGGATAACAAGAGGAATCTGATATTTCACTACCTAACCAAAGAATACAGTTCAGTGTTCAGCTGAGCACAGCCCATAAAACTTCGCTTAGTAAAATCAAGTCCCCTCCCAATCTGACAGCACCTCGTAAAGCAATGATTATAACATTTTCAGTGTTAAGAATAGAAACGTTTCAGGATTGGAATCAACGACCTTCACTGTCAACAAAATTGTTGTAACGGGAAATGTTATACTTACAGGGTATAATTTTTAATTTTTGCTCCTCCTCTCCCACTTGAGGCGCGAGATATATATTTTAGGTAGATTTCATTAGAAAGCTAACTATTGCAATGGGTACCATGTTTCGACTTCCGGAAAATTTCGACATATCTTCGCGTTTTACATCCCCCAGGCACCAAAACCACCGTCAGTTCAAAAGTTTATATATAATTTATGTATATATATATGTATATCTCTATATATATGTAAAAATGAAAGTTTGTCTGTTTTTTCTGAATTTCCACGGAAATTTGCGATATTTGCGCGTTTCAGGCTGTTTTATGACGGATGCGCGCAAAAATATTTTTTTTGTCTGTCTGTCTGTCTGTTTGTTTGTGTATCTGTGGACAACTTCTTCGAGTCCTTATAACTTGAGAACGGCTGGGTGGATCAACGTAAAATTTGATACAGATATCCATCAGAGGCACCACACCAATCATTGATGTAACTCTTCTCCATACCTCTCATAAAAGGGGCCCTACCCCCTTAAAATACATGCTGAAATAGACGTAGAAGGGTGAAACAAAGCTCATTTTCAGCCCCTCAATGTGAGAAATGAAACTCGGGGGCCCTAAACCACATTTTAAGGCCCTAAAACCAACAGTTTTTGAGATATTCCCAGAAAACTAATTTCACTTAATAAATTAATGAAAGAATGCATGCCGGTAACCATGGCAACTGAATCTCAGAGGATATCTATTTCTGTAAGACGCAATGCAATTCCATTTATTACATTACTGTGAAGGTTTGCAAACGGCTATAAGGTTATAACGGATCCAAATTAAGCTGAAATATTCATTAATACATACAATGCGCTTAAGGGACACTAGGGCTGAGTTTTTAGGCAAAAATGACAAAATAACTGTTTTTTGTTTTTTCCATATATATCTCTTATGGACCCCTGTGGATCATTTCAGTAAAACAATTTTCATTCACCGCCATTTTTAAATGCTCAGTGACATTTTTAAAACTCCTCTGCCTAAAAAGAAGATGGAAGGCAAATCATAGAAAGTAGGCTATACTTTTAAAACTAGAAATCCTAGAAAGTCGTAGGTTAACTCAAACGAAAGGTCTCCATGCTCTTTATCTCTACAACAAAACATTGTATTTTTCACATTTTCCCCACAAAAGTTTCATTGGGTGAGCCAAACTGGTTAATATAGTATGCGATTTTATAAAAATGCTTTTATCTCCAAACATCGTTTTTAGGTAATCAAAATGCTCCATGTGCATGAGGTATTCACCAATTTTACTTAAAAAAATCACTGGATATTCAGAAACACATGTGTTGCAAGATAACATTGCAATATCTCCAGCCTTTTTGTAAATTACAGACCAAAAAATTAAAAAACTATGAACAATTATCAAAATTCATAAGACATGATGGCACATAAAGAAAAAACTAATCTGACAGCATACATGTGTCACTTTCCTGAAATGTCTCAATGTTATAATATTTAGAATAGTTTTATGTATATGTAATAAAAATATCAAGCATTTTACACAATTGCAAATGCGCATGGAGCATTTTGATCACACGGTATATTTTAATAATATAATTAGTAAACAAGTAGTTCCGTGAAGAACTATACAGCCTATTTTCATATATCCTACTTATGTTAACTGCCACTATCAACATACACAATTTCTGTTTGATTGCTGTAACAGATTCGTAGATATTGAGAACCGAGTAAACATTTCGGATGGTCGCCATGTTGGATTTTATATATGTAGGTCCTAGAGTTATGTACTGTTACATGCAGATTATTGTGAACGTGTAGTATTCAAACTTCAATCGCATAATTAGGACACAAGAAAAAACAAGGAGATTTTAAAATTTTGCACAGCTGCCATCTTGAGGTTATGGAAACAATTGCAATAAATTAGATGCCAGTGGATTAACATTCGTATAAGGATTTACTGTACCAAGTTTCACTGCACGCGGATGGTTAAATTGCGAGAAACGTCCATGTGAATATTTATAATTCGCGTCACCGCCATGTTGGATTTGTGATCACCAGGTTATTTAAAGTCCTATAAGTTAACTTACGTTCATAGCCCCTATGAACATTAAAAAATGCAGTTTGATTGCTAAAATAGATTCGTAGATATTCAGTATCGTCTAAATATATCGGATGGTCGCCATGTTGGATTGTTAAATGTATAGGCCATAGAGTCATGTACCATTAAAGGAAAATTATTGCGTAGGCTCATTATTCAAACTTTCACTTCGATCGCATGACTACATCACAAGAAATAAAAACTTAATTTTAAAATTCGCACTGCCGCCATCTTGAGGTTACGTAAACAATTGAACTAAATTAGATACCAGTGGATTACAATGTGTATAAATATTTCCTGTACCAGGTTTCAGTGCGCTTGGAACATTAAATCGCGAGAAAGGTCTATTTAAAATTTTCAAATTCGCTTGGCCGCCATGTTCGTTTTGTAGTTAATCGGTTTTTGAAAGTCTTATAGGTGGACTTCCAGTAGTGCCCTTTATCTCCGTACAAAATTTTAGGGAGATACCGCTAATAGTTTCAGAGATATAGAATGCCGGTGAAATATTTCGCACATCCGCCATCTTTTGATTATGTGAACAATTGAACGAAGTTAGATGTCGGTGCATTACAATGTATATAAACAAATACTGTACCAAGTTTCATTGGGTTTGGTTGGTCAAATCGCGAGAAACGTCTATTTAAAAGTCGCAAATTCGCTTGGCCTCCATGTTGGTTTTGTAGTTACCAGGTTTTCAAAAGTCACATAAGTGAACTTATAGTAGTTCCCTCTATCACATTAGAAAATGTCAGGGTAATATCGGTAATAGTTTCGGAGATATAGAATGCTGGTGAAATATTTCGCACAGCCGCCATGTTGGATTGGTGAGTCGTAACAAAATTTGAAGGGCACGGCCGAGGTCGCCGGGAATAGTGCTATGAACTTTCCGAGTTTCATTGAAATCGCTCCTGCCGTTTAGATTTTATTAGGGGGGGACACACACACGAATCACACACACACACACACACACACACACACACACACACGCACACACACACACACGGACAAAAGGTGATCTCATAAGCCTATTTTTTCAAAATTGAAAATAGGCTAAAAATCAATTACATTTCATCCAATTGTTTTCAAATTTGGTATGTGACTTAGTGTTACTATTCTATGTATGCAGTTTAAATTTCAACTCATTCTGATAATAAATGTGGAAGTTGAAAAACTCAGCCCTAGTGTCCCTTAAGGGGTCAAGGGGTACTCTAGAATTTTTTCACGCGATTTACACGTGCGGGTGTGGTACGGAAGGTCTATTATATCCCTTCTCTATTATATAACAAGTAGTTCCGTGAAGAACTATACAGCCTATTTTCATATATCCTACTTATGTTAACTGTCACAATCAACATACAAAATTTCAGTTTAATTGCTGTAACAGATTCGTAGATATTGAGAACCGTCTAAATATTTCAGATGGTCGCCAGGTTGGATTTTTATTTTTGTACTATTACATTAAGATTATTGTGTACGTGTGGTATTCAAACTTCAATCGCATGATTAGACAACAAGAAGTAAAAACGCGATTTTAAAATTACGCACAGCAGCCATCTTGTGATAATGCAAACCATTGAAATAAATTAGATGCCAGTGGATCAACATTTGTATAAGCATTTAACGTGCAACGTTTCACGGCACTCGGATAGTTAATTCGCGAGAAACGTCCATTTAAATATTTATACTTCGCGTCCCCGCCATGTTGGATTTGTGCTCACCAGGTTACTCAAAGTCCTATAGGTGAACATATGTTCATAGTCTCTATGAACATAAAAAAAATCTGTTTGTTTGCTGTAAAAGATTCATAGATATTGAGAACCTTCTAAATATTTCGGAAGCTCGCCGTTTAGGATTGTTATTTGTATAGGCCATAGAGTTATGTACCATTCAAGGACAATTATTGCCTAGGTTCATTATTCAAACTTTCACTTCAATCGCATGATAACGACACAAGAAATAAAAACATAATTTTAAAATTTTGCACAGCCGCCATCTTGAGGTTATGTAAACAAATGAATTAAATTAGATGGAGTGCATTACAATCTGCAAAATCATTTACTGTACCACATTTCACTGCGCTCAGAGAGTTAAATCACGAGAAAAGTCTATTAAAATATTTCAAATTCGCTTGTTCGCCATGTTCGTTTTGTACTTTACAGGTTTATGAAATATACATAGGTAAACTTGTATCAGTACCCATTATCACCGTACAAGATTGCAGGGTGATATCTGTAATAGTTTCGGAGATATAGAATGTCAGTGAAATATTTCGCACAGCCGCCATTTTGAGGTTATGTAAACAATTGAACTAAATTAGACTCCAGTGCTTTACAATGTGTATAAACAATTGCTGTACCCAGTTTCATTACGTTTGGGTAGTTAAATCGCGTGAAAAGTCTATTTAAAAGTCTCAACTTCGCTTGGCCGCCATGTTGGTTTTGTAGTCACCAGGTTTTTGAAAGTCTCATAGGTGAACTTCTAGTAGTGCCCTTTATCACACTAGAAAATGTCAGGGCGATATCGGTAATAGTTTCGGAGATATTGAATGCTAGTGAAGTATTTCGCACAGCCGCCATGTTGGATTGGAGACAAAAGGTGATCTCATAAGCCTATTTTTTCAAAATTGAAAATAGGCTAATAAAAATGAATGTTTGTCTGATTTTTCTGCATTTCTACGGAAATTTGACATATTTGCCCGTTTCAGACTGTTTTGTGACGGATGCACGCAAAAATATATTTTTGTCTGTCTGTCTGTTTGTCTGTGGACAATTTTTTGTGTCCTTATAAATCGAGAACGGCTGGGTGGATTAACGTAAAATTTGATACAGATATCCATCAGAGGCACGACACTAATCATTGATGTAACTCTCTCCGTACCTCTCATAACAGGGGGCCTACCCCCTTAAAATACATGCGGAAATAAGCGCGAGACAAAGCTCATTTTCAGCCCCTCAATGTGAGAAACGAAACTCGGGGGCCCTAAAAGTACCCCGAAAAGCACATTTTAAGGCCCTAAAACCAACAGTTTTTGAGATATTCCCAAAAAACTAATTTCACTTAATAAATTAATTAAGGAATGCATGCCGGTAACAATGGCAACAGAATCTCAGAGGATATCTATTTCTGTAAGACGCAATGCAATTCCATTTATTTCATTACTGTGAAGGTTTGCAAACGGCAATAGGGTTATAACGGATCCAAATTAAGATGAAATATTCATCAATACATACAATGCGCTTAAGGGGTCAAGGCGCAATCTAGAATTTTTTAACGCGATTTACACGTGCGGGTTTGGTCCGGAAGGTCTATTATATCCCTATCCCTATATTGTTATATTATTATTATTATTATTATTTTAATTATTATCATTATTATGGCGTACAACGAAGAGACGAAGCTCATTTTCAAACCCTTGGGGCCAGAAACAAAACTCGGGGCCCCTCAAGAGCCGTAAAGGGTCCCCGAAAACTATATTTTAAGTCTCTAAACCCAACAGTTTCTTAGATATTCCCAGAAAACTAATTTCATTTAATAAACTAAAGAAGGAATGCAAGCCACTAACCATGACAACAGTATCTCAAGAGGTGGCATCCAACTTTCCATCTATTTCTGGAATAAGTAATGCCACTCCATTTATTACATTTCTGTGATAGGTTGCAAATGGCTATAAGGTTATCACGGAACCAACTAAAACTGTAAAATTCATCAATGCGCTTAAGGGGTTCAAGGAGCACCCTAGATTTTTTTCACACGACTTACACGTGCGATATGTCGTACAGAAAGTCTATTATATCTCCAAACAGCAACATTATTTTCAAAAATTCCTGATTTGAAATAGTAGACTGATTTTAGGAATTTGGGCCATTGGAGGCTAAAAAACTGAATGTTCATGCACCACAAGCCTTTATAATTTATAAAAGGGGTCTTCCTGTAGTTGGGCACTTCACACAACGGTTAGGGTCAGTTCGTATGTGACGTGTATTGCGATTCGTCTACGAGGTTTTCAATTTTATTTTCACGCCAGGAAGAACACGTTAGGTAAATTTAGTTTGAGGGCACATTTTAACTAATAATTTTTCTTTGCCAACAAACAGGTTCCAAGCCCCTAAACATTGCAACAGTAGCTCAATTGATAACATCTGGTTATTAATACCGAAGACCGTTCGAAGAATGGGTACTTCTGCTAGTATGTATATATGTATATCAGTTTCTTGTGGACACGATAACTGCCGTAATTTTGCACCAATCACTTTGAATTTTTTACCGAATATGTATACCTATAAAATCTCGGTCGAGTTCGTTAATGGGCAAAATTGGTCGAAGGGGGTGAAAATGAGGGGCTTTTTTTTTTTCGAAAAAGTGAAATTTCACTATAACTCTCTTAATACGTGAAATATCGAATCCATTCAAAGTTCATAATATGTGTCGGATAAGTGCCAAAAATGTATGTCAAATAAGGTTTTTGATAGCACCAACCATTGACCAAAGGGGTGGAAAAACGTGCTTTTTCGGGAAACATTAATCATATCTCTCTTAATAGGCACAATATCAAAACCGTACCAAATGGAAAATATTCCCCTAATAATTACCTAAAACTTTTGTCTGAAAGAATTTTTGATATGACCCACCATTACGCCAAGGGATGAGAAAAATGATTTCGGAATTATAAGAAAATACCAAGAGCTATCAGTGGTTGCCATGCAACACTACTAAATTGATGAGGGATGAGCCATCAGACGTTGCCATGACAACGCACTTGCACGAGATCAGATTCAGATTTTCATCTAAGTGTGAAGCGGCTTCGGTGACGTAACTGGTAGACTAGCATGCTGAACTTCTATGCCCAAGGTCGCGGGTTCAAAGCCGGCCAAAGTCGTCGGATTTTCTAAGAGCGCTAAAAATCCCTCAGTATGCTTTCCCTTGGAGGGGAAGTTCCAACGTTCGTTGCGAGTTGCTGGTTGCGGTGGCATCTAGTAGCCAAGTTCACAGCTAGGTGTCGTTGACGGTAGTATCTGGTAGCAACATTAGGAACTACTGCTTGAAATTGACCGTCTGCAGTCCTTACCTGAATTACAGACTAATACAGCCATCACAATTTCCACCGTTTATCAGACAGATTCTACACTCACCCAAAGTACACGGGGTTACATGACCGCGTTGTCGCAGCCCCTAAACTGAGGAACCAACCAAAATCTCTGCGGGAGATGTAATTTTGCGTGAAGAAGTAACAGACCGTTACATAGTTACACATCAGTGTCGAAACCTTGCATAAGGACAGTGTAACCACAAGTATAACAAGAAGTTCCGTGAAGAACTATACAGCCTACTTTTCATGCCAATGATTATTCTACAGAATATGAACCTATCTAGAATAATGACGAAATTAAGTTGCTAATATCGAAATTTCCAATTAGTTCGAAATACTGTATACCTGGCATAATGTATCCTAATAGAGCACTACAGTTGGCAGCCCTGATGACTGAATATATTCTTAGTTCCGTCTCTTACGGTACTAAATACAAAATTTGGTTGAAGTCCACTGGATAGCATGGACGTTACATGCAGTTAAACATTGGATCTAACAGCGCGCGTAAAATCTTGTTGGCAACAATGTCATGCATGTATTGGTCAGAAATAATCTGAAATAATATGATCTATTGTTGTGCCAATTTTGAATGAAATCCATTAGTTAGTTTAGAAGTTACATGCATTTTAAAATTGGACCTATCAGCAGGCTTAGAATCATGTTGGCAGCACTGACGTATATTAGTTACTCCAAATTCGTCTAGAATGCCAGGTACTATACGTGTGCAAAGTTTAGAGCTATTGGCTTGCATACTTTCTGATATATTGATATTAGGGTAACAAAAATAGGGACAGCACATATTAACAGTTGGCAGCCCTGGTTGCTCCTTAGAATACGCATAGTCATATCTGTTATGGTACACATAGCACATACGAAATTTGGTTGAAATCCAAATGATAGTATGGAAGTTACATGTATTTAAAGTTGGACCTGTCAGCAGGCTTAGAATCATGTTGGTAGCACTGACGTATATAAGTTACTCCAAATTAATATAGAATGCCAGGTACTATACGTGTGCATAGTTTAAAGCTGTCGGCTTGCATACTTTCTGATATATTGGTATTTGGATGAAATAAATTAGGAGCATTTATTATCAGTTGGCAGCCCTGGTAGGTCTTAAGAATACGCTCAGTCATATCTGGTTATGTACACATACAACATACGAAATTTGGTTGAATTCCACTTGATAGTGTAGAAGTTATATGCATTTAAAAATTGGACCTATCAGGAGGCTTATAATCATTTTGGCAACACTGCCATGTTTGGCCTCCTGGAAATTAAACTGAAATATTATGATCTGTACGTGTGCCAATTTTGAAATAGCTCCCATTCATACTTTCCAAGATATCCAACATGGAGCTCAAATTTCAATTGCGATTTTTTTACCAGTTGGTAGCACTGACATCATTTTCAAATATGGCCGTGAGATATTCAGGTATAGATCTTTACTCCTACCAAATTTTGTTTCGATTGCTGCAGCCGTTTAGGAGTTGATAGGGGGGGACACACACACAGCCAGACAGACAGACAGACAGACAGACAGACACACATTTGCCCGATCTCATAAGTCTACTTTTTCCTCATTTTTGCAAAATGTGAAAAGTAGGCTAAAAATGGACTCCAAATGACAAGAAGGTTACCGTCATCATAAGACAATAAAATGTTTAAAATATGCATAAAATGACGAAAAACAAAGTTAATTAATCTCTAATTATAAAATACTTTCTCGCAATAAATGAGGTCTGATCCTTCTACGAAAACCTGCATATTCTGCCTATTTTCGCCTATCCCCAAGTTCGTCCGGTGAAATCTACCTCCGCCTTCCGGCGTGCCGAGAGGACTTTTTTTTTATAATAGGTCCTGTATATCGTGAAAAACATTCTTTTCATTACCTCAAAAAATTCGTCTCGTAAAAATTAATTCGTGCTGTGTTTGATTCTAAATCCCCTTTGTAATACATTTTTGTCCCCGCCCCCTCCTACACACAAAATCAAACATTTGAAGTTTTAGGTTTATTAACATTCCAGATTTGAAATCTGTGACTTTTAATAAGTCAAAATCAATAAGTTCACTGCCAAAATGTAATGTATCAGGACCAAAGAGAACTGACACATGACATGTACCTCAACATTGGCAAGAGGGGTGGAAGTGAAAGGTGATGAAATCCCCAGGGGAATTACAACCGGACAGGTCTCCCAAGAAAAGTGATCGCAATCTGGACGCTGGAATGTTTATAGCTCTTCCCTAAAATGAAAGTGACCGCAATCTGCACTACTAATGAGGTGAACGCAATCTGGAATGACCGCAATCAGGAAGACACCCTCTAGTATTCTCATACAATCCAAGCGAAAGAAAATAGGAAAATAACAAGAAACATGAAAGACGCAAATCTTAGCTAAAACTAAAATTATTTTCAAAAATATCTACTGTAATATTGTATTCTAAAAACTATCCGCAAATTTACTCCAAACATTATCCGCAGCTTATCCGCTATCCTCACAGCGATGCAAACTATATCCGCATGGCAAAAAAAATGCGGATATCCCTGAGTTTATCCGCGAATATCCGCACCTGCGCAGGGCTTTACATACAGGGGCTCTAGTCCCGCCTAGCATGAGAGAGCAGCGGGTAGTGGGGGCAGGTGTCACCGGGCGCCCTCGTCCGATAGACACGAGTTGGAGAGACGTGTGCTAATGCAATACACTCCAATATTTCATAAATGTCTGACTTGTTACATACTGTTTATTACATCAGAAATGTAATAAACACGACATGGCCTTGACTTGCACCTCAGGAGATAGTCAGGTCTCATGTCAGCCTGCAATGCAAGAGTCATCCCTTTGGCAGTTACCCAAAATGTCACGCCTACGTGCATAGGCGCCGGCAAGGAGAAATAATGTAGTTGGTAATTAAATTTGGGGTCGAGGGACATCTTGGTCTTCAGCACCGTGCAGTGTCGTGAGTGTTATATTTGTCTGACAGCCTGTGTCTCTTGGTTGCTGATGACGCGTGTTGATCCTCTCATGTATTTTGAACCACATACTCGTTATCTCAGAACGTGTGTATGGAGTAATTTCAAGCTTACCACATTTTAAGTCCAAGACATTGTAAACATATTTAGAATCCATCGTTAAAGTTAGTGGTACTGCATTACCAAATTGGACAGCTAATTTCAACAGAACTATCTTTTTTCTTTGGATAGGGGAAACTTATTTTCTGGATGCGCCTTGTATAACAAAATATTATCCAAGATCATCCCCAAAACAATACATCACTGTTGAGGACATCCAATTTTTAACATATAATCATGATCATTATACTGGTAAGGCAATGCTGCCAACACTATTCTGAGAATGAGCTTGTTGCTTCACATCTAGTCATTAGGAGTGAACGTCAGTGACAGCATGTCGCGTCACACCGAGGTGTGAGCCGCGTCCAAACACTGCTAATTAGTCCATTATAGTGGGCCTCGACACGGACAGTCAACCCAGTCAAAATAGGTTTTCACCTGGAAAGTTATCTTTTACTGATTCATATGTAGTTTTTGTCGCTGAATCCAAATTTCAAGTTCGCGTTAAGATATATCTGCCACCAAAGTCACCTTAAAAAAATCACACTATAGAAAGGCTAAACGTTTAGGTAGCCTACTTTTTCAAAATAGATCGTTTTCTATTGGTTTTAGAGCAAAATTAGCCGTTTGTTAAATGGATGTAGGCACAAGAAACAAATGTGTTTCGTATCAGATTTTCGCTACAACGAATGTCAACGCCGCTAGAGTGCGCCGCGGTGCGCCCTAAAATTCGAATTTTATGCTACGATCGCGCAGCATGTGTGGTCTAACACAAGATATTCCTGATTATGGGAGTAAATAGTTTATCATTGCATCATGCTTTTTCTGCTTTTTTAAATACAGTCAAGGCTCGAATTGCATCGCAGTAACATTGTGACCCTACCCATTCCATCTCGCGAAATTTTAAAATTAAGTTTTTATTTCTTGTGTCCTAATGATGCGATCGAAGTGAATGTTTGACTAATGAACCTACGCAATAATTTTCATTTAATGGTACATAACTCTATGTCCTACACATATAACAATCCAACATGGCGATCATCCGAAATATTTATACTGCTCTCATTATCTACGAATCTATTACAGCAATCAAACAGAAATTTTGTATGTTGGTAGAGGCTATTAACATACGTTCACCTATGGTTCTTTCAATATACTGGTGAGCACAAACCCAACATGGCGGCGACGCGAAATTGAAATATTTAAATGGATTTTCATCGCGACTTTTCATCCGAGTGCTGCGAAACTTGGCACGGTATATCTTCATACAAACCTTAATATACTGAAGTCTAATTTAATGGAATTTTATAAGAACTTAAACATGGCGGCTGTGCAAATATTTAAAATCTCGTGTCTTAAATACGACCAGTAGAATATATCAAATATGTTATTTATACAGTTTTTAAAAAAGTTTATAGTTCCGCCTGTATTAATACTTGGAAGAAAAAAATATTAACAAAGTATTGATTCAAGCGGAAATATAAACTTGTCTTAAAACTGTATAAGCACATCAATACGGAACCATCATGAGTGATTTAAATCATAGAATATGTTAACTTATTTAGTTCTTCGCGGAACTACCTGTTTGAAATGTTTGTGAAAATCCACCCGGACGTAAAATACAAGACGCAAAAAGGAGCTATGTTTCTTGTTGTTTAAGAAAATAACAAATCTATCTGAAGAGGAAAAGAACAAATAAAACTTCTATTTGGGGGGAGCATGGGCGAGATAGCAGCCTAGTAAAAGATTTTGTTGACTAGGCACTCAGTGTCACAATCCTGGACACGCGATTTATGTAAACAAAACTAGGGAAGCAGATATCACTTAGGTGGCTCAATCCACAGATTACGTCGTCGTCGTTTCAACATCATTGGATCTACTGCTGGACTTATTCGAGACCTGTGGTTTAGTATCCTCACAGACAGTGGAGTGGCACAGAGACTCATAACTAGGGCTCCAACATTTATGCACTAGAAACGATTAAAATATGCACTCAATTATACTCTAAGAATGTAGAAAATATGCTACAAAATTGATAAATATGCACTTAACAATGAGCCAATATTATTCACTCTTCTTTCCCTCCTTTGCTGTAATATGTGGAGTCGTTTTTGCGGGCGCAGTCCAATTGCGCCAGTGAATTACACTGATAAAATTCGGCAGTCTTTTGACTCCAGTGTGATCTGCCCCTTCGATATTTAATAGTCCGATTGCGCCTGTGATAGCTCATTAGCAACTTCCCCCTCTCTTCCCCCACTCTGCAGCGAAGACATACCAAACTGTTCACATGTTCCAAACTTTCGTCATAGAGATTTTTGGAGGGGAAGTGTCTCTCAGTTTGACAGTCCCAGGGGTGTCAATTACTAATGTTACATAACCTATATGACCTAGCGTTCAGGATATGGTAAAAACTAAGTGGAAGAGTTTTATCCAAAGAATACGATATGTCATAAATTAAATAATATATATGCTTCAGTGTTTTGTGCTAGATCCCAATGTATCCTGTACAGCCCTGCATGGCTGACTGTTTACAGGATATTCAAGAACCAGTCGGTCATTCTGCAAGCTCAGATAAGAATATCTTTGGTTTTGGTTTTTCACAATGGTAGTAGTGGGGGACGTAAGCTGGATGGTTTCAGCGGATGAACCAGAACTTGGCCAGGAGCAAGTGGCGTGAAAGGGCCTTGCGAGTGAATGGCAAGATAAGAAAGATCAACTCTGAAGATTAACTGGCGCAATTCACCAACACTGGCTTTTGCATGTTTTTCAAGTTGAAATTTCTTTTCACATTTCACTACCTTCGAGACTATTTGAGAATGGCCGACAACGCCGATATTTGAATATTCACTACTAGCATTACCCGTCGCGGCTTCGCCCGCGAATATTCTAGTTGTGAAGAGTATACTTAGCAAAATCTCAATCATGACTGATTTATCCTTGGTATGAATAATCAGACTTTATCAATTCAGCTACTGGTGCAGTGGTTAGGGGTTTGTCATTCCTTCATAGGCATATCAGAGCGAAGTTAGTTTTCTGGGAATGTCACAGACACTGTTAATTTAAGGGCCTTTAAATGTGGTTTTCGGAGACCCTTTATAGCCGGGTGAAAAAGACTTTCGTACCACACTCACACGTGAAAATTGCGTGAAAAAATTCTAGAGTGCCCCTTGCCCCCCTTAAGCGCATTATACTGTATGTATTGATGAATTTTACAGCTTAATATGGTTCCGTGATAACCTTATAACAGTCTGGAAACTTTCACAGTAATGTAATAATTGGAATTGCATTGCGTCTTACAGAAATAGATGGACCTGTGAGATTCTGTTACCATGGTTACCGTGTTGCATTCTTTCATTATTTCATTGTAAATATACGTGTTTTAAGGTATTTATTTAATTGTGAGGCATTTAAAGAGTAAGTGAGTGCGTTTCGCTTACGCATTGGGTTATGCTGAACCTGTAGGTACCCCATATGTGTAGGTTGGTGTTAATGGGACCTTAGCAGAATAATATAGGGAGGGATTCTACCTAACACCCACTGATTTAATAAATACTTTCTGTTGCTTTTCTCTTTAAGCATTTTGAGCAATGGAAGAAACTCCTCACAAAACTAACCCCGGGCTACTGGCTGCCGGGATGGTGAAAGGAATGTCCCACCCCATTCCCTTCTTGAAATAGCCAGGCTTAAAATACTGTTATCTCGTTATCTGTTCCTCAGAAAGTTGCTCACAAGGGATGTCCAACACGCAGGCGAAACCTATTTTGTTCAAAATGTCTTAGGCTAAATTATACTTAATTTCAACAGTACAGGCTAAAATATGCTGTTATGTTCAGAATATGCAAAAAAATCCAATAAACCCTCAAAATATGCATTTCATATTCATTTTCAAAAAATCCGGTCCCTACTCATAACCACCAAAGAATAGAGAATCTGAATGGCCCATTTATCGGAGATCGGACTTAGTTATTCCACGTGGGACACTCAACCCGTGTGCAAAATCGAACGAATACTTGATCTACATGGAGGCACATTTGGTAACGGCGGATGAGTGGTTATCGTGTCGAACTACGAAACCCAAGCTTACAGATTCGCTTGTGGCCGCAGTAAGTGATTTTTGAAAGGCGACAAAAATCTCGGCACGCATGTTAAAGAACTCATTTGAATTCAATAGGCAAAATTAATCTCAGGTTTTTCCGCCAACAAAAGGTTCCTCCTTTCTCTACTAGAAAGCGCTATAGCGTCAAGGAGCTTAGGTATCTAACCCCGTTGACATTAATAGCGCTCCAAGGAACGACAAAAATTCGACATGCAAGCTGCCCTCTGGGCGCAAATAACAAAGTTTGCGCCCGAGGCCATACGATGATATTATTATTATTATTTGGTTCAGAGGGAGGACAGAGCACCTGCGCACAAATATGACCCCCAGAACAAATGGACTGAAGATTTTTGTATAGTTCTTGCACTTTCCTCGTTAACGTGCGGCTCACCTTTGAAATCTACGTGGGCGGATATGTTAACATTCCATGGCTGCCAAATGCCAAGGTTTTCTCAGCGCGAGGCACAGCGTTGTCAACTTTCCACCGTAGCCACTGAGAGCAAGCAGCGAGACTGAACAGAACTACGTGCAGATGTGCAACACTGAAAATCTGATACCTGCGTGACACGCGAGCTAACCGTCAGGGCGGGACTTTCGAGTCCACGTGGAGTGATAGAGGAAGCATTCTATTGGTCAACAAACGTCAGCTATTGGTCAGTAGCGAACGATGGGTATTGTCGGCACGTGCTACTGCCTTACGTTTGTGTCGACGCTTGTTAACCAGGAACGTGAAGGAACTAAGCACATTTGGCACCGAGAATATTTTGAAGAGCTTTGCGCACGAATTTGGTCCTCAGAATAGATTGAAGATTTTTACGAACATATTTAGTCCCTACAATGAGTTATAAACTTGTAACAGTTATAACTTAAAATAGCCTATAAAAGAAATAACAAAGTGAACTTTACTCGGCAAATACTGCATCACAACTGTCTCAGTACCGCGAAGTCCCGTGCTGCTCCGCAGCATTAATTTCATCAATCGTACAGCACTTCTTTCCTTATGATTATGAGTGACATTTGCTGTCTCAGCACCAGGATGCTAGGTGCTCGTCTGACCTTTAGCTCTACGTTCTACCTGTAGCACTGGAGAAAGACACTATAGTTTCTGCGACATGGAGCTCTGGAGAGGAATATACGATATTGAACGAATCTTCATAGCTACATAGTTTTTTTTTAGTTTTGGCACCTTAGTTATAACTGGATTAATAACTCGCTTAGATGGTTCCAAGTTTCACAGGCCCTCGATGTAGTCCCCACC
Source organism: Meconema thalassinum (assembly GCA_946902985.2). Classification (NCBI taxonomy): domain Eukaryota; kingdom Metazoa; phylum Arthropoda; class Insecta; order Orthoptera; family Tettigoniidae; genus Meconema; species Meconema thalassinum. Next base: position 275,610,890 of record OX336396.1, read on the forward strand.
GTTGCGTACAACGTGTTCCCAGCGATGCGGAAGTCGTTGGATCCCGTTGGCACTGCCCAATCTATTGATGGTACGAAGAGAGCGCTCGGCAGCCTGCTGCCCGCGCATTGTCATCTTCATCTTCAGGATGAGATCATAGTCGCAGGGACTGATGTCGGGAGAATATGGGGGGTGATGGAGGACCTCCCAGCCCCAGCGATCCAACAATGCCGACACAACGCCTGTTGTGTGTGCCCTAGCATTGTCATGCAGAACGATGGGCGGTGTAACCATGTGGTGGCGCCGTTTCCTTCTCAGAGCTCCTCGGAGATGGTCTTGCAGAAACGAACAATAGTACGCCGCATTAACGGTTTGCCCTCGGGAAACAGTATGGCAGCGCTTCCGTACCATTGAAGACGTTAAGCAGGCTGCCGAGCGCTCTCTTCGTACCATCAATAGATTGGGCAGTGCCAACGGGATTCAACAACTTCCGCGTCGCTGGGAACACGTTGTACGCAACGGTGGGGACTACATCGAGGTCCTGTGAAACATGGAACCATCTAAGTGGGTTATTAATCCAATTATAACTAAGGTGCCAAAACTAAAAAACCAACCCATGTATATAGACATAAGAATACACACCACCGACTTAATACACACATTTAAAAAAAATGCATATTGCCTTGAAACACAGTGAGGAGAGACGTATTTGTTAAGCAATGCCCAAGCTTGCTCTACACAATTCAGATCGGGAGAATAGGCAGGCCATTCCATTCTGTGAATAGCCTTGTCCTGAAGAAAGGCATTGACAGCTCTGTGCGGACGAGCGTTATCGTCCACAAAAGTGAAATTTGGGCCGAAATTGTCAGCATAGCCTTTCACTACAGGTTCCAGGATAGTATCCCAGTAACATATGCCTGTCATACGCCCTGAGATGTACACAAGAGGGGTTCGGCGACCATACATGACTGCACCACCTCCTCCTTGTTGGTATCGGTCTCGGATGTATTGGTCGTGCAAACGTTCACCGGGTCGTCTCCACACTCGCACGGATCTATCCTCATCGACACAGGCGAGTGTACACAGCCGATATACACGCACGCAATGGGCTTGGGACCACTATGCTACGACTCTTGGTCAGCAATATGTAAAACTTGTTTTGATGTGTGTGTGTGGCCAATGGTGCCAACTTCACGGCCGAGTAAGTTCTAAACTCTAGACTCACAGATTTGCAGGAGCATTCTTCTGATACCCAGCGGCGACTCCACGTGTTGCACAGTAGACAATAGCACACAAAGACCATGGTTTCCTGTCATGTGTTATAGGAAGCTCACCACACTGTGCCGTCACAGAGACAAACGAGGCGGGTGACCTCTGGCCTCACTGCCACCCCCACCAGCGCCACACTGATAAGAAGACAACTTATTGTGTTAAATATCAGGTCATCAAGTGACTCATTCTTATCTCAAAAGTACAGCCGTCTCTAAAAACAAAAAAATAATGTGCCTTGAAAACAATTTAACACCGGCTTAATGGAGATTAATGGCGCACAGTTCTTTCATATATACAGTACATCAATAGGGGCATGATTCTTTCGCATTAAGAGGCTGCCATTCCGGTGCTTGATACCTCAACAATACGCCATTTCAAACATATGATTACCTTAAAGTGGTAAGGCGTGAAGGTTAACGAAAACCCAATCGCAAGCCTTCCATCCCCTAAGGGCCGTTTCCACCAACGGCAATTATCTCTTAATTCGTCATTAAAGGTTATTTAACTTTGCACGAGCATTTCATCAAACAGAAACGCTCGTTAACTTAGCACTAACAAGGAGTTACGTTAACCCTGAACTATGGACGTGCAGTCAACATAACCGCGGGAAAAATAAACACGTGCCACACTTCGATTATCGCCCGCCCAGTATATTTGCTTGGGTACCTTTCTATGTCAAGAAGACCTCTCCACTGCACTTCTCTTATCCGTCATTAATAACCATGCAGCCGCGATAAGAAGCTGATGAGTTTCGTAGCGGCCTGGGTGACCGCACGTCCACGGTTGAAGCAGTGGAGGAGCGTCTCAACATTGCTGAGGAGAAGCTTGAAAAGCTTGAAAAATGGATAACTTGTCGTCTTGTGGTGTTTGTACACCACACCCAAAACAATTGAACTAAGAGTACTATATTGATGTGCAATTGCAACGATAGTACATGTATATATTTATTGTGTTTAAGGGTAATATAAAATCATATGTTCATTCTCATCCATTCTTGTAATCAGACGTCAACCCGAGATTTCAAACCGTAAATTTACAACCCCTCCCCCAATAAATATATTTCTTGAGCTCACTTGCGGAACTAACAACTGACAATAGATACCGCTCGAACCGTCATAAACAGCTTATGAAGAGGCCGGAAGAGTGGAAAGGGAGCCGCAACAATGAGAGACCCTCGGTAGCCAACAGGCTAATTCTAAAAGATGTCAGAACAATGTACCCTACAGCTTTTTAGAATAAATTGTTTTACGACGAGAAAACTGCAACATTGTGATTTTTAAGGAAGATACCGCTACATGACACCAATATGGAAGTGTGTCACTGGGGAGAGACCTTCACCCCAATATAGCCACTTGGTGCATGATAAAGGACTTACTTCGGCCAATAGGAAAGAGCGTCACTTTCTGGAGACAATACTTTGATATTGCAATTGGCAGATCCCCTACTGCTGGTGGGAGATATAATTGCCATATATAAGCCGGGACAGAGCTGTATGGAGAGGAAGAATATTATTATGTTTTCACTTGAAAGCACATCAAATTCTAAACTTGGACCTCACTTGGTGAGATTCAACTACAAAATTTCATAAAGTTCAACTAGTAAACTCAGTGGAGATCTAGCTAGGATATTTCCAGCATTGCGCTGAATATCGAAGACGAGTGAAACCATTCCATTCACTCAGCTAGGCGACAGTATCTGTGCAATTAGTGGGCAGATAGCTTTATCAGGTAGGATTGGTACTGGGAACCATGGAAGACTACGCGAGATGTCTACTTCAGGAACGAGATACCTCCGCCAACATCGCCCATGAAGATCTACAACCCGGTGAGCTCATGCATATTTGTCAATTGCAAGTCGGACGTAAATACTATTAACTTAAATAATTTAAAGAAATAACTTCACCTTTTTATTTTATCTGTTTGAAAGGTCGCAAGACGTCATTCATCTCATCCTGTGTTCTTAATAAATTATTTTTTTCAATGACTTTCTGTCAAGATTTACCCCATGCTAGACTTCCCAGAGGTCAAAATAAATAGAATAAGGTGTTTTACAGCTAGCCTTTGTTGCCCCTCCCCCGAAAGTAAAGAATCTCAATTGAATAAACATAAATTTATCTCACAACCGTCTGTTGGAGATTGGCGCCCTATTAACCGAGCTATTTACTGTACTCGTTTTCTATCACGAGCTATGAAACGTTACAACATGTCACCCAAGCATGGGCAGGCTGTGCTCTAGCTACGAAACGTTACAAAATGTCACCCAAGCATGGGCAGGCTGTGCTCTAGCTACGAAACGTTACAACATGTCACCCAAGCATGGGCAGGCTGTGCTCTAGCTACGAAACGTTACAAAATGTCACCCAAGCATGGGCAGGCTGTGCTCTAGCTACGAAACGTTACAACATGTCACCCAAGCATGGGCAGGCTGTGCTCTAGCTACGAAACGTTACAAAATGTCACCCAAGCATGGGCAGGCTGTGCTCTAGCTACGAAACGTTACAAAATGTCACCCAAGCATGGGCAGGCTGTGCTCTAGCTACGAAACGTTACAAAATGTCACCCAGGCATGGGCAGGCTGTGCTCTAGCTACGAAACGTTACAAAATGTCACCCAAGCATGGGCAGGCTGTGCTCTAGCTACGAAACGTTACAAAATGTCACCCAAGCATGGGCAGGCTGTGCTCTAGCTACGAAACGTTACAACATGTCACCCAAGCATGGGCAGGCTGTGCTCTAGCTACGAAACGTTACAACATGTCACCCAAGCATGGGCAGGCTGTGCTCTAGCTACGAAACGTTACAACATGTCACCCAAGCATGGGCAGGCTGTGCTCTAGCTACGAAACGTTACAACATGTCACCCAAGCATGGGCAGGCTGTGCTCTAGCTACGAAACGTTACAACATGTCACCCAAGCATGGGCAGGCTGTGCTCTAGCTACGAAACGTTACAACATGTCACCCAAGCATTGGGCAGGCTGTGCTCTAGCTACGAAACGTTACAACATGTCACCCAAGCATGGGCAGGCTGTGCTCTAGCTACGAAACGTTACAACATGTCACCCAAGCATTGGGCAGGCTGTGCTCTAGCTACGAAACGTTACAGTCTGTACCCACCAGCAAAGAAGAGGAAAACATATTACAAATGCTTAAGATGTGAAAAACCAGTTGCTTGCAGTGTACAAGAAAGATCTGCGACGAATGTGTTGAGTGAGAGTAACATTGAGGGTTAAGTTCAGTGCTTGCAATTTCCACCCCAACAAGAGATCAGTCTCATGTGTGGTTAATTTTCAATGCAGTGGTTATCAAACAGCTTGAATACCCAAGCTAGGGTCCATTTTGGTTGATATTGTAAAGGATATGTGTGTTCAAATGGAACAGTGCATTCTGAGTTACGAAAATTGCTGCGACTGTAATCTGAAGTTATGAGGGTTCTACAAATTAACAAATGAAAAATATTGTTGTGGTTTTGGGTCGAATAAAGTGTAATTGTTCAAATGAAAACAGCTAGCAATTTCTCTCATTAGCCCTCCCTTCCGTAGCCACATTAATTTTGATGCGGTCTCTGTGACCTCACGTCCATGTTGATGTCACTGAAAATGTACATCCATAGTTAAGGGTTAAATGGCCAAATCTGAAATACAGCGACATGAATGTACTACCAACCTAACACGTCCCACAAGGCGAGACCTGCGTAGCTCGCCGCTGTGGACACACTGTAGCTTGTCAGCTTACAATCTCTTGTCAGTTTTTTATTTCCATTTCCTGGAAATAGCAGTGTTAAAATGTCCCAGGCTACAATACTGGCTTATTTCCATTTCCTGGAAATAGCAGTGTTAAAATGTCCCAGGCTACAATACTGGCGCAGCATGGTTGATTGTCGCCACTGTCGGGATTTACGGTGGTTGTGTGTCTGTGCGAGAGGGGAGATACAGTTTGTAAGTGGTATTATTGGAGAAGAGTCGCAAGTTGTTTGATAGTTGTTCTTTTCTCTCTTCTTTTTGTCACATTAGCAAGTGTTTAGAAGATGGACCTCTTTGTCATAAAGAAACCAAAATTGGATACATCTTCGGTAAGTTATGAAACGTTTTTATTGTAGGTGTAGCGAATTGAGGAGCCCATTTCATTATATAGGCACAGCTTTTACAAATAATTTTCTCTGCACGAGAAAGACGCATTGTTCACTGATAGAATGTTAAGATATTCGATATTTTTAAAAGGTTCGTATTTATTTATTATTTAATGTGTAGTCTTACAGTTTCCTCTGAATAATAATAATAATAACAATAAGAATAAGCGAGAATGAGGTACATGGCGACCGTTAGGCTTACCTTAGAACAGCGCTGTATACATTAGACTAATAATAATAGACATAAAGTTTTGCAACGTACCTTCTTTGATGCCTTTATGACTGTCTAATGATCTGTTCAGCAACTATGATGACATGATTCTTTCTCGCGCCTTCTTCCTGTTATCTACTCCTGTGGTTTTATTTTGAACATATTCATTCAATTGACTAAAAACATTTCTGGTAAATAAACTATTTAAAAACACCAAGACATAGTACGGTATTATGTAAAGAACTGAAACGTGTGAATACGCAATAATATCAGAATTCTGATAACTGATAATTAAAAATCCGAGCGACAGAGAAACCATTGACACAGCTGTTTTTTTTTAAGCGTATGGCTTTCAGTGCCGGGAATGTCCGAGGACATGTCCGACTCGCCAGTTTGTAGCTGCTTCTAGGCGGGACACCCAATGGGTGAGCTACAAGTACCGTCGCGTGTGGAGTGTTGTCTGGGGAGGAAAGTTTGAATGTAAGGACGAGGATTTGGAAGATAGCGGCTGGTGCCTATAGTTAGGGACCAACCCCGGCATTTGCCTGGAAGGAAGATGGGAAACCACAGAAGACCATCTTCAAATTTGCCGGCGGGGGGATTCGAACCTCCTCGCCTCCCGGATGTGAGCGACTGTCAGCAGCCATGCCGGAACGACCACGGCTAACTCACCCGGTGACACAGCTGTGAGCTGCCTCAAAACAAAGCAACGAAGGGCGGAATTCAGAGAGTCACGAACAGACTGGAGATTTTGGCCTAAGCTAAAAAAGAACTTATAATCAGAAAAATATAATGAACTGCTGCAGTAATAAATGAGGACCTAATGTCCCCCTCCCCCAAACAATAATCCTGGGAACGCTACTGATCTAGGAGTACTAAATCATTGAGCTTAGAGAAGAAAAGAAGACCTGTGCATGTTCGATTATTATCTAGGCAGCAGGTGCAGGCGTGCGTCTAGCTACCGAGATGTCAGCGGGACTTCGGGGCCCTTCGCCTGCTATCGGCAAACCCTCCCTCCCACCCTTGTCAGGTATACACTTGGTACTGAACCATGCTTCACCATGCTAGTGGAATGCAATAAATCTGAAGTATTTTAAGTTATTCGTTCTACAGTACTACTTGGTAATTATTCTGTGATTAAATTGTTTAGTAGCGAACTACCGTGTTGATTGATCTAATAGAAAATTATATTTATGTATGTCTTTATCAAGAAGAGTTTAAATGTACATTAATGTAGTGTGCTAAACCTACAATAAAATATCTTGTTTGCCACGAAGAAGCCACCAAAGACGCTTCGTTAATTGACTTTCGTTAAGCATGACGGGAAGGAGTACGATGTTATAAAAGCTTCATTAATATAGTAGAAACGGCTCATATCTCTACTTAGTATAAAACAAAGTCCCCGATTCTTGGATGTTACGGGTAAACTCGAAAACCACTGGATGGATTTTGACGCGGTTTTCACCATTCTATAAAGGATATCTCGAGGATGATTTCTGTAGAAAATAATTTATTTATGATCAAAGGAAGCCGAGCAGTAACGATTTCAGTGGAAAAGTCGAAAATAAAACCTGGCGTCTGAGTGGTTTGTAAGCTTACGCTGGGCAAACCGTTAAAAATATATAAATACTAAGAGTGTAAGGTTCAGCATGAAAAGTTCTACAAAAAAGTCCGCGAGAGCATATGTCTATCTTCAATACATCGCCCACTTAAGTGTTTTTACGTTTTAATTTCTTCCAATCGTGTCCATTCAACTACTGAGGCGACAGTTTACGAGCTAGCTAAGGGCGAGTCTATCATCCCTGTTACAGCCTAGCTAGCGGGCGAACCTATTGTCCCAGATACAGCCAGCAGCAAACCGCTGAGTCGTGTTGAGTTAAGACTTCTGAGAAGGGTGGTTGTGTTTGGAGTTTCCCTGGAAGTGCAACTCGGGTTTTCTTCATTTCGCCTGTGAAACACAGTCAAGCTAAGATTGGACGGAAGGGGGTTTTGAGTTTCATTCACCTCGCCATTCCCTGGAAGTGCAAGTCTCGTTCCGCAAAATTCACAGTCAATTTAAGATTGGACGGAAGGGGGATTATATTATATTAAACTAGCAGTAGTACCCGGCTTCGCCCGGTGGAATGATGATAATATTTCAGTCTCCTTAACACTCAACGTCATTGATGAAGATGATACTGACGACGACTGCTATTGAACGGGTATAATAAACTTACACTCTAATAGAAATACATATTTTTAAATTACCGGCGAGTAAGACTGTGGTGTTGCCTAGTAGTATAATGGGCGTAACATCTAGGTCATTTTCCCTTTTGATGAGGATGGTATTGAAGACGACTACTACTGAACGGGTATATCAACCTTACAAATTAATGAAAATACATATTTTTAAAATCACAGGCTAGGTAGACTCTGGTGTTGTTTAGTAGTATAATGGACGTAACATCTAGGTCATTTGCCCTTTTGATGAGGATGATAATGAAGACGACTACTACTGAACGGGTATACCAAACTTACAAACTAATGGAAATACACATTTTAAAATCACAGGCCATGAAGACTGTGGTGTTACTTAGTAGTATAATGGACGTAACATCTAGGTCATTTGCCCTTTTGATGAGGATGATAATGAAAACTACTGTTGAATTGACACGACAAACTTACAAACTACCGTGATAGAAATATTTCAAAATTCACAGGCGATGAAGACTTATTGTGTGTAGTGATTAGTGGTATAATGGGCGTAACATCTAGGTCATTTGCCCTTATGATAATAATAAGGTAATGAAAAATGACTACTAAACGAACATGGTGTAATTTTAAATCTGATATAGGCAATTTAGATTTCTACCTTCGATGTCTTCCAAAGTCTGAACGTTATTTTCTGGCTTAGGCCTATACTCGATGCGTGTAGTGAAAGAGCTTATCGAGTACTGCCCGGGTCCAAGCTGCACGAATCGCAGATGATGACGATATATGATGACAGACGTTCGGGGGGTTCCCGGTCCTATTCACATTGACCGGTGAATCACTCACTCTTTCGTAACACTACAGTGGTTTGAGCAAAGACCCTGTATGAACATCAGCATAGTCAGCAATACCAGGTAACACGGCGGGGTCTGGACATTTCTCTCATGTCAACTCGCGATGAATCAGCAAGCTATTCTCACACCTGGCCCCCTCCTCCACCCTCCACCCACCAGGGTCTCTCAACTTGTGGGACGTGGGTTTGCGACCACGGGACCCCAACTGAGTCCGGCATTGCTTCTACTTACTGGTGCCGGGCTCCTTTCAGTTCTCTTTCCTGTCAGCCTCCCTTGGTCAAACTCTTGTTCTCTTCCGACCCCGATGGTATCAGGGTATCCGAGGCCTAGCGACTCTTTCACTTTCCCGCCTTAATTGGCCCTTGTCTAATAATTCCTGATAGCCTCATTCTTCGAGGTGTCAGCCTTCTTTTTCTTTTCTTAATATCTCATGTCTTCTGCTCAAGACCCTCAAGGAGGCAGGGTGTGTGTAGCCCCACCACTTCTGGTGCACCCTGGATAGTGCTACATCCTCAAGGGCTCATGGCTGGTGAGTTCGGGAGATGGCAACCCTGAGGGTTTCCTGAACGGGTCCGGTTTTACCCCTTTTTACCATTGCCTTTGGGACGGACCCTGTCCTCTTTCCGGAAATGGAGTGGTCTGTCCGCAATTTCAAGCAGACAATGTTACTCGCAGGGTACCAAAGGGTAAGTATACAAATTTTGGTTCTGAACGGTGAAACGGTGTAGATTTGTGCCAAAGGGCCTAAATGCAGGGAAGGGGGTGATCTGTCCGCAATTTCAAGTGGACAGGGTTACCCGCAGGGTTCAAAAGGGTAAGTATACAAATTTTGGTCCGGATCGGTGAAACGACATAGATTTTTGCCAAAGGGCCTAAATGCAGGAAATGGGGTGGTCTGTCCGAAATTTTAGGTGGACAGTGATATTCACAGAGTTACAAAGGGTAAGTATACACATTTTGGTTCAGATCGGTGAAACTGTGTAGATTTTAGCCAAGGGGCCTAAATGCAGGGAATGGAGTGGTCTGTCCGCAATTTCAAGCAAACAGTGTTACTCGCAGGGTACCAAAGGGTAAGTATACAAATTTTGGTTCTGATCGGTGAAACGGTGTAGATTTGGGTCAAAGGGCCTAAATGCAGAGAATGGGGTGGTCTGTCCGAAATTTCAAGTGGACAGGGTTACCCGCAGGGTTGCAAAGGGTAAGTATACAAATTTTGGTTCGGATCGGTCAAACGGTGTAGATGTTTGCCAAAGGGACTAAATGCAGGAAATAGGGTGGTCTGTCCGAAATTTTAAGTGGACAGTGTTATTCACAGGGTTACATAGGGTAAGTATACAAATTTTGGTTGAGATCGGTGAAACGGTGTAGATTTGGGCCAAAGGGACTAAATGCAGGGAATGGGGTGGTCTGTCGGAAATTTCAAGTGGACAGGGTTACCCGCAGGGTTCCGAAGGGTAAGTCTACAAATTTTGCTTCAGATCGGTGAAACAGTGTGGATTTGTTTACATAACAGACAGACAGACAAACATTGAGTTTATATATATAGATTATACTGATTGGCGTATAATCTCTACTTAGTATAAAACAAAGTCCCCGATTCTTCGATGTCACGGGTAATCTCGAGAACCACTGAATGGATTTTGATGCGGTTTTCACCATTCTGTAAAGAATATCTCGAGGAAGGTTTCTGTAGAAAATAATTTATTTATGACCAAAGAAGTCAAGCACTAACGATTTCAGTGAAAAAGTCGAAACAAACTGGCGTCCGTGCGCTTTTTAAGCTTACGCTAGACAAACCGTAAAGATCAGTATGCTATGAGTGTAAGAATTGTTCAGCATGAAACGTTCTACAAAACAGCCCGGAAGAGCAATACATCGCCTACTATAAGTTTTTTACGTTTTCATTTCTTCCAACAATCTCCATTCAGTTACTGAGGCGACAGTTTACGAGCTAGCTAGAGCGAGTCTATCACCCCAGTTACAGCTTAGTTAGCGGACGAGCTTATTGCCCCAGATACAGCCAGCAGCAAACTGTCGAGTCGTGTTGAGTTAAGATCTTTAGAGAAGAGTGGTTGTGTTTGGAGTTTCCCTGGAAGTGCAACTCGACTTTTCTTCATTTCGCCTGGGATCTTTTCGTTCCGCAAAATTCACAGTCAAGTTAAGATTGGACAGAAGGGGATTTGTGTTTCATGCACCTCGCCATTCTTAAATTACGTCTGACAAGAATTTGTTGCACATGCTATCTCCATGATAATATAATTAATAGTCCAGTCAGTGATTTTAGCCCATCATGCCGAGACGTAAAACGGATATTGGTCGTTATTCATTGACATTGAAAAAAAAAAGGCACTTATCACGTAATGCATTCATAACTGTTCCCGGGCGAAGCCGGGTCGGGTTGCTAGTGTCCCTATAAAGCACACCTAGGACTTATTTTGGTACATATTTTATTTATTCAAGACTTGTCTTATGAACACTAGTATTAAATTTGTAATTCTTCTGTGATTAAACTGTATAGTTAACGAACTACCGTGTTAATTGATGTATTGGAAATGTATTATTATTTATTATTCATGTCTTTACAGAATGTTATAAATGTAGTTTTAATAATGTACATAATAGTGTACTAACCCTACAATGAAAGATCTAAGCAAAATGCACAGTTCCACAGCCTGCTGTTTATCTGCACGCTGAGCGCTGAGAGTACCGAGCTAACGCGAGGTTTGCCGATAGCAGGCGAAGGGTTTCGAAGCCCCGCTGACATCTCGGTAGCTAGACGCAAGTGCAGGGCGTGCAGAGTGTAATACATCACTGAGACAAAACAATCGCGAAAACAGGCAGCGTTCTCCATTCGTTGGTGGTTTGGTGTTGGCTAGTATTTAGGCCAATGCGCTGGCCAAGGCCTGGGATGGCATGAGGAGAGAGAATTCGCAAGCTGAATTCATGGACGGTCGGTTTGAAAGTTGTCTGTTACCTGTCTGATTAGGGGTTTATTGGAGAAACTTTCTTTATCATTCTTCTTCTTCTTCTTTATCTGGCACTACAGCCCGGTGTGAGCTTTGGCCTCCCCAACCTGAGATTTCCATCGATCTCGATCTTGGACAGCTGTTCTCCACGTCGTATGTTCATTGTTTGCAAGTCCACCTCCACCGATTCCTTGTTCTACTGGGGCGTCGTCCTCTTTCCATTCTGGTTTTATATATAATCTTTGGTGTTCTTTTGTCTTCCACCCTTTGACTGTGGCCCAGCCATCGTAGTCTTTGTGATTGTATATATCGAACAATGTCTTCGCTTTTGAGGATTTCATCTATTTCCCTATTAGTTAGTATCCTCCATTCCCCTCTATCCAATACAGGACCATACATTCTCCGTATTATTTTCCTCTCAAACACCCGAAGTTTATTGCAATCCTGAACCAACATATTCCATGTTTCTGAGCCATAAGTTAACACAGGTCTGATCAAGGTCTTGTAAATTTTGAGTTTTGTTTTATGCGATTTATGAGTTTCAGATTGGCAAAATAGGCTCTGTTTCCATTAATAACCCTTCTATCTATTTCTTCACTCACTTTGTTTTTTATTAGACTATTAACTATAACACCCAAATACTCAAAATTTACAACATTTTCAAATGTGCAGGAGTCTATTATTAAATTATCACAGTTTCTTCTTCTTTCAACATATGTTAGGTGCATGTACTTTGTTTTGGCCGCGTTCACATTTATATCAATAAGCTGATTATCTAGCTTCCAATCCCTTTTAAGGACTGCCACCTTTGCGATTTTGTCTCAAGAGCTGTTGCGTGTCGTGATGCATGACGTGACATCTACATCTTGTGTTGCGTGACCTAGCAACAGGCCCAAGTTGCACATAACTTGCACAAGTTTGTTTTACAAGATCCAAGAGCGATAAGTTGCTTTATGAGCGGAATACGGAAGTGTCTCAGCGCTCCCTCGCGTGTTAGTAGAAACTGCACCTACCTACATGGCCGAGCGTGCATCAGTGGACGACTGTCAAGCGCTTTATAAATAAAGCCCCTACACACTATCAGACCAGACCAGCAGACGGTCAGAAAAACTAGCTGACGGGCGGGCAGTTCGAGAGTGTATAGGTCTGTCCGCCACCCAATTCGGTCTGCGCAGAGGGGCTGGAAAACCTTCCAGACCGCCCTTCGCCTGTCCGGTCTTGTCTGCATTGTGTGCAGCGCTGTCTGGCCGACTGGCGGATTCCGTCGCGATCTGCAACAGTTTCAGTACCTATTCTAATGTTGAACAGATTACAAGATTCTGTCGCCATGTCTCAATATTCGCAGCATACAAACAACGCGAGTGCCGATGATAATGCAGTTGGGGAGCATGAGAGGGATATTATCATGCAAATGTATGGCTGGACCATACAGAGTAATTCGGTCAAACATTGTTCATCCATTCGTAGAAAAGTGCTGAAATCGGCTGATTCTAACTCCCTCATGAGTGAACCTGGGCCCTTCTTTATACATCTTCTACCGCGTATCCTCATCACTGATCAATGCAACACACAATGATAGTTCTATTTTCTGTTGTTTTGAAAGATGCGGCGCCATCACAATACCGTATTTAAATACTCAACAAAATAACAGTAACCTTCTTACTTATTACTGGGCGGACGACTCAATACAACTGAGGTCTGGAATGTTGGTGTGTATGTAATACTAATAAAGTAGTCCCCCGACCTAGCGACATGCCCATCCACGTCTGATGGTCAGGTCTGATCTGGTCTGATAGTGCGTAGGGGCTTTAAGAGTCGCCCTATCTTTGGATCTATTTTTGACCGTTATCCTGTGATTACTCGTCAAATAGTAAACCACGGCCGCGCGGGCTTCTGTAGCAAGCCCGGAGGTCACGAGTTTGAATCGCGGCGCTTATGGCGGCTATCCTGTGTGGGTTTTCCCCGGGATGTTTCACACTTCATTTAGGCAAATGCCAGATATGGATGTTATTAAAAATGCAAGAAGAAAAACAAGAAGTTCCGTAACGAACTAAAGAGCCTACTTTTCTTAAAATTTAAGATCTATGCCAATGATTAATCTATATGGATCTATCTAGAATAATGACGAAATTAAGTTGGTAATATCGAAATTTCTAATTAGTTCGAAATACTGTATACCTGGCATACTGTAGCCTAATAGAGAACTACAGTTGGCAGCCCTGGTGACTGAATATATTCTTAGTTCCATCTCTTAAGGTACAGAATACAAAATTTGGTTGAAGTCCAATGGATAGCATGGACGTTACATGCAGTTAAACATTGGATCTAACAGCGAGCGTAAAATCATGTTGTCAACAATGACATACATGTATTGGTCAGAAATAATCTGAAATAATATGATCTATTGTTGTGCTAATTTTGAATAAAATCCATTAGTTATTATAGAAGTTACATGCATTTTAAAATTGGATCTATCAGCAGGCTTAGAATCATGTTGGCAGCACTGACGTATATTAGTTACTCCAAATTAATCTAGAATGCCAGGTACTATAAGTGTGCAAAGTTTAGAGCTATTGGCTTGCATACTTTCTGATATATTGATATTAGGGTAACACAAATAGAGACAGTATTTACTAACAGTTGGCAGCCCTGGTTACTCTTAAGAATCAGCATATACATATCTGTTATGGTACACATAGCACACACGAAATTTGGTTGAAATCCAAATGATAGTATAGAAGTTACATGTATTTAAAGTTGGACCTCTCAGCAGGCTTAGAATCATGTTGGTAGCACTGACGTATATAAGTTTCTACAAATTAATATAGAATGTCAGGTACTATACGTGTGCATAGTTTAAAGCTGTCGGCTGGCATACTTTCTGATATATTGACATTTGGATAAAATAAATTGAGAGCATTTATTAACAGTTGGCAGCCCTGGTGGATCTTAATAATACGTTCAGTCATGTCTGTTTATGTACACATAGCACATACGAAATTTGGTTGAAATGCAATTGATAGTGTAGAAGTTAAAGGCATTTAAAATTTGGACCTATCAGAAGGCGTATATTCATTTTGGCAACACTGCGATGCATGGCCTCCTGGAAATTAAACTGCATTATTATTATCTATACGTGTGCCAATTTTGAAATAGCTCCTATTCATACCTTCCAAGATATCCAACATGGAGCTCAAATTTCAATTGCGATTTTTCAGCAGTTGGTAGCACTGACATCATTTTCAAATATGGGCGTGAGATATTCAGGTATAGATCTTTACTCCTACCAAATTTTGTTTCGATTGCTGCAGCCGTTCAGGAGTTGATAGGGGGGGACACACACACAGACAGACAGAAGGACAGACAGACAGACAGACACAAATTTGCCAGATCTCATAAGTCTACTTTTTCCTCATTTTTGCAAAATGTGAAAAGTAGGCTAATAAAGAGAGGAATGTGTTATGAGTAAATATTGTAGATATACTTAAATCAATAAAAATATTGCATGGGTACCACTTGTGATTCTTTATTGTTACCCACCTCCCACTCCTAATCCAATTGTTAGCCTTCGGGAATCTTCGACAATGCTCGGAGAGAGCGGGCTTAAACGTAGTTGAAAGTATAATACGAGTAAATTTGTGGTGATTTAAGGAATATTTTGGATATTTTAGATAATTTTGGTAAAATTTGGCAAATTTCGGAGTGATTTGGGGAATCTTGGTATATTTTGGATAATTTTTGTTAATTTGGGAGAAATTTGGAGAATTTGAGGGAATTTCGGGACATTTAGCGGAATTCTGGGTTGGGCGTGACAGATCATGCAGGGCTTAATATTATTAGGCCTATTATTTTAATTTTTATTAGTCACTTTTTATTATTATTATTATTATTATTATTATTCATTTTTCGTTTCACCCTCTTTGGGGTACGTTGAATCAATCATTTCCCTGTATGCTGTTCTTTCCGTAGAGCCCAGTACTTTTTCAGTCTTTCCGATCTTCTTTTCCTCTCTTCTTCCTAGATAACGGGTTTGGATTTTAGTGTAGCGCTGTCTTGGAACCTTATATTTTCGTCTTTAGTAATTAATTTGGCTGTTCGATCGAGTAATGACGTTTCTGTTATTTTCAATTCTACTAGGTCTTTTTCAATTTCTTTAAACCAGTTAGGTTTTGTTTTACGATTACGGAAAAGGTCAAAGATTTGTTTCGTTAATCTATTAGAATCCATTCTCAGAAGATGACCGTAAAATGTATCCTCCTTTTTCGCATGGTATCTGAGAGTTTTTCAATTTTCTTGTAGAGAGTTTCATTCCTAATGTATATGATCTTGTTATCCTGAAATTTTGGTCCTATAATTTTTCTTAAAATTTTCCTTTCCTTCAGCTCGAGTTTTTCCATTTGGCCCTTAAAATGTATAGTTAGTGTTTCTGCTGCGTACCGTGCTTCTGGCTTAATCACTGTCTTGTAATGTTTAATTTTGGACCCCCATGAAAGGGATTTTTTATTGTATGTATCTTTTGTTAATTGGGAGGCCAGTTCAAGCTTATTGTTCCTGGATTCCATTGCTTTACGTTCGTTACCCAGCATTCCAACTAATCCATTCTCCGAGATATTTGAATTCTTGTACTATTTCAATTTTTTGTTCTATAACTTTGAAGTATTAAGGAGGGTGTTTGTTGTTCGTCATGATCTTGTTTTTTTTCTTTTTCGAAAGAGATGTGAAGACCTATATTAGCTGCTTGTTTCTCTAGTTCAAGGATTTGCTCCCTTGCTTCCTCCAATGTTTCAGCCAACAAGGCCATATCATCTGCAAAAGCTATACAATTGATTTTAAGGTTCTTCTTTTTGCAACCCAGTCTTATTCCACTCTTTATATTAGTGACTTGTGTGAAGCAAAATTATAGGTTAGATTTGACTAACGCTCTTAGATTCGAACGTTCGTCACCAGGAGCCAACTGCGGTGGTATATAATAACCAAGTTCAGAACTAGTAGTCGTTGACGGTGGCGATTGGTAACAAAAGTAGGAACTATTTGAAAAATGCAAAGTTGCAGTCCTTACTTGAATTAAAAAAACAGATACACACACTAATATAGCCATCACAATTAACACCGGTTATCAGATAGATTCTACACACACACACACAAAGTACACGGGGCTACATGACCGCGTTGTCGCAGCCCCTAAACTTACGAACCAACCAACCAAAGTTAACCCTTTGTGGGATAGTGGTCTCTATAGTAACCACCTGTCATAAGGATAGTTTATGCTTTCAAAGATGCTGATAGTTGAATCTTAAAGCCAAATTTTGGAGAATTTTCATGCCGAAGTGCTAGTAGTTCTAAAAATCAAATATTATATAGGTACGTATCTACTTGACGTGATGTGTTGGATAAAAAAAATACAAAATTAAAACTAAACACATTAACAATTGAAGGGCAAAAATATAAATATAGAAATAAAAATAATAAAAATAAAATTGCAATTATAATAGTCCATTATAAGCGAGTTGCATACGACTGTTTATGTTCGACGATAATTATAACTTTATTACATGTTTTAACATAACTATTCATAAATATCTGTTCAGTAACTCGAATTTTGTGATCGGGTGGTGCGCTAGGTAGCATATCTCCATGTTCCAAGCTCTCTGGCCGACCGACGCATGCGCTCTGTGTGCTTGCAATGCCATATGCAGGCCATATGTTTACATCTGCCGCCCCTCAGTAATATTGTCACCGGAGTCGTTTCAAGAAAATGCGCTGTGTAGAAATTAGTGTTGGTGATTCTAAGGTACAGTGCTAGTTCTTGTCTCATATTCGCCAGTTTATTTACGCGAACATATGGACGGTGCGTATTCCATGTCGGTAATTTATTATAGTTCGATGTTGTGTTTATGTCCGACATGTTGGATTTTGAGCGCATGCGCGAAGGTATCGTTACCTAATTGGCCAATGAACGAGCTCTGATTGGCTGGAGAAACTGTATCATAATGGAAAACAGTGTTATAATGACCATCATTATGATACAGTTTTCTGACACATAATAGTGAGGGTCGAACATAAAAGATATATAAAATTAAAATAATAAACATAACTATGGGTACAAAGTACAGGGTTATTCAAAATGATTGTCGGGGTTTCGTGAATTTTTTGTAGAAACAGTGGACAACATACCATTGTTATTGTTGCAGTAACTGTTAAACTCTCAAAGTTTTGTTCTACGTCGATTTAGTACCATGTATAACCACCAGATGGCAGTAACAGCAGTATTTGACAAAATGGCGGTCAGCGGTAAAGAGAAGGCGTTTTGTACTCTCGAATTTCATCAAACCGGTCCGTTACCAGAGTCCAGCGCCATTTTCCTACGGCGTTCTGGAAAGACCCTCCCTCCGACAACTCTATTCGCAGATGGTATGCGCAATTCGTGAATACCGGTTGCTTGTGTAAAGGGAAAAGCCTTGGCCGTCCCCGCGTGTCAGAAGCAGACGTGAATCGGATCAGGGATGTTTATCTCCGTAGTCCTAAGAAATCGACTACAACAGGCAGCAGGGAACTGCATGTTAGAGCATTTTTAAATCAATAACTTCCAAGACGATGGATTGGACGTGGAATGGAACATGATCAGATGCTCTTATCCTGGCCACCAAGGTCACCAGACTTAACACCGTGTGACTTCTGCCTGTGGGGGTATGTCAAAGATCAGGTATTTGTTTCTCCTCTACCGGCGAATATTCTGCAACTGAAGCAGCGTATCTGAGCCGCCTTCGACACCATCACGACTGACATGTTGGGGCGTGTGTGGGAAGAGATGGACTTTCGAGTTGATGTGTGTAGGGTGACCAGAGGCGCACATATCGAGCATTTGTCATACATGTAAAAGAAAAACTTTTTGAGTTACAGTACACAATAAAACACGATTCATCTTCCTACGTCAATTGCACTGTATGTTATGAATTTTTGTAACCTCGTCAATCATTTTGAATAACCCTAAATAAAAAGGGATATGGAAGAGGTGGAAGTAACAATATATATATTTCAGGGCAGACCACTTTTCAGAAATATGATCAAAAATTTCAAGGGTTTCCAAGAGAAAGAAAAGAAGAAGCGGGTTAACATCTGGACGGAAGAGAGAAGGAGGAGACAAAGTGAAATAATGAAGAACTACTGGAAGGCAAGAGAGGATAAAGGAAATAAAAGACAGTGGATGCAATGGGTTATTTTACGCGGTCCAAAGATGGCCACAATCGAGAAAAGGAGAAGAGGAAGAAACATAACTACAACAAATTATGAAAATAATTATAGAAATCAATTCGAAATTAGTTAATTCAATAAAAAATCTATAAGAACATAAATTGGAAACTAAAAATAAATTTAAAAAAGTTAAATTAAAATTAGAGAAACAAAAAATAACAATAATAATAATTCTAATAATTAAAATAAATTAAAATGCAAAAACACATACAAATAAAATGTGAATGTCTAATACTAAATTATAAATTGGATAAATTAGAAGTATCAGAAAGAAAAAGAAGTTCCGTGAAGAACTACACAGCCTACTTTTCATGCCAATGATTATTCTACAGTATATGAACCTATCTACAATAATGACGAAATTAAGTTGGTAATATCGAAATATCTAATTAGTTCAAAATATACCTGGTATAATGTAGCCTAATAGAGCACTACAGTTGGCAGCCCTGGTGACTGAATATATTCTTAGTTCCATCTCTTAAGGTACAGAATACAAAATTTGGTTGAAGTCCAATGGAAGTTACATGCAGTTAGACACTGGATCTATCAGCACGCGTAAAAGCATGTTGCCAACAATACCATGCGTGTGCTGGTCAGAAATAATCTGAAATATTATGATATCTTGTTGTGCCAATTTTGGATGAAATCCATTTGTTAGTATAGAAGTTAAATGCATTTTAAAATTGGTACTATCAGCAGGCTTATAATCATGTTGGTAGAACTGGCCTATATATCTTACTCCAAATTAATCTAAAATGTCAGAATATACGTGTGCATAGTTTAAAGCTGTTGGCTTGCATACTTTCTGATATATTGGTATTTTGATAAACAAAACAGAGAGAGCAATTATTAACAGTTGGCAGCCCTGGTGGCTCTTAAGAATACGCTCAGTCATATATGTTTATGTACAGATATTACATACAAAATTTGGTTGAAATCCAATTGATAGTGTAGAAGTTATATGCATTTAAACATTGGACCTATCAGAAGGCTTAAAATTATTTTGGCAACACTGTCATGGTTGGCCTTCTGGAAATTAACCTGAAATAGTATTATCTACATGTGTGCCAATTTTGGAATAGCTCTCATGAATACCTTGCAAGATATCCAACATGGAGCTCAAATTTCTAGTGCGTTTTTTCAGCAGTTGGTAGCACTGACATCATTTTCAAATATGGAGGAGAGATATTCCGGTGCACATCTTTACTCATACTAAATTTGGTTTTGATTGATGCAGCCGTTTGGGAGTTCATAGGGGGGCACAGACAGACAGACACATTTTCCCGGATCGATCTCATAAGTCTACTTTTTCCTCATTTTTGCAAAATGTGAAAAGTAGGCTAAAAATTATACGCAAAATTCTCTGTCCATTAAGAACTAGAGAGTTTTGGAAATTAACGAAGAAATATATCGGAACATTGAAAACATAACGGAGACAATAAAGAAGAGGCGATTGCTATTTTTCGGACATTTATATAGGTTCAGTGCTATTTCGTCCAGCAACAAATTTCCTTGAAAAAAAAAAAAAACACGTGCCATTTCGTCCAGCTTGGTTTTACAAATTATTACACAATTTAATTAGTGCCATCTCGTCCAGACGAAATGTTGACAAGGGTTGAGGCAGTGCAGTGTGGGATTTCCCACCCATCCCTGCTGTGGAATTCCATTCCTCCCCTCCCCACCTCTGTTTATGAACAGAGGCTTAATTCGTTCGAATGATCTCTATGAATTACATCCTTGTTAATTATGGAGTTTTCAATCATTACAAGGGGCCAACCTAGTTTATTACTTAACGGGTATCGGTATACGGTTAAGAATGAGAAGAAGTGCGGTGAAGTTGTGTGGCGTTGTGTTAACCGTTCTTGTAGTGGAAAAGTGTTTACTATAAACCGTGAAATTATTAAAGAAGAGATCCACAATACGTGTGTTCCTGATGTGGCTGCACAGGATGCCCATAAGGCTATGGCACAGAGAAAGAAGACTGTACCTCATGCCTTGCAGCGAACAACGGCACAATATTTAGATAATTAACATACACCGAAGCTCAGAGAGCGATTTTAATCCACATTTTTTCTATTCTCACTATGTTATTTACATTATAAGCATTTCATTGTAAACTATAGTTGACTGGGGGCAAACGAGCGGAGCGAGTAACGTCCATTATTACAAACATCAAAAAAATACTTATTTTTTACAAGAAACGCAATGAAATGAAACAGTTATTGTAGACCTGTCAAACTGTCGATCATAGGTGTTTTGACGAAATAGCACTAGTGGGCCGGCAGAGAGTCAACCCACCTGCCTCTGTTCGTGGAATTTGGACGAAATAGCACCTGGACGAAATGGCACGACACCTTTATATAGAATGAATGATAGCAGGTAAACCAAACAGATTTTTAAATATCTTTGGAAAAAGAAATCGACAACAGCCTGGTTTCAAGAAGTAAGGAAAGATTTAGAAAGAAAGAAAGAAAAACAAGATGTTCAGTAAAGAACATATAGCCTACTTTCTCCTAAATGTATGAGTATAGTTATAACTCGTTATTATCAAAGAGTATAATAGAACTATTCTTTGTTGAAGACCTTAGAAACGATTTACCTCTACCAAACGCCACAACCTAGATAAAAACTGCTACCATCATTGAAGAAAGAAAGGAAGAAGAAGGAAGATTGTAGTTTTACGTGACCGTGAATCTTGTGATTATGAGCCACGGGACCTCCTTTTTACGTGGAATCCGAACCACAGGACATGGCATTTCACTTCGAAAATCTCACATGCTTTGACCGGGAATCGAAAACCCTAATTGAATTAACAAATCTTTCCATGACCCTACTGAGAAGTGTGTATACAAACTACTATGTGAAATCGTTTTGTTCTTTACTTCAAATAACATTTTCAAGTAACGCAAAATAGGCTGTTACAAACCCTTTAAAATAAAAAGTAAAAATGTATCGTAGTATCATCTTGTCATTCTTCAAATTCGATGCGCATAGAATGCCAATGGTATAGTAATCAATGGAGCCCCACGTAGACTAGTCGTGATATCTAGTGGTGAAATATCGAACAATATAATCCTAACAGAGCGAGTGCATTCTAGCGGCCAGAAGAAGAAATTTTTCAATAAAATCTGGAAGTTAATAAGTAGGTCGACGTGCAGTTACCTTTTTGGCAGCTAGATGTCTCGAGTAAATCTGCTGGCGAATTATGTTTTAATTAAATATATATTTTACACCATAATATGCACAATATAACGCTTAATTTTAAAACATCTGAGTCATTACAAAACAATAAACATATAACATTTCAAGCAAAAAACCTAGCTCTGATCGGGTTTGAACCATAGGGATTTGAGCGATAGGCTAACGCTCTACCACTGAGCTAATTGTGTCAACGAATACCGTTCTATATAAAATGACTTACATAGAACTTGTTAGCAAATAATGATTTATACTAAACGATTTCATCACTGGAGTATATTATTTATATATAAAGCATTTCATACAAAGTTTATTTATTTTGTATTAGTACGCTATACTGCATGCAATACTCAAATTAGTGAAATATAAGTCAGGCACAAGATATCCGCTGCCATCTTGTCTTATTACTGAATCAGCTCAGCTTTTTAAAATCACGTCTGCACTATAGTATTACAAAATAAACTTTTAATTTCGAACGTGCCTCTTCCTTTAGAACAGTTAAAACGATTCTCGGCTCGATAATCGGAACTGGTGGGTCCCATGATATGGATTATAAAGTTTGCATAATTCGCACGGCCGCCATCCTGAAATGGTATGGCGGACGACCTTGTAGTTTGGTCACAAGACGCATCCTATACGAAGGTATGTTGTTACCAAATTTGGTAGAGATCGGATGATTTGGTTAGTCGTTATTTGATTTTACGTTTTGAACGTTTGAGTGGCCGCCATTCAGTTTTAGTAAAGATGGCGGCGATATAAAACATGACACTGAGGTGTCCTTTGCTAGTGCTACCTTTGTACCAAATTTCGTTCAATTCGCATTCACCGTGTTCGAATTGATAGGGGGGACAGACATTCAGAGTACACACACACTCACACTCACACACACACACACACACACACACACACATACACACACACACAGACTCACACACACACACACACAGACTCACACAGACAGACACACTTTTTTCGCCCTGTGTTGATCTCATAAGTCTACTTTCATTTTTTGCAAAAATCGAAAGTAGGCTAAAAACAATGTAAGAGAAGAAGATGCACTAGAGAGAGAGAATTAAAAAAAAAAAAGTATTGGGAATGGAAGGACTCCACGGCAGGCAATATAAGAAAACAGGCTCAAAATGGTCGGAAGAGAGAAAGAAGACACAGCGAAAAGATGAAGGAGCACTGGAGGAAGAAGAAAGAACAACAAAGGACTGAACATTGAAATTGGTTCGTGGTCCTCAGAAGACCCTAACAGAGAAAGAAGAAGAAGAAATAATTTTGCCCTATAGGCCTAAAGTGTTAAATAACCTTTAATGATGAATTAAGGGGTAATTGACATTCTCAGTACAGTACAGTGAATGAATGAAACGAAGCATTCATTCAAAGAAAGTGGACTCAGTGAAATACGGCAACTTCCATGAATGGACAAGCCGATCAGGCTGGCCCTGGCATCTTGCCCAACAAAGCGCACTCTCAGCATATCACAGGAGACAATAGATCTATAATCCTTAAAAGGATGTTGGGAAACCTGCTGGTGCCATTCTTACTGAAGCGCTGTAAGAGTTATGTTGTATATATTTTTTGTTTTAACTGTTACTTGTGTCCTTCATTCCACAGGGGGAATGCTGATTGTCTGAGGAAATGGGCGGTTAGGTTAATTATGTGTAGGCTTGCCATATTTTTGGTGAGTGAAACCGGGACACATTAATATGGGATGGCCTTACCGGGGAGTCTGCAGAATGGTGAGTTTTAAGCCTCGTAAGTGACCGGAGGGTGGAATCAGGCACCCTAAATTGTTAGTTCTACACACCTTTAAAAATAGAAAAGGAAATGTTACTACATAAAAATATATAATTTTTCCTTTTTAATGATATTTTTTCTGGTCTATCTAGAGAGAAGTTTTAATAAAATACAATTTAAAATACTACATAGAATTGTTTAATTGAACAATATTACTAAGTCTTATTATTTCTTGAAAAACTACACATTTTTGTCTAACTACAAAAACAATTCCAAAAAAACTTTTTTGTCAAACTAAAAAAAAACAATTAATTAATGAGTTAACCATGTTAATCTTTGCTTTCAAACCCCTCATATTTTTGACTTGAATGTACTTTTTTCAAAATGTATTTCTTAAGCTTGATCTTTTCATAAAAATCATAGCAAGAAAGGCCAAAGTGGACTCTCTCATCCCCCCAGGCATTGTTCATTAGAGAAAAGCCCCTTTCCACTTCTGACCTCTTTGACGCTGTGCGCGATAGTCAACAATGCTGATTGTTGAAAAGTAACCGATTCATAAAAGAATCTTAAACACATAAATTCATTACTTTTTACATCTTACAGCCGTTTTCCGGGACATTGATAAAACTGGGCGGGACACCGGGACAAGAGCAAAATACCGGGACTGTCCCGGTCAAACTGTGACGTATGGCAGGCCTAGTTATGTGTGTATATAGGGTCTCTAAGGCGAAGTATTAACTTTCAGTACAGGAATAGGAGAGTGATCTACAATCTATACAGAAACCAGACAGCAGTCATTCGAGCTGATGGACATGAGGGAAAAGCTGGTATTCAGAAGGTGTAAGACAAGGATGCAACTTAACACCCATACTTTTCAATGTTTACATTGAACAAGCAATAGAGGAAATTGGAGAAAAATTTTAAGTGGGAGTGAAGATTCAAGGAGAAATAATTTCAACTCTGAGATTTGCTGATGACATCGTCATCTTGGCCGACACGCCTGAGGATTTGAATGAGTCTTTGAATGGTATGGACTCTGTCTTGAGGAAAGAGTTCATGATGAAAATTAATAAACGTAAAACAAAAATATTGCAATGTACCGAAATAAATCAGAAACCTCTATGGACATCAAATTGGCAGGTGAAAAGCTAAAGGAAGTAGGAGACTTCCGTTACTTAGTGTACCCATTTGACATCATGCCAGTCAGCACTAGTACCAAGGGTACATTAGGAAGCAAAATAACCAGTGAGGGACGAAGCAAAGAGGATGTAAAAAGTAGGTTGGCTCAGGCAAGTGAAGCATTTCTACAAAAGAGGAATCGGTTGAAATCGAATATACATTAAAGTATTAGGAAGTCATTTTTGAAAGCCTTTGTCTGGAGCGTGGCGCTCTATGGAAGTGAAACTCGGACTATTGGTGGAGCAGAAAGGAGGAGAATTGAAGCGTTTGAAATGTAGTGGTACTGTAGAATGATGTAGGTCAGATGGTAGATAGGGTTACAATGAAGAGGTATTAAGACGGGAGGGAGAGGAGAGATGTTTCTGGCGACTGCTAATGGAGAGAAGAGATAGGTTGGTAGGATACATACTAAGACACCCAGGAATAGCAAGCTTAGTTATGAAAGGAAGGGTCGAGGACAAAAACTGTAGGGATAGACCAAGGTAAGAATATGTTAAACAGATTGCCTCGGATGTAGGGTGAGGTAGCTATGTAGAGATGCAAACGATTAGCTCAGCACAGGGAGAGCTGCATCAAACCAGTCAAAAGACTGGAGACTCAAACACACACCCATCGTTGACGGATTCATAGAGTAAAGGAAGATAACTTAGTTTACAGTGACGTAACTACAGGGGATGATCAGGGGTGGTAATGAAAATATGAAATTTGATGGAGTTTTTCTAATTTTGAATAAAATACAGTCGAACCTAGATATCTTGAATATTCGTTAACTCGTAGTAATTATTGTTTCCCGAAGAAACTTCCTATAATTTATAGGAGTGTTGGCAAAAACTGGTAGTGAAAATGAAAATCCACAGCCTGCGTCCAGTCGACCGACCGGGTCAGGGAATGGAATGAATGAATGAATAAAGCCCCTATGTAGGATATGAACTGTGCAGGTTGCCGAAGCTAGTCGCACTCCTCTGGGGCAATGATGAAATGAATGACAGATGAAATGGTATGATAGTGGCGAGTGTTGCTGGAATGACATTGTGACAGGGAGAAAACCCCGAAGAAAAACTTGTCTGCCTCCGCTTTGTCCAGCACAAATCTCACATGGAGTGATCGGGATTTGAACCACGGACCCAGCGGCGAGAGGCCGGCGTGCTGCAGTCTAAGACACGGAGGCTGATAAACTAGAAGTATGGGCAGTAAAGAACAATCTACAGTTAAACAGGGACAAAACAGTCCACATGATCTTCAGAAAGGGTGGTAGAGTTGCAGTCAATACCGGTAGTTGAAAATAGTTAATCATTTCAACTATTTAGGAATTACATTACAAACGTCTGAAAATCGAACTTCGGCAGCAATAATAGCAATAGATTCTGCTGCATGTTATATATACTTCTTTGTTAAGTGCTTATTTATAGTTTGGTTGGATGGTTCCTCAGTTTAGGGGCTGCGACAACGCGGTCATGTAGCCCCGTGAACTTTGAGTGTGTGTAGAATCTGTTTGATAACCGGTGTTAATTGTGATGGCTGTATTAATGTGTGTATCTGCTTTTTAATTTAAGTACAGACTACAACTTAGAATTTTTCAAATAGTTCCTACTTTTGCCGCCAAACGCCACCGTCAACGACTACTAGGCCTAGTTAAGAACTCAGCTACTAGACGCCACCGCAGTCGGCTCTTGGCAACGAACGTAGGAACCTAAGAGCGTTGTTTACATTCTTAACCTATCCAATTTAGCTTCACACAGGTGTAATTAATGGAAGGTTCTTTAACATGCCATACATCTATGACATGGGACCACCAGCTTTACTTCCCCTTCGAAGGAAGGAATACTGAGGGATTTTTAACGCTCTTAAAAATCCGACGGCTTCGGCCGGTTTTGAACCCGCTATCTTGGGAATAGAAGCTCACCGCCACCGAAGCCACCTTTTATAGTTTCTTTCATGTTTTCATGTTTATGTCCTTTTTTTTTGTATTTCTGACACGAATAAATAAATAAATGCCAACTTACTCCGCCAGGATTGGATCCTGCAACTATGTGCCCAGCAGGGGAAAGCGTTACCGCTGATTCAGACCTCAGACTTAAAACACAGAACGCGCATCCTACTCACCAATAATGCAGAGGCAATGATGTAGACTATCATCAGCTTACCTGAAAATAAGAGAGACATATATTAGTGAAGGAAAACATTAATACGAGTAGCCTACCTTGTGTAGCATTGGCTGTCGCCCCGCTCTGCCAAGAAACTTTATTTTGGTCTGAGAGCTGGAACGGGTTAAACACAAGACTCGTGAGGCAAAACACAGCCATCTTGGAAGTAGTTTTCCGTAGTTTCTCACTTGTACTCCAAGAAATAGCCGGGATGGTCCCTAACTTAAAGCCACGGACGTGTACTTGGATGTCTAATAACATGTGTTATTGGGGTGTCCGTGGAGGTGTGTATTTGTAATTCAGGTGAGTATTGGGAAGGAAACGAAGCCTCCGTGGCTTAGGCGGCAGCACGCCAGCCTCTCACCGCTGGGTCCGTGGTTCAAATCCCGGCCACTCCATGTGAGATCTGTGCTGGACAAAACGGAGGCAGACAGGTTTTTCTCCGGGTACTCCGGTTTTCCCTGTCAAAATTTCATTCCAGCAACACTCTCCACTATCATTTCATTTCATCTGTCATTCATTTAATCACTGCCCCAGAGGAGTGCGTCAGGCCTCGGCAGCCGGCACAGTTCATATCCTCGCCGCTAGTTGGGGGCTTCATTCATTCCATTCCTGACCCGGTCGGAGACTGGAAGCAGGCTGTGGATTTTCATTCATTGGGAAGGAAACGATAGTAAGAAACGATGATGATGATAATTGTTGTTTTAAGGGGCCTAACATCTGGGTTATCGGCCCCTAATGGTCTGGGTGATAGCGAAAATGACAAGGAGACGGAAATAATACCGAAAACTAACGGGGATTGAAAATGCTGACAAAGGATTCAAAAGACACACAAAATATAATTTAGATGGAAAATACTCACAAACGTACGCTGAAAATACGCACAAAATGCAGGTTAGAGTAAAGAAAACAAGTAGTTCCGTGAAGAACTATACAGCCTATTTTCATCCTACTAATATTAATTGCCCCTATCAACATACAAATAGTCAGTTTGATTGCTGTAATAGATTCGTACACATTGAGAACCGTCTAAATATTTTGATGGTCACCATGTAGGATTTTTATATTATAGGCCTTAGATTTATGTACTATTACATGAAGATTATTGTGTAGGTATTTTATTCAAACTTCAATCGCATGATTAGGACAAAAGAAATAAAAACGGGAATTTTAAATTTCGCTCAGCCGCCATCTTTTGGTTATGAAAATGAATTAGATGCCAGTCGATTAATATTTGTATAAGCATATACCGTAATAAGTTCCACTGCGCTCGGATGGTTAAAACGCGAGAAAATTCCATTTGAATATTTAAATTTCGCGTCGCCGTCATGTTGGATTTGTGTGCGCCAGGTTATTGAACGTCCCATAGGTGAACTTATACTTATAGCTTCTATACACTTACAAAATTTCAGTTTGATTGCTGTAGTAGATTAATACATATTGAGGAACCGTCTAAATATTTTGGATGGTCGCCATGTTGGATTTTAATATATGCAGACCATAGAGTTATTGTGTACGTTCATTATTCAAATGTTGATTTTGATCGCATGATAAGAACACAAGAAATAAAAACTTAATTTTTGAATTTTGTACAGCCGCCATCTTGAGGTTACGTAAACAATTGTACTAAATTAGATACCAGTGCATTACAATGTGTATAAACATTTCCTGTACCAAGTTTCATTGCGTTTGGATAATTAAATCGCGAGAAAAAACTATTTAAAACTTTCAACTTCGCTTGGCCGCCATGATCGTATTGTTGTTAACTGGTTTTTGAAAGCCTCATAGATTACCTTCCAGTAGTGCCCTATATCTCTGTACAAAATTTCATGGTGATACCGGTAATAGTTTCAGAGATATAGAATGCCGGAGAAATATTTCGCACAGCCACCATCTTGAGGTTAGGTAAACAATTGAACGAAGTTAGATGTCTGTGCATTACAATGTGTATGAACATATACTGTACCAAGTTTGATTGCGTTTGGTGAGTTAAATCGCGAGAAACATCTATTAAAAACTCGCAACTTCGCTTGGCCTCCATGGTGGTTTTGTAGTTACCAGGTTTTCAAACGTCACATAGGTGAACTTCTAGTAGTTTTCTTTATGTCCGTACAATGTTCCAGGGTGATATCGGTAATAATTTCGGAGATATTGAATGCTGCTGAAATATTTCGCACAGCCGCCATGTTGGATTAGTGAAACGTAACAAAATTTGAAGGGCACGGTCGGGGTCGCTCCAGCCGTTTAGATTTTATTAGAGAGAGAGAGAGAGAGAGAGAGAGAGAGAGAGGGAGAGAGAGAGAGAGAGAGAGAGAGAGAGAGAGAATGAAAATAGGCTAAAAAATGACTAAGTGCAATTTAGATTCAAAATGCTCACAAAATGCAATTTAGATTGAAAATACCTACACAATGTAGTGTAGATTCAAAAAATTCACAAAATGTAATTTAGACACACGGGGAGTCAATTCACAAAACCAGTGCGGGAATCTTGAAGAGAAAAGGAAATATAACGAAAAGAAAAAGAAGGCCGATACTTAGAAGAATGAGGGATCAGGAAAGTTGAGAGGACCAATTAAGGCGGGAAAGGAGGGGACTCCCTAGACCTCGGATACCCTAATACCGGAAGAGAACAAAAGTTGACAAAGAGAGGTCGACAGGACAGAAGACGGAGAGGAGCCCGGCACAAGTAAGTGGAAGCAATGCTGGACTCAGCTGGGGCCCCGTGGTCGCCAAGCCACGTCCCATTAGATGTGAGCCCCGGGGCGGGGGGGAGTTTGCTTCCCCCTGCGGCCGGGCGGTTCCCATGCAATCATTAGAGAGTGACGTTTATCAACCCGCAACCTTATCTACCAGGCATGTATTGGTATCACTGACGTGCTAACCTGGTCACAAAAAGTGGTGTCCACCTTCATGTATGCATTGAAAATCGAACTTTGGAAGCAATAATAGCAATGAATTATGTCAAGTTTCTCAGAATGATGCCCATAGAAATGGCCATGAAGGTATTCTCTACAAAGATAATACCCATCGTGACCTACGGAATTGAGTAATTTTGGGATGTCATGAATAATAAAAACAACATAAAGAAAATTGAAAGAGTTAAATCGACTTTCCTCAAGAAAATTCTTTGTATATCTAGATACACACCATCCAGGCTGACTTATGAGCTTACTAGCGATCCTTTTCTAATAATAAATACATTATTGCGCACAATGTGCATGAACGTGGTTCTTACGAACCATCATTAACACAAAATTTTGTCGTTGTGGCTGTAAATGCCTTTTTCCGAGGGGTGTCCATATATTTCTAATTTTCACAGAATTTCGTCAGAGACACCTCTCTGCACTTGCACGTCCTCACGTGGTATCTGTCGCAAGGACCCTTACAAAGCTTGCATACGCATAGTTCGTCTGGTTGGTGATAGACGTCTCTCATGCAGATCCGGTGGTGGAAACCATAGACCGCAAAGCGCGTCAAGATATGTCTTAGCTCGTAGGATCCTTGCATCCAGTCCTGTGTAGTCATAGCGTCCATCGTACAGTATAAAATTCATGCCAAATGCCATTTCTCTTTGCTGTCATGAGACGCAAAAACCCCCCAAATCTCGGTGTGTGCGGCAGGAGCATCTGTAATCTGACTTCTTCCATAAAGGGTAGTTCCCCTGTCATGACATACACAAGCCGCGAGGGCGTGAACTTGGATAGGCATAAGGCTCTTTTTATATACATTGCCTTGATCCTTTCCAGCGTTGCCAGATGTCTGTGCCTAAGATGTTTCCAAATAATTTTCAGGCCATACATCGCGACTGGTGCTATTTTTAACCAAAAAAGTCGTATTGCCGTCTTCAGGGATAGGCTGCGTAGATGCTCCGGATGAAGATGTTACTACCGTATACAGGAGCCTATCAGGAATTAATGGCCGAACTTAAGAAAAGAGTGAAGCAATTCGGATGGAATGTTAAAGCTATGCTGAACCCAGAATGGAAAGGACCAGATTATGAATTGCGTCACACCTGGACACGCTACGCAGTGCACGGATTCCTCTTCAGAGTGTGCGTGAGACCAACTTACCACACTCGAGATGAGGAGTGTATTTGTAAGATGCGTGGGAAGCATTGTGCATTGTGTTGTGAACGACGGTTATCGCTAAAGATTTTGAGTAGTGACCAAGAACTGAAGATCAGGGTTTTGTCTTGTAAATTTCTGGATAGTCAATTTTATGTTTTATACCTTGCACAGTGTGCGCAATAAAATTATTATTATTATAATTTACAAATATTGTTTCTCTTTTAGTAGAATTTCAATAACTCGAATTTTTCGACATCTCGAAGCTTGTGTTTATTGTGTTGACCGATTTAAAACTTAACAATATCAATTGTCAATAAGGCAACACTGAAAAAATGGCTTAGAGGTTATCTATAGATTGTTTATATCAGTTGGATACCGGGTGAGTTAGCCGTGGTGGTTACGGCATGACTAATAGCAGTCGCTCACATCCGGGAGGCGAGGAGGTTCGAATCCCCCCGCCGGCAACCTTGAAGATGGTCTTCTGTGGTTTCCCATCTTCCTTCCAGGCAAATGCCGGGGTTGGTCCCTCACTATAGGCCACAGCCGCTACCTTCCAACTCCTCGCCCTTCCCTTCCAACTTTCCTCCCCAACGGTACTTGTAGCTCACCCATTGGGTGTCCGTCTCGAAGCAGC
The DNA here is from genome assembly GCA_946902985.2 of Meconema thalassinum. Lineage (NCBI taxonomy): Eukaryota > Metazoa > Arthropoda > Insecta > Orthoptera > Tettigoniidae > Meconema > Meconema thalassinum. The sequence continues at coordinate 275,642,704 of OX336396.1, forward strand.
TACAAAACTGGCGAGTCGAACATGTCCTCGGACACTCCCGGCACTAAAAGCCATACGCTTAAAAAAAAAAAAAAAAAAAACAGTTGGATATATGAAAATAGGCTATTTAGCTCCTCACGGAACTATTTGTTTCCCTTACTTCTGAGTAGGGGAGTGAGGCGGTTTCTGCGCCACTCTAGAACCCTCATTGCCCCACTACTAAGCTTTAGCCATGATAAATATATCTCGAACGCGTGGTCCGATTTTGACAAATGAGGTGTCGTTGGACTCGGGCTGACGTCCTCTTTGCTATGGACCATGTATTATATTTTTCAAAATTTTTTTAAAATGTTTTGTTTTCGAAAATAGGCTATAGTTTGAAAACCAAACAGGATAGTACGTTGTTCCATGGCTCAAACGAACGGCCTTTATGACCTTTATTTTTTGTAATAAAACTTTTTTATTTTTTATGTTTTTTTGAAAACACTCGAATTTTGAAAATCCTATATTTTGGAAACTAGGAACTCTACAAAAAAGTTTGTTTGACGTAAATGAAAGGTCCCTACCCCCTCTACCCCCAAAATAAATTTCAAGTCTCTAGGATGAAAACCTGTAGGTAGTAGTGTGGTAAGGACAGAGCTGTCTCACTTAGGAAGTTGTGAGACCCTGCGACCTTGGAATGGAAGGAGCCATGCTAGGAGGGCGTGCTTGGATTCGTTTTTTTCGTCTCGTTGTGCTCTTTACGGGAATGTCGGTGTCGAAAATGTGAAAATCTGGAAACACAGTCTTTTTGGGGTAAAAACGTGATTTTAGACTTTTTGCTATATCTCACGAACCAATAACGCTAGAGGCGTGTTCGACAGGTCCAAGGACTCGGGGTGATGTCCTCTTTGCTATGGACCACTCGTTATAATTTTTAATAAAATTGGAAACTCGATTTTGGGGTAAACACATGTTTTTTGTGATTTTGCCGATATTTCACGAAGCAATAACGCTAGAGGCATGTACGATGGGTCCAAGGATTCGGACAGACGTCCTCTTTGCTATGAACTACTCGTTGTAATTTTAAAAAATTTTGGAAACGCGATTTTGGGGTAAACACGTGTTTTTTTGTGATTTTTGCCGATATCTCACGAACCAATAACGCTAGAGATGTGTACGAGGTGTCCTAGGACTCGGGCTAACGCCCCCTTTCAAATGTGGTAGATATTGTTTCCACAAAATAATTCACAAAGGGCCTAACGCCATACATGTTGAGAAAAAAATTCTTTACCGTTACCTGTTTATAATGTCCATGAAGCGTGGTGGTTGAGAGAGACGATACGGCTGAGTGTGTGTGTTTGACCGAACCTGTCGCTTAGCACAAGGACCATGCTTAATAGAACAATCGCTATTTCGGCGGGATCGGTGTATGACAGACCGAGCGTGTGTTTTCCTGATATTTTACCTTTAACGTGTAAACGGTGATGAGAACTTGATTCTATGTTGGTCGAAGCGAGTAGAGAAAACAAACTTGCAGACGAGCAAGAGGTGAATATCAATTGAGCTTATTGGAAGGCGTTGATCTGACTTGACAACAGGTGCAATGGAAAAAATGACCATGACGCTTGAAGGTGAAATAATCTGACCATCGTGGTGGTAGGGGTGTGCGAAAGGCATGTGAACACATGTGTAAAACCACAGGCACGCTAAACCAGTGACATTCTGTCTTGCTTCGTACGTGACAAAATGCAAGTCCATGTGACATTTGATCTACCGCAGGTGTTCGCCTGAGACGTTAGCTGTCCACGTGCGCGATAACTGTTAACAAGTCACATCCTGTTTTGCTGCGTACGTGACAAAATGCAAGTTCATGTGAAATTTGATCCGGCACAGGTGTTCGCCTGGGACGTTAGCTGTCCACGTGACCGATAACAGAATGTTCAAAGCGTGGGAAAAAATGATTATACATGCAACGTAGCATATATAAAGACATGTCGTTATCATTTCCACTCTCACTTGGGTGGACTACCTTTGAACACACTGCGTTGCATGAAACCCCTGGTCTTGTTTAACAGTTTTGGTGTTGGTGGAAAATACTTAACCGTGTTGTGGGGTAGGTATTTATTTATATACTTATTCATTTATACATTTATTGATTAATATATATGTATATTTACAAGCAATTATTTATTGATTAAGTAATTAATGATTTTATTTATTTGTTTGCAGATAACCGGCATACCTTACATGTCTGAGGGAGAAGAAACCATTGCACTTTTGAGCCCACTAGAAGGGAAGAGTAACAAGTCACTGCAAGTAAAGGTGAGATGATTTTTTTAAACTAACTTGTTTCATTTTTTGTTTTATGTTTTATTTTGTGAAATGTATGTATTAACCTGAATTTAGGTATTTATAGCGGTTTATTTTATTTATTTTTAGAAACTTGGAAAGAATAGCCTTACCGCCGTAGCAGTCGCTGAAAAAAAAACAGAAACGCACTAAAGCGAAACCACTGCCAAAGAGTGAACTGTTTAAAACTCAGGTAAGTCCAACTTAAAAATGCTATTCCATTTTACCACTACTGAAAACTCGTAGACAAAAAAAAATTCATTACCTGTACATGACTGGGACAATGATTGCTTTCTTGATTAATGGCTATGTTGTTGTTGTTGACTGGGAAAAGTACAAGGCCATGTTGGATTTTCTAAAAATAAAAATAATAAATTTAATTTATGGGTGGTTCCCTATGGACTCAACGAATATCCACAGGTTTGAACATGATAATGTGAACAAAATGACATGACATTCATTTTTGTTTATATATTGGTTAAAGGGAGGGTGGGGGAATGTAAATGACTGTAGCTTTATAAAAAAGAAAATAAGTACATGGGTTACTGTTAGTGCCAACATACAGTTTATTTTTAATGGTGTTTTGATATATTAATGCCAATTAACGTTAACGTTTTATTTACAAGTATTGATTGATTGATTGATTGATTGAGTGATGGGTTATTTTGTTTGCTTTTAGGTGTCGTCATGTGCCATTAACGTAATGAACAGACAGTGAACAAGCATGCATTATGCTTTAAAGTACTCTGTGCAATGTTAATAACTTACAATAAGAAAAAGTTTTATTATAACACATGGCGTTAGTACCAAATACAACAAGTGAGCAAGTTGGTTTACCACGTGGGTTAAATTTAAAATCAGAACATGATCGATGGTTAACATTTGAATCCTGGCCTGTAGGCTTTTTGTCGACGCATGAACTTGCAAAAGCCGGTTTTTTTTACTTGAACCGAGAAGATGTGGTGCGCTGTGTGTTTTGTCGTATTGAACTTTCACACTGGGAAGAAGGGGATGATCCCTTTAGAGACCATTTGCGATGGTCTCCTCACTGTCCTTACATGCTTGGAAAGCAAGTGGGTAACCTACCCGTGCATTCATTTTACCGAACCACAAGGCCTATGGCCGCTACTTACGTTGCTGAATCACAAATAAATAATAATAATGATGTATTACCAGCCAACGGTAGTGTCGATATATGTGGTCCATATGCCATAGACAGTGTTGAATTGGCGTGTGCTTTTGAAAAATTGGGAGTTTGCAAGACTAAAGCACTAGCACACCCAGAGTACAGCTCTGTTGAAAAACGTTTCGAATCTTATAAAAATGTTTGGCCATTAATATTAAAACACCTTACCAAACAGCTAAGTGAAGCTGGATTTTTTTATACTGGTGAAGGGGATAAAACAATATGTTTTTATTGTGGATTTGCTTTAAAGGATTGGCAAATGACTGATGACCCTTTTGTGCAACACGCTCGTTGGTTACCAAACTGTAAATACATGGTGTTGCTTAAAGGTCAGGAATTTGTGAACACTATTCGTAAAGAAAAAGTGATTGCAGCACAAGACATAAAAGTGCCTTTAGAGTTAGAGCACGCGGAGCAAATACATAAGGCTGAAAGAAAAGACTTGTCTCACGAACAGATACAAAAGTGTGACCAACAATTATGTAAAATTTGTTATCAAGATGAACTAGGTGTTGTATTTTTACCCTGTGGACACATGATAGCCTGTGTCAAGTGTGCATTAGAACTTAACACTTGTGCTATATGCAGAAAAGTAGTATCTGCTACAGTTAGGGCATTTCTTGCATAACTAGTATAATTTATTCGCCATGCATAGTGCAAAATCCCTAATTGCACAATATTATTAAAGCTGTTTTAGAGTGTAATAGATATGCTTTTGTTTTGTTTATAGACTACTACAATGAATGTTTTGAATGCTGTGGGACAATCATGTGGCTTAGAGACAAAGAAGCTCAGCGAATTGCCAATGCATATTCCATTCCGCATTATCAAGATTCGGAAATTGAAAACAGCATATGGTGATCGTGTACTTTGTGTATGTGAAAACTTTGAGACATTTCTGCCTATACGGTTTAATGATATGTCGGAGAGTGTTTTTGATGAAGTCAATAATGCTGTACAACCTGTACACTTAATTTATGAAGGTTTTAAAAACAATAGGTGCATGGTTCGTTTTAATTAAATAAATAAATAATGTGAAATAATAATGGAAAATATAAGTAATGACAATATACTGAAAAAGAAAGAAAATATGTGCATAGAATAGTAATGTTTTAGTGTTTAGTGTTGTCTTTAAAAATATTATGATGAAACCAAAAAAAAAATGTATATAAAGTTTGTAAATAAATGCAAAATGATGTTACAATGCTGTTTTATTTTATACAAAGTTAATATATTTAACATTGCAGAGTATACATGATTATGACAATAAATGCACACTGAATACAAGCCTTTCTCACTTTACAATAGTCTGTTATAGTTTTAAACACAAGGCTTGTTGTAGATCATTTTCTAGCAATGTCCATTCAATGTTGTTTTCGAAAAGTGGGGAAGCCGCAATGGTTGTATTGACATAAAAACCTTATGGTTATTACTATTTAGTCACTTTGATCCCCTTGCAGATCAACAGCAGATGACCTAGTTGTTCCACTCTTTAAAACGACAACAACAACACTACCTCTTGCATAGTTTGTGATGTTGATGGCTCTTGCGACGTGGAAGATGGATTAAAAATAACTTTGAGAACAGGGGTTAAACGTTGATCATTAAACAATGCACTATTTTGAGTAGCAATATGGTTTTCTTGATTTTTTGTCGACGGCAACTGTGTTTCATGCGGTACACTACATTGATGATCACTGACACTTAAAACCTCACTATTTTTACTTTTTAGGTCACTACGACAATGTTTGGAACGTTGCTTTGAACAACGCCAAATAACAGTTCCATTTTTATTGGTTCGTTTCACAATATATGAATATCCTTTATAGTATGCGTAAGGCTTACCATACCTAGTCACTGATACTTCCATATCAACTGTCGAGCATAGACTAAGCTCTAGTAAAGTCAACTTGGTAATAAGAATACTAGTTTAATGTGAGAGCAAATATGGATCCAAAGAGTTCAGGTAAAAGTGAAAGCAAATAAGCAAATATTAGAAACAAGAGTTGGGGTGAAAGTGGTCGCAAAGTGGTAGACCCATTACACAATAATTTCAGCACGACGAAGCTCTTGTTCAATTTCTTTGATTTCCCAATCGTGACCAGTATGGCCAGATTGACGTGAGGCATGCAACAACTGTAGCCGCTGGACGAGCTTATTGGGATTGTGCCAGTATACAAATTTAACAAATGGATTTTTAGGTGTAAACAAAGCATTACCATTATCATGATCATTATCATCATCGTCATTATCATCATCATGATCACCATTATCATCATGACCATCATCACTGTTACTATATAGTCCTTTTTGATCCTCTTGCAATACCACTTTATTTATAGTCTGAGTTGATTTTGACAGTGTTGAAGGTTTCTTGGACGTTGACAACTGTCCTAACATGACGTTTTGAGGACATGATAAGTCCTTTTGAACAAACACTGTACTATCTTTTGCCGCAATATCGTTTTCTTGAACTTGCTTTTTAGCATTTTGATAATTGTTTGTAAACAGTAAGCGTGGTTCGTTTCGAGCACTACATTGATGAACACTCACACTTAAAACCTTTCCATTTTTACTTTTCAGATTGCCTCGACATTTTGTTGACCTCTCTTTTGAGCATCGCCAGAATATTATTCCATTCACATTCTGGCGATTATAGTTATAGGAGTAGCCTTGATAGAGTGCACGTAGCCTACCTTTGTTGGTTGTAATAAGTTCCATAGTAGTAACTGACCTGTCAGTACGATGTTCACACTACAAAGGTTACAACTGTTTTGCTGATGGAGTGACCTACTATAAGCTTATATATTGGCTTATGTGTTGGCTTTTCGTGTTGGCTTTTGTGTTGGCTTATGTGTTGGCTTTTTGTGTTGGCTTTTCATGTTGGCTTTTCGTGTTGGCTTATGTGTTGGCTTTTTGTGTTGGCTTTTTGTGTTGGCTTTTCGTGTTGGCTTTTGTGTTGGCTTATGTGTTGGCTTTTTGTGTTGGCTTTTCATGTTGGCTTTTCGTGTTGGCTTTTCGTGTTGGCTTTTTGTGTTGGCTTTTCGTGTTGGCATTTCGTGTTGGCTTTTGTGTTGGCTTTTCGTGTTGGCTTTTTGTGTTGGCTTTTCGTGTTGGCATTTCGTGTTGGCTTTTCGTGTTGGCTTTTTTTGTATTGGCCTTTCGTGTTGGCTTTTTGTATTGGCTTTTCGTGTTGGCTTTTTGTGTTGGCTTTAGTATTGACTTTTGTATTGGCTTATTTGACAAGTTATTTGTGTCAATGTATTTAGTGGATTTTTTCTTGGTGTTGGAAAGTAGTTGAAAGAGAGGGAATATTTAAAGACTTAACCTCAGCTCACTAACCTAACCTAACCTTTCAACTCTCAGATGTTAATTAAATTCTGTGCATTGTCGAGTTGGAGCCCAAGACCTCAGGGGTTAAAAAAACAATTATTTTTGACGACTTATTTTGGTAACTTATTTTAATGGCTAACCTAACTTTACCTAACCTAACCTAACCTAACCTAACCTCAGCTCACTTTGGATATTACTAGTAAGTGTTCATATCCTCTGCTAGGTAGCATGCTAGTAGTACAGGTAGTGCTCATATTTACCGCTAGATAGCGGAAACATACTTTGCATGTTGCATGTGACACTTGTGAAGTTTAACCACATGCAAGACGTGCTTGTATAAGTTCTCTATTTAAACTCAATATACAATTAACCACTAAATGTTCAGAACTAACATGTATAGCCATGTTTAGGGTATATAGGAGACCCTTAGCAAGAAAGGCTGTCTAACCCACGAGTGTACAGCCTTGTCATACGCAGTAAGCCCCTGTTGGCAGAAAACAACAACAACAACAATTTGAGAAAGCCAACAGGGGCTTACTGCGTATGACAAGGCTGTACACTCGTGGGTTAGACAGCCTTTCTTGCTAAGGGTCTCCTATATACCCTAAACATGGCTATACATGTTAGTTCTGAACATTTAGTGGTTAATTGTATATTGAGTTTAAATAGAGAACTTATACAAGCACGTCTTGCATGTGGTTAAACTTCACAAGTGTCACATGCAACATGCAAAGTATGTTTCCGCTATCTAGCGGTAAATATGAGCACTACCTGTACTACTAGCATGCTACCTAGCAGAGGATATGAACACTTACTAGTAATATCCAAAGTGAGCTGAGGTTAGGTTAGGTTAGGTTAGGTTAGGTAAAGTTAGGTTAGCCATTAAAATAAGTTACCAAAATAAGTCGTCAAAAATAATTGTTTTTTTAACCCCTGAGGTCTTGGGCTCCAACTCGACAATGCACAGAATTTAATTAACATCTGAGAGTTGAAAGGTTAGGTTAGGTTAGTGAGCTGAGGTTAAGTCTTTAAATATTCCCTCTCTTTCAACTACTTTCCAACACCAAGAAAAAATCCACTAAATACATTGACACAAATAACTTGTCAAATAAGCCAATACAAAAGTCAATACTAAAGCCAACACAAAAAGCCAACACGAAAAGCCAATACAAAAAGCCAACACGAAAGGCCAATACAAAAAAAGCCAACACGAAAAGCCAACACGAAATGCCAACACGAAAAGCCAACACAAAAAGCCAACACGAAAAGCCAACACAAAAGCCAACACGAAATGCCAACACGAAAAGCCAACACAAAAAGCCAACACGAAAAGCCAACACGAAAAGCCAACATGAAAAGCCAACACAAAAAGCCAACACAAAAAGCCAACACATAAGCCAACACAAAAGCCAACACGAAAAGCCAACACAAAAAGCCAACACAAAAAGCCAACACAAAAAGCCAACACATAAGCCAACACGAAAAGCCAACATGAAAAGCCAACACAAAAAGCCAACACAAAAAGCCAACACATAAGCCAACACAAAAGCCAACACGAAAAGCCAACACAAAAAGCCAACACATAAGCCAATATATAAGCTTATAGTAGGTCACTCCATCAGCAAAACAGTTGTAACCTTTGTAGTGTGAACATCGTACTGACAGGTCAGTTACTACTATGGAACTTATTACAACCAACAAAGGTAGGCTACGTGCACTCTATCAAGGCTACTCCTATAACTATAATCGCCAGAATGTGAATGGAATAATATTCTGGCGATGCTCAAAAGAGAGGTCAACAAAATGTCGAGGCAATCTGAAAAGTAAAAATGGAAAGGTTTTAAGTGTGAGTGTTCATCAATGTAGTGCTCGAAACGAACCACGCTTACTGTTTACAAACAATTATCAAAATGCTAAAAAGCAAGTTCAAGAAAACGATATTGCGGCAAAAGATAGTACAGTGTTTGTTCAAAAGGACTTATCATGTCCTCAAAACGTCATGTTAGGACAGTTGTCAACGTCCAAGAAACCTTCAACACTGTCAAAATCAACTCAGACTATAAATAAAGTGGTATTGCAAGAGGATCAAAAAGGACTATATAGTAACAGTGATGATGGTCATGATGATAATGGTGATCATGATGATGATAATGACGATGATGATAATGATCATGATAATGGTAATGCTTTGTTTACACCTAAAAATCCATTTGTTAAATTTGTATACTGGCACAATCCCAATAAGCTCGTCCAGCGGCTACAGTTGTTGCATGCCTCACGTCAATCTGGCCATACTGGTCACGATTGGGAAATCAAAGAAATTGAACAAGAGCTTCGTCGTGCTGAAATTATTGTGTAATGGGTCTACCACTTTGCGACCACTTTCACCCCAACTCTTGTTTCTAATATTTGCTTATTTGCTTTCACTTTTACCTGAACTCTTTGGATCCATATTTGCTCTCACATTAAACTAGTATTCTTATTACCAAGTTGACTTTACTAGAGCTTAGTCTATGCTCGACAGTTGATATGGAAGTATCAGTGACTAGGTATGGTAAGCCTTACGCATACTATAAAGGATATTCATATATTGTGAAACGAACCAATAAAAATGGAACTGTTATTTGGCGTTGTTCAAAGCAACGTTCCAAACATTGTCGTAGTGACCTAAAAAGTAAAAATAGTGAGGTTTTAAGTGTCAGTGATCATCAATGTAGTGTACCGCATGAAACACAGTTGCCGTCGACAAAAAATCAAGAAAACCATATTGCTACTCAAAATAGTGCATTGTTTAATGATCAACGTTTAACCCCTGTTCTCAAAGTTATTTTTAATCCATCTTCCACGTCGCAAGAGCCATCAACATCACAAACTATGCAAGAGGTAGTGTTGTTGTTGTCGTTTTAAAGAGTGGAACAACTAGGTCATCTGCTGTTGATCTGCAAGGGGATCAAAGTGACTAAATAGTAATAACCATAAGGTTTTTATGTCAATACAACCATTGCGGCTTCCCCACTTTTCGAAAACAACATTGAATGGACATTGCTAGAAAATGATCTACAACAAGCCTTGTGTTTAAAACTATAACAGACTATTGTAAAGTGAGAAAGGCTTGTATTCAGTGTGCATTTATTGTCATAATCATGTATACTCTGCAATGTTAAATATATTAACTTTGTATAAAATAAAACAGCATTGTAACATCATTTTGCATTTATTTACAAACTTTATATACATTTTTTTTTGGTTTCATCATAATATTTTTAAAGACAACACTAAACACTAAAACATTACTATTCTATGCACATATTTTCTTTCTTTTTCAGTATATTGTCATTACTTATATTTTCCATTATTATTTCACATTATTTATTTATTTAATTAAAACGAACCATGCACCTATTGTTTTTAAAACCTTCATAAATTAAGTGTACAGGTTGTACAGCATTATTGACTTCATCAAAAACACTCTCCGACATATCATTAAACCGTATAGGCAGAAATGTCTCAAAGTTTTCACATACACAAAGTACACGATCACCATATGCTGTTTTCAATTTCCGAATCTTGATAATGCGGAATGGAATATGCATTGGCAATTCGCTGAGCTTCTTTGTCTCTAAGCCACATGATTGTCCCACAGCATTCAAAACATTCATTGTAGTAGTCTATAAACAAAACAAAAGCATATCTATTACACTCTAAAACAGCTTTAATAATATTGTGCAATTAGGGATTTTGCACTATGCATGGCGAATAAATTATACTAGTTATGCAAGAAATGCCCTAACTGTAGCAGATACTACTTTTCTGCATATAGCACAAGTGTTAAGTTCTAATGCACACTTGACACAGGCTATCATGTGTCCACAGGGTAAAAATACAACACCTAGTTCATCTTGATAACAAATTTTACATAATTGTTGGTCACACTTTTGTATCTGTTCGTGAGACAAGTCTTTTCTTTCAGCCTTATGTATTTGCTCCGCGTGCTCTAACTCTAAAGGCACTTTTATGTCTTGTGCTGCAATCACTTTTTCTTTACGAATAGTGTTCACAAATTCCTGACCTTTAAGCAACACCATGTATTTACAGTTTGGTAACCAACGAGCGTGTTGCACAAAAGGGTCATCAGTCATTTGCCAATCCTTTAAAGCAAATCCACAATAAAAACATATTGTTTTATCCCCTTCACCAGTATAAAAAAATCCAGCTTCACTTAGCTGTTTGGTAAGGTGTTTTAATATTAATGGCCAAACATTTTTATAAGATTCGAAACGTTTTTCAACAGAGCTGTACTCTGGGTGTGCTAGTGCTTTAGTCTTGCAAACTCCCAATTTTTCAAAAGCACACGCCAATTCAACACTGTCTATGGCATATGGACCACATATATCGACACTACCGTTGGCTGGTAATACATCATTATTATTATTTATTTGTGATTCAGCAACGTAAGTAGCGGCCATAGGCCTTGTGGTTCGGTAAAATGAATGCACGGGTAGGTTACCCACTTGCTTTCCAAGCATGTAAGGACAGTGAGGAGACCATCGCAAATGGTCTCTAAAGGGATCATCCCCTTCTTCCCAGTGTGAAAGTTCAATACGACAAAACACACAGCGCACCACATCTTCTCGGTTCAAGTAAAAAAAACCGGCTTTTGCAAGTTCATGCGTCGACAAAAAGCCTACAGGCCAGGATTCAAATGTTAACCATCGATCATGTTCTGATTTTAAATTTAACCCACGTGGTAAACCAACTTGCTCACTTGTTGTATTTGGTACTAACGCCATGTGTTATAATAAAACTTTTTCTTATTGTAAGTTATTAACATTGCACAGAGTACTTTAAAGCATAATGCATGCTTGTTCACTGTCTGTTCATTACGTTAATGGCACATGACGACACCTAAAAGCAAACAAAATAACCCATCACTCAATCAATCAATCAATCAATCAATACTTGTAAATAAAACGTTAACGTTAATTGGCATTAATATATCAAAACACCATTAAAAATAAACTGTATGTTGGCACTAACAGTAACCCATGTACTTATTTTCTTTTTTATAAAGCTACAGTCATTTACATTCCCCCACCCTCCCTTTAACCAATATATAAACAAAAATGAATGTCATGTCATTTTGTTCACATTATCATGTTCAAACCTGTGGATATTCGTTGAGTCCATAGGGAACCACCCATAAATTAAATTTATTATTTTTATTTTTAGAAAATCCAACATGGCCTTGTACTTTTCCCAGTCAACAACAACAACATAGCCATTAATCAAGAAAGCAATCATTGTCCCAGTCATGTACAGGTAATGAATTTTTTTTTGTCTACGAGTTTTCAGTAGTGGTAAAATGGAATAGCATTTTTAAGTTGGACTTACCTGAGTTTTAAACAGTTCACTCTTTGGCAGTGGTTTCGCTTTAGTGCGTTTCTGTTTTTTTTTCAGCGACTGCTACGGCGGTAAGGCTATTCTTTCCAAGTTTCTAAAAATAAATAAAATAAACCGCTATAAATACCTAAATTCAGGTTAATACATACATTTCATAAAATAAAACATAAAACAAAAAATGAAACAAGTTAGTTTAAAAAAATCATCTCACCTTTACTTGCAGTGACTTGTTACTCTTCCCTTCTAGTGGGCTCAAAAGTGCAATGGTTTCTTCTCCCTCAGACATGTAAGGTATGCCGGTTATCTGCAAACAAATAAATAAAATCATTAATTACTTAATCAATAAATAATTGCTTGTAAATATACATATATATTAATCAATAAATGTATAAATGAATAAGTATATAAATAAATACCTACCCCACAACACGGTTAAGTATTTTCCACCAACACCAAAACTGTTAAACAAGACCAGGGGTTTCATGCAACGCAGTGTGTTCAAAGGTAGTCCACCCAAGTGAGAGTGGAAATGATAACGACATGTCTTTATATATGCTACGTTGCATGTATAATCATTTTTTCCCACGCTTTGAACATTCTGTTATCGGTCACGTGGACAGCTAACGTCCCAGGCGAACACCTGTGCCGGATCAAATTTCACATGAACTTGCATTTTGTCACGTACGCAGCAAAACAGGATGTGACTTGTTAACAGTTATCGCGCACGTGGACAGCTAACGTCTCAGGCGAACACCTGCGGTAGATCAAATGTCACATGGACTTGCATTTTGTCACGTACGAAGCAAGACAGAATGTCACTGGTTTAGCGTGCCTGTGGTTTTACACATGTGTTCACATGCCTTTCGCACACCCCTACCACCACGATGGTCAGATTATTTCACCTTCAAGCGTCATGGTCATTTTTTCCATTGCACCTGTTGTCAAGTCAGATCAACGCCTTCCAATAAGCTCAATTGATATTCACCTCTTGCTCGTCTGCAAGTTTGTTTTCTCTACTCGCTTCGACCAACATAGAATCAAGTTCTCATCACCGTTTACACGTTAAAGGTAAAATATCAGGAAAACACACGCTCGGTCTGTCATACACCGATCCCGCCGAAATAGCGATTGTTCTATTAAGCATGGTCCTTGTGCTAAGCGACAGGTTCGGTCAAACACACACACTCAGCCGTATCGTCTCTCTCAACCACCACGCTTCATGGACATTATAAACAGGTAACGGTAAAGAATTTTTTTCTCAACATGTATGGCGTTAGGCCCTTTGTGAATTATTTTGTGGAAACAATATCTACCACATTTGAAAGGGGGCGTTAGCCCGAGTCCTAGGACACCTCGTACACATCTCTAGCGTTATTGGTTCGTGAGATATCGGCAAAAATCACAAAAAAACACGTGTTTACCCCAAAATCGCGTTTCCAAAATTTTTTAAAATTACAACGAGTAGTTCATAGCAAAGAGGACGTCTGTCCGAATCCTTGGACCCATCGTACATGCCTCTAGCGTTATTGCTTCGTGAAATATCGGCAAAATCACAAAAAACATGTGTTTACCCCAAAATCGAGTTTCCAATTTTATTAAAAATTATAACGAGTGGTCCATAGCAAAGAGGACATCACCCCGAGTCCTTGGACCTGTCGAACACGCCTCTAGCGTTATTGGTTCGTGAGATATAGCAAAAAGTCTAAAATCACGTTTTTACCCCAAAAAGACTGTGTTTCCAGATTTTCACATTTTCGACACCGACATTCCCGTAAAGAGCACAACGAGACGAAAAAAACGAATCCAAGCACGCCCTCCTAGCATGGCTCCTTCCATTCCAAGGTCGCAGGGTCTCACAACTTCCTAAGTGAGACAGCTCTGTCCTTACCACACTACTACCTACAGGTTTTCATCCTAGAGACTTGAAATTTATTTTGGGGGTAGAGGGGGTAGGGACCTTTCATTTACGTCAAACAAACTTTTTTGTAGAGTTCCTAGTTTCCAAAATATAGGATTTTCAAAATTCGAGTGTTTTCAAAAAAACATAAAAAATAAAAAAGTTTTATTACAAAAAATAAAGGTCATAAAGGCCGTTCGTTTGAGCCATGGAACAACGTACTATCCTGTTTGGTTTTCAAACTATAGCCTATTTTCGAAAACAAAACATTTTAAAAAATTTTTGAAAAATATAATACATGGTCCATAGCAAAGAGGACGTCAGCCCGAGTCCAACGACACCTCATTTGTCAAAATCGGACCACGCGTTCGAGATATATTTATCATGGCTAAAGCTTAGTAGTGGGGCAATGAGGGTTCTAGAGTGGCGCAGAAACCGCCTCACTCCCCTACTCTTCTGAATACAAAAACACTTCAATACTTTTCCGAATCACACTCAAAAGAGCCATATTCATGAATTCTGTAGTAGCTAAATAAAATTAATTTGACATGCGAGTACCTGAAAATACCTAATTCCAATGTTGTTCCATTAGTAGCCTATTTTCATTTTATGAAAAAAAAAAGGCTGATGAGATCCGTGTGTATATGCGTGTGTGTGTGTGTGTCTGTCTGTGTGCCCCCCTCCCCCTAATAACTTCTAAACGGCTGGAGCGATTACAATGAACCTCGGAAGATCATAGCACTATTCTGGCCGACCTTCAAATTTTATTGTCTCACCAATCCAACATGGCGGCTGTTTCACTAGCATTCAGTATCTCCGGAACTATTACCGATATCGCCCTGAAATTGTGTACGGTGATAAAGGGCACTACTAGAAGTTCACCTATGAGACATTCAAAAACCTGGTGACTACAAAACCAACATGGCGGTCAAGCGAAGTTGAGACTTTTAAATAGACTTTTCTTGCGATTTAACTATCCAAACGTAATGAAACTTGGTACAGCAAATGTTTATACACATTGTAATGCACTGGAGTCTAATTTAGTTCAATTGTTTACATAACCTCAAAATGGCGGCTGTGCGAAATATTTCACTGACATTCTATATCTCCGAAACAATTACAGATATCACCCTGAAATTTGGTACGATGATAAAGGGTTCTGATACAAGTTTATCTATGTATCTTTCATAAACCTGTAAAGTACAAAACGAACATGGCGGCCAAGCGAAGTTGAAATATTTTAATGGACTTTTCTCGTGATTAAACTCTCTGTACGCAGTGAAATGTGGTACAGTAAATGATTTTACATATTGTAATGCACTGGCATCTAATTTAGTTCAATTGTTTACATAATCTCAAGATGGCCGCTGTCCGAAATTTTAAAATTAAGTTTTTATTTCTTGTGTCGTAATCATGCGATCGAAGTGAAAGTTTGAATAATGAACCTAGGCAATAATTGTCCTTGAATGGTTCATAACTCTATGGCCTATACATACAACAATCCAAAATGGCGAGTAACCGAAATATTTAGACGATTCTCAATATCTATGACTCTGTTACAGCAATCAAACTGATTTTTTTAAATGTTCATAGAGGCTATGAACATATGTTCACCTATAGGACTTTCAGTAACCTGGTGATCACAAATCCAACATGGCGGCGACGCGAAATATAAATATTTAAATGGACGTATCTCGCGAATTAACTATCCGAGTGCAGTGAAACGTTGTACGTTAAATGCTTATACAAATGTTAATCCACTGGCATCTAATTTATTTCAATTGTTTGCATAATGACAAGATGGCAGCTGTGCGAAATGTTAAAATCTCGTTTTTACTCCTTGTGTTCTAATCATGCGATTGAAGTTTGAACACCACACGTACACAATAATCTTAATGTAATAGTACAAAAATAAAAATCCATCCTGGCGACCATATGAAATATTTAGACGGTTCTCAATATCTACAAATCTATCACAACCTTCAAACTGAAATTTTGTATGTTGATAGAGGCAATTAACATAAGTAGGATATATGAAAATAGGCTGAATAGTTCTTAACGGAACTACTTGTTGTATTACTGTATATGCATTGTAACCCGCTCAGTCATTGGGCAAATTTGTGAGAGTTACAACTGCTTATATAGGAAACACTAAAACTTTACATTACAACGCAATATAACGGTATTTTGAGCGCATCTCGTGTTGCAGCTGTTATCAACGACCTCTTTCTCTCTCTCGAGCTCTCAGCTTCACCCAGAGGAAGTCTCTGATAACGTTATCACTTGATAACGGTAGCCCGGTACCTGGAAACAGCCGGCTTTTTCTCAGAACACAAAGTTGTATTTCCTCGCAAGTTACGGAAACGATGTATGCACCATCCTCCACCCAGACTGAAGTCCAGTTAGGCTATATCGATAATAAGCCAGGCAAACTGTAGTCAATTGGGGCCCGAGTGGAATTACTAGGAACCGGATTTTTATGTTTTTTAAGAATGTTTAGGGGCAGCGACAACGCGGTCATGTAGCCCCGTGTACTTTGGGTGTGTGTAGAATCTGTCTGATAACCAGTGTTAATTGTGATGGCTGTATTAGTGTATGTTATGTTTATCATCATCATCTTCATTTCCCCGTTTGCAGTTGACACCGGGTGGGGGAAAATATAGTTCCTCTCCACTTTGTTCTGTTTTCCACCATTCCTCTTCCGACAAGGTGTTCCAATCCAGGTTCCGTTTTCTAATGCTATTCTTCACCGAGTCCATCCAGCTCATTCTTGGTCTTCCTCGTCCTCTCTGCCTGTCATCCATCGTTCCAGTGCTCGTCTTGGTAGCCTTACTTCATTCATCCGTTTGACATGTCCAAACCATCTCAATCTGTTTTGCTCCAGTTTGTCATTTAGTTTCTGTACTCCCAGTTCTTTCCGTAAATCATCATTTCTCAATCTGTCTCCTCGTTTTCTGGACCATACTTCTCAGGAATCTCATCTCAGCGTATTAGTGTGTGTTATGTTTTTAATTCAAGTAAGGCCTGCAAACATTCGATTTTCAAGAAGTTCCAACTTTTGCTACCAAACGCCACCGTCAACGACCAACTAGTTCTGAACTTGGTTACTAGATTCCACCGCACTCCAATCCTGGCGACGAACGTTGGAACCTAAGAGCGTCAGTCATATATAACGTATAATTTAGCTTCACACAGGTATTAGTGGAAGGTTCTTTATCATGCCATAGATCTATGGCATGGGACCGCCGGCTTTACTTCCCCTCGGAAGGAAGGCATACTGAGGGATTTTTAACGCTTTTAAAAAATCCGACTACTTCTGCCGGGTTTGAACCCGCGATCTTGGGCATAGAATCTCAGCATGTTACCAACTACGCCACCGAAGCCGCTTTTCCAAAATCATAAAATAGTTTTTTAAATGTGTTTAATAGGTAGAATAGGTTTTTATGTTTAAAGTGTAGCAAAAGTTGGCAAAGAACGGCGCAAAGCCTAAAATTAATGCCTAATTGTTAGTAGAAAATCTGGTTGCGGCTTCGGTGGCGTAGCTGGTAACATGCTGAACTGTTATGCCCGAGATGGCGGGTTCAAACTCGGCCGAAGTCGTCGGATATTTTAAGAGCGTTAACATCCTTCAGTATGCCTTCCTTCGGAGGGGCCCATGCCATATATTTATGGCACCGGCACGTCAAAGAACCTACCACTGAAAGTGGTGATGTGTAGCAAAATTTGTAGGTTATATTGGGCTAGTACCTAACGCTCTATCTATCAAGTTCCAACGTTCGCCGCTAGAGTAGCCTCTGGTAGCCAACGTGGGAACTACTTGAAATTGAACTTGTTGGGAGCCCTCGGGCGTTCAATCGAAAATGCCCAGCTTATGGCCATTGGTTGCGATTCATATATCATATCATACAGTCCCTGGTCAAATTTATATGACCACTTAAAGAAACACAGAAAAATAAAGTTTCTACCACATTTGTTCATACAAATCGATAACAAAGTGTTCTTTTCTCGTAACTTGGAACTTAATTAAACCGTGGAGGATATTGAAATTTCACATTCTTCGCAATTTCTCGCGCATTCGAAGGTCATTCAACTATTTCCCTTTTTGCTCGACGACAAGTTCTTTGCTAAGGCATTTCTGCAAATATTAAATTCGAGGTTTAAATAAGGGAATAGTGTTAACTTTTCCAGGAAGAAGTTAAACTTATTCTAAACGGGCTTGAAATATAATTATGTCATTCACGCGGAAATGAAAGTAATAGGTCAGGTCTAACTTGCCATTAGAATATTTCCCATAAGAAGAAACTAAATACAACGACCGGATGCATTTCCCTTAAAGAGTATAAATTGTCATCAACTTGTCAACAATACACACTACATACAATTATTTTATCAACTTCCCACACAAAAGTTTCCCTGATCAGAAGAAAGAAGGAACAATTTTGTCAAAAACTCTTTTCAACGCCGAAAACGTTAAAATGAATCCATAAAGATAGAAAATATAAAGTGGTCATATTAATTAGGCCAGGGATTGTAGGCTATATCAAATATTTTACTTTATCAAATTATCACCGAGAACTTCACACATTTAGGAAATATCTGCTCTCCTTAAATATGTTAATTTATTTATATCGTATGGCAAAACAAGAATACATTATAAATACAATTACATATACAATTATTTACAGGTCAACATTCAAAACTTAATGTCCAGGCTTTTCAGCCAGTCCAGTGCCTCTGTAGAGTCATTATGTAGTTCTTGAACAGATCCATTGAATCTTCTTTTTAGGCTGTCCATAACAACGTGCTGGATGGACTGGGGCACATTATCACAGTCGCAGAATGGGTCTTCAGATCTTCCCCACTTGTGAAGCCAGAATTTACACCTGCCATGATTTGTCCTGATTCTGTTTAGAGATGTCCATTCCCATCTCGGTAAATTGAATCCAGGAGGAGCTCTACAAAGACGATGGATTAAACCCTGGCGGTCAGGATTTGAAGAGGTCCATTCTTCATGCCAGATCTCATCAGCATCAAAATGTGTTTCCAGGAGCTTCTCACCTAGCTTCCATGATGGTCCTGGACTTAATCTCTTCAGTTTCTGAGGGTTGCAGTCCTGATGTTAGGGCAGCTGAGGGTTGCTACGACACTTGTGCCATTCTCTTACAAGAGGCAGTTTTCTTTGTATGTGAGGGGAATGGCATTTGGATAAAACGGGTAGCCATTTTAGAGGACCTAAATGCACGGAATGGAGTGGTCTGTCCGAAATTGCATGTAAACAGTGTAACTCGCAGGGTTTCAAAGGGTAAGTATACAAATTTTGGTTCAAATAAGTGAAACGGTGTGGATTTGTGCCAAAGGGCCTAAATGCAGGGAATGGTCTGGTCTGTCATAAATTTCATGTAGACAGTGTTACTCGCAGGATTCCAAAGGGTAAGTGTACAAATATTGGTTCATGACGGGTGAACGGTGTAGATTTGTGCCAAAGGGCCTAAATGCAGGGAATGGAGTGGTCTGTCCGAAATTTAACATAGCCTAAACTATTCCTCTTGAATCTGGCTATCATATACAAAAATAATTTTTCGAATCCGACTGGTAGTTCCAGAGATTAGCGCGTTTAAAGACACAAACACACAGACAAACTCTTCAGCTTTATTATATTAGTATAGATGAGATTGAATAATAATAATTCCAAAATGTTTTCTGTCTAAAATATCAAAATATCAGATCTGTTACAAATTTTCATTAATTAATACTGTATGAAAATGTTTCTCCAAAACCAGATGGAGCTGTTAGTGAGCCATTCATCCTCCTTACAGTAATTATCACCATTATTATTAGTAGTAGTAGGAGTAAAGATTCAAGGAAAAATAATTTCAACTCTGAGATCTGCTGAGGACATCGTCATCTTAGCCGACGGACCAGAGGATTTCAACGATCTTTTAAATGGTATGAATTCTGTCTTGAGGAAGGAATTCACGATGCAAATTAATAAATATAAAACAAAAATATTGGAATGCAGCAGAGAGAAATCAGAAACTTCTATGGACGTCGAATTGGCAGGTGAAAAGCTGAAGGAAGTGGGGGACTTCTGTTCCTTAGGAAGCAAATTAACCAGTGATGGACGAATCAAAGAAGATATGAAAAGTAGGGTAGCACAGGCAAGGAAAGCATTTCTACTGAAAACGAATCTGTTGACATCGAATATAGATTTAGGTATTAGGAAGCCATTTTAGAAAGCCTTTGCCTGGAGCGTGGCGCTCTATGGAAGTGAAACTTGGACTGTTGGTTCAGCAGAAAAAAGGAGAATTGAAGCATTTGAAATGTGGTATTACAGGAGAATGATGAAGATCAGATGGGTAGATAGGGTTACAAATGAAGAGGTATTAGGACGATTGGGAGTGGAGAGATGTTTCTGGCGACTGGTAATGAAGAGAAGAGATAGGTTGGTAGGACACATACTAAGACACCCAGGAATAGCAAAGCTAGTTATGGAAGGAAGGGTCGAGGATAAGAACTAACCAAGGTTAGAATATGTTAAACAGATTGCCTCGGATATAAGGTGTGGTAGCTATGTAGAGACGGAACGATTAGCTCAGTACATGGAGGTTTGGAGAGCTGCATCAAATCAGTTAAAAGGCTGAAGACTCAAAAAACACATTATTATTATTTGAAATCATTATCACGGCAAATACCGGCTATATTTTATGTTACAACCTGGTTCGGCCTTATCAAGGAACCATCTGTACTGAGGTAATTTTGTCGATTACACTGTTCAGAGATTGGCCTGTTTGCCATCTCTTGATGAATGCAGTACATTTGCATTTGTCTGTTGGCACAGGCTAGAGTAAAATGTGGCTTTTCACCGATGTCTCAGTCTCACTCATGGCTGTGATTATATGGAGGCTACTGAGGTATGAGTGGTGCTGAGTAATGACATCCTGGCCACAGTCGGTGCCTGTGGATGCTGTGAAAGTTTCTACTCATAGGGTTAGTACTGCTGTTCTGACTCAGTGAGGAAAGCAATGGCAAACTATCTCACTTCTCATGTTGCCTAGTGCGCCTAACTATAGCCCTGCCTTGGGTTTTTGTGGTTATCCACCCACATAACCTAACGGCGGTGCTTTTTGAGGATCAAAGCAGTCTTCGGGCTGACTACCTAACAGACAGACATTGTTCAGAGACTTAACATTACTGTACATCAATGTCGTGCCCGCACTCTTCAAGAGTCTCCATTTATTTATAGGATGAGCTAAATTTCCATCTGAATCTTCGAGCCTTGCTGAGTCTTACTATTATTATTATTATTATTATTATTATTATTTGTGTCAAGGACTTTGTACTTGTATATATCAAGTGATGATAAGTTCTGCTTCCTATGGAGTCGGAGGCTGGTGGGCTGAGTATCGCGTACTTCCTGCTACGCCTAAGATTATGAGGACGTTGTGGCCTTGGGAATTGCAAACTGTGCAATTCCTCTCCACTCAAGCTGTAACTTCTTTAAAAGCCATCACAAAAACACTTCGTGCTAGCGTTTCTTTAGCGTTATTTCCAGGGTTAATGATGCGAAATGGGTGTAATTACGTAGCCGAGATAAATCTCTGCATAGTTCATCATTTTGGCTTACAGGATTGAGCCGCGTCGTATATCGGTTATTATTTCCTGACGTTTCGGCTGACATTGCAGCAGCCTTAATCATAGGTATACTTGGTGTCCGTGCTTGCTTGCCCTGCATTGTCGTCACGCTGTTCCCTGATTGGTCCCCGCCCCACAGTGGGTCATAATAGAAATCTAGGAGAACAAAATTATTTATTACATAATTAAACAAGAAGTTCCGTGACGAACTAAAGAGCCTACTTTTCTTGAAATTTAAGATTCATGCCAATGATTAATCTATATGGATCTATCTAGAATAATGACGAAATTAAGTTGGTAATATCAAAATTTAAAATTAGTTCGAAATACTGTATACCTGGCATAATATAGCCTAATAGAGAACTACAGTTGGCAGCCCTGGTGACTGAACATATTCTTAGTTCCATCTCCTAAGGTTCAGAATACAAAATTTGGTTGAAGTCCGATGGATAGCATGGACGATATATGCAGTTAAACATTGAATCTAACAGCGCGCGTAAAATCCTGTTGGCAACAATGATATACATGTATTGGTCAGAAATAATCTGAAATAATACGATCTATTGTTGCGTGAATTTTGAATGAAATCCATTAGTTAGTATAGAAGTTACATGCATTTTAAAATTGGACATATCAGCAGGCTAAGAATCATGTTGGCAGCACTGGCGTAGGCCTATATTAGTTACTCTAAATTAATCTAGAATGCCAGGTACTATACGTGTGCAAAGTTTAGAGCTATTGGCTTGCATACTTTCTGATATATTGATATTAGGGAAACAAAAACAGAGACAGTATTTATTAACAGTTGGCAGCCCTGGTTACTCTTAAGAATCGGCATAATCATATCTGTTATGGTACACATAGCACACACGAAATTTGGTTGCAATCCAAATGATAGTATAGAAGTTACATGTATTTAAAATTGGACCTCTCAGCAGGCTTAGAATCATGTTGGTAGCACTGACGTATATAAGTTATTCCAAATTAATATAGAATGTCAGGTACTATACGTGTGCATAGTTTAAAGCTGTCGGCTTGCATACTTTCTGATATATGGTTATTTGGATTTAAAAAAATTGAGAGCATTTATTAACAGTTGGCAGCCCTTGTTACTCTTAAGAATCGGCATAGTCATATCTCTTATGGTGCACATAGCACATACGAAATTTGGTTGAAATCCAATTGATAGTGTAGAAGTTATATGCATTTGAAATTCGGACCTATCAGCAGGCTTATAATCATTTTGGCAACACTACCATGTATGGCCTCCTGGAAATTAAACTGCAATATTATTTTCTATACGTGTACCAATTTGGAAATAGCTCCTATTCATATCTTCCAAGATATCCAACATGGAGCTCACATTTCAATTGCGATTTTTCAGCAGTTGGTAGCACTGATTTTAACATAAAGTAGAAAGTGACGCAGAGTGACGCGACATACTAAAAATCTAAGTGAAAATATAATTTTAAAAATAATAGTTAAATATTATATAATGGAAATATAGCTAAAATTACGTAACAATTACGCCCATTAATAACTGAAACACATTACATGGCCGTGAGATATTCGGGTATTGATCTTTACTCCTACCAAATTTTGTTTCGATTGCTGCAGCCGTTTAGGAGTTGATAGGGGGACACACACACACAGCCAGACAGACAGACAGTCAGAAGGACGGACAGACAGACAGACAGACACACACACATTTGCCCGATCTCATAAGTCTACTTTTTCCTCATTTTTGCAAAATGTGAAAAGTAGGCTAAAAATCAAAATGTATTACTTCTACAGCGTTCTCATACAATTGCAGCTCACTATTCTGGGATATAAACGCATCTTAGTGTAAATCTGTCACCACTGTTCGAGCAGTCTGAATTGGAGGGTGAATGTAAGTGGCTGTGGTTTGGTTGTCTTTGTGGTTAGTGTGATGCTTTAAGATGGAACATGCAACTGAAGGTATGATCTTTGTAATGTGTTTCAGTTATTAATGGGCGTAATTGTTACGTAATTTTAGCTATATTTCCATTATATAATATTTAACTATTATTTTCAAAATTATATTTTCACTTAGATTTTTAGTATGTCGCGTCACTCTGCGTCACTTTCTACTTTATGTTAAAATGTTGATAGTCTTGTAGTTTACGCCTGTTATAAGATATGTTGCATCTTTTCGCAACTTACTTAGTAATTTTACGTTTTAGAAGATACCGCGCAACCAGTTCTCACACGTTTACAACTGTTTGAAGCAATGGGTTGGACGATTATGTCAAAAGTGGAACTTTGTGACTTTGTTAAAAGTAAATTAGGGGTAGAGAATTGTTCTGAAGAGATAACTGAATGCTCTATCCAACTCATAGTAATAGACGTAGCTTAAAAAGGTCTTAACTGCTGTTTATTATGATGTAAACAAATTATATATGTTGCTTTCAGTCTAAATTCATGATTAAAACGTAAAAATATTTTTGTCCCCCTAGATTTCGATTTTGACCCACTGTGCGCCGCTGGCAGTCGCGCGCTAGGAGAACTTTCCAAATGTTGCCAAGTTTGAAACCATCTTCGCGATTGAAATCATTGGGATGCTTCACGACCTCTATTGCCTCTCTAATTAACCTGTTTTGATATCCGGGTCTGAAAATCTCTATAAAGTACAAAACAAACCACTGGATGGAAGTTGATGCGGTTTTCACAATTCAGTAAATGATTTCTCGAGGAAGGTTAATTTAGAAAAAATATTCATTTATGACCAAAGGAAGCCGAGCAGTCAAGATTTCAGTGAATCGAGTCAAAAAAGAACTCTGCCATCCGTGAGCCTTTTAAGCTTACGCTGGGTAAACCGCTAAAAATATGTATATAGCCTACTATGAGTGTGAGAATTGTTCAGCATGAAAAGTTCTACAAAAAAGTCCGCGACAACATCTTTAATAAATTGCCCACTATAAGTGTTTTTACGTTTTCATTTCTTCCAACAATCTCCATTCAGTGGAAATTTAAATTACTAGCTCGGAGCAAGTTTACCCCAGCTCCGGCCTGCACCAAACTGTCGAGTTGTGTCGAGTTAAGACTTCAGAGAAGAGTAGCCTATATGTGTTTGGAGTTTCGCTGTTCACCTCGGCACTTTTGAATTGCATCTTTGACCTGCCGTCCATGCGCCTTTTAATTAAGTTTTCGCTGGGTAAGCCATTAAAGATACCGGGCGAAGCCGAGGTGGGTTGCTACTAAATAAATAGCTAACATAAAGTGGAAGGAAGGGGGAAGGAAGGAGGGAAGGAGGGAAAAAAGGAAGGAAGAAGGGAAGGAGGGAAAAAAGGAAGGAAGGAGGGAAAGAAGGAAGAAGGAAGGAAGGAAGGAGGGAAAGAAGGAAGAAGGAAGGAGGGAAAAAAGGAAGGAAAGAAGGAAGGAGGGAAGGAAGGAAAGAAGGAAGGAAGGAGGGAAGGAAGGAACGAAGAAAGGAGGGAAGGAAGGAAAGAAAGAGGGAAAAAGGAAGGACGGAAGGAAGGAGGGAAGGAATGAAGAAGGAAGGAGGGAAAAAGGAAGGACGGAAGGAAAGAAGGAGGGTAAGAAGGAAGGAGGGAGGAGGGAAAAAAGGAAGGAAGGAAAGAAGGAGGGAAATAAGGAGGGAAAAAGGAAGGAAGGAGGGAAGGAAGGAAAGGAGGAGGGAAGAAGGGAAGGAAAGAAGGAAATAAGGAGGGAAAAAGGAAGGAAGGAAAGAAAGAAGGAAGGAAGGAAGGAAGGAAAGAAGGAAGGAGGGAAGAAGGGAAGGAAAGAAGGAAATAAGGAGGGAAAAAGGAAGGAAGGAAGGAAGGAGGGAAGGAAGGAAGGAAGGAAGGAAGGAAGGAAGGAAGGAAGGAAGTTTATATCTTGGATACAATAGAACAAGCTGGCCAGATAGCATGCGCTGGTAATAGCCTACAGTTATTGATTGTAGTCCACTTTGTGGTGTTTCACCGAGTATTCTTGGCTGTCTCCCTGGAGGTTCAGGCTCGATTCCCGTACCTGCCAAGAAATTTAATTCTGGTCTGAGAGTGGGAACGGGGTACACTCAACCTCGTGAGGCAAAACTGAGAACAGGTGGATTCGATCCTCCCTCAGCCATCTTGGAAGTGGTTTTCCATGCTTTCCTACTTCTACTCCAGGCAAATGCCGGGATGGTACTTACAGTAACTTAAGGCCATGGCCGCTTCCTACCAAATCCTACCTCAATTACAAATACACACACAAATTCTACACACACTCATGTACACGGGGCCATAATAATAATAATAATAATAATAATAATATCGTATGGCTTCAGGTGCCGGGTGGAAGCTTCGTTAATTGACGCCCAGAGGGCGAATTTTGTTGTTCCTTGGAACGCCATGAAAGTCAAGGAGGTTAGATATTTAAGCTCCTAGACACTATAGCGCTTTCTAGTAGGGAAATGAGGAACGTTTTTGTGTTGGCGGAAAATCCCTAGATTAATTTTGCCATTATGAACACGGCCTACTGAATTCAAATGGGTTCATTAACATGCCAACAACGTAAGACAATGCATGCCGTGATTTTTGTCGCCTTTCAAAAATCACTTTCTACGGCCAGGAGCGTACTAGCAAGCTTCGGGTTGGTAGTCCGACACGATAACCACTCACCCACCGTGGTAAGCGTCCACGGGGCTGAATGGTCATGATATCCAGGCCCTTCAAATGAACCATTGTATTACTTCCTGTTAGGTTGTATTATCTTTGTTGTTGTTGTTGAATCATTTTAGGTGCTTGAGACATCTTAGACCTTAGCCTCTTATACTTGGGCGTGTGTCAAACTTGTCAGATAACCTGTGTTTTTGTGGTAATGTGTGTAGCTGTATTAGTTAGAGCAAGAGTTATCAACCTTTTAGACACTGCGACCCCCTTTTTAGGCCAAGTATTTTGGTGACCCCCCCCCCAAGTTTTAACGTTAGAGATTTCAGGTGATCAGTCAGTGAAACTAACTTTTACCAATGCTTATAGAGACACATTATGGATGAGTATTAAAAAGGAATACCCAGAACTGTCCACAGCAGTGTTATAAACTTTGATGCCATTTTTTACATCTACTGTGGCCAAGAATTCTCCATAGCCTAATGGTGAATTTAAAAACCAAATCAAGAAATCGTTTGACATTGGAAAATAATATTGTTTTGTGTGTTACAAAAATCATTCCAGACATTCAAAAACTGGTTAATTCCAAACAAGCTCAAGTTTCTCATTAATATAATTAAAATACGTAAAAGTTAAGTGCAATGGGAGCGTATTCTTTTTTTTATAAAAAACTACAGCAAAAACTAATTTTTTATACCTTTTCTCCGTATCTCGCGACCTCCCAAGACATATCCTGCGACCCTCCGGTTGAGAGATTATAGGACATAACGTACCACTTGGCCGGCTGATTACCTGCGAAGAGTCAGCTAATGACATTAAAATATTTGGGAGAGGACATAACGTACCACTTGAAAAAGTGGGAAGTATTTAGGGTGCTTGAAACACTAAGCGCACGGCCACTTGCTCGGTATTGCTCAATTAATCCTGGTAATAAATACGTGGGCAATAACATAACATAAACTAATATAAAATATATGTTTTTGATTTCCCATCACACTTTATCCAGGCTTTGTACTGGCAAAATGTTTATAAACAATTTGGCGTGTTTAAAATCAGCTGTGGTTAAGCTCTGGTCATTTTTTCGTTTTCTTTCCTTTGTTTTTTATATTTTTATTGTTTAATTTTTGTTTTGTTTTGTGGGTTTTAAGTTATATCCCAGCGAATAACAAGTTCGTCATGGGATGTTTCATTCCATGTTCTGCGAATATGAGAGAGCTCTCAAGCAAGATTTCAAGTTTCCATTCTCTTCATACCACTTCATTATTCTGTCAAGCCGTTCATCATACTTGACATATTTCTTCTTTCTCTTTGAACTTGCAATGTACAATTCGTACTTCATCCGTCGAAGTGCGCACATAAACCGCCCTTATTTGTTGTACACAACTCCATGTTACAATACCAAAATGTTTAAAGCCGCATAGTGTGATCGCCACTGATGTTTATGTGGTAATGAACCTGTAACTGGAATGCCCGTCTGACATCAAGTGGCACATTATGTCCTAGCGTAAATATTTGGGGATTATGGGGAAAACCGTTCTTAGGTAGACAACGACCTAGGTGGTACGTTATGTCCTCGAAAATCAAGTGGTACGTTTTGCCCGTGGTGCGTTATGTCCGGACACCCGGTTGAGAACCCCTGAGTTAGAGGGATGGGGTGAATGCCATGGGGCTTAAAATGTGTCATTATTCTCGGCATTTACCTGGAGGGAGTGTGGAAACTCTGGGAGAAAAATAACACTGGATGGCCGCTATCAGAATCTATGATCTCCGGGCATAATTCAGCTTCTCCTCCCCCCCCCCCCCCCCCCTTTGCAATCGTGGGGCGTGGCTACATTGTGGGGTGATCATGTTGGCGAACTATTCCACGGGACAGTTTCCACATGTTACACCATTCTTGCCCGCAGACAGACAACACAATCATTTGGAAATGTAGATTCATGGAAATGAAAAGTGGCCTTCACACATGTTTACTCCACATGAGTCACTACTGAAAGGCTTTGTTCGCTACTACTATAATTATAATATGATTGCTACCTTTGTCCTTGTGCCATTTCATTTCACACTTCTTTGTCTTGGTAGTGAACGTTCCCACCAGGTGACAGGGTCCAGCCATTTATCGGCGAAATTCAGTAGCTTATACACACCCTCAAAAATCCGACACGTCACTAAGTGTAATTAAAAATGTCTATAGATTAGTTAGTTATTGTTGTTTCAAGGGGCGGAACAGAGAGGTCATGTTATGTAGCTTAGTAATAGTAAATGTTATGTAGACTAGCATTACCCGTCGCGGCTTCGCCCGCGAATATTCTAGTTGTAAAGAGTACACTTAGCAAAATCTCAATCATGAATGCTATGACTGATTTATCCTTGATATGAATAATCAGACTTTATCAATTCAGCTACTGGTGCAGTGGTTAGGGGTTTGTCATTCCTTCATATGTATATCAGAGCGAAGTTAGTTTTCTGGGAATATCACAGACACTGTTCATTTAAGGGCCTTTAAATGTGGTTTTCGGAGACCCTTTATAGTCGGGTGAAAAAGACCTTTCGTACCACACTCACACGTGAAAATTGCGTGAAAAATTCTAGAGTGCCCCTTGACCCCCACGCATTATACTGTATGTATTGATGAATTTTATTGCTTAATTTGGTTCAGTGATAACCCTATAACCGTCTGGAAACTTTCACAGTAATGTAATAATTGGATTTACATTGCGTCTTACAGAAATAGACGGACCTGTGAGATTCTGTTACCATGGTTACCGTGTTGCCTTGGCATTTAAAGAGTAAGGAGTGCTTTTCGCTTACGCATTGGGTTATGCTGAACCTGCATGTACCCCATATGTGTAGGTTGGTGTTAATGGGACCTTATTTTCAGTACAAAAGTGGAATGGGACCTTAGCAGAATAATATAGGGAGGGATTAAGGCTTTCATAACATCATCATCATCATCATAATCATTAGTTTATCTGCCTGATGGCAGGTTTCCTCATGGTCGGTCTCTCCACCTTATCCGGTCTTCAGCAGCACGTTTCATCAGCTCATACGATTTAACAATCTTGATGGAATCCAGCATCTGAAACCTTCTTCTTCCTCTTCGAATTTTCCCTTGGACTCTCCCTTCTTACGCACTTTTCACCAAACCATCTCCTCTTATGCAGTGTCCAATCCAATTCATTTTTAGCCTACTTTTCACATTTTGCAAAAATGAGGAAAAAGTAGACTTATGAGATCGATCCGGGAAAATGTGCGTCTGTCTGTCCTTGTGTCTGTCTGTCTGGCTGTGTGTGTGTCCCCCCTATCAACTCTTAAACGGTTGCAGAAATCGAAACCAAATTTAGTATGAGTAAAGATGTATACCGGAATATCTCACGTCCATATTTGAAAATGATGTCAGTGCTACCAACTGATGAAAAAACGCACTAGAAATTTGAGCTCCATGTTGGATATCTTGGAAGATATGCATGGGAGCTATTCCAAACTTGGCACACATGTAGATAACACTATTTCAGTTTAATTTCCAGGAGGCCATACATGACAGTGTTGCCAAAATAATTGTAAGCCTTCTGATAGGTCGAATTTTTAAATGCCTATAACTTCTACACTATCAATTGGATTTCAACCAAATTTTGTATGTAATATGTGTACATAAACAGATATGACTGAGCGTATTCTTAAGAGCCACCAGAGCTGCCAACTGTTAATAATTGCTCTCTCTATTCTTTTATCCAAATACCAATATATCAGAAAGTATGCGAGCCGACAGCTTTAAACTATGCACACGTATAGTACCTGACATTTTAGATTAATTTTGAGTAACTTATATACTTCAGTTCTACCAACATGATTCTAAGCCTGCTGATAGGGCCAATGTTTAAATACATGTAACTTCTATTGTATCAGTTGGATTTCAACCAAGTTTTATGTGCTATGTGTAAAATAACAGATATGACTATCTGTATTCTTAAGAGCAATCAGGGCTGCCAACTTTTAATAAATGCTGTCTATATGTTTTTAACCTAATATCAATATATCAGGAAGTATGCAAGCCAACAGCCCTATACTTTGCACACGTATAGCACCTGGCATTCTAGATTACTTTGGAATAATTAATATAAGTCAGTGCTGCCAACATGATTCTATGCCTGCTGATAGGTCCAATTTTAATATACATGTAACTTCTATACTAACAAATGGATTACGTCCAAAATTGGCACAACAAAATATCATAATATTTCAGATTAGGCTATTTCTGACCAGCACATGCATGACATTGTTGCCAACATGCTTTTACGCGTGCTGATAGATCCAATGTCTAACTGCATGTAACGTCCATTGGACTTCAACCATTTTTTTAAATCTGTACCTTAAGAGGTGGAACTAAGAATATATTGAGTCACAAGGGCTGCCAACTGTAATGCTCAATTAGGCTACATTATACCAGGTATATTTCGAACTAATTAGACATTTCGATATTACCAACTTAATTTCGTCATTATTCTAGATAGGTTCATACACTGTAGATTATTAATCATTGGCATGAAAAGTAGGCTGTATAGTTCGTCACGGAACTTCTTGTTCTTTTCCTTATCTTCTTAGCATCATTCTTTCTTCGCCTATTTTCTTTAAAACTTGCTCATTTCTCACTTTGCCCTTGCAACTTATTTTCTCCAGTCTCCCACACACCCACATTTCGAAAGCCTCTATTCTTCTCTCGTCTTCTTTCCTAAGCGTCCAAGTTTCCACTTGATACATTGCTACACTCCAAACAAAACATTTCACTAATCTCTTCCTTAGGCTTACTTTCATTGCTAACTGACAAGATTTTATTTTCTTACCGAAGGCTTCTTTTGCTATTGCAATCCTTGTTTCTATTTCTTTAGCGCATAACATTTCTTGTGTCACCCAACTTCCTAGGTATTTAAGGCTTTCACGGCCCAGATTATTATTAATATCTACAGTGGTCTGCCATATTATCATACTCAGAAAGAAAATAAAGTATTGGGAACTTTTTAGCCAGAAAAAGAAATGTTTCTGATAAATGTTAGTGCATTTTCTTAGCATGGTTTATCAGCATACAAGTCTTAATATATTGATGACTAATTTAATGGGATTTTATGGGAACTTTATGAAAAAAATAGGCTTATGAGATCACCTTTTGCCCGTGTGCCTGTCTGTGTGTGATTCGTGTGTGCCCCCCCCCCCTAATAAAATCTAAACGGCTGGAGCGATTTCAATGAAACTCGGTAAGATCATAGCACCATTCAGGCCGACCCTGACCGTGTCCTTCAACTGTAATTCTGTCGCACTGATCCAATATGGCGGCTGTGCGAAATATTTCACCAGCATTCAGTATCTCCGAAACTATTACCGATATCACCCTGAATTTTTTTACAGTGATAAAGGGAACTACTAGAAGGTCACCTATGAGACTTTCAAAGACTTGGTAAATACAAAACCAACATGGCGGCCAAGCGAAGTTGAGACTTTTAAATAGACTTTTCTCGCGATTTAACCATCCAAACGTAATGTAACTTGGTACAGCAAATGTTTAAACACAATGTAATGCACTGGCATCTAATTTAGTTCAATTGTTTACATGACCTCAAAATGGCGGCTGTGCGAAATATTTCACTGACATTCTATATCTCCGAAACTATTACAGATATCACCGTGGAATTTTGTGATAAAGGGAACTGCTACAAGTTTATCTATGTAACTTTTAAACATCTGTAATGTACAAAACCAACATGGCGGCCAAGCGAAGTTGAACCATTTTAATAGACTTTTCTCGTCATTTAACCATCTGAGCGTAGTGAAATGTGGTACAGTAAATGATTATAAATATTGTAATGCAATGGCATCTAATTTAGTTCAATTGTTTACATAACCTCAAGATGGTGGCTGTGCAAAATTTTAAAATTAAGTTTTTATTTCTTGTGTTGTAATCATGCGATCGAAGTGAAAGTTTGAATAATGAAGCTAAGCAATAATTGTCCTTTAATGGTACATAACTCTATGGCCTATACATATAACAATCCAAAATGGCGAGCATCCGAAATATTTTGACGGTTCTCAATATCTACGAATCTTTTACAGCAATCAAACAGATTTTTTTTAATGTTTTAAGAGGCTATGAACATAAGTTCACCTATAGGTCTTTCAGTAACCTGGTGAGCTCAACTCCAACATGGCGGCGACGCGAAATATAAATATTTAAATGGACGTTTCTCGTGATTTAACCATCCGAGTGCAGTGAAACTTTGCACGTTAAAGGCTTATACAAATGCTAATCCACTGGTATATAATTTATTTCAATTGTTTTCATAACCACAAGGTGGCAGCTGTGCGAAATTTTAAAGTCTCGTTTTTACTTCTTGTGTCCTAATCATGAGATTGAAGTTTGAATACCATACGTACACAATAATCTTCATGTAATAGTACATAAATAAAAATCCAACCTGGCGACCATCTGAAATATTGAGACGGTTCTCAATATCTACGAATCTTATCACAACAATCAAACTGAAATTTTGTATGTTGATAAAGACAATTAACATGAGTAGGATATATGAAAATAGGCTGTATAGTTCTTCACGGAACTACTTGTTATTTCTCGTGCCCTAATCAAGCAATATAAATGTAAGTTCGTAGAAATACCAAATTTTTAAAAAAATTGCACAGCCGTCATTTTAAGTTCCCATTAAATACCATTGAATATTAGGCTTGGATGAAGATGCACTAACATTTGTTGTTGTTTTTGTTTGAGTCTTCAGCCTTTCGACTGGTTTGATGCAGCTCTCAATGCTTTCCTATCCAGAGCTAATGCACTTACATGCACTAACTGGAAATATATATTTTCTGGCCAAAATGTTACCAAATACTTTATTTTCTTTCTGAGTATAATAATATGACAGACCACTGAATAATACGCTAAGGTGTATGTTTCACAAAACTCAAGCTCCTAAACCAGAGGGAGTTAGAAGGTGTGGATTGTACCAAAATCTTCCAAATCGTCTCAATAGTACAGGAAAAATCTTGCATTTCTTGAAAAGTCAACGGAAATATATTTATTTGTTCATAAAGTGCTTTTAAACAATTAAACTAGACGCTAGCCCCTGCCTGAAGTGTGTCACGCCCATCCCGCATAGCACTAGTGCCGGGCGAGTAGTCTGTAGCCTATACATGGGGCGCATACAACCCTCAATTTTTTTTAAAAGTGCGTTTAAACAAATAATAGTACATTATGCAACGAGCCTGTAATGGCAATAATTAAGACACGATTATGCTTATAAAACGAGCGTATGCGAG
The DNA here is from genome assembly GCA_946902985.2 of Meconema thalassinum. NCBI lineage: Eukaryota > Metazoa > Arthropoda > Insecta > Orthoptera > Tettigoniidae > Meconema > Meconema thalassinum. The sequence continues at coordinate 275,676,389 of OX336396.1, forward strand.
TTTTATAATTTCCATACGAGTGTCTTAATTACCATTATAGGCGAGTTGCATACGACTGTTCGACGATAATTATTGTAACTATTTTATGTTCGAACATAAATATTCATAAATATCTGTCGAGATTTCGCCAGTTTTATGTACTGAACAGAGCGCATGAGACGCAGAGAATGCCTTGTATTTGACTATGGCCTCCTCGATTACCATACTATGACACTAGGCCAGGCAGTGAAATGTAAATTAGAAGGCCGTGGAACTCGTTATCTAATTGGTCAAACAAGTGATTCTTGAGCTCTGATTGGTGGGAGAAACTGTTTCATAATGAAAAATAGTGTTATAATGACCATCATTATGATACCGTTTTCTGACATATAATAGTCAGGGTCGAACATAAGTATATTTATAGAAGCCCGCATAACAGTAAAGCTAAGCGGGCGGTTTATAAACGTGAGAGTTCTCGCGCGGGTCCGCTAGTTATCCATATTTTTGAGATCATGTCTATACGTTTCGTGAGGGACCTTGCCTCCTTTTTTCAATTGCCCGAAAATGTGGATAATATTAATAATAGTAAATATTGTTGTACTTCGTACGTAAATGTTATACATCCGGCCACGGTGCCTGACTGGCATCGGGAGAGTGTGGGATCGAAACCCACCTCGATCGTCATGAAAATGGTTTTCGTGATTTCCCATGCCGGGACGGTTCTTTTCAATGGCTCCACGGCCGATTTCCTTCCAATATCCCTTCCCTGACCCGTCCTGAAAAGATGTTGATTCTTTCAGGGCTTTGTAACATCGTGGTCATGTAGCCCCATGTACTTGGTGTGTCCGATAACCTCTATCACTGTAATAATAATAATAATAATAATAATAATAATAATAATAATAATAATAATATCGTATGGCCTCGGGTGCCAGGTGCAAACTTTGTTATTTGACACCCAGAGGGTAGCTTGCATGTCGAATTTCGTTGTTCCTTGAAGCACTATGATAGTCAAAGAGGTTAGATATCTAAGCTCCTTGAACACTATAGCGCTTTCTAGTACAGAAATGAGGAACTTTGTTTTGGCGGAAACTCCCGAGATTAATTTTGCCACTATGAACACGCCTACCGAATTCAAATGAGTTCTTTGATATGCCAACATCGTATGACATGCGTGTCGTAATTTTTGTCGCCTTTCAAAAATCAATTACCACGGCCAGGAACGAACCAGCAAGCTTGGGTTAGTAGACCGACACGTTAACCACTCACCCACCGTGGCAAGCAATTCTCTTATTAATCCTCAGCGAGTAAGGAGGAAGTACTCATCACGATCCAGTTAGGGTTTAGAAGGCAGTGTATTCATGAACGTGTAATAACACCGATATGTTTTGAATTATTCAGGAGGCTATGAAGACAACACACCTCCCACCACGCCCACCTAACATAGATATCAACAGGAAATACATTCATTGCCTCTCGTAAACAATGTTAACTTACATAATCGTGTTATACCCAGACGATATCCACCTCCATGCATACAAGTCCACGTCGACAATCGAAATTCTCAAGGGTGTATTTACTGAAAGAACTTGCCTTCTTTTATAATTCTAATATTTTGTTTCCCGTATATATTTTTCATTTTCAGCCTATTTTCATTTATGACAAAAATGGGCTTATGAGATCACCTTTTGTCCGTGTGTGTGTGTGTCTGTGGGTGTGGTCCCACCCACTTAATAACTTCTAAATGGCTGGAGCGATTTCAATGAAACTCGGTAAGGTCATAGTACTATTTCGACCGACCCCGGCCGTCCTCTAAAATGTTATTGCGTCTCACCAATCCAACATGGCGGCTGTGCGAAATATTTCACTGGCATTCTATAACTCCGAAACTATTACTCATATCACCCTGAAATCTTGTACGGTGATAACGGGCATGGAACAAAACATGGATGTTCAATAACCTGGTGATCACAAATCCAACATGGCGGTGGTGGGAAATTCAAATATTCAAATGGACGTTTCTCGCGATTTAACCATCCGAGCGCAGTGAAACTTGGTGCGGTAAATGGTTATATACATTTTAATTCACTGGCATCTAATTCATTTATATTATTTTCATAACTACAAGATAGCGGCTGAGCGAAATTTTAAAATCCCGTTCTTATTTCCTGTGTACTAATCATGCGACTGAAGTTTGAATAAAACACCTACACAATTATCTTCATGTAATAGTACATAACTCAAAGGTCTATATATATATATAAATCCAACATGGCGACAATCCGAAATATTTAGACGGTTCTCAATATCTACGAATCTATTTCAGCAATGAATCTGAATTTTTGTATATTGATAGAGGCAATTAACATAAGTAGGATATATGAAAATAGGCTGTATAGTTCTTCACGGAACTACTTGTTTTTTTTACTATTAGATAACTATTAATTATTTTTGTATTGTTATTTTTAGGCTTTTTATAAATTTACGCGATCACCTATATATTTAAATGTGTATATTTTAAACTGTGTAAAGAGGGGCAGACGACCTCTTTGTTCTACCTCTTAAAACTGCAATTACTAACTAACTATACACATGTTGAGGTCTATTTGTCGCAGACTTCGTATTCCATTATAACTCGATCCATGCTATGGAACACGGAAAATTCCCTCAGGTAAATTATACAATCATGTATTAAATCATGAAGCAAACAAGGAGAGAATATCTAAATTACAAAAATCCTTTAGAATCACCTGCAACAAATACAATGAAAATTGAAAACTCGGAGCGCAAAATTAAACGCTATACCACGGTAATTGAACCTGAAGCATTGCACGCATCAGAAACCATGGTCATTGGAGGCAGATCACTAACTAGACTTACAAGTTTAGGAAAACAAGAAAGGGGAATCCGTAGGTAAATCTTTGGTCCAGTGTACATAGCGGGAGTGTAGATGAAAAAGAGGTCTCAGTCACGAGTTCTACCAACATTCCGAGAAATATCAGACACCATTAGAGAAAGACGATTGGAATTTTATGGAGATATTCAAAGAATGGACAATGAGAGACTTACTAAAATGATATTTATGTTCGACGATGTCGAAATGTTAATATTATAGCCTATGTCAGAAAACTGTATCATAATGGGGGGTCATCAAGTACTACTTTTCATTACGATACAGTTTCTCAAAACAATCAGAGCTCAATATTTTCATTCATTGACCAATTAGGTAAGGATAGCTTCGCGCATGCGCTCAAAATCCAACATGTCGGACATGAATTACATGATTTGAAAGTTCAAATTGGATATCGAATCAACCATTGTAGTTACAATCCCAAACACAAAGACAAAATCAGCACGAACCTTTAAATTAATAAGAAAATACTATGACATATGCAATAAATTTATGAATCTACGTCCAGAAGTTAGCAACACAACACCTTTCTATATAAATTACCGACATGGAAAGTGCACCGTCCATATGTTCGCGTAAATAAACTGGCGAATATGAGACAAGAAATGGCACTGTACCTTAATATCCCCAACTTCAATTTCTACACAGCGCATTGCTTTCAAACGACTTCGGTGACAATATTAGTGAATGCTAGTTCTGATCGGCACTAGACATCATGTAGGCTGTAGGGTAAACAATAGCATTGCCAAGCAAAGTAAATGGTCTCTGCTTTCGAAATTCTTTGACCCACGCATGCGCTCTGTTCAGTCAGCAAACCACCCAGCGCGCTCTGTTCACTAACTGAAGTAACTCACAGATATTTATGAATATTTATGTTCGAACATAAAATAGTTATAATAATTATCGTCGAACATAAACAGTGGTATGCAACTCGCCTATAATGGTAATTAAGACACTCGTATCGAAATTATAAACATACTCGTGTCTTAATTATTGCCATTATACTCACGTTCTATAATGTACTAATAATCACGCCTCCTCATTAAAAGCCAAGAATAACTTTGTAATACAAATTGAAAATGACCTTTAAGAAATCAACATAACAGACGAAATTTTATGGGACGGATCATTGGTGTCCCGGATGGACAGAAGAAAGGAAGAAAAGTCACATTGAGAGAATGAAGATATTTTGGGAAGAGAAGAAAGCTAATTCAAATTCATCTGAGAAGGTTCAATCGCTCTCCGTAGGTGGGCATTACGCTGTAAATAATAATAATAATAATAATAATAGGTCTGGTTAAATCAGGAAGCTACCAAAGAAAGAACTGCTAAATTGCAAAGGGCTTACAAAATCACATGGAACAGATACAACAAAAGATGTATCTCAAAGAAATTACGACACTACAACACAGTCATCAAACCAGAGGCACTGTATGCATCCGAAACACTGATAAATTGGGGGCAGGTCACAAATGAAAAGTATCGGGAAACAAGAGAGGAAAATACTCAGAAAAATCCTAGGACCAAAGTTCGAAAATGGAATTTGGATGAAAAAGAAACCACATGGAATTTTTCAATCCGCAGAAAAAAACCAGATACTATCAGAAAACGACGATTAAAATTCTACGGACACCTTCACAGAATGGATAACGACAGGCTGACAAAGAGAATTCTAAATCTAGCGCTAACCCTGAAAATCCGCAAAAATTGGTTAACAGAAGTGCACGAAGATCTACAAGAAATGGGTATTGCTTATAAAACCATTCCAGATAGAGTAAAATTTAGAAGCTTAGTAAACAAACATAAATTTGCAGAGAAACCTAAAAGGAAAAATACAGGCTGGACAGAAGCACGCAGAAAGGAACACAGTGAACGTATGAAGAGATATTGGGAAGAAAAGAAGATGGAACATTGTGCAAAATAAGTCCAAGCGCGCTCCGTAGTTGGGCATAAAGGTCAAATAACAATAATAAATGGCATACAACAGGAAAGCGATTTCTATTAGGACTAAACTACGACACTATCACACAGTAATTCAACCAGAGTGCCCGTGTGCTTCGGAATGACTAGGACTAACAACTAAAAAAGAAATTAAAGACATTGAGAAAAAAGGAACGAAAAATTTTACGAAAAAATTCTCGGACCCAAAAAATGTGCTGAGACATACCGATTACGTAGTAACAAAGAAGTATATAGAACATGCAGCAAAATCTCAGATACCATACGAAAACGAAGGGTTAAATTCTTTGGACATGTTTCCTTTTATTAGGCATATGACTGTTAGAAGCACAATCAATCATAATAAATAATAAGAATACCTGACGACAGACTCACTAAGAAAATGTTTAACCACTTCAACAAGCCCAATAGAAAAGGCAACTCTTATGAAAAATGGTTTGCTAACAACAAGAAGGATCTACAAGAAATGAACATCACTGATCAAGACATCCGCAACAGAACCACTTTCAGAAATAATATACACACATTTGAGGGGTTCCTAGAGCCAGAAACAGCGACCAAGAAGAAACAACATTGGACAGCTGGAAAGAAAGAAGCTGTGAGCAAGAGAATGAAGGAATACTGGCGCTAAAGAAAACTGAAACCATGAAGAGTTATTTACCTGGTCCTTAGTTGGGCAAAACCGATTATGATGATGAAATGACTTATGGAGAAATTGGAAGTAAAAGAAAGAAGGATCCTAAGAAAAATCTTGGGCCCAGTAAAGGAAAACGGTGAATACAGGAGACGACACAACCACGAGCTCTACGCACGTGTAGAAAAAATAACTGATATGATGTGGGGAAAAAATTGATTTAATGACCACATAACACGAATGAGCTCTGTGAGATTGACAAACAGGATCTTTACCTACTTTCTAGAGCAGAAAACCAAGGGGGCTTGGTTCACTGAGGTAGGCAAAGATTAACAAGAAATTAGGATTTCATGTGACGATATGTAGGAGCGTGGGTCACTTAAGTTGAAACTGACAGCTCACTGGAGTTTCCTAAAAAAAACGAAGCTTAAAACAGGCATGAAGTGGACGGAAGAAAGGAAGCAACAACATCACGAATTCATGTGACAGTACTGGGCGAATAATAAAGCTCCACGAAGAAACCAGTTGAAATAACGTGGCCCTTAGTTGGCCGAAACTCAATAATAATAATAATAATAATAATAATAATAATAATATATTTTATTTTTATTTTTTATTTTTTAGTTTTTTGGGGGCGAACCGTGGGAAAATCTTCAAAAGACAGATTGCAAGCTTCCGGATTTACAACTGTGCAGGATTCTTACCTACTAAAACCCCACAAACCCTATACTTGGCTTAAGGCCACCCCGGAACTGCCTGTTGAGCCACTGTTATGACCAGAGGTCTCAGTCAATTTCATTTAACATGATGATAATGAAATTACTCATCATCATCTTCACTGTCTTCAGCAACCAATCTTCTCGGTTCCTCCTCTTTTTTGTTTTGTTTTCAGCAGCTCAGAGATGTAGACAGCAATCTGTGCCCAACTTTCTCTGCTGCTGAGCATTTTATCCACCACATTGTCTGGTGTAATGACTCCAACTTTTGTCTCCAGAAGCCTTCGAAGATTTCTCCACCTCAAGCATGCAAAGAACGTGTGCTGAACGACATCCCATTGATCATCACAATAACGACACCGTGAACTCGGTGAAATTCCCATTCGACGGAGGTATGCATCATAATAACCATGGCCAGAGAGAAACATGGTAATGTAATAATTAACCTCACCATGTTCCCTCGACACCCATGGCTTCAGTTGCTTGATGAGCCTAGCGGTCCACCTGCCACGATGTTCACGTTCCCATTCTTCCTGCCATTCCAGAAGAGATCTGTCTCTTTCCTCCCTCTTCACGCGTATCTGAGAATGCTCTTCTTTGCGCAAGTATATACGGCGCCTTTCCTTTGCCAGGATGTATGTGGGTATCGCCCCAGCTATTACTAGCACTGCCGGTCCAGACACTGTACGATAGGCTGAAGTTATTCTGAGGGCAGATCTTCTGTGAACAGAGGTTATCCGCTTCCTATACATCTCAGAGCCAAGAGCTACTGACCATATGATTCCAGAATGAATAATAATAATAATACAATTGGAAGAATGGTTAGTGATACGAATCTCTTCCCCTGAAAAATAATCATTCATTCAAAGACACGAGACATTTTAAACCAATTTTAATGCAGAAATTCAAATAGTCACTTAATTTAAATATTTGTTTTCAATAATAGAAGATGGGGGAACAAGTTCATCTAAAATTTAGAAAAGAGTAAGTGAGGCTAGGAGAACAATTGTAGCACTAAATTCCGTGTTTTGGAGCAGAAATATTTTAAACAACACTAAGAAACTTATTTACAGTTCATTGGTAAAAAGTATTTTGTTATATGGAGGGGAAACTTGGGCGTTAAACAGAGAGCAAGCAAACATAACAGAGATGGATTATTGGAGGAGGGCGGCAAGAAAATAAAAATTGGATAAAATTAGAAATACGAGAATCTGATAAATTATGCAGGTAAAATAAAATGTACTAGAAGTGGTTGAAGAAAGAAGATTACAATGGTTTGCACATGTGAAAAGGATGCAGAATAGTAGAATTCCAAATATAATGTTACATTGGCAAGCTGAAGGAAAACGGACACGGGGTTAACCAAGAGAACAATGGATGGTGTAAAGTGAAGCTTGGCTACCAGAGGCTTAACCGAGGAAGATGCTGAAGACAGAAATTTGTGGAGGAGTAGAGTATTTTTGGGTTGAAGAAAAACGACTGCATTATAGAGCATTCCTAATAAAGATAGAAGATTATTAAAATTTAGTTTTTTTAAATGATATTGCAATATTATTGCAGTGATTGAAGAGTCACATGGCAATACAGCACAGTATTAGCAAACACCATCCACGACGACTGCCTCCCACTAATTCGTGGCTCCGCGCCAAGATTTAAATTCAGTCGTCAGCCTCCCACAAAGGCGCCAAATTAGCAACAATAAGAACTAACAATACCCTATAGCAGGAAGTGTCGTTATTCATTCACGTCATCCTTTCATTCTGGGCGTTAAACGCTTGATCGCTTACTTATGACGTCAATGCAAACCCTAACCTACATTCCGATTAAAGCATTTAGCTTGCATCATCCAGTGTAGCGTATCAGTAAGACCATTAAAATGCAGGGGGGTATATAAGGGGGCTCGGAGGGCTCGCGCCCCCTCTCCCCGAAATTTTTGTCATATATATTATTTGTTTATGAATTAGAACATTAAAAACCAATGTAATCATGTACTATTGTTACTAAATGACGTTTGGCAACGTTGCAAACATGGCGAAGGTAGAGCGATATAAACAGTGTAACAACATAACCTCTTATTACTCTCCAGTGCCTTCGCTCTTATGAACGAACCAAGAACAGCAACAAGTGCCCTTGAAGCGTGTGACAAAAGTTTTTTCCCTAACTTTTATACTCTTATCAAACTTTTGGCAAATTTGCCTCTCTCTGTAGCTACCGGTACTGCTGAACGTAGTTTGCATTGGTTGAAAACATACTTAAGAAATTCTATTTCTGAAAACAGACTCAACGGTCTAGTATTGTCATCTATTCACAGAGACATATATCTCACTGAGAATGAAGTTATGAACCAATTTGGCAATTCTTCAAGAAACCTTGACTTTATATTATAGTGTGAGTTGTAAATCAAAAGAGTAACATTAATTCTTTCCATGTAAACACTATCAAGTGAGCAAGATGATTATATTAATAAAAAGTATCATAAAATGGTCTTAGTTGTGTTTGACATTAACCAAACATAAAATATCAAACAAATTGGTTGAAAAAGTGATGCCAGATAGCCTTAAGACTCATCATTTTGCACCAAATTATACAAGAGTTTCCCGGGGAGAACCCCGGACCCCGTATTATTTGGGCCTATACCATGGCCCCTAAACTCTGGTTGGGCACCCACCGAAATAAAACTCTATATACGCCCCTGTTACAATGGATATACTTGAGTCGATGTACATCTTGCAGAATGAGCCCATCCCACCATGACTTGTCCACGGTAATTTTCCCCTTTCTGTAACCATTATCTTATCGTTTCTCTTGTCAAACATTCCATTTCCCTCTGGTGACCGCTCGTTAGGAATTGCTTCATGTGAGCCGATGATAAATACTGTAGTAAAGAGGACAAACAGTGGGCCCTCCGGCGCCAAGCAACCGAACGGTTCGAGGTCTACATTAACCCTTCGCACTCGAATTCATTCATCTGGTCACGTTCACAATAAATTCTCTTCTTAATAGCGGACCCGTGCGTGTATAAACCACCCGCCTGGCTTTACTGTTACGCGGGCTTCTATAAATATGTTTATTTGTCGGTAATTATGAAATCACAGAGAAATTGAGGCGTTCAGTTGCAAAACTAGTTTAATCCACTCGTGAATAAGGACCATGTTGTAAAATTATTTATTTTATTTCATTATTTTATTTTGCCCCAGAATGCTAACAGATGACAAACAAAGGCCCATTGAGAAAATTAGAACTTAAGGATAGGAAAATTCTAAGGAAAATATTAGGACCTGTTAATGATAATGGTACTTACAGAAGAAGACATAACAATGAATTATTTGAACATACAGAAGATTTGGTGAGTGTGATGAGAAAAAGGAGAATGTCTTTCTTTCGGCATTTGAAACGGATGGAGCATCATCGACTTTCATATCGAATACACTCATCAATCTCTAAAAAAAAATCCTATTGTAAATGGTCGATGCAAGTTAAAAAGGAACTAACAGAAGCTCGAATCAATCAAGCTCTGGTTTGGGATAGGAACCTGTTCAGAAAGGCGGTTAAATCAACCAGTAATCTACACCCTTTAACATCTGTGATGCCTCGCCCTCACTGCAAGTGGACGGAAGAAAGGAGAGCTGAACATTCGTCAAGAATGTAGATCTACTGGCAGACAAGAAAACAAGCATCACAGTGATCATATGAGTGGTCCATTCATGGCCGAAACGACTAAAGCAAAAAGTTTTACTTTATTTTTATTATTTTTTTTGTTTTGTTTAATTTTATGTTATTTTGTTTTGTTTTATTTTGATTTTGTTTTGTTTATTTTGTTTTATTTTATTTTTATTTTATTTTGTTTATTTTTATTTTCCAGAAAACAAACACAAACACAAAACCAAAAACCAAAAAGACGAAGCAAAAAGCAAAATTCAAAAACAAAAGCAAAAGCAGAAAACAAAAAAACAAGAAACACAAAGCAAAAAGTAAAATTCAAAAGCAAAAGCACAAAGCAAACACAAAACCAAAAACACATAGCAAAAAGTAGAAAACAACAAACACAAAAGATACGTGAAGCAAAGTCCAGAGAAACGTTTCTCAAGCAAATGATTCTTATCCACAAGTGGATTAAACGAGTTTTGCAACTGGACGACTCAATTCATCACTGCTGCTGGTTGCACAATGGGTTGTGTGCGCCCCATGTGTACAGACTACCCGCCCGGCCCTAGTGCTATGCGGCTGTACGCGACAAAGTTCTGCCAGGGGCTATCATCTTGTTTATTTGTTTAAAAGCACTTTATAAAAAATAAATATATTTCCGTTGACTTTTCAAGAAATGCTAGATTTTTCCTGTACTATTGAGACGATTTGGAAGATTTTGGTACAATCCACACCTTCTAGCTCCCTCTGGTTTAGGAGCTTGAGTTTTGTGAAACATACACCTTAGCGTATTATACAGGGATCACTAAGTCGATGAGTTGATGTCTGTCATCGATCACGAGGACAACAATTCCAGCATCTGTTATTTGTTACGATGCAAGCGGCAGCCGTACTACCAACGTAACTACTGTAGCTAGCTCTTGCAGACGCATGCAGGCGCTGCGGAGAACATTCCCGGACTCACAGTACTTTTACCCTATCTAATTTTAAATGCTTAATTTCCAATTATTGAAGGTTGGACCTTGTAAAACCAAAAGTCCCTGAGTGTCATTAAAATACACTGATAATTCCCTGAGTTTTCCAGGATTTAAAAATTACCTGAGTATTCCCTGTTTTCCAGAGTAGTAGTCACCCTGAAATTAATATGGGCAGTACAGGACATTCCGGGGTGCCTGAATACAGGAGTCTGTGGCAGTGTACACCTCGAACCGTTCGGTTGCTTGGCGCCAGAGGGCCCAATGTTTGTCCTCTTTACTACAGTATTTATCATCGGCTCACATGAAGCAATTCCTAACGAGCGGTCACCAGAGGGAACTGGAATGTTTGACAAGAGAAACGATAAGATAATGGTTACAGAAAGGGGAAAATTACCGTAGACAAGTAATGGTGGGATGGGCTCATTCCGTTCTGCAAGACCCCCAGGGGCTCACATCTAGTGGGACGTGGGTTGGCGACCACGGGACCCCAGCTGAGTCCAGCATTGCTTCCATTTACTTGTTCCGGGCTCCTCTCCGTCTTCTTGCCTGTCGACCTCTCTTGGTCAACTCTTGCTCTCTTCCGACCCCAACGGCAATAAGGTATCCGAGGCCAAGGGAGTCTTTCACTTTCCTGCCTTAATTGGTCCTTGTCTCATCTTTCCTGATACCCTCATTCTTCGAGGTGTCAGCCTTCTTTTTCTTTTCGTGTTATATCCTGCTAGCTGCACAAGTCCCTCAAGGAGGCAGGGTGTGTGTAGCCCCACCACTTCTGGTGCACCCTGGATACTGCTACATCCTCAAGGGCTGGAAGTGAGTCAGGTGAAGTTCAACCTTATTTGACTATTAAATTTTGCAGAATTCTTCTTCTTGCTTCCGAATTTGGCCAACTGTGGACCACGTGTAACTTAATGCTTTCTGGCCAGTCTTCTTTTCTCTTCCTAGAACTCGTTCACTCCTTAATTTTATCTGCTCGTCAGATATTGCGGGTTTGAGCCTGTTCTTCAGTTGCTCTTCGTGAAATTTGTGATTATCTACTTTAGTTCTGAACTTCTTTCTGTTGAGGATCAATTTAGATGTAATTTTAATTTATTCTGTGTCCTCCTTAAACTCATCCAGCCATTTCGTTATTTTAAGAATGTTAAACCTAACGAAAGTATAAACAATTTAGTCTATGAAACTGCTCTGGCTACAGGAATATCAAAGACTACAGTTTATAAAATACGTAGTGAGAGTGGACAGGGTCCAGTGCTGTCGCCACGCAAAAAGAGGCTAAGTAATACACTTCGCAAGAATAGTACGAATGTTAAATACAATGCCTTTGTGAGGAGCAGCATCCATTTAATTTCGTTGTGTGCGTTATGTTACTATTAGTATTATTACACAGTACTTATTTCAAGTCCTCGTCACTGAATGTGCGGAAAGTGTACGCTCTGTACTAGCTCCTCTCATGGAGTGGCAACCCTGTCGTAACGCGCCATAAGACCAATGCTTCATTCTAAACGTTGGATGCCTTTATAGATGTCCGTAGAATTTGAGTCTTCGATTTCTCATTGTGTCCGTGATCTTTTCGGAATACTTGCAGAGATCCTCATTTCTCTTTATTTTTCATGTCCCGTCTGTGGTCATTGGCAGTCCGGGACTTTTCCTCAAGATTTTCCTTTCTTCTTTAGCAAAATTACACTAAAGCATCGATTATCCGCGACGAGTGCCGCGTAAAGTTATTGCTGTCAAAAATCGAAGAAGGCTGCGATCTTAAACAATTTTCGAAGGATTATACAATTCTGGATAGCATTTACGATATTGCGTTTGCATGCAATTACATCAAACCTTCAACACGTCTTGTTAAATCATGGAGAAGACTCCTTCCGCGTATCGAAACTAATGTCAACCAAAACATTTGAAGACTCCACGGGAGAAACGGGATAAATCACATTATGTACATTTTTCTGGAGAGCCAATTTAAACTTTCAGCACTAAAAAGAAATGCTTAAAACACCCCAATTTAGTGTAAGCAATATAGTTATTTTGCCAAATTTATTTCTTACTAGCAGTAGTGCCCGTCATCGCCCGGTGAATTTATTTGCTTTATGGATGATAATGAATACTGCTACAGAACTGGAGCGCTCAAGGATAAGGATCGGAAAGCATCAACGCTTATTGCAGCTGATAACCTCAGTATACTGCACCAACACCATCGCCCTTATACAGAGGCATACTATTGTCATGATGATAACAGTTTTGAGGGGCCTAAAAAATCTTTTTGCACTAATTACTCCCCGTGACTGCAATTTATAAGCAGCTCGCAATTCTACTCCAGAACACTGGTAGGGGCGACGTGATGCAGCCCGCATTGCCAGGCAACAATAGACTTAGTTATTATTGAAGCTGTTCGGGAGCGCTTGTTCTTCCGACTTACTGAACAAAAATCAATCTTTAAGGTTACCGGAGAGGTGCAGCCTAATGCTACAAAGCCTAAACTATTCCTCTTGAATCTGGCTATCATATACCAAAGGAATCTGACTGGTAGTTCCAGAGATTAGCGCGTTTAAACACACAGACAAACAAACTCTTCAGCTTTATTATATTAGTATAGATAACAAATAACAACTAAAGTTAAATTATGAAAAAGTGAGAGAATATGGGTCGTTCTTTCCGTTTCCACTAAAAATAAAAACCTCTGTATCTCGGTGACTTACCGCTTTATTTGAAAACAATTTCAACTGATCTGTAGTTACGATGGCTGGCCACCAGAATGCACCATAAACTAATTTCCGTAAAAAATTGACTTACCCCGTTCTTTCCGAGGGGTCTTCATTTGTGAATAAATAATGTTATTGGTTTTACGTCCCTTTTAACTACTCTGGCTTTTAGAGACGCCGGGTTGCCGGAATTTTGCCCCGAAGGGGATCTTTAACGTAAATCTACTGACACGGCTCCCTCGCATTTGCGCGCCCTCAAATGCCAGGATGAAGTCATGCCGACCGCTACACTTGTTGACTTAGTGACATCCGTTTCGGGCGGTGAGAATGTCGATTTTTAATGCTTAAAAATGTTTTTCAAGTTTTTTTTTACTTTTTCCCTGCAATCCGCCATTTTCGCTATCCGCGGTGCCCTTGCCACGCAATCCCGCGGATAATCTCCACTTTCTTTTTACCAATGATTCAGTTGCAGTAGAATATGACGTCATACGTCACAATTAATTGTTCCTCAGCATATCTTATCTTCTTCCCCCCTCTGACTCAGCGCTGCCTTATCAAGCAAGTAACGGAAACTTAATACCAATCGTTTAATTGGTGTTGTAAATTCCTTGTTCTTCAAAGTTATTAAGATTCCATTTCGATTATCAAGTACACATGCTTGTTGAAATACTAATGTTATTGGTACAACGTGCCTATTATTTCTGTAACTAGCAACCCATCCCGGCTTCGCCCGGCATCTTAAACGGTTTATTCAGCGTAAGCTTAAAAGTTGCACGAACGGCAGGTCCCAGACGCAATTCAGGACAAGGTCAACAGCGAAACTCCAAACACATATACTCATCTCTGAAGTCTTAACTCGACACGACTCGACAGTTTGATTCTGGTCGAAACTGGGGGTGATAGGCTCGTTCGCTAGCACGTAAACTCACTCCACTGTATGGAGATTGTTGGAAGAAATGAAGACGTAAAACACTTATAGTGGGCGATGTATTAAAGATAGATATATACTGTCGCGAATTTTTTTGTAGAACTTTTCAAGCTGAACAATTCTTACACTCATAGAAGGACTATTTAGATATGTTTAACGGTTTACCCAGCGTAAGCTTAAATGGAGCTTGGACGGTAGGCTTTTTCTAGACTCGATTCACTGAAATCGTTACTGCTCGGCTTCCTTTGGTCATAAATGAATGTTTTTCTACAGAAACCTTCCTCAAGAAATCCTTTACAGAACGGTGAAAACCGCATCAAATTCTCGAGATTAACCGTAACATACTAAGTTTTATACTAAGTAGAGACTACTGTGGCTCTCAGGGACGCAGAAATTTTGCTCCAAAGGGGATCTTTAACGTGACAGTAAATCTACTGGCACGGCTCCCTCGCATTTGCGCATTTCCTGGAGTTTCGACTGTTATAGAGACATTATGTGGGTAATTCGAATACATGCGATTGGTAGCTATGCAGAATTTCAGAGTGTTCTGGGACAGCGCGGGTGTCATACTCGTGGAGTACTTTGGAAAGAGGGCACACAGTGACCGCTGACGGATACTGCGAGACCTTGACACGATTGCCCAAAGCAATTGGGAGAAAACGGCCAGAACTTCTCACTGAGGGCGTCATCTTCCTTCATGACAACGCGCGGCCCCATACAGCCCAGAAGACCACCACACTGTCGAAGCGGTTTCACTGGGGCATCATTGACACCCCCCCCCCCCCCCTAGATCCCCGACCTCGCTCCTTTCATCTGTTTCCTCACTTGATGGAGCACCTAGGAGGACGACTATTCCCCTCAGACGAGGAGGGAGAACACTTCGCGACAACGTGGCTGAACACGCAAGGACAGGATTGTTACCACGAGGGAATATCCAAACTCAGCCCACAAAGCGACAAGTGCCTAAAGCGATATGGAGACTATGTCCAAAAGTAGCCTAATGTAAGTTACTAACAGTTGGCTGTATTGCTTGTGTGAAATATAATGTACACGTTTCACTGCAGGCTTTGTAAGCTTCGTTTCTGATCGCCCCTCGTATAATTGACCATGCAACGCGAGAGTGCAAGTTCAAACTAGATAAGGAGAGAGGAAGGTACGCCGAAAAAAGGTTTGCAACCCCAGCCATTCCCTCAGAATGAGGCATGGGTCTGTGAGACTACTGTCGACCAAAATATTATGTGCAATCGAGTTTGAAGGTTGTTTGTAAAGTAACCAATAGACCTACATAACATCCAATAACATCATCATTTTCGCCGTTCTATTCTACGTTAGTTCATGTAGGTTTGGAATTGTATCATTTCAAATGATCTTGTCGACTTCATCGTTATGCTTTGGTCTACCGTTATGAGTTACGGTTACGGCGTGTATGACGTCATCATGTTGTTCAGTGCATTTGCACCGAGCCTGAGTTTACTCCTAGGGTCTGGCGTTATGCGATACGGAGACGGTGAGTGCGTGACGTCATGCAGCAGAGTCCCGCTCTCCGTTCCCCACCCGGGAAGCCTAAGTTAAAGGGTAATGGAGTCTGTTGAGTCTGAGTTTACTCCTGGGGTCTGGCGTTATGCGATACGGAGACAGCAGAGTGCACCTTCCGCTCTCCGTTCCCCGCGCGGGAAGCCTAAGTTAATGGGTGATGGAGTCTGTTGAAAAGGTCCTGGGGCTTCGAGCGAAGCGAGAAGCCCTCCTGAGCCTTTCTAACATGTGTAGCATTTGTAGCATGCGTCATTTGAAATGATATAAAGTCTAGTCTCTCAGACTGACTGTATCTTTTTAATTTATATTTTAATATTTTTTTTATCGCAGTTGGAACACAAAAAGTGCCCGATTTTAAGCGTGTTTCAACCATGCGTCACTTTTAAGATTTATTATCTCACAAACCCGTCATCAGATCGAATCCAAATTTTAACACAATATACAATGGAATATTGTATAACTGGTTTATTAATTTCAAAATTTTGTGTGTCAAGAAAGAAAGTTATCATTTTTGTAAGGTAACTTTTTCTCGGCTCGGGGTCGTTGGAAAATGTAGTTCTTGGTCGCGTTGTAATCCTTATATATCAAAACGTTATGCTGTATGACTGTGAAATACGTAAATTAATTCACTTATTTTATATCGGTTTGTATTTGTACGGGGAAATAAGACATGGTTCACCAGCTAGCCGCTCCGGGGAAAGCTATACAGTGTTGCCAAGATGGAGCCCATCACGCGTCATGGCACGCCTCGCTCGGAAGTGATGGGCTCGATCTCATGATCTGATGACGGGTTTGTGAGATAATAATTCTTAAATGTGACGCATGGTTGAAACACGCTTAAAAACGGGCACTTTTTGTGTTCCAACTACGATAAAAAATATTAAAATATATATTAAAACTACCAAACCAACATGAACTAACGTAAAATAGAACGACGAAAATGATGATGTTATTGGATTTTATATAGGTCTATTGGTTACTTCACAAACAACCTTCAAACTCGAGTAGACATAATACACACATCAAAAAAAGTTTTGCATCACCTCGGTTCCCAGATCTCCGGCATATAGACGTTGACTGTGTATATTGTATCCAAGATACAGTCCCTTTGACTGTTCATAGATGTCACTAAAACTGCTCAAAGATGTAAACAACCATGCATGAGCAGGGCCTATTAGACGGAGGGGGTACGACAGCCGATCAGTTCCAGTCATTCCACCAGGACGAAGGTACGCTGCTCATGTTGTCTGTAGTTCTACCATGCCTAGAAGGTCAATACCGCAGTTCGATCGCGTCCGCATTGTTACTTTGTGTCAAAAAGGGCTCTCAACAAGGGAAGTTTCCAGGCGTCTCAGAGTGAACCAAAGCGATGTTGTTCGGACATGGAGGAGGTACAGAGATACAGGAACTGTCGATGACAGGCCTCGCTCAGGCCGCCCAAGGGCTACTACTGTAGTGGATGACCGCTACTTACGGATTGCCGCTCGGAGGAACCCTGACAGCAATGCCACCATGTTGAATAATGCGTTTCGTTCAGCCACAGGACGTCGTGTTTCAACTCAAACTGTGCGCAATAGGCTGCATGATGCGCAACTTCACTCCCGACGTCCATGGCGAGGTCCAGCTTTGCAACCCCGACACCATGCAGCGCGGTACAGATGGGCCCAACAACATGCTGAATGGACCCCACGGAATTGGCATCACGTTCTCTTCACCGATGAGTGTCGCATATGCCTTCAACCAGACAATCGTCGGAGACGTGTTTGGAGGCACCCTGGTCAGGCTGAACGTCTTAGACACACTGTCCAGCGAGTGCAGCAAGGTGGTGGTTCCCTGATGTTTTGGGGTGGCATTATGTGGGGCTGACGTA